>OZ038512.1:54979865-55044865 GCA_964036315.1 Acanthosepion esculentum | reverse complement strand
GTGTTATGGTAGTAATGGTTGAACCTTCCCACTAATAACCCATATTTTTTTTGTCTTGTTACCACTTGAAGTCTGGTAAAATGGTATCTGACATGTAACTGTATGCCAAGTAGTTGTATTATTAATTCCTCACTGCCGAAATTAATTGCACTCATTGACAGTCATCGCCACTTATTAAATGTTTACAGAGACTAAACAGTGGATGTGAGCTCAGCTAGGCAGTTGTAAGGCATGTAAATACTTACAACAGTAGTGTATGCAAAAATGTGGTTGCCTCTGCTGTTGTAGATTATTATGAGTGCAGCATGCATGCTATTGTTTATTGGTGACAAAAATGCATAACCAATGGTAGTAACTATGTAAAATTGATTGATTTATTTGTTTTTTACTGCTTGCCAACCATTGGCAGGTTATTTAAAGCCAGAAAATATTTTTTTAGATTTTAAGAATTTTTTTTTTTTAGATAATGGTTTGTGGTTTTTTTTTTTGGTTTTTTTTTTGGATAATGGTTTGTGCTTTTTTTTTTTGATAATGGTTTGTGCTTTTTTTTTTTAGATAATGGTTTGTGTTTTTTTTTTTTTTTTTAGATAATGGTTTGTGCTTTTTTTTTTAGATAATGGTTTGTTCTTTTTTTTTTTTTTGGATAATGGTTTGTGCTTTTTTTTTTTAGATAATGGTTTGTGTTTTTTTTTTTGTTTTTTTTAGATAATGGTTTGTGCTTTTTTTTTTTTAGATAATGGTTTGTGCTTTTTTTTTTTAGATAATGGTTTGTGCTTTTTTTTTTTTTTTTGGGATAATGGTTTATGATAACCATCGCTGGATGAGGGGGAGAAGAGATGGAATCATACCATTCCCAAACATATTTACAAAAATAACAAACCCAATGAGAATTGGAACTTGGCTCTCCGATTAACAATTCCAAGTCATTATCCATTACACCACCTGCACATCCTAGCTTACAGCACCTGCTATTCCTAAACAGTCATCCTTCTAGGTGCTGACCAGGCTTGATGTTGCTTAACTTTGCTCTGATTATGCAAAAGCAGTGTCTTGTTGCTTAAAATCTTGTCTATCCAACAGTGTTTCTCTGCATCTATTGCAGTTTCCATGGAAATAAATATGAAACATTACTTTTCTTGTTTAAGATATACATTACATATTCAAACACATGTTACATCAGTTTTATATAAATTAAATTTTTTTTTTTTTTTTGAGAATGTGCCATAACCTATTTTATCTGTCAAATTAAATTGATATTTGGATTTTATGCAATTAATCTACAGAAACCCCTTGTAAAATATGGTTAGTCTCCTCAAATTAACCATTATGTAATAATCATGAAATTCTTCCTCGGTGCCATATCCTGCAAGCCTTTAAAAGGTCCATCAAAACTTCCTTGTAAAATTAGGATGATAAAAATTGTTACCTATTTATTTACAGTCAAGGAGACTTGTATTATACTCTGATATGCCAGAAATCATGGAATGGTAGTATACGAGGGTAATGTTTGGTGGTGCCACCATACCCTGACATTATGGAAATACCTAAACCTATATTAGTTTTGCTCTGGCATGTGGCTGCTCATGGAAAAACAATGTGAATTATCAGAGTTTCAACAGAGCATGATGGTGGGTGCTAGACAGATGGGACATTACATTTCAGAATGAGCTGGGAGGTTGGACATTCATCAATCTACGACATCTACTCCAGCCGCTCCATATTCACGTTTGATCCCCTCAGCTGATCATAGAGTTGATTGCTTCAGCCCAAGTCTTGTCTCACCCCACGATGTATGAACTGATCATAAGACTGGCTTGGTCTGACTGGCTGACTGGAATCAATGACTTGGTTTGGTCCAGTCAGAATAAAGTCACATGAAAAAATTTTTAAAAAAATTGGGTAAAAGAAAAAAAAGTATTTATATACACTGCCTCGGTACAAAGTTGATGGTATAGTCATTGATGGCATAAGTAGACTATACTCTCAATGTAGTAACTATCGACCCTTCCCAATTATTTTGACACACTGTTGTTAGAATTTTGGAACAAGGCTTTAAGTTGGAGCCTTTTTTGTCAGGGTAGAAAATTACAAGATCAGGCAAAGCAGTGGTTCTTGTCTCTCCGCAGTCTATATATGCTATCTCTGCAGTCTCTCTACCATAGTCTGTCATAGTCTCCACCGTCTGTCTTCATCTACTCAGCATTCTGTTTTTATGAACCCATGTGCAAGGGCTGGTGGGGCATGATGTGCTCTGGGTATGCCAGCATTCCCCAAACAACCAATCAGGGCTCTTGCTGCAAATGTCCAAATATGGGAGAGCCTCTCCTCCCTCCTTGGAATTCTACCTGGGCCTTCTCCTGATCAAACCCATCTGCTTCCTGCTTTGTGTGAGTGCCTCTCACCATCACTCTCTGAGGGGTGTGGAAAGTCCTCTACCTTCCCTGAAATTCCACCTGGTCCCTCTCCTCTTTGGTTACCTGAGCAAACCTATCCTCCAAGTGCTAGGCATGGTCTAACACAATGGCCAAATTTTAATTATTGTTCAAAATTATTTCTCATTGTGCTTTTGTGTATGGTTGTTTTCACATCTGGAATTTATCATTTTTATCCCCTTGTCAACCCTTTGATCAACAAGTGGCAAGAAAGGGACAATCCCTTGATTTAGGAAATTTTATCACATTTTGGCAGACAAAAAAATTTAATTGTCATTCTCTCCATATGTTCTTCTGAGGACCTGTCTACTTTTAAAAGTTAATATTTATCAATCAACCAAACATGTGGCCAGGGTTTCCCATCGTTCAATGGTCATAAAAATATTATCTATTTCTTTCCAGAAGCTCCTTGGACCTCCAGAATAGCCCATCACTTAATCTCAGTTCTAATCAAAACCAGATGGTCTCTTTGCTTTACCTCTCTGGTGGACGAGAAATTTAATTACCTTCTAGTTTTTTTTTCCCAATAAAAAAAACAAATATCCTTTTCTTTCATTTTCCTCCATCTGGTCATCGGTATATCTTCAGTCTGTCAGAATTTAGTGTTTTTCAATTTACTAGGACCTTTCTAATAGTGTCACAAATCTATGATGTCAATGTACCAGGAATACCTGATGAGCATCATTACTGCCACTGTAGCCAACTAAAGGTCCTTAATGATCACGACCAGAGATATCAGGCTAGAATTGTCATTAGTAACAGAATAGCAACATGGATTCAAATCACAACCACATTCAATGCAAGAGGTGCAAGAGGCTTATATTCACTCGGTCAGTTCAGTGATTTTCAGCTTCCACGGAATAGGAAAGTAGAAGAGTCGCTATGATGCTCCTGTTAACATCTCAATATTGGACAGCTGGGTTCATGATGCCACTTATTGGATCTTGGAGAACTGGCAACATTTGGTATGATATGACTCATGGTTTCAGTTGTTTCAGGCTAATGATAAGAATTGGTCTCCACTTGTCAATTAGGCACCATGCAGGTTGGTGATGATTCCATAATGGTGTGAAGTGTGTTTACATAGCATGGATTATGTCTGCTAGTCTGCCTAAGGACTCCACTGACCATTACATTGTACTGCTTCATGCACCCATTGATGGATTCGATGTACCCCCAATGATGGGTTATTCCAACAGAAGAAAGCACCGTGTCATCAGGCCTGAGTTCCCCAGTTGGTTTGAGGAGCATTTTCAATAAATGGTGTGGTCACCATGGTTACCTGACATAAACCCAATTGAGCATTTGTAGGTCATAGTAGGAGGTCCATTCACAAAGATCCTGCAGCTACAAATGGGAGGCTTGTGGACAGCTATTAAGATGGTATAATTCAACTTTTCTCCAGAGGTTTTCCGACAATTTGTGGAATAATTGCCACTTTTAGTTGCTGCATTTTGCTAGGTTCAAGTGACACGATACTAGGACACCTAAATGATGACTTTTGGCTTGTCAATATACTGACTAAATAATACACCTTATATATATATATATATATATATATATATATATATATATATATATATATATATGTTTGTCTGATGATTGCAAAAGTGTGAAACCCAGGGTCACAAACTCACATCAATCCAACTAAATATGTTAGCTCTATCTCTGATATTGAGCACTTTCTAATAAGTACCGCACATATAATATATAAATAATAATATATTACACATATATGTACACACATTTTTCACATACATACATATATATATATATATATATATATATATATATATATATATATATATATATATATATAATTACAGATTGCATTTTTACATTCTTTAACAAAAATTAAATTCTCTTTAATAAAGACAAAAATCAAATTATGATTTATGCTATTTAAATAAAATACTAAAGATTTTTTTAAAAATTTAATTGGTATTCAAGACCAAATTTGATAAATTTTTCAAGACCCTCAGATTTTCTTCAAAATATTTAAAGACAGGAGAAAATTGTTTTGGGGGTCATCACTAGTGTAACAGAGAGTTTGGGAACTACACACAAACACACACACATATATTTTTTTTTTATTGATATTGGAGTAGATTTGAACAGCGAAATTAGAGCAATTTTGTTTCCTGATGGTAATCTAATCTAGCCCATTTGGAATTGGGTCATTAGGAAGACCATGGGAGATGAATAAGATAATTTTTATCAGTTAAAATTTGAAATAGGGCTTACTAAGGCTATGAGGAACTTTGAAATTCACATGATTTTGGGTTGAAGGCAGCACTCGTGATAATCGCGTGCGAGCCAAGGGTCAATTTATGATCAGCCAGGT
The DNA here is from genome assembly GCA_964036315.1 of Acanthosepion esculentum. NCBI lineage: Eukaryota > Metazoa > Mollusca > Cephalopoda > Sepiida > Sepiidae > Acanthosepion > Acanthosepion esculentum. The sequence continues at coordinate 55,040,089 of OZ038512.1, read as the reverse complement.
TTATCTATATAAATGCGCACAGAAATCTGTTGACAGAGTGGTTGGTTCATCTGCCCTCGAGTGCAGTAGAGCTGGGTAGAGAGAGGTCGGAGACTGGAAATGATATCAGAGATTGGAACCAAACGCCCGCTAACATATTTTGTTGATATAAGTACGAAGAAGCGAATTACTCCTCCAACAATCTAAGACTGCTACTGCTACTATTATTACTACCACTGGAAACGGGAACGTCGAACAAGCTACAATAATCAAAAGGTTGTTTTTGGGCTCGTCTGTTGTTGAGTGCAGTCGAGCTGGGTGGAGAGATATCGGAGACTGGAAGTCACGTCAGGGATTGAAACAAAACTCCCGCTAACATGTACTGTTAATATAAGTACCGATGCTTCTACTACCATGAAGATTACTACTACTTTTACTACCACCGAGGAGGAACGCAACGCAACTATAAATTTTAAGCTGCAAAATCTTTATCTCTCCATCGCAAGAATCGTATATCGTTTTGAGACGATTTCACAACAAGCTAATCACAACCCACTCTCTGTCTAGAATCCAGTGTATGAGTTTTTACGTCAATTACTTTCTTTTCTGTAACCCGTTTCTTTTCTATACTATTCTTTTCTGCTATATAAAAGACATTAACAATTCAACCATTGAATAGTTGCTTGTCTGGCTTTCTGCAGATATATTTTTTTTTGGTGCATTCTTAGCACAGACTCTCCAGCCTTGTCTACATCTTCAGTCGACCGTGAATGGATGAACATCACTTCTGCTTTCTGGATCAAACCAAACACAACGTGGGCAGGAAGCAGGATTAAACCAGTGGACCGGTCGAATGATCTACGGATGCGTAGGGGACCTACAGTCACTCCCTTAAGTTCGAGTAGACACCTCAACCCAGAGAGTCAGACATTGGAGGTTGAGGGGCTTGGGTGAAAGTGTTAGACTAGTGGGTGGAAGAATAAGAATTTTCTTTGTATTTGATCTGAGGCATTAAAATACATAAAAATGTACTTTTTGGAGGTTACTACTGATTAATGGAAGAATAGCTTTTCCTTTGCATTTGGTCTGAGGCATTAAAATGTTTGAGAAAATGCTGAAAAGTTCTCAACTGGACTCATTTTACCAAATTTGGAAAAGACTACTTCGACCAAGAAATTTTCAGACTTTTCTTCATATTTAGTCCAAGGTCTAATAATGTACAAGAATGTACTTTCTGGAAACTTATCACTAAATCATGGAAGAATGTGATGCAATGCTAAAGAATTCTCGGTCCAAACCACTTTCCCAAAATCTGATCAAATGACCAAACATCATAGATTTTCTGTGAACAATAAGAGAATAAATTTCTTTTCATATTTGGTTCAAGTTTTAGAATGCATAAAAATATAGTCTTATTGAACAAAAGTTATCATAATGTCAATGTTCTTTTTCTTAATAAAATTGTTTTCTAAATATTTACACATTGTAGAATGTAAACTCTCATCATATACAATGTAACATCTCTACTCCAAATATAAGATATGGTCAAGTTTTTTTAATTGTTTTTTGACTTTATAAGATTTGCAATGTCCTTGTCTGATGTTCTCTTTCAACTTCAAATGCTTCTCTTCTAAGGTTTTCATTTATTCAAATGTTTCATTTCTTTTGCCTTCTGTTCTTCAGCCGATACATTTATGTTTTAAACATTCTTGATAACGAGAATGACATTGGTTATTTTCCCATGTTACTTATTGAAATTGTTTTTTGGCAAAAGCAACACTTTAGCATTCATTTTCAAACAATAAAAATATTCCCTGCTTCAAACATCTCATGGAACACGTTGTATCCTAGGGAAGGTTAGTGAATAATCACACGAAGGTTGGTAATGAACGATAATACTTAGGACAAGAACAACACATATAAGATTTGCCAGCGACGTGTAGAAGAAGTAGTCAACAGCTAGAAGTGAGTCAAGTGAAATCCACAATGACTCTCCAACTGCAGGATATCTACTAACCACCCCACGAGGTCAGATGTTGCACAAGACTGAATTTAATGTGGGGTATCTGAGCCCGTAGGCTCAGCCAAAAATTCCCCGTAGACCCCCTATAAAACTGGGTCGGGTAGCTGTTTCAGGAGTCAAGACTCTGCCCTTCAACATAGCCTCATCTGGTTATCCTCTCTACCCCGAGGCAGAGAGTTTAACCTGCCCAGCTGAAGACAAATCTCCAACTCCAGACCAACATACAGTATTTACTACTGTATTTATGTGAATGGAGACATACCCATTTTCGTCAATATCAATCATTAAGACCTCTTTGAATCTCTTCAGTCAGATGTGGCACAGGGCTGAATTTAATGTGGGGTATCTGAGCCCATAGGCTCAGCCAAAAATTCCCCGTAGACCCCATATAAAATGGGGTCAGGTAGCTGTTTCCTAAGACGACAAGACTCTGCCCTTCAACATAGCCTTGTCTGGGGATCCTCTCTGTCTGCGGGCAGAGAGTTTGACCAACACAGCTGGAGACGAATTTCCAACTCTAGACCAACATACAGTATTTACTATTGTATTTATGGGAATGGGGACATACCCATTATCATCCATAGGTATGCTACAACAGTCTTTATTTATTCAAATGCTCTATTTCTTTTGCCTTCTGTTCTTCAGCTGATACGTTTACATTTTAAACATTCTTGATAACAAGAATGACATTGGTCATCCTCCCATGTTGCTTATTGAAATTGTTTTTTGGCAAAAGCAGCACTTAGTTTTACTAAGATCATCATTCACTGGCAAGACCCATGAATAAAATTCAGGATTAAGACTTAAGTTTATCTATTTAGGATTGAAAGAAGTAGACATTTTTCCTCAAATTTTTAAAATCCTAGAAACAGATACACATTGCATAAATAACATTTAGCGTCCATTTTCAAACAATTTTCAATCTAAAATAAATAATAAACATGTCATTCAATGCATGCCTGGTTGTATCAGAAATTTTTCTTCATATTAAAACAGAATTTTCTGATGAGAAAAAAAGTGACTATTTTTCAAATTTTTTGTTAATTTCTTGATTTCCAGGTTAGCTGTGACCCCTGCTTTTTACTTTGGACTGGGATATTTTTAAAAGGAATAAATTATGAAAGTTTTACAAATTTGGATTTAGGCATTTTGTGTAATATAAAAGGTTTCAATTTTTAAGTGCTTCTAAAATTCGACACAACCAGAATGCTGCATCTCAACTTCCAATCATCGACACGACTGGAACGAGTTAAAATTTTTCAGTTCATGACATTTTTAGAAGCTGGAGGATATAGAATCAGAAATTATTAAGTGAATGTCTTCAATGGCCTTGAATTCATTTCTTTGGACAATTCCTGATGTTTCAAAATTTGATGAAAATTCATTAAAATAATTTTGCTACCAAACAGAAAAATTTGATGAAAATTCATTGAAATAATTTTGCTACCAAACAGATCTTAGACTAACATTTCACAAAAATATCATTTTATTTATTAACTGTTTCTATTTTAATTCACAATTTGAAATGTTGCCTATAGATCAACAACATGTTAATTAAAAAATATTCATATCTTTGTTTATGAAAAACTATAACATTTATGTATCTAGAGATTCTTGATAAAATTCAAATAAGAATATGCAATATTAATGGTCCTGACCTGGCATCATAATTTCAGTCACTTTCCCATCATTGTAGCATAGCTTCCCTGTGCCTTTTCTATAAATATTTTTTATAGTAATTATTCTGATCAGCTTTCCTCTCTGGTATCTAGACTTTAAGCATACTACTAGATTGACGACAAAATCTTATAATTTTAACGTTCAATTGGCGAGAAATGTAACAGCAAATTTCTTCCCTTACACTTCTCACTTATGAAACTCTCTTTCAACTTTTTATTTTCTGGTCAGGTTTGATCGTCAAAAATTTAAATTAATGTCAACCGTTATATTCTGTCTTAATTTTTGTTTTTTCAGCGTTCTTTCCCCCCTTAATAAATGTTTTATTTTTCTCATAATCTTTCACACTCAATAACTCCTTGCATCTTAGTGGATTTATTGCCATGTTTGGAGTGAAAAAAAAAATCACCTTTTTCTTGCTAAGATAACAATTAAAGAAAATATTATTAAAATCGACATGTATTAAACATCTTGATAAAATGTTATTATACGTGTATATTTTAATTCTATATTCTCATGAATACCAACATTTTTTACAGTATTTACATTAGTCGGACTATTGTCCTCATCTTTGTCGCCATATTGGTCACAACGTTTCGGCTGTTGTACGCTCCGGCCTTCTTCAGGTGGTTGGAATTTCGAACTGAACCCTTTATTTCGATCACTGCGGTAGACTGTTCTAGTTCCACGTGCCATGTTTGATGGATGTCAGTTATCAGTTATCTCCTACTAATTTTCCCTCTGAAAGTTCTCCACTGCCTTAACCGGGTATTGAACTCACACTCTTTGGGTCTGTCACTGGATCTAACCAACATGGCACGTGGAACTAGAACAGTCTACCCCAGTGATCGAAATAAAGGGTTCAGTTCGAAATTCCAACCACCTGAAGAAGGCCGGAGCGTACAACGGCCAAAACGTTGTGACAAATATGGCGACAAAGATGAGGACAATAGTCCGACTAATGTAAATACTGTACATAATACCTCATCTCAGAAATATAGACAGACCTAAATTATAATTTGAATTATATGTAGTCACTATTTCCTTTAGATTCGCACAATTTATTTTAACATTCTCCTAATCTCATTGATTTGTTCATAGCTATTGATCTTATTCATAAATATTTATTTTACATTTTATTATCTGTTAAATTTTGAAATTAACTATAGCATTTCTAAATAACAAGCGTGTCATGGTATTGATTTTTCCTTAGTTTTTTCAATTGAAAGGGTACTTGGGAACTCTAGCCAGGCAATATAATCGAATATGCAACCCTCTGTATGAATCTAGGTTTTAAATATACTGAACATCCTCTGTCTCAATGTCTGTCATCCTTGCTAAACAATTTACCTTGTTCCTTATTTTAATTAAAGTTTATTTAAACCATATCAATTCCAATTCTGATGAAAACCGAAATTGAAATTAAACTTTTTATAAAGAATTTTTTAAAGGTTTTACTAAATTCAATATTTAAATTTAATTGTAATTGATAATTTTTTTAAAAATTGTCGTTACATATTTGAATTTATTTATCATTTAATTTATAATTGATTCATTTAAAATTCTAGTCAATTCATCGACACGACTGGAACGAGTTAAAATTTTTCAGTTCATGACAAATTTTTAGAAGCTGGAGAACATAGAATCAGAAATTATTAAATGAATGTCTTCAATGGCCTTGAATTCATTTATTTGGACAATTCCTGATGTTTTAAAATTTGATGAAAATTCATTAAAATAATTTTGCTACCATTTGCCTTTATTCAAATTTAATTTGCTAGCGAGTGCCATATTACCTTTGTTCTGATTCAGGATGAAGATTGGCAATACAGTGTAACCCGGATATAAGAGAGTTGTCGGGACCAGATAATAAGTCTCTTATATCCGGGTTTGGTCTATTTTGTTTACATTAACACAGGCTCTAATTTGGGACCAGACAAAATCTTTCTTATAACCGGGTTACACTGTATATTGATTTTGCCCTATAATTCTGAAACAATATGTTCCTTGACCAGGTGTGACATTTATCTTTACAACAAAGAACACAAATGAAGATACAGGTGTTGTGAATATTGTCCATGAATTTGAATAAATTATAGTATTGAAAAAAATAATTTATATCTACATGTATGTTCATATCTAATTGAATCTTTATTAGCAACTCCCGCAGACTTTATTAGAACATTTACCTGTATAATATAAAATGAGTGTATTTTGATTGAATATATCCATACTAAATTCTGCAGTGTGGAATTGTTCCTTCTTAATAAGTCTCCTGATATACTAGTTCTCTGTGAGACTAACCTTAACTCGTCTATGCCTTTCTCTGATTTCTCGATTCCTGGCTACCATTCCTCTCCTTAGAAAGGACTCTAAAATTTACATGCATGACCTGGGAGTTTATGTCTGTGATCATCTCCTGCTGGTGCCCCGACTGCATGAATTTAAGCATGCTACTAGGGGTCCTACCTTATACTGCTGAAACAGTTAAATCTAACCACCTACTCCAATATGTTCTTCTTTTGCACTTCCCGACAGTGGAACTCCCTTCCTCTTACTTGCTTCCCAGATAACTATAATCTTAAAAAATTTAAATGTAATGTCAATCGACATCTTCTGTTCTTCTTTTTATCCTCCTCCATTCTTCTTTTTATCCTTTCCTCAACCCCTCCCTCATACCCAGTCTTTTCCCTTACTTACACTCTCTGTAGCCCCTTGCATACTAGTGGCACTCCCACCATGCTTGGGGTGAAATGCTTAAAAAAGAGAAAGCTGTCATGATATTAGGTTGGTGCAAAAATAATGTTGTTTTTTAACGTTCAAATTCATGTGAGAAAACAACATTATTTTTGCACCAACCTAATAGTATTTTTGGATAAGTATAATAAGTAACTTTCAAACCCCTGCTCTTCTCCACCTAGTATTTAAGAACTCCTTGTCAAAAGTATTTTCACATGAGTAATTAAAATTGCAAAGAAACATGTAGAAGTAATTTATTTCTGACATCAATCTTTTCAGTGAATAAACAGTATTTATGTCCATAATTTAATCTAAAAATCAGTGTTATAAAAACTCCATGGAATTTCCACATATACAGCTAGTTTTCGTTATTCTTGAGAATTGGCAAAGATATTAAACACTATTTATTAGATTTCTTATTTACAAGAATAATTTTATATTTACAAGATTATAAAAATATGTGAACAGCAAAAATGAAATATATATTATTTACCATTTTATAACGAAATAAATATGAAAAAGTTTTTTATTCCTAAATTTGTCAAAATGTCTGAACAAAAATTTTTTAATAAACACAATGCTGAGTAACTGTAATTTTAAAGTGGACAATGTTTCGTCTGTCATGCCCTCCAGATGAAGATGTTTTCATAACAACAAAAGAGATGAGGACAATAGTCTGAATATAAATAATGTAAATAATGATAACTCCACAGCCCAGAAATTCAGACAGAAATTAGTTTCAGCCAGTTTTCTAAGGCCTGGCTAGATTAAGTGAAGACATTAATCATTGTTATCACAGAAGATTTCACCATATAAGTCATTTTCTTTGAAGGGAGTGAATGAGCCAAATTTGAGAACACACCACATTTCATCAATCACACAGACACAGTGAATAGAGAGAACCCACAACCGCCATTTCATAGAAGTTAAATTCTGTAAAGTTATTTTTTTCTTTTCACATTAAATTCTGTTAAATTTACAGAATATATTTGGTTCATTTATCAAAGAACTCCCCCCCACTCAAGCTGAGCACCAACACTCGACCATAACCAGCAATCAGAAATGAAGGGTTACCACACACTGCGAGAGATTGATTTCATTGATTTTCCGCAACAACAGAATTTTGGTCTGACTACTGACAGTTGCCATCAGACAGGTGGAACTGGGAAAGGCATAATCTCTGTTCAAGTGAAACAAAACAGACAAATCTGCTGGCCTTGTTGGCATTTGTTTCTGGGCATGACATGGTTGGTTAATACGAAAAAATTCCCCAATCCACCCAGTTATATCTGGTGCAGCAAACCAACCAGTTATAGTTGAGTGCCATAAAAAGGATCTGACTACCCTGTTACATAGGCGTCTCAATAAAACACCATGAAAGTATCTGTTCAATAATTAAAAAAAAAACTTTAATATGCTGAATATTTATTAGAAAAACTTGTTTTTTATGTTCTTTTGAAAATTTCCTCTTTCAGTTCCCAATACTGTCTGCACAATCCACTTCTTATGCCACTTTCATGGAATCCATCAAGTTTTGTTTTTGTTGTAATGGAATGCCCCACACTCCCTATTGCCTATTGCGGACTGACTATATCAATAGATATGTATAGTAAGCACAGGATATACCTGACGGACTTGCTTCTGGAATTACTAGCCTGCTAACTGATTCCCTGTCTTTCAGTAGTGTATTCTCTTTTACAATAAACCTCTCTTTCTTTTATCTATGCCCACATTGCTGTTCCTTTCACTCAAGTACCACCTTTGTCTGTTTGTAAACTTCTTTAAGGATACAACAGTTTAAATCTATATATCTATTTGTTACACTTTTCCCATGCTTGGACAACTTATTGCAATAAAATAATAAGCTTTCCGTGAAAAAACTTGTAGGTTTATTCAAGTGTGCAAACTTGTACTTTGATGTGCAGGAAAAAGGTTTGTCCATAATTGCTGTCTCCAATTAAAATTTTAAATGTTTCAAAAAGTTTATCACACGGCCGGTGTTCTAAAAGATTTGGATGACTGATGCACTGTACATATGATACATATATATTTTTTTTTGTTTTAATCATTTTACTACAAGGAAGGCTAAAAAGCCACGAAGACACAAGGGGTAACTTAGTGTGAAAGAATATGAGAAAAAGAAAAACATTATTAAGCAGAGAGAATAAAAGAACAGGAATTAGGAAGAGAGATGATAACGATAGACATTGAATTTAAATTTTTGAAGATCAAACTTGACTGGAAAGCAAGAAGCCAGAAGAAAGTTCAAGTGAGAAATTCAAGAGAAAAATACTTTATTTTTTTTTTTTTATCATTTCCCCTAGAGAAGGTGATAATGCCACGAGATAGTTATAGGTTTGGTTTGTTTTGTTTTACGGCATATCAACCACAATGGGTTATTTAATGCTGACAAAATTTCCTTTTTTTTTCAAAAATGTATAGTTGGTAATTTTTTCAAAAATGTATAGCTGGTAATTTTTTCAAAAAATGTATAATGGTAATATTTTTTTCCAAAATAGTAATAATTTTTTCAAAAATGTATAGTTTGGTTTGTTTTGTTTTGTGGCATATTAACCTCAATGGGTTATTTAATGATGACAAGATTTTTATTGCTGGTAAGATCTTTTTTCAAAAATTTATTGCTGATACTAATTTTTTTTTACAAAGTATATCTGGTATTAAAATCAAATTTTACACTTTCATAGTCAGGTTGTGGGGTCAGCTATTTGTCAATAGCTGGGACCCTAACAGATGCTACCACCCTGGGTCAGATTGGACCTGGGAACACCAGCAATTAAGAGGTGGTTCCACGCTCCTCAAAACCTCCTGGTCAGAGGCCTTGCAGTTGGACGTAGTTTATCGTCTTACCCAGGACGCATAGTTATAGGGAGTGAAAAAAAATGAAAAAAACTTTAGTGAGATAAAGTGAGAGAAAGGACAATAAAGGAACAGGGTTCAGGAAAACATTTAAATTTTTGAAGATTCTAGGTGGCAGGGGAGCTAGAACTTGGAAGAGAGTTCCGCAGGCGAGAAGTGCAAGAAAAGAAACTATTAAAATAGAACACAGAGTTGCATCTAGCTTGTTCAACAGTAAAATGGTGGGAACTAGTAACATGCTTAAATTCATGCAGTCAAGGTGCTAAGGACAAAAGCTTATCAGAACAATTGCCATGAAAATATTTGTAGAAAAAACAGAGGAAGCCACATCACTTGGGTGAGAAAGTGACTGAAGTCAATATGCCAGGTCAGGATCGATGACATTACAGATTCTTTGAATTTTGTTAAGAATCTTGAGATATATGGTAGAAGCACCATACCAGATATGGCAGCAGTATTGAATGTATGAACAAATGGTACATTTATAAATGTTCAACTTGGATTCTGCTGAGAAAGATTGGCTGGCATGTCACAGTGAACCAACATTTCTATCAATTGATTCAATATAATCACTCCACTACATGTCAGTGGAAAACGTAAGCCCAAGAAGGTGAAAAGTGTTACACCCCTGATGTTTAGCATCAGTCATACTGACAGAAGGCAGAAAAGGTTTACTGTGGTGATTAAATGAAAGCAGTTTTGTTGTGGAGGTGTTAAAATTTACAAGCAATTCCTTGCCCCAGTTAACCACTGATTGGAGATCCTTTTCAAGAGCAATTGCCAGTTTTACTTTGTTTGTATCAGACTGGCTATTAAGACAAGAGTAAATAGTGTCATCTGCATACCTAGTTGAGAACTGTTGGCATAGAATTTATGGTTACATCTAGCAATTTCAACTGTAAAACGATGAGACCTAACTGCCAATCTAGTACTGTGCTTAAATTTATAAAGTTGAGGTACCGAAGAGGAAAGCACATTTACCATGAAAATATTTATAGAAAAGCTGCAAGGAAACTATGTTAGGGTGGTGGGAAAGTGATGAAGCCAAGATGTTATACCATTCATTTTCAATGATTAAAAAATAATAAATATTGATAAAAAAAAGTTCCTTCTAAAGTTTACTTCAACTCTATATGTCTAATGTCTCTGTTTAAACTCTGAAATTTAATCTACTATTTATTTTTCCTCAATAGGAGTAGATATGTTCACCTATTGTCTGGTTCACTCTCCTCCTTGGTCTTTTGAACAGGAGTAGAGGCTTATTCTTTATTTCCTGTTTAGGATTGGGTTTCCAGTTCCTTCTAAAGTCTTTCCATTCTCTTTCACTCCCAGTATCCCCTTGCGTCTTAGTGGCATTATTGCCTTGCTTGTAGTGAATTGATTTAAAAAAAATCAGTAAAATTTATTTGATAAAACAAAATGAAGAAACACCAAGCCAAAAATATTTTTGATTCAGATTTGCAACCAAAAAAATATTTGCAAAAAAATTGGTTTAAGCTCTCTGTAACAGAATGGCTATCAGCAGAGTATGTTGAATTGGCAAGCAAAATTCTATCTGAATCAGTTGCATTCACTTTCTACAAAAGGTCTGAATCCATCTCTTCTTTCCCTGGCTATGGTTTTATTAAAAGGGGAGTAGATTCTCTCTAGCCTGGAGTGGCAGCCAGTCTAGAAGAAAGACAATTCTGTATTCAAAAGCATAGATAATAGGAAACTATTCCACTGTCTTTTCCAAGGAGTCATAGCAATCCACAAATAATAAATATATATAGTAAGTGCTTTAATTGCTAGATCATTTACAGTGAATTTATGTCCAGGTTCTTAAAATATTCCAAGGAGTCATAGCAATCCACAAATAATAAATATATATAGTAAGTGCTTTAATTGCTAGATCATTTACAGTGAATTTATGTCCAGGTTCTTAAAATATTCCACCATTTTTGACAGATCTGCTATTGTCACAATGTACAATATTTAATAACAAAAATGATAGAAACATGAACAAAAAAAACTAAATGAAATTGGCTAGACATATTTTTTTTTAAATAATTTAAGGTAGAATACTATACTGTTTGGCCAGGTGATGAAAAAACAAGAAAAAAATAAATGCATATGGACCACAACTCATCTTAAAGTTTCACATAAAAGCAAGATTGGTGATAAAGATAGTTGAAAAACATTGATTGAATATAAGCAACTCGTCTGAAAGTCATAAACTGCATAATTTGTTAAAAACTGCTGTTCAAAAGTTAAGCAAAGTATTAAGAAACAGTTTGTCAGACACAAAAAAAGAGTATTAAACAAATATGTAATATAGCAGCCTTTCTATATGGCAGTGAATGCTGGATAATCTCCTCACAGATAAAAAAAAAAAAGATACGAGGCAACAGAAATGTGTTTTCTACCGGAGGATATTCAGAATTCTATCGATTCATTATGTGAGTAAAGAGGATGGTTAAATGAAAATAGAAATAAAGTGGAAATTATACTTAAAATCAAAAAGAGACAGTTGAAATTTCTAATGCACATAATGAGGAAAGAAGGCTTAAAAAATTTGACGCTCATAAGATATTGACAGCAAGAGACACAGTGGAAAGCAGTGTACAAACTATCTAATATGTTTGCAAAAAATTGGTTTAAGCTCTCTGTAAAAGAATGGTTATTAGCAGAGAATGTGGAATCTGCATTGAGTAAATGGAAAGCAGAACAGAGAATGAGAGGAATGGTAAAAAGACAAAGCATGCAGAAGAAGAGTGACCTAATAGACCTATAGCTTAAATTAAAATGCAATGCCAACTTGGTATCTATATATATATATATACATATATATATATATATATGTATATATATATATATATATATATATATATATATATATATATATATATAGACTGTACTTGTCAAAATATTGGGATTAGGTAGATGAATAAATTTTTTTTTTTTTGAGTATTTAAAAATAAATCATTTATTGAACAAAGTAACTAGTAATAACAAAACAAAAGTCATTGAAACAAAGCAAGTTCAGTCGACCATTGATGACAATTCCAGAACAACGTAACTATAAACAATTTTTTTCTATCCTCTGCCAGCCGCAATGATTGAGAAAGCATTACCTCGACGAACCATCGCCAGTGAGACACGCTGCAAGAGCCACTCTGTTTCGAGAGGCTCGTTCCTTAATCGAGACGCAATCGCGCCAATCCTTAGGTAGATTACTTGACGTTTACCTCTGTCAGTGGCAGGCAGAACAGGGATTAGGAGATATAGCAAACAAAAGATTTTACTAAGTGCTGCAAAGGACAGAAATTTGTGGGAAAGCCATTATCACCCACATCTTGAAGGGATATAAAACATAAAAGAAGAAAATTAAAATTATGAAAAAAAAATGGCTTAACTACAATTTACCAGGCCCCAGTTCTGTAGGAAGACAATCACTTGATGGTTTGGTTTGTTGTGTTTTACAGCATATCAACCTCAATGGGTTATTTAATGCCGACAACTTTTTTTTTTCCTGGTAATATTTTGTTTTGTCAAAAGTCTATTTCTGGTAATATTCTTTTCCTCAAAAATGTATAGCTGGTAATATTTTCAAAAAATATATTGCTGGTAATAGTTTTTTTTTTCTTCCAAAATTTATTTCTGGTATTAATATTTTTACAAAGTATTTCTGGTATTAAAACCTATTGTTACACTTTTATAATGCTTTTTATCTCAGTTTTGGTGTTAGCTATTTGCCCATAGCTGGATGGACCTGGAAACACCAGCAATTAAGAAGTGGTTCCACACTCCTCAAAACCTCTTGATAAGAGGCCTTGCTGTTGGACGTAGTTTACAGGATGCCGGTGTAGTTTATCGTCTTACCCAGGAAGCGGATGTAGTTTATCGTCATACCCAGGACAGACAATCACTTGAATAAAACAGTTGACTAAATAAAATTCATGAGCACAAAATGTCAATAATTACAGTAGCAAAGAAGGAATCCCCGAGAAGGATAACTCAGATAGCCTCAATTCATGAGCACATAGTGTCGATAATTACGGTAGCAAAGAAGGAATCCCTGAGAAGGATAACTCAGATAAGCTCAACTATTATTGAGTCTTATCTACCTTCAATAAGCAATTCAACTTAATTACAATTAACAGTAGATAAAGTCATAACAATAATTTAATGATGGTGATTTGATTGTTCAATGAAGTCTGAGGTATACTATAAGCCAAAAGTTTTGGGCCACCCTCTGGAATTAATAATCAAAAAGTTTCATACCTTCTTTGGTTTAATTATTTCCTACTAAGCTAGGGTGATGAAACTGTTTAACTCGGTAGATGGCATCCACTTTTTTAGAAGGGTGGGTTACCTAAATTTTAAAATTCGCCACCCTTAATATTACCCTTAACTAGCAAGGTAGACGGGTCAAAAAAAGGTAAATTTTAAGGCATTTTACAGGGTTTGGCATTTTTTGTTTTAAGCAATTCACCCTAAGCAAGGCAGTAGTGCCACTAGTACACAAGCGGTTACAGAGAGTGAGAGTAAGAGTAAAGAGGAGTGTTTGGGAAAAGGATAAAGAGAAGGACAGGGATCAAGGTCAGGCATCAGAAGATGTCGATTGACATCACATTTGAAGATTATAACTATCAGGGAAGCAAGTGATAGGAAGGGAGTTCCACTGATGGGAGGTTCGAGATAAGAAGCTGTTGGAGCAGAAGAGATGGCTACATTTAGTCGTTTTGACAGTGAAAGGGTGGGACCGAGATGCCAACCTAGTAGCACGCTTAAATTCATGCAATTTGGGAAACAGTGAAAGTAGCTCGTCGGAGCAGTTGCTATGAAAGTACTTGTAGAAAAGGCAGAAGGAAGCCACAGCACATCTGTGAGATAGTGATTGCAGACAAGATGCCAGAACAGGACCAACTACATTGCATATCTGTCTCTGGATTTTGTCTAGGACCTCAAGATGAACAGCAGGAGCATGAGGCCATATATGGCAGCAGTATTCCATACAAGGATGAATAGTTGATTTGTAGATTTGAAGGATGAACTCTGGTGAGAAGGACCTTCTGGTGCGACACAGAGAACCAACTTTTCTTGTGGCAGATAACGCTATAGATTCAATGTAGTTGTTCCACTTCAGGTCAGTGCATGCTGGTTTTCTTCCCTAGGTGAAAGGTTATGGTATTTCTAGATTAATTTTTGATTTGATTCAATTTTTCTTATCAAAATGTGGAATAAAAGTTCTCCTGAATGGCCACTCTTCTAGATTTGTTTGCATTAATGCAAGTGTTCCCCGAGGTTCTTATATCTATATTGTTCCTAATTTTCATCAAAGACCTTCCCAATGTCATCAATTCTCAACTTGGTATCTATGCTGATGTTATGACTATTTACTCCTGTCTTTATGGTAAGTGGGATCAGTTTGATATTGTCAAATTAGCAGCAGATCTCAAAAATGACCTACAATCTGTGGCAAGTAATGGCGTGTTAATTTTAATACCACCAAAACAAAACTTCACTCTCTTAATCAAAGTAGAGAAACTTTTTTACTTTCTGTCAGTATGGCTGATGCTAACCTCCAGGAGAGTGTACCTTCTTGAGCTAACATTTTCCACTGACACGCAGTGGAAAGATTATATTGAATCAATTCCTAAGTCTGCTGCTTGGAAAAGTGCTTTATTGTAATGTACTAGACAATTTTTCTTGCCAGAATCTCTTTTGCATATTTATAAGTCTACCAATCGTCCGTGCATCTGGTTTAGTACTTCTGTTATATATTTAGAAATTCTTAATAAAATCCAAATAAGAATCTGCAACGTTATCTGTCCTGACCTGGTATCTCAGCTTCAGTCACTTTCCCACCACTATAGCATAGCTTCCTTATGCCTTTTCTATAAATACATTCATGGTAATTGTTCTGATGAGCTTTCCTCTTGGGTATCTTGACTTTATGAATTTAAGTGTAATACTAGATTGGCAGCTAGGCTTAATCATTTTAAAGTTGAAATCACTAGATATAATCGCAAGTTCTATGCTAACAGTTTCTTCTCTCACACTTCTCACTTGTGGAACTCTCTTCCAGCCTCTTGTTTTCCAGTCAACTTTGATCTTTACAAATTTAAATGCAATGTCAATTCTTATCTTCTGTTTTCATAATTCCTTTTTTTTATTGTACTCTCTTAATAGTGTTTTTTTCATGTGATATAGACCAGTTTACTCTAAGAAAAGCATTTGAACACTTGTAAAATATTTATTTTGCATACTTATATAAGTTATAATACTTACATTTACTTTAAATTTACAAATATGGATATAAAAATAACAATTACTAAGAAATAAAATATATTTTCCTCTTATTTAATTATTTTCATTATTATTCTCTCTCCTTGATAATGTTTTCTTTTTCACATATTCTTTCACACTCAGTAACCCCTTGGGGTGAAATGATTAAAAAAATAAAATAAATAATCATAATAATGAAATGAAGTCATTACTGTATACAGTAATGGGTTAATTTCATTATTATTATTATTATTATTGAATATATGATAAAACCCTTCAGGAAGAGAAAATCTCTCTGGCCGAAAGTGGATTAATAAATTAGTTTTGAAAATGGAATACAACTTCCAATTCTTAAGTGATTCTTCAAACTCCAGAAGGTGGCTCCAAATTTGTAGCATATATATATATATATATATATAGTCTGTACTTGTCAAAATATTTGATCAGATTGCATCACTATTGTAGTCAATTAGAAATAGTTTCATTTAGTCAACTATTTTATTCAAGTTGTTATCTACTTCCAGAACCTTGGGTCCAGAAAACAGTAATTAAGTCAAAAAAAAAAAAATATGGTAACAACAGTCAGTTTTAAACATTTGCTATCGTTTGCACCAACTTAGAATCTGTTTGTGACAGTTTATTTGTGCAAAGAATGAAGTGAAATGTTTTTGCTTTTTGACCTTTCAGAAGGAAAATGTCAAATCTCCATGTGTTGTAATCTTGGCCAAGTTCTTGTCGATCAGAATAGTTAGAATGTCATGATTACAGTTCACAACTTGATAAAGGATGCTTATACTTAAAAAGAGAAAACTGAAATTTCTAGGACATATAGTGAGAAAAGAGAGCTTGGAGAATCTGATACAGTACACAGGACGTATTGAAGACATAGAGAAACAGCAAGTAACATATCTATCAAGCTTGTGTAAATGAAAAGCAGAACAGAGAATGGGAGGGATGGTAAAAAGACAGTTCTTATTAAGAGCTACAAATGATAGAAAGTTGTGGAGAGTCATGATCACCTGCGTCACAAAGAAAGAAGAAGAACTTGACATCTGATCCTGGTTCCAATTTCCGATTAGATTACTGTAGATAAAAAAAAACACGTGGATTTTGTAACTTGACATCTGTTCTGATCCTGGTTCCAACTTCCGAACAGATTGCTGTAGATAAACAAATAACATGTGGATTTTGTAACTTGACATCTGTTCTGATCCTGGTTCCAATTTTCGAGCAGATTGCTGTAGATAAAAAAATAACATGTGGATTTTGTAACTTGACATCTGTTCTGATCCTGGTTCCAACTTCCGAACAGATTGCTGTAGATAAAAAAATAACACGTGGATTTTGTAACTTGACATCTGTTCTGATCCTGGTTCCAACTTCCGAACAGATTGCTGTAGATAAAAAAATAACACGTGGATTTTGTAACTTGACATCTGTTCTGATCCTGGTTCCAACTTCCGAACAGATTGCTGTAGATAAAAAAATAACATATGGAAACAAAATTGCAAGTTTTTCTTTTCTGTAATATTTTTGTGATATAATACAAGTGTCATATCTCGTAGAGTCATCTCTTTTGTACTGATGACGTTATGAGGCAATGTCATTGTTATAATAATTGCAGACTGATCTGAGATAAGACTACTGTATGCCAGAAAGTGAAAAGATTGACTCTTTTTTTATTATTTATTTATGTTTACCCAATACAAGACTGAAGTGTCACTCAAGATAGAGAGTTACAGAATGAGGTGTGTGACACTGAGCTGTTGGCCGTGGTCAACTCCCAGTCATGGTGCAAAGCTGTAATGTTTCTTCCACCGGCGTTTTGGGCTTGACTCTTAGTTGCTGCCACCAGCCTGTGTCCCGGTCGATCGGTGGTCGTTGCTGCCCAGCGGAATCCCATGGTCAGGGTACTAATATGTGACACTGGCCCATCCAAGGTCGAATTCTGGTTGTCAATGCTAACGGCGTCTGGTTTGGTACCAGCTCCGTTGTTCCCAGCTCACTTCCAACATCTAGTTACCGAAGTAACTGCTTCAATCTCAAGTCTAACTGTTATAGGAACTTACCCATAATAATAATGGACTATTCCGGACATCATAAATACTGCGCCTCAAGAGAGACCAGCGTTCAGAGTCAGAGTCAGTCAGAGAGACAGAGTCGAGTCAGTCGATTACTGTAAGACATTGGAATAGTGATACTTGTCGAGACAACATAGTTCACTCTAACCAAATCTGATAGTCATTACTAACACTTCTACTTCTTTGTACATATTTCTGTTTGTAATATATCTGTGTTATTCCATACCTGTGTTCGAGTTATTCTTCATTGGTTCTACCCTTGGACCATCACCATTAGTATAACTTGCTATTGGTAGGATAGGCGAAGTCGGAAGTCATGGAATCTCTTGGTCAGCTTCTGCAAGGCAACACTCTAGTTAAGCTCTGACTTTAACTGACACTGTCTGACTGACTGTAACTCTTGAACGGCCCGAGGACGTTCGTTTATATGGGTGCCAACCAAAACCCGGTGCATGGCCAGACGCAGCCTGGGGTTCTCGGTAAATCTTGATTTCCAACAAGAAATCTCTTTGTTGTCAGGCCAGGAAAATTAATCACTTTCCATTTTGGGGTATCTCCTCGTCCGTGAGGGGAGGTCGGAGGAGAGCTATCCTCCTAAACTCTTCCTCTCTCACATTGATATCTTGTACCACTCACTTCAGTGGGCGTTAATAACTTTTCCGTCCTTCTCATCCATTCACCTCCGCCTATCACCATTGCTACCACTCAACCAATGGCATCCCGGTCATGTGGGTGTGGCTAAGCTGGCCTCCTTAAAATTATAATCCAGAATTTTTGTTTACAAAATTCTCCTTTTTCTCATCGGCCAAAAGTTTTACGAATCTCATGTTGCCACTTAAAATCTATCATATCTTTTGGTCACTCAGAATCCATTTAGCCAGCACTCTTTACCAATTCCATCAATCACTGTCAAAGTTTGCCATCTGGTCCCTTCGTGAAGTTAGATTTTACTGGAACCCTTGGCTTCTTGAGAAATTAAATTCCTTATCTCACCAATTCACAATTTTTCCACGATATCTTTTCTCATGCCCAAAATTTTATAATCACCATGTTGCTACTCAACGTCTTGATGTCTGAAAGCGACACTTTGCTAAAGTAAATAATAGCAATCCTCTCCACCCGTATCGGGATAAATTTCTTTCTCATGCCAAAATTCCCACAAATACCATATGGCTTTGCCTTGCCGGCACTCAAGAAAAAAAAAAAAATGATATCTTGGAAAGATAATTAATATTGATTCTCCCTACCCCGAATCGGCAATGATCTCAGGTTGAAATTTTTATGACCGCCATGTGGTCTGTCCGATATCTTAATGCTTTGCTTTTCTTTCCGAATTCTCATATTTCCCTCGGCAAAGCATTTCTTTACAACAATATTAATCAATTTGACAAAATCTTACATATGGGTTTTTCTACAGGTCCACTGTCCTTTGTGAAAAGTAACTTTTTCGTAAATAAAATAAAATCTTTTTAATATCGAATGGTATATCTTTCGGGATAATTTCTTTCCGTCCTCCGTATTTCTTGTTTTAATTTCTATGGTTAATTAGTTAGCCAATTACCATAACTAAATAGTGTCACATAGCTATTGACCCTGGATTTGAAGTGGTTAAGATTATAGCATTTGAGGAAGCATCCATGCTGGAGTAATAATATTATTAATATTATGTCACTGTTCTTCTGCATGCCATGCCTCTTCAGGATGTGAGTGATCATGGTTCACCACAACTTCCTATCCATTGTAGCTTAAAGCAATGTGCGTCCCACTTACTATCCTTCCCAGTCCCAGTTCTACCATCCATTTACACAATCTTGTTAGGTAGGTTACTTGATAATTACCTCTGTTCCTCTTGTTTCCAATATGTCCTGTGAGTGTCAGATTCTCTAAACTTTCTTTTCTCATTATATGTTCAAGAAATTTCACCTGTTTTGTCCTAAGTGTCCTTTTCATTTTCCTTAAAGTTCTTTGTTGCTCACATTCTATCCTTGAAGATAGGTTATCTCAAAAATGACCTTCAATCTGTTGTTAATTGGGGCAAGAAATGGCTTGTTAATTTTAATGCTTCCAAAACAAAACCTCTCTTTTAATCATTTTAGAGAAGCTTTTGTAATGGGATTGGTTTAGCTAATAGGTAATTAGCATAAAGAGAGCTATAACTATAGCTCACGGGCAGCTTTGAGTCAGTCTACGTAGAATATCTACGGTTACTAAGTTTGATCATCATAACAAAATGGCGTTGCCTGACAGAGCTCTGTTTAACAGAGAAGAACTTGAAAACGTAAAGGTTTGGCTAAAATGCTTTGAGGCATGTGACAGACTAAAGAAGTTATGAGATGACCAAACACCGGAAGGACAGAAAGAAATCATGGATTTATTTTTGGCCACTGGTATGCAAAGCTATTAGATTTCATTAATGACTTACCCAGCTGAAATTGAAAACTTGTCATTTAAGGAAGTCAAAGAAATAATATTAAGAAATATCAAAGAAAAGAACTGAAATAAAAACCAAATTTGTAATGGATAAGATGAGAAAGACAGGAATGACAATAAACAAAGATAAGTATCTGTCTATATTTCTGAGATGAGGTATTATGAACACTATTTACATTATTCGGACTATTGTCCTCATCTTTGTTGCCATATTTATTACAACGTTTCGGCCCTTCAGTATCTGTCTATATTTCTGAGATGAGGTATTATGTACACTATTTACATTATTCGGACTATTGTCCTCATCTTTGTCGCCATGTTTATCACAACTTCTTCAGGTGGTTTCAATGTCGAACTGAACCCTTTATTTCGCTCACTGAGGTAGATTGTTCTAATTGCCATGTTCCACGTGACATGTTTAATGGATGTCAGTTATCAGTTATCTCCTGTTAATTTCCCTCTGAAAGTTCTCAGAGTATTGAACTCACACTCACTGGATCTAACCAACGCCTTTATCCACTGTGCCATGTGTCCTTGAGGACATCTGTGTATGAATTTCTGGGTATTATAAACCTAATGTCTTCATTTTTACTAGTGCTCATATTCTGTTATCATTGCATGTTTTTACCAGAGCTCATATTGCAACTTTGTTGTTATTATCACTTTTCTCTGGCACTCCTTATTACTGGTTCCCATATTGTATTAATTTCTATACTTGGTTGGCTCAGGAGATTTTTGTGGCCTAGCATATATGCAAATTCCTTAAGTTTATGAATTTTCCAATGGTGTTCCTTGTCTATGATCTCAACCTGATCCCACAGAGAGCGGTGATCTTCTCTCTCCATATGTGGTCAGCTATGCCTGATTTTTCCACTTCCCCTCGTGTTACAGCTTTCTGATGTTTTTGAAGCCTCACCTTAAGGGAGCGGCCTGTCTCTCCTTTATATTTCTTTCCGCAGCTGCACGGGATAGCGTACACACAGTCTTTAGTCATGTTCTCCTCTATGAGGGGTCTTACTCGGGAGAGATATCTGTGAAGTGTCGTCAAGCTTTTGAAGGTTGTCCTGATGTTATATGGACCGCAGATCCTTTGTATTTTCTCTGATAACCCCTTCACATAAGGCAGGCAGACTGTTTTCTGAGTGTAGTTGTACGCCTACTCCTCTTGTACCTGCCTATCTCAGTTTTTGGGGGCTGCTGTCATGTACCCAGGGTAGTTGTTATGTTGTAGGGTATTACTTATACTGACCAATTCTTTATCTAATGTCTCTGGGTCACCACTTATGCAATGATAACAGCAAAAAATTGTAACATGAGCACTGGTAAAAATGGTTGCTGAAGACATTAGGTTTATAATACCCAGAAATTCATACACAGATGTCCTCAAGGACACATGGCACAGTGGATAAAGGTGTTGGTTAGATCCAGTGACACCCAAAGAGTGTGAGTTTAATACCTGGTTAAGGCAGTGGAGAACTTTCAGAGGGAAATTAACAGGAGATAACTGATAATTGACATCCATTAAACATGGCACATGGAACTAGAACAGTCTACCCCAGTGAGTGAAATAAAGGGTTCAGTTCGACATTCCAACCACCTGAAGAAGGCCAGAGCATACAATGGCCGAAATGTTGTGATAAACATGGCGACAAAGATGAGGCCAATAGTCCAAATAATGTAAATAATGTACAAAGATGAGTGTATATTTGATTGCAAAGAATTAACATTCTTGAGTTACCAAATTTCAGAAAACGGTACTTTGCCGAACCCGATGTTAATACAAAAATTATTAAATGTATCTTCTCCAACTAATAAAAAAGAATTGGAATCATTTCTCAGATTAGCCAATTTTTATAGCAAATTCTTGTCAAAATATTTTGAAAGAATTGAAGCATTTTCTGAGTTGTGAAAGAAGAATAAGGAGTTTAAATGGACTAGTACACATCAAACAGCCTTCATTAAATTAAAAGAAGTTCTACCTAAAAAAACCCATGGTCAAGATTTTTTACCCTAAAAAGCATGTTACATTAACCACCGATATGAATGTCCAGTCTGTATCAGCAATTTTGTCCCAGGAAGGACACCCAGTGATGTATCTTTTCAGGACATTGACACCAGCTGAATTGAACTACTCTAATATTGAAAAGGAAACACTTGCAATTGTATGAATTATGACCAGAGCAAGACAATTTTTGTTGAGATCTGATCATAAGCCCTTAGAATTTATATTCCATCCTTAGAAGGAATTGCTGAAAGTTAAATCATCCAGAATATTAAGATGGGCTATGAAGTTAATGGCTTTTGATTAAGATATAGAATTTGTGAAGGGAAACATGATACCACATGTAGACGCATTGTTCCGACAACAATTTGAAAAGGAATGAAGCAAAAAAAATACATAAAAATAGTTGAGGATGAATTTTTCCATTGGGTGGAAATGCATGCGTTGCCCATGAATAGACTATTTATGGAGACATTAGAAGATCCAGTCTTAAGTTGAATTTTATCTAGAATAAGGAACAATAAATGGAGTAATTGTTCAAAAGCAGAAAGAACATACAAAGAAACCAAATACAAACTATCAATAGAAAATGGTCTAATTTGTAGTGGGGATTTAGTTGTACCACTGGAAAAATGTAGAAAAGAAGTAATTAAAAGTGTACATGATGATGTGTATTGTGGGATAACTGCTACACAAAAATGGTTAAAACTGGAAGCATGGTGGCTGAGACACACCCAAGACGTGGAGAATTATGTATGCAAATGTCCTAAATGTGCCAAAATAAAGAATTTTCGCCACAATACGTTACACTCTTGGCCTAAGGAAACAGAACTATGGTCTAGAGTTCATATGGATCACACACAAGTTAATGGGGTAAGTTTATGTCTAATACTGGTTGACACTTTTTCCACCTGGCCTGAAGTTTTCTGAGTTCTGGATAAAAAATCTATTACTGTAAAACAAATATTACACATAATATTTACTAGAAATGGAGTACCAAAAACATTAGTATCTGATAATACTCCCAAATTCTGTGATGAAAGTCTATACTCATGGTTAAGGAAGATTGGCTGTGTCTCATATAAAACACCTCCTTACCACTGGGATTGCTGAACAAAAGGTCCATATAATAAAGATGGGATTGAAAGCATTTTCTCAGCAAGAAAAAACTGAAACTTTCCTACAAAGATTATTGTTGAGTTACAGAACAATAACACATGTTGACAGATTAGAAAGCCTGTCTGCATTAATGGGCAGACAGATTAGAGCTCCATTAACCATGTCTTACTCTATTAATGAAAACATGTGGTACAAAAGAAATAAAGAAAACAAGCTGGAAAAGGCGAATTTCATAATGCAAAAAGGATACCATATGGCATTAATATGCAAGAATGGTAAAAATATTGTTGCCTTTGAAGACCAGTTAAGAGTTAGCCAAAATTACAAGTACAAAGCGAAGCTAGTTCGAATGACTATGTTGATGAACAAGAAATCAGGGCAGAGTAATCAATGGATGACCAAAGTTCTTTGGAAGACTCAGAGTACATAACATAGGACACCAAGAATAAAAGAACTGGATCAAAGTCCTCCATGACAAGAAATACTTGTGAAACCAGTGAGAGGAGGAGGGAATGTAGGGGAAGCTGTAGATCCACAAAGGGCATGAACCCCAAAAGATTCAGGGAGACGTAATGGGATTGGTTAAACTAATAGGTAATTAGCATAAAGAGGGATATAACTATCACTCACAGGCAACTTTGAGTCAGTGTACGTAGAATATGTACGGTGACTAAGTTTGATTATCATAACACCTTTCTTGCCTTCCATCAGTGTGGTTGATAAAAACTTCCAGGAAAGTGAAAGTAGAAAGATTACATTGAATCAATTGTGAGGTCTGCTGCTAGAAAAGTTGGGTCACTGTGCCGTGTTAGACAATTTTGCTTGCCAGTATCTATCTTGCACATTTATAAGTCTATCATTCGTCCGTGCATTGAATATTGCTGCTACATCTGGTCTAGTGTTTCTGCTATATATCTAAAGATGCTTGAAAAAATCCAAAGAAAAATCTGCAATGTTATTGGCGTAACTTGGCATCTCGACTTCAGTCACTTTCCCATCACCATAACATAGTTTCCCTGTGCCTTATCTATTTCATGGTAATTGTTCTGATGAGCTTTCCTCTTTGTTACCTTGACTTTACAAATTTAAGCGCAGTACTGGATTGGCAGCTAGGTCTTATAATTGCTGAAATTGCTAATTGTAACCATAAGTGCTATAGTTTCATCTCCTGCACTTCTTGCTTCTAGAACTCTCTTCTGGCTTCCTGATTTCCTGTTAACTACAATCTTCAAAAATCTAAATGCAAAGTCAATTGTCATCTTCTGTCACTTTGAATCCTGTTCTTTTATTGTCCTCTTTGTTTTTTTCACTCTCTGTAATCACTTGCATCCTAGTGGCTTTTATTGTCTTGCTTGACGAAAAAATGATTAAAATAATAATGTTTAAAAACAATAAATTATGGAGCTAATAAGAGAAATATAGTCTTTTCTCTTCAAATTAATTTTCTTAGTTTCTTTCACTCTCAATAACCCCTTGCATCTTAGTGGCTTTATTACCTAGTTTGGGGTGAAATAATTAAAAAAGAAACAAAAATAAAAAACACATCTTTGTTGCCTGAAGTTCCTTTTCATCTGTGAGGAAATTGTCTAGCATTTCCTGCTATGTAGGAGGATTGTGGCTATAGATTAGCAAAGTGAAAATGTTGGAATATTTATTGATTGATTTGTTTTTTTACGGCTTATCAACCTTTTGCAGGTTATTTAAAGCCAGAAAACGTTTTAGAGTATAAGTATTTTGGGGGGAAATAATAATATTTTACTGATACAAGTCCTACTAATTAACCCATAGCTGGGGGAGAAGAGGTGAAGTCATGCCTTTCCCAGGGGTACTTGCGCATGAGTGAATATAATGAACCCAACTGGAATTGGAACTTGGCTCTTCATTTCTTCAGTCTGAGCCATTATCTATTACACTACCCTCTTATCACAGTTTACAGTGCCTGTTATTCCTAAGCAGTCGCCCATCTTGATACTGACCAGTCTCAACTGGAAAATTGATCATGGTTTTATACTGTTTGTGTTCACTAAAAAAAAACAAGGTGTACTATTACTATAACAATCAATAAACAATAGCTAGATATACAAACTATATTTCATGATTTTTTAAAGTTGTGATTGGCTGTGTATGCTAAGCCAGACAATAAAGCAATTATTAATTACTGAATCAGTCAGATTTTGTCTCATTGCTTTATAAAATAAATATTTAATGGATATTTAATGGATTTACAAAGTGTTATTCAGGATAAAAAAAATAAATGGGAAACGTTTCTCGGAAAATACTGGTAAAGGATTTTGATAATGCCGAAATGTTGGTTATCTAAAAATCTTTGTAAAATTATCATAAATCTGTTTATTTTACTTTTATGGAATGATTCTTTTGGACCAGTTTCCTTATCTTTGTTGTCTTTATCACAGCATTCTGACTGCTATACTTTTGCACTCAGACTCTTGGGAAAGGCTGAATCCATATCTTCCGTAGCTATATAGCAAGGTAGACCTGGTCTCTCTATCTTTGGGTGGCAGCCAGTCTGAAACAAAAATCTGAGTTCAAATTGTTGAGAAGTCAACCGGAAACCACTCCACTATCTTTCCCAAAAAAGTTATGTCAATTCATCAATAATAAATAAAAGTAATATGTCGATAGACATGATTTCCTATGCCTTGATATTGAAGATTGTTAAAAGAAAAAACAAACGACTTGTATCTATTATTATTATTTAAATTGCAAATAATATATGAGGATGAATCAAAAGAAAATGCAATTAGTTTTATTATATAAGAAATAAGGAACACAAACACATACAGCAAGAGTATACTTATCAGGGAAAATTTCAAAACAATATTAAGCTCAAGCCCCAGAAGGTCATCTCCCTAGGCAGTAGCTCTTCCTCGGGAGGGGGCTGGGGTCATTACCAGGCAATACTAAAAAATAAATGCTGAGAGGGCTTGAACAATTTTTCTACAGTATTGCCATTAAACTCATTTTAAACTGACCTTGTGTCACAGAGGTAGCCACATGGATGCACTGGAAAGAAAAATAACCATAGGTTATTTATAACCATAGCCATCACCTCTTTCAATGACAGTGTTCCACCTTTGAATGAGGACATGTATCCCAGCTTCATAAAATGATGTAACCAATTCCTTACATCAGTTTTCATTTCTTCCTCACCCCTATAATATTTGTCCCTTGGCACCTCTTTCATTAGCTGAGTTTTATGAAGCTGGGATACATGCCCTAATTCGCAGATGAAACATGGCCATTGAAAGAGGCGTTGACTATGTTGAGAAGTAGCGATGTAAACCTTTGATGTATACATATATCTTGCGTACTATATATGTTTGAGTGTGTTTCTTGTTTCTTCACTGCCATTGAAAGAGGTGATGACTATTTTGAGAAGCAATGATGTGAACCTATGATGTATAGTTATATCTTGATATATGAAATTTTTTAAAAAATGGTATCACCCCATACAAGGCAGTAAAGCCAATAAAACACAAGGGGTTACAGGGTGTGGAAGAATTAGGAAAAGAAACATTACTAATGAGCGGGAAGAGAAAAGAATAATCAGGAGGACAGAAGATAGCGATTGACATTGCATTTAAACTTTTGCAGATTAAAGTTTACTGGAAAACAAGGAGCTGGAAGGGAGTTCCATGAATGAGAAGTGCAAGAAAAGAAACTGTTAGTATAGAAGTTATGGCTACAGCTACATCTAGCCAATTCAATTATAAATTGATGAGATCTTGATGCCAGTCTAATACCGCACTTAAATTCATAAAATCTAGGTACCATAGCAAAGAGCTCATTTGAACAATTACCATGAAAGTACTTATAGAAAAGGCACAGAGAGGCAACCTTACGGCGATGGGAAAGATGCTGAGTTGCCAGATCAGGGCCACTAATATTGTTGATTCTTCTTTGGATCTTATCAAGGAGCTCCAAGTAAATAGCAGGGCACCGGATCATATGTGGCAACAATATTCTAAGCGTAGATGAATGGTAGACTTATAAATATATAAGGTAGATTCTGGAGAGAAAAACTGTCTCACCCTACATAGTGAATTGACTTTCTTCACAGTTGATATAGCAATGGATTTAATATAGTCTTTCCACTTCATATCAGCTGAGAATGTTAGCCGAGAAGGCACAACAAGTCACTTTCTTGGAGGATAGCATCAGCCATACCAACGAAAGACAAAGAAGGGTTTCATAGATGATTAACAGAGAGAAGTTTAGTTTTGGAGGTGTTAAAATTAACAAGGCATTTTTTACCTCAGTCAACGATGGACTTGAGGTCGTTTTGTACATTGGCTGCCATTTTTACCTTGTCAGACTGATCAGCCTTATGACTGAGGCAGGAGTAAATGGTTGTATCATCAGCACAGATGCAAAGTTGAGAGCCGATGTCATCAGGAAGGTCATTAATGAAAATTAAAAACAGAGTAGGACCAAGGATGGAGCTCTGGGGACATCTGCGTTAGTACAAAAGGATCTAGATGAGTAGCTGTTCAGGATAACATTCCTCTCATGAGTTCATAGGAAAGCCTGGATCAGTTCAAAAACACTGTAACTTTTCAGAATCAAATCAGGACCTATACTGATTCTTCTTTGGATCCTATGAAGGAGCTCTAGGTAAATAACAGGGGCACCAGACCATATGTTGCAGCAACATTCTAAGTATGGACAAATAGTAAACTTATAGATACACAAGATAGATTCTGGAGAGAAAAATGCCTTACATGAACTGATTTTCTTGGTAGCCGACCTAGCAATGAATTCAATAGTCTTTCCACTTCAAGAATGTTAGCCCAAGAAGGCATAACATGTCACTTTCCTGGAGGTTAGCATCAGCCATGCTGATGGAAGGCAGAGAGGGGGTCTCTCAGATGATTAATGGAGAGAAATTTAGTTTTGGTGGCATTAAAATTAACAAGGCATTTTTTGCCTCAGTCAATGATGGACTAGTGGTCATTTTGGACATTGGCTGCCATTTTGACCATCTCAGACTGATCAGCTTTTCTATCGAGGCAGGAGTAAATGGTTGTGGGATATCTGCGTTAGTACGAAAGGATCTAGATGAGTAGCTGTTCAGGATAACTTTCATTTCACGATTTAATAGAAAAGACTGGATCAGTTTAAAAATGTGTCCAGAAACACTGTAACTTTTCAGCTTGTGGAGAAGACCTGCATGCCAGACCCTGTCAGAGGCTTTTGAGATGTCCAATGCTACAGCCCAGGCTTCAGCGTTTTTATCTAGAACATGATAGATGCTTTCCACAATTATTGTTAGTACATCAGCAGTTGACCTGGAGAAATGAAAGCCATATTGCTTGTCTGAGAAAAGGCTCTGTCATGAGAGATGATGACCCAATTCAGTATTGATTAGGGCCTCTAGAAGTTTCACAAAAAGAGGTAGAAGGCTAACAGGCCAATAGTTGGAAGGATCGGAAGGAGTGGGAAATTATGCAGGGATATTCTAGGTGTCAATAGTAGAGTTTGGGGATTATAACACTTCAAATTGATTGAAAAGGAGAGGAATAGAGACCTGGCACTTATTTAATTCACTGTTACAGAGCCAAAGTTTGTTAGAGACTATGAGGTGCTTCATTCTCTGGGCAAACTGGGACTTAGCTCCTTCAAGGACATTTATTACAAGCAGTAACGAATAGGCGCATGTTGTGACAAGAGCTGTCATGCTGGTATAGCTGGAAATAGTGTTTCCTTTGTGCTATAGCAGCCAAGCCTGCTGATGTGAACCATGGAGAGGATTGAGGTTTCAGCTGGTATTTTTGAGAAGGGATGAAAGCATCCATGAGCTTTCTTCTTGGGTGAAATCAACCCAAGAAACCTCAGTGGTGAAATTTTCAATTGGGAGGTTAAAGAAAATCATGGAGTGAATCCCAATCAGCCTGCTGGTAAGAGAAAGAAGACTTATGGATCGGGGGTTCTTGATTGATTGGAACGAAATATCAATAGCAAGCACAGAGTGGTCTGAGTTACGAAGAGGGTAGTGTTTTGAAGTTCATCAAGAGCAAGGAGAGAAGGTAAGATATAAATCAAATAGAGAAGCCTGTTGCTCAGTTACTGCAATCCTTACTTCTTCACTGTCATTGAAAGAGGTGTTGACCATGTTGAGAAGTAGGGATGTGAACCTATGATGTATAGTTATATCTTGATGTATGATATGTTTGATTGTGTTTCTTATTTCTTATATAATAAAACAAATTACATTACTTCTTTTTTGACTCATTCTTATGTGTGTGTGTGTGTATATATATATATATATATATATATATATATATATATATATATATATATATATATATATATTGAAATGGATTAAATCTGACAGGATGAGTAAATAGAGAACAAGTAGGAAATCACTATTTATTTAGATTTATTAGCTTTCCACTCCCAAAATTTGTGATGAAGCTAAATAAATAGTGAAACATGTCCATTTTCTGAAGATTTATTTAATCATTTAATATATGTATATATATATATATAAAATACATATATATATATATATATATATATATATATATATAATACATACATACATACATACATATATATATAAAATACATACATACATACATATAAAATACATACAAATATATATATATATATATATATATATATATATATACCCAAGTATGGGATTGGTATATACGGAATAAATTCCAATAACCAACAATTATTATTCTTAAAAGAGTGCTCAATACAGAGTAGAGCAGATATAATTATTTATTTAAATATTATAACATAATATATGTTATAAAATCACTACAAAAATAGCCATTTTGTTTCAACACTCCCGGTGTCTTATCAAGTGATAAGTCATCGGGAGTGTTGAAACAAAATGGCTATTTTTGTAGTGATTTTATAACATATTTATGTTATAATATTTAAATAAATAATTATATATATATATATATATATATATATATATATATATGAATAAAGACAAAAAGAAAACATTTCTTTACCAACATGTTTCATCCTCTGATGGACCTTATGAAGGCAAATGTAAGGATTCTATTTGGCACCAAGTATTTATAAGCAGAAGTAAAAATATTTTTAGGTTTTCAAAATTTTTAAATTTAAAAATGCCCATAAATATTCTTGTTACTAACCATGAAAGTCAAAGTAAATGAAAGATGGTAAGTGATAATTTAATGTGTATGAAATGAAAGTGAATAAATGTTGTCATTGTTGAATTTTTTCTAATATAATTATTACTTATCATTTTATTTTAGTTTGAGAAATTAATTTATGTATCTATCTATTTTAAATAACAGATGGCATTGATTTAACAGATTTCTTTTACTTTTTAACAATTTTATGTGCGTGTACGTTGGCTTAGGAATGGAGTATATCGTTTATGAAAGGAGATATTTGATATTCGTGCTGCATAGAAATAATAATGAACTTCAGTTGGAGGCTTACAGAAAATCAACCAACAAGAATGGCCTTATTAATTTTTATTCTCACAACTGCAACAAGATAAAATCTGGAATAATTATCGGATTCTATTTAAGAGCACTAAGAAGCTGCAGCCCCCAATACATACCTAAAGAAGAAATATATACAGAAAGCACTTTAAAAATCTCCAATGTCCTTATAATTTCATCCACAATGCTAAGAGAAAGTTATTCAAAATATACAACCAAAAAAGGTAACACTATTATTAACAACTATAGCAATAAACTAGATAAAAACAGACATATAATACTACCTACAAACTCTGTAACATCCACTATCCAAAACAATTTATCTAATCTTAACAACATCAAAATAATTACAACCACATCCAAAACTATTATGGATATGATCGGAACCAAAAGTACCCATAACAATAATAATTATGAAGTAGGTATATATAAAATAAACTGCCAGAACTGCCCCTCAAAAAACATTAGGGAAACATGGAGAAATTTAAAAAGACATATTTATGAACACAAAAGAGGTCTTATACACAACAATTTATCAAATGCATTAATTATACATAGAAATATATTCAGCCACAACCTAAATCTAAAGACTGCTGCACTTATTAAAAGCATCCTCCTTAATTTATTTAGACTTTTCAGCTAACCTCATGAATATTTATGAGCATTCTTGAATTTAATAATCTTGAAAAATTAACATTTTTGCTATTGTCTATAAATACTTGTTACAAAATAAAATCCCTGCATTTGCCTTGATAAAGTCTTTCAGCGGACAAGACGTGTTAGCTAGGAGAGGTTTTCCTTTTATTTTTGTCTATATTGTTCTTTTACAGATGTATTGTATCTGAAATTTTACATATACATATGTGTGTGTGCATGTGTTTCATGGAATGTGACAAACAAGTTTTTTTTATGTCATCATTATGTCATTACCAATTTTAACATACCGATTAAATCTAAATTTAAGATAACTAATGTTGTATATCAATTTTTCTGTCCTGTACAAGACAGCATCTCTTGTTATAAACTGATTATATATTTTATATATATGTCAATGACAATTATTATAAGGATGACAAACCACTTAAGTGATAAGTGATCTGAGTGCCATAAAAAAAAAAAGACACCAACAAAAAACTGCTTGCATCCATTGGAAAAATTCTTATTGATAACACCATCATTCTAAAGAAATCTAATTGTTGACAATATCCTAAGATAACGGAGACTCTTTATATAAAACAACTAGCAGCATGGCCCGACGTTGCCCGTGCTTGATTAAAAAATTGTACAACTCATACAGCAATCGCTATCATTTGACTTAAAATATTTTTGCCCTTCCTTGCCTTTAAAGGAGTGCCCTTTGCCGTGCTGATGTTGCTACATGCCTTTCTTCTTGCCTATCTCACACTGCAAATTTTTTCTAAGCTCTATACTAAACATTAAATCTGTTACGAAAAAAGAACTAAACAAAATGAACACAAAACGATCAGCTTTAAAAAAGGACTCGTAACTGGTAAAACCAAATGAAAAAAGAATGTTAACAACAAATACTTTTTCACACCCAAACCAGTTCTGCGGAATCAGAATCAACGTTGAGTTTAAGCAAGCGAATGAGCCAATTGGAGTAAAGTGCCATGCAGATTTAAATTTTTCCCACTTGTGACGAATGCAGCTATCGATTTTTTTGCATGCTAGTTAACATTCATGTCAGTCAGCTGTTGGCTCTCACGCTGGCCAATAGAATCTTCCTGCCTGTTCGTGGCAGCCAACTATAGGCTCTCACTCTGGCCAGTAGAAAATGGCCACAAACTACATGAAAAAGCATGAAAAAATCGATTATTTCCACTATCGATGAGAGCTGGGAAATGCAAAGTCAGTCTTGGTCTTCGAACTAACTTGGAGCATGTGCATGTAAATTTTGGTGCAAATCACACACACACACACACACACACACACACACACACACACACACACACACACACACATCCTGTCTTTTATAGATAATAGATTAAAGCCAAGCCTTGATCTTACACTATTTGACAATGGTAGTAACATGTTGTCTGTCTTTTAAAAGAAATCCCAACATGGAATCATAACTACATTTCTTTGAACACAGCTAGTATTTCCACACACTACATCTTAGAAAACATTAACAATGAACACCTGGAAAATGAATTAGCCACAAATGATTGGGACAATAATCATTATGGACAGAGCCTCTACATGTTATTAACCCCCTCCAAACAAAATGGAACTGTAAGAACAATAGAAAAACTTAATAAAACTTATAAGATTTTACTTGTCAGTCACATTCAAGGTTTTTGCCCCCCCCATATATATATATATATATATATATATATATATATATAAATTAAATAATTAAAAAATAAACAACCTTAAGTTTCCATGACTTTTCCATAAGTTTTTATGGAAACTTAAGGTTGTCTATTTCTTTAATTATTTTTTAATTATTTAATTAATATTTGCTCTGGTTTTACATCAAGCTCTCTGGATCACATCCTCTTTGGAATTATCCACATGGATTACCAAATCCTTCAATACCTTACTATATATATATATATATATATATATATATATATATATATATATATATATATATATATATATATATTCTGTTTCCTTTTGGATTTGAAGGTCTGATAAATTGGGGCTTTTTTACAACCTTAACAAAGTAAATATAACCTCATGAAATTTTAAGTATTTGTGCCTTTTATAATAATTATATATATATATATTTGTAAATAAATGACAATAAGAAAACAGTAACTGCTGACGCGTTTCGTCCAATGCGGACTTTTTCAAAGCAAGAAACGAAATGAATTTAATTAAACAAAGAAAATTAATAAAAACAAAAAACATAAAAATTTTATTAATTTTCTTTGTTTACTGTTTTCTTATTGTCATTTATTTATAAATATTGTCTTCTCTAAAAGTTAACTTTGAGAAATTTTCATATATATATATATATATATATATATATATATATATATATATATATATATATATATATATATATATATGAAGAATATCACAGAAACCACAGTTCTATTCTCCCTTTTATGGAAGGCATACTTCCTCATGAAGATATTTTTTGAATGGTCATATCTTCTCAGTTCCATAGCTGAGCAGTAAAGCACACTGGATCAAACATTGGTTTTTCCTACAAGGGAGCACACAAGTTTGACCTCTGTCAGAAAGCATGTTGTTTAAATTAAAAATAAAACTGGGGTATCTATTTTCAAATAGGTGTATTCACTATAACACACACATACATATATATATATATATATATATATATATATATATATATATATATATATACATGTGTGTGTGTGCGCAAAGGATTAATACAAATATAAAATTTCCCACTTAGCTGAATTATGTCATCTCCTTAGTAAAATAATAAAAAACAATATATATATATATATATATATATATATGTATATATATTAATGTACATTTGGGCAGCAACCTTTCTTTTAAACATCAGATATGGCAGACAAGGAAGATTTAATTAATTTTTATTTACTTTTTACAGCATCCTTATGTTTTCCTTTTGGTAGGAGTAACGGTGTAGAAAATCTTTCCATAATTTTCATTGTCCCAACTTCTTTATCCGTTTTCAATATATATATATGTATAAGCTAAATCTGGGATCTGTCACTGCTACTAGTAAGCAAGTAAGACCTGTTCCATTATTACTCAGAAAAGAGATGGATGCTGTTAAACATCCCTCATCTTTCCATGGCATTGTGATGATTTCCTAACTAAACAAAAGTTTAGTATTTTTTTTATTTACTATTATATGGATTGTGCCATACTGCAGGAATTAAATTACTTTAAAAAACTGTTCACCAGTAAAAATGCATTTCTATTTACTTTTGAATTCATGGAAACACTATGCTGTGCCTACTGTAGTGTGACGGTGTGGTGCTTTCATGAGGAATGAAGACATGTAACACACATGTTAGGGTCTAGGCAGATTACTGCTTGCTTTATTCTCCAAATGCTTTTCTCCCCCTCTCCTCCCCCGATCTGTTTTCTACCTTCCTTTATTGGTGAGCTAGGCTAGGGGAGATAATTTGAATCATAATATTACATTCCCAATTTTATAACAAATTGAGAAAAAGAAACGGAAAATGAAAAATTATTATGCGGCTGGATCTGTTTATTATGTGTGTTGTTGTGTAGATTAGCATCATACATTTTATGTGGAGCACGTTAGCTTGGGTCATCTGGTGGTGAGTTGATCTCCACTCTTGGTTTAGGGTTGAAGGTTGATCTTTGAGGGAATTTGGATAGATATACCTTATGACTCGTTTTGGTTTGGGATGGATCTTTCCTGGTGGTGCGGAAGATTTGTCTGGATGGAGTCTGATGTATGATCGTGGTTCAGTGCATGCTTGTGGGACAACTGCAGTAGTCCATATACCTGCATCCTTGTTGAGCACTTTAACACCCTGACCTACCCAAAGATTGGGAAGATCTTTTGTCGTAACATGTTCTCTCTCCAGCTTGTCTCTGGTACAATCGAGCTGATATTCTCTCTTTTTGCATGGATTGGTTGGCACATTTTACTGAAATGTAGCTAACCAGTTTTGTGTTGTACAGGAGTTCCCCTAGTGATGGGATTGTATGGTCTATCAGAATTGCTTGGAGGCATAATAATACCATGTCAATGTCACAATTGCTCAATATAGCCTTCTTGATGACAGGTTTCATTGATTGCATGCAATATTCTGCAAGGCCATTTGATTGTGGATATTTTGGAGATGATGTACAATGGTCAAATCCCCATTCTTTCACAAACTGATTAAATAGCACTGAAATGGGGACTGTTGTTGCTGATCACCCTGTCTGAAATTCCTTGTTTGCCAAATATTTGTTTGCTTTGGTTTATTACCTCCTGGCTGGAGAACCCAATCTCCGTATAAAAGGTTATTTGGAGTAATAATCAGCAATCAACATAAAGTTGGATCCATTGAAATGGAACAAGTTAGTGGCAACTATTTGCCATGGTTTTACCAGGGTCTCATGTAGCATCAGGGATTCATTGCTCTGTATTTTTGGCATGTATCATATCGTTGAATTGTCCTGTCACTGTCTTTATTGATGTTATTCCAGAACTCACAGCTTTTTGCTCTTAGCTTGCACTTCTTGATCCTTTGACGGCCATAGTGGATCTTGTGCAGTACCTCTTGTTGCATGAATTGTGGGACAATGATCCGATTGTCCTTGATCAAAATCCCATTTTCAATGGCTAGCTCATGATGATATGGCTAGTATGGTTGCATGTTCTTGCCAACTTCTTAGAATCATGACCCTTAATTTGCACAATGTTGGATCATCATTTGTTGCCAGTTGTAGTTGTGCTAACTTCTTCGCTGAGAATTGAATGAAGTCAAATTTAATGTCAAGATCGATTGCTTCTTTAGCTTTCTTGTTAGGGAGCCTGGAAAATCTATCTGCTAGTGTCATTTCTTTGCCTAGGTGATAGACAAGGGTTATGTCGTAACCTTGCAGTGGTAATAGCATTCACTGGTGATGAGGCTGAGCAGCAATCAGGTTTTTCAGGTTGATCATCTCTAATGTGATTGCTTTCCACTTAGAAAGCACACACATAGGTGTATGCTTGAAAACACTCACATCCAAACACAATTGCTAGGAGTTCCTGTTCGATATTAGCATACTGTTGCTCTGTTTCCACCAGAGATTTTGATGCAAATGCTATGGGCCTTCCATCCTGTAGAAGAGCTATGCCTAGGCCTCTACTTGATGTGGTTGAGGTTCTAATCGTTCCTTGAATTTCTGCCAAATAACTTCTGGATTATTTTTGTCGGCTTCGTTATTGAAACCTTCTCAGACCTTCTCCTGCTAGCAAAAGAATTTGGTCAACCTGTTTGTCAGTTGGTATGTTTCTGACAGAGAAGTAGAGATTGCAACACTGTTTAAAAAATTTGAATGAATCCACCAGGTTTGTGGATGTCCAGCACGTAACCGGTTCACATGTGTTTGCAGCCATTGCAACTAACACTGTTGTAAAGTATGGTGAAAATAAATATGAAATACTGTAAAGAACTTACTTGTACAGCAATGGTAATGTTTCACTAAAGAGTAAAGTTAAATGGTAATGTTTCACTAAAGATGAGTAGCATCTCCTTTTTTTTCTCTTTCTACTAATTATTTAAGAAAAAGAAATGGTGGCACCCGTTAAGTCTCCATGTGGGGGTCACTACTGCTTGTAGTAGTCCTCTTTATTCCTGCCAGAGGGGTCTGAAGTCTGTTTAACTTGAATTATTTCTTTTTTTTTATAGCTTGGTAGCATTCCTTGTAGACCCTGTGAATATATCCATTACTGCTACCACCATGTGGTATTTTTATGAGGAATGAAAACACGTAACACACATGTTAGGGTCTAGCCAGCTTGTTGCTTGCTTTATTCTCCATATGTTTTCCTTACACACTCATTCCCAATTCATTTTTTACCTTCCTTTATTAGTGAGCTAGGCTAGGGGAGATAATTTGATTGGTTTGGTTTGGAATTGTTTGTTTTATGGCATATCAATCTCAGTGGGTTATTTAATGCTGACAAGATTTTTTATTGCTGGTAATATATTTTCAAAAATGTATTGCTGGTAATTCTTTTTCTTCAAAAATTAATTGCTGGTAATAATGTATTGATGGTAATAATGTATTGATGGTAATAATTATTTTACAAAAATGTATTGTTGGTATTAAAACCTATTTTTACACTTTCATATTGTTTTGACTACAGTTTGGGGGTCTAACTATTTGTTGGGACCCTAACATGTGCTACTACCCTAGTTTATCGTCTTACCCAGGACGCGAGAAAGTTTGAATCATAATATTACAGATGGTTAATGTGGTGAATTTGATTCTCAGTGTATACTCTTGCTGTGGTCTCTTGCCAAACCAATAAATCTAAGCTTTGAATAAATCTTAAGTTAGACTAGAAAATATGAGTTTGATTTTATGGAAGAGGTAAAGAAAAAAGAAAACAATGACTTGGGTGGTCTTGCAATTTCTCAAGCATTTATCTTAAAATAATAAAAATGGCTAAATAGAAATAGTAACAAAAATATGGTTTTATTTTTAAAAACAAAAACATGCACACAAAAGTATAAAAGCATCTACTGTAAGAACCCTACAACACGTTTCTCACAGACAAAATGTTGCAAGCCTCTCAATACTCTACCACTATTTCCATGGAAAGTGTTCAGATGAACTACATTCCTTAGTTCCACCAGTTCAAACCTTTATGAATAAGACCCGCTATATCACCCATTGTTGTGAACCACTCTCATTCACTTCATATTCCATTGGTGAGATGTAAGTTCCACACAAGCAGGTCTTTCACAGGAACTGTTTCTTTGTAGAACCGACATCCAAGAGGATGCTTTTCCAACCACTACAATCTTTACCTGTTGAAGCCTAGTGTTAACTGTGTTTTTCTCCACATATCTACATAAACTGTGCCTCTTACTCTGCAACCCTCTACCTCAAGCCGCTTTCAGCTCTTGTACGGGATGAACATCATTGTAAAAAAAAAATCAGAGAATATTAAGAAAAGGTTGTCCTTACTCACATGTGTGCGACGCATCGCTCTCCACTGGCTGTTAAAACAGGGCTTCACTGATTGGCTTTAAGTGCCACGTGATTGACCAAGTATAAAAATGTTAACTCCTTACCAAATCTAAATTCTTGTGCCAAACAGAAAAATCTAGTTAGAAAGTTGTACAAAGTGCAATCAAGACTTATTGTAGCCCATTTGCTACTCTGTTCAAGTGATCAAGGGCAGACATGGTCAATCTTCATGACCTTGACCTTTTCTTCATTGTGTTGCCCTACTTCCTTCAATTTAATATAGTAAGTTCATTTAGATTCATAATAAACCTAATGTATTTTTAGTTGTTTCAATATTACTTACTCTGAATACTCTTTGTGAACATTTTTATACTTTGTAGCAACTCTGAATTTTCTTTAAATATTAAGTAGGTATGCAGGCCCAGTTAATGTTTATACTCCCTTATCATATAACTCAGTGACTTATCGCCAAACTAAATAGGGAGGACGAGGAGGAGGTGAATTGCAGGCCCATTTATTTTTGTTCTGCCAACTGGATGCAAGTTGGGCTTTCCTATGCATTCTTACTTCCAGCACGCTTGCCCTTTAATATTTCCTGCTACCATGGACCCATACTTCTGACATTCCTAGCCTTTATTATTTCCTGCTACTACAGACACTTACTTCCAACTACCATGGACGGTTATCTTCTGGCATTTATTACTTCCAGCTATCTTGGATCCTTCCTTTTGGCAATCCTGACCTAAACTACTCAACGCCAACACTGGACATTTAAAATGTAACTTTCTTCACCATGGCTATATCGTCCAGACTTCAAATAACCTATTTTGTACACTTCAGTTAAAATACTATGGAAGGTTCACCATTGACTTCAACCAGCAACTATGCAACGCCAGCACCAGACATTTAAAATGGAACTTTCTTCTCCTTGGCTATACTGTCTAGACTCAAACAACCTACTCAGTACACTTCAGTTAAAATACTACTACCAGCAACTACTCATTTCCAGCACTGGACATTTAAATTGGACTTTCTTCTTGGCTATATCATCCAGACTTCAAATAATCTATTCCGTACACTTCAGTTAAAATACTACAGAAGGTTCATTATTGGACTTTTCAACAGCAACTTTTCAACACTTTTGCCGGACATATGAACTGAACTTTTAAACTAAGCCAACTTAACTTGGACTCTACTTATAACATTTAGTCACAGTTATATTATCTCGATCTTCTAGCCGGTCAGTATCCCTTCATTTACTTAATTCTACCTCCATTACTTGATTCCTTGTTGCTGTATGCATATCACCCAGACTTCAAACAATCTATTCTGTACACTTGGTTTAAATACTACAGAAGGTTCACCATTGGACTTAACCAGCAACTATTCAAGACTTTCGTCGGACATTTGGACTGAACTTTCGAACTTTGTTTTTTTCATGCCATTAACTTACCTGTACGCTACTTTTAACATTTCACAGATATAGATATAGATAATTTAGCTTCAGTTATATTATCTCAATCTTCTAGCTGGTCAGTATCCTTTCATTTACTTACTTCTGTCTCCATTACTTGATTAATTGTTTGTTCATGTTCCTTTAATCCAAATGCAAACTTTTATATATGATGTAAATAAATTTTGTATTAATTTTAAGTTTGTCGTTTGTTGTCCTCTTGTTGACCTGTCAGATTTCATGTCTTTTATTTTTAAAATGTTAGTGGGCCTCTTGAGACATCTATCCCTTATTGGGGCGCACAGGCCATGTTATATTGTGCCTCCTCCAGGGTGTCCATTACAGACTCAAACCACTGCATAAAATTTTAAAGGACATTTATTACAGTTGACAGGAAAAGGAAAAAAATACAAAAATTTACATATAAGACTCTTGCACAAAAATTTCCTTTTGTGCACCTTATAAATAACTAGCTTAAAAACCACCCAATTGAAAGATTATTTTTGTCTTTACAGATTTTAAATTTTAAGTTCATATCTATTGAGTATAACATTATTCATTATGCCCAAACTTTTTTTTAGTTTTTTGTTATTGTTTCATAAAAGATAAATGGATGTTTATTTAAATTAAATTCATTGAATGGGTGTTGGTGTATGGTAGGGATATATGTGTTTACATACAAACAATTAAAGAAGTAAAAAAAACTTTTTTTTAGAAACTGTAGTGAAACAAACAGTGGATAGTGGAAGCATGGTGGAGTAGTGGATTGAAGAATCAGAGAGCCGAGTTCAAATTCCAGTCAGATCCATTACATTCACTTATGTGCTAATACCTTTTGGAAAGGTATGAATCCTCTTCTTCTCCCCACAACTTTGGGGAAATAGCAGGACAGACCAGGTTCTATAGCCTTGGATGGCAACTGGTCTACCACAGAAAGAAATGGCAACCTACTCCTTTAAAAAATCTGCCTTGTCAGTCATGTATCGAAAGATACATGATTGCCTAAGTGTGTATCATGCATGGCACATAACTGACTGAGTGAAATAAAGTTAACAATGTTTCTTGGGTATGTCCATTTTCTTTTTCTGGTTCAGAACTAAGTTAGGGTAAATAATGGTAAGCAAAGTTATAATGGTTGAGCTCAAGTTAGCCTTGCACTGAGTTGGAATGACCAAAGAAAGATTGTATTTACTGTACTGGTTTAAGAATGGTCACAATGGTTGAGCTCAAGTCGGCCTTGCACTGAGTTGGAATGACCAAAGAAAGATTGTATTTACTGTACTGGTTTAAGAATGGTCACAATGGTTGAGCTCAAGTCGGCCTTGCACTGAGTTGGAATGACCAAAGAAAGATTGTATTTACTGTACTGGTTTCAGAATGGTCACAATGGTTGAGCTCAAGTCGGCCTTGCACTGAGTTGGAATGACCAAAGAAAGATTGTATTTACTGTACTGGTTTCAGAATGGTCACAATGGTTGAGCTCAAGTCGGCCTTGCACTGAGTTGGAAATACAAAAGAAAGGTTGTATTTAATTTATTGGTAGTGGTTTACAAATGGTTACAATAGTTGAGCTCAAAGTCGGTCTTGCACAGAGTTGGAATGACCAAAGAAAGGTTGTATTTACTTTATTGGTGGCAGTTTAAGAATGGTTATAATGGTTGAGCTCAGGTCAGCCTTGCGTTGAGTTGGAATAACCAAAGTAATATTTATACTTACTTCGTCATGGAGATTTGACAAAACTTGTCCGAACGCTAAATGGGAAGTAGAAGTTGTCAGTTGACTGGGGAAAAGAGACTTGCTCAGTGGGAACATCTGCTACATCTTGGAGCAAGAGGGAGAAAGTGGAAGGATATGTTTGTCTTTTTATAGAAATTAAACAGCATCATATAATGGGCACTTGGTGAAGCCAAGTGGGGTAATAAAATTTCCAGTTCCTTTATAACTAAACTAATATCATGGGAAAATGTATTTATTTATTCATTATTACTATTTTATTGATTTTATTTCATTTTCCCACAAATTTGAGTTGGAATAATTTTTTTTTTTACAAATCGTTATTTATTTTTAGTCACTTCTGCTTTTTTAAAAAATAAATAAATCAGTAAACTTTCGAATTTTCTTGTTTTTTTAATTTTTTTTATCCATTGTAACAAATATTGCTCCTTAAGTTTTACTTTATTAATTTCTTAAAATAAAAAGATCAGAAAAAAATAAATGCAACTGGTACATTAAAAATTCAAAGCCTTCGTCTTAAAAAAATTGTTACCTAAATTAATAATATTTAGTTTTGATAATTTTAAAAAATTCAGATCGAATATTCTTCTTATATGAAACAATGCATTATTATTTTATTTAAAAAAAAAAAAATATTTCGAACAAAAAAATCACTTTCTTCGTAACTTTTCAAAGTTAAAATAAAAATAAATCAGACTAACTTTGAAAGGAAAAAAATCCCAACATACAACACAAGTTTCTACAATAAAAAAAATGAAAATAATCGTTATTTCATTCTACAAAGAAATATATATTTTACAAAGAAAACTGAGTATTAAAAGCCAGTATTTTTTCACTTGTCCCTTTTTCGCAGTTCTACCTCAAAGATTGAATCAGTTGAAATGTACGAGGTCTTTGAGCAAACAAAACTACGGATGTTCAATCAAGACCAAGTTGAAATCTTCAAAGCAAAATATCTTCATTTAATTAATTAATTAATTTGAGTTTAATAGAAGCAATATATATTTTTTTATTTGGATTATTTTCTTAAAATGCTTTTTTTAAATTAGAAGAATAATTTCCTGAGTTTTATTTATCACAATGTAAAATAAATTTACAAATATTATTTTAATAATTAAAAAAATAGATATTTGAAATTTAGATTATTTTGTTTTAGAATATTAAAATTATTTATTTTTCTGTTTAGAAATCTTTTTTAAGAAGTGAAATAGAGACAATTAATATAACAGGAATGACTAAAAAAAAGTCATTAAATCACTTTCGAGCATCCATATAGAAAAGGTTTCTCGCGTCGAGTATTACCGATTAGTAGAAGCCTCAAATAATGGCAGTTGTCTGAAGAGGTAAGGTAGGCATCGTCAACAGAAAGAAACGAAATAGTAGCGCAAATAGCTCAATTAGTTGGGTTTTTAATGATATTACTCTTGCT
Source organism: Acanthosepion esculentum (assembly GCA_964036315.1). Lineage (NCBI taxonomy): Eukaryota > Metazoa > Mollusca > Cephalopoda > Sepiida > Sepiidae > Acanthosepion > Acanthosepion esculentum. The sequence goes on along the minus strand of OZ038512.1, from coordinate 54,997,196 downwards.
GCTGGTCGTGATTCTGTGAAATCAGTTAAGCTGTTGATGGTGGGTTGAAAGAGAAGATTTTTATTGTAGAACTGCTATTTTCATTTGTCTTGATGTTTTCTGTCGTGTCGGCTTGACCGTCGTGAAAGGTTTGCTTGCAAAACAAAAAAAACCCAAAAAGGGCCCAGCAAGCTGGAGAAAATCCCGGATTATCTTAGAGATACTATGGACTGGTTTATGGGGTCAGTACTACCTTTTTTATTAGTCATCTCATATCATTTAACTTGCTTCTTTTTTTCTTTCTTTCTTTTAACACAGATCCAGTTTAAAATATATATTTATTTTGCAACCCTTTTTTAGTTTTTTTCTTGACAATTTAAATTTTCAATCTACGTAACCCCCCCCCCTTTTTTTAAATATTTATATATCCCTATTCTCTTACTTTTTTTTTTCAAGGATAATCAATGACGTAAATTTAATTTTTTTAAAATTATTTTCTGAATATATATATATATATTTTTTGTGTGTGTGTGAATCGAAGATACTTCAACCTTCATTAATTATTCACTTGATGAGTTTCATTTTTAAATTCAATATTTTTTACTTTTCTTTTTTTAAACATTAAGGTTGATTTGCTCTTTCTTTAATATCTTAAAAAAAAAGTTCTATAAAACCTATTGTATGAAATAATGAAATCATCAACTTTTTATTTTAATTTCTTCTAAACAAAACTTCATAAAATAAACAGTAAAAAAAAGTAAACACTTTCGTTTTTGATTTTCTCCTATAGCAATAACTTTTTTAAAGAATAATTAATTGTAATTTAATTGTTTTTCATTCTGAATTTTATCTATTTTAATGTTAGTTATGATAAGTTAAATTAACTCAGATCAACAGATTTTTTTTCTTTATATATCCTGTCTGACAAAATTTTTTTCTTTTTGTTTATTAAAAAAAAAAAAAAATTCAAATCACTTTCATTTTACGTTTTAATTTAAAAACTTCAAATTCTTCACTAATTTTGCTGAAATTTTGTAGCTAAATTTTAGAAGAATTCTGTGGTGGGTGGGGAAAATTAGCAAGGATTCCCATCATCTCCATCCTCCCCTCAAAAGCAACGAATTTTTTTATTTTATTTTAAGAGTTTTTCGCTATCAGTGCTTTTAATTTGAAAGTAAATTTAAGACAAAATTGTTAAAATATTATTTTTTCCTAAGTAAATTTGATATCTTCTATTCATTTCATTTTAATTTTTTTTTCTAAACCCAAAAAGTTCTTTATTTTTCCGCAAAGTAAATTTTATAAATAAATGTAAATCCTTTCTTTATTTAACCTTCATGTCATCGATCTGTTGTGATCGATTTTTTGAAATCTAAAAGACATTGGATGTTGCTCATTTTGTTTTTTAAATTCCTCTCTAATATTTTTTTAATCGTATATTTGGATTTTTTTCTTTTATAAAATTTACCTTCCTTATTTTATTTCACTTGTCTTTTATGCTCTCCACAAAGAAAGAAAGAAAGAAAAAAACGTTTATGTTCTTTGTGTTTTGTGTGAAATAAAGTAGAAATTATGAAAGTTTCATCTTTGATAAATTATTTTCTTTGAACTTATTTGCTTTTCTCCCGCCATTTTTTTTTTCTTTTTTTTTTTTCATTTTACTAAAAAAGAAAATGACAAAACCTGTGTAAATAATTCAAATTTTTATGTTTAAATTTACTCTTAATAACGTTACAAATTTGGTCTTCATATTTGAAATTAAATATAAGTTTTTTCTATATTGTACTTTTAACGGCAATTTCTTTTTAGATCTAAAACTAGTATAAAAAAAAATCTCGAAAGTTGCAATGCAGTATTTTTTTTTCTTGTCCGGAATTTCTCAAGTTACCATTTTTTTATCGTAATCTGTACTGCAGACAAGTCTACAAAAAAGAAATCCTATTTTAACTAAGCCTAAGGGAGTCATGATTTTATTTTTCAATCTGTTTGAGTAAAAATCGTTATATATTTTGAAAAAAAAAATATTGATGTGAATTTTAAAAAATATTACGTCATGTCAAATGTAAAAAGTGTTTTTTCTTAATTCTGTAAGAAACTATATTTCTTCTTGTACGATTATAAATCTCAAATTACAACAAAAAAAAAGCAAAAAAAAAACCAAAACCCCAAAACTTTAATTTTTATGCTGTAGAAAAACAGTTTTCGCAAAAATAATTCAGAAAATGCTTCTTATTCTGAATTAAAGTTGAAGATGATATTTTTAAATTTTTACGTTTTTTTTTACCTGTTTTTCTTTTACGCTATGTTTGTTTATTAGTGGATTTTTTCTGCTAATAATTAATTATAAGTAAAATAATTTTACTCTTTTCATTTTTCTTTTGAAATGACTATCAGTTTTCGTCCCTTTTTTATTTTTTTTATTCTTTAATTTTTAAAATAATGATTAAAAAATAAAATGATTGCTTCAAACTGCATCCATTCACCACATTGAGACATGGTAAAAAAATTGTTATAAATATGAGGATTGGCAATCATTTGATGATTTTATATATTTATTATTATTATTATTATTTATTTGTTTATTTTTTCGATTTTAAAAGTATTTAAATCAGAGGAAAACTTTTTTTACTAGAGAGTCATGTAATTTTTTTTTCTGAATTAAAAAAAGAAAATGAAACGAAAATTATTTTGTATCAAAGATTTTTTTTTCTTTATTTTAAAACGACTTTATTAGAATTTTAAATAAAATGATTTTATTATTGTAGTAAGTAACAGAAATTAAATTTGATTCATTTTTTTTTTTTTTTTTTTTAAATTTTTTATGATTAAAAAAAATAAAAACCGTGACAAAAATTGTACACAATTTTTGTTAGGAGGAAAGGTTTCTAAATAATTTCTTAAAAAAAAAATTTTAAGAAAGAAGAAATTTGTTTTGAATGTCTATTTTTTTTAAACCTTAAAAAATAAAATTAAAAAAAAGCATTTTTTAGCTTTTTTAATTGTCATTGTTTTTCGTTGCTGATTTGTTTTAATTGTAATGTAAATTAAATAGAAATTATCATGGTTTCAATTTTAAATTAAATAGAATTGTAAATTATTACTTTAGTTTTCGCATTCATATTTAAAACAATGACTGAGTGTACTCACTGTCGAGTGTAGTGTAGTTAAAAATAAATTCAACATAGTTTTTGTTTGTCCTTTTAAATTTCGAACTTTTTAAAAATGACCAAAACAGTATCTGTCACGTTTTCTCATCTCTTTTGTTATTAAAATTAAAATATGATATTCCAGAATGAAAAGCAAGCTATATTTTTCTTTAGAAAAAAAATCTACACAGAACATATTTGTCAAAGACAAAGATAAAAATAAAAAAACCTTTTGTTTTGGGATCATAAATATCACTTAAAAATATTATTAATGAATAAATTGAATAATTGTTTTTAAAGAATGACTGAAACGATCAATTGTAGACTAGTTTTTTTTGTTTTTCTTTAACTGCAAACTCGCAAAATATTTTACTTTTGACTTTTTTTGAGTAACGTAAATAAATCCGTCTTTCATAAAAGACGGAAATTCAATCTTTTTTTTTTGTTTTTTTTTTTTTTCTATTTTATGAAGAAGAAATGATTGTTCAAATCCAATCATTAAAAAAAATATTATTCAGATTTTCTGTTTTCGTTTATTTTTATTATTATATAAATTGATTAATCGAACATTTTGTCTAAGTATTAACAAAGCGGTTATGATGCATAGTATCTTTGGTAAAAAATTGATGGTGTCAGTTACGACGACAATTTTAGTGTTTGTAAACAGGCCATCAAAGTTTCAGTTAAAAAATAAATTATCTAAAAATCTTTTCCGGTTTTATCAGAAAATAACGTTTAACAAGATTTTCTGCAAAATATTTAATTTTTTTTTTAGCCCGTCTTTCCTATTAATATTTTTTTATTTATATAGTTTGTTTTTTTGTTAAACCTGATTTTATTTTTCATTCATTCTCAAAATTACGCAAATAAATAAAAAACAACAACAAAACAACAAAGTAATCCAAATTGAATTGAAATCCAAATTTATTATGATTTTCTTTCTGCAATTTTTGTTTAGTTTTAACGAAGCCTATCATTTAAAAACCCACACATTCACACACGAAATGTTTTCTTTTTCCACCTATAAAGACATTTTTGAATAATTTATTGCTGTTTGATCTTTTTTTTTTTTTTAATAAAGGTTGGGGCATGTTTTTCGTCACCGATTTTTTTTAGTTATTGCTCGACTTGATGCTATTTATTTAGGTAGTGTTTATTTTCCTTTGAATGATGAGATCATTCTGTTTCATTTTTTTTTTCTTTCTTGCCTTTTGATGAGGATGCACCTAAAACGTCTGAGGAATTCCTATGGATCTTTAAGTCAGCCGAGACAAAGTTGCGTAAAATGATTTTTTAACACAATTACAAAAAAACCCTCTTTTCTTGAAGTTTAAGTCAGGTTTTAAATAATTGGTTTTTAATTAATTATGGAGGTTTCTAAAATTTAGACAGCATACGAATGATTTATCGTGTACATTATGGATCAGTAATTCCATAACAGTAGTACACGGTTAGCTAAATTTTGAACTAAATTTTCAGTATTTAATGTTGGATGTGTGTGATCTGAATAAAAACTAAAAAGTGTTATTGTTACTCATTACTGTTAGTGTTACTGTTCTGTAAGAAGTGTAGTATTGATGAACAAGGATTTTATGATGTTGAACACTAAAGTTGCTTTATTATTTATTTTTAGGTTTCGGGTTTATTGACCTATTTATTCTTCCTTCCACATGAATTCTGCTCCTTATTTTTAATTAAAAACTTTTCTTTTTTTCTTTTTGCGTGCAAGTAGTAAAGAGATCCTTAAAAAATGCTAAAATTAATTAATTGGTTGTTGTTGGTATACGATTAGGCATTGCAATCAGAAATAATTTTATTTATATTTTTTCATATCACTGGATTTTTAAGGCTTTTTTTTTTTTTTTTAACCATAAGCACTCCAGATCACGAATTTATATATATATATATTTATATATATATATATATATATATATATTCAATTTTAAAACTAAAAGTTAACGGATGAGTCCAGTTTCCTAAATCGATTCTCCCAACCGAAGCCAAAACAAATATACGCTCATATGACGTGATTTCTGAAAATTCCTTTTTGCGCTTTAACATGTAGCTTTTGTACTTGGAAAAATAAACAAACAAAAAAAAAAACATGTATTTAATTTAGAAATTTCTGCAAAAAAACAGATATTTGTGTCGGATTTTTTTAAAATTAAACTTTCGAATATTCTAAATAGATTTCCAATAACCCCAAATACTTGGTGTATTTTAAAACTAACTTAAATTGAATGGAATGAATTTTTTTACCTGTCATAATGTAATTCTCTTTATTAAAAAAATCTTTAAAAAAATAAAATATTTTTCTAAAGCTTTATTTGAAGAATATTAGCCGATTTAAAGTTTAATCTGATTTGAAACCAATATTATTTTTATTTTTAAAATATTGCAGAAATGCATTTTTTTAACATGCTGGTAGGCGTTTATTTTATTTTCTGTAAAATTACTTGAGGAATATAACGTGAGCGCCTTTTTTATATAATTTTTAATTACCCAGTAAAAAAAAATTGGGAAAATATTCTCTGAATTTTAGGTACTTTGGCTTTAAATTTACTATAGTTATCACTCTTATTTTCATATAATATTGTGTATGGACGTCTGTATTTTCAAAAATCGGTATGTTTGTATACACAAAAATAAATTCTAAATTCTTTTAAAAATATTGTGGGTCACTGAATTGTAGTAAGCTTTTCCATTTAGGTTTAGCAAGTATAGTTTTTACTTAATATCACCTGATCTATACATACTGATACAGAAAATTAAAAAGGTTTAACACTTTATAAGTTATTCTAATTAAAATTAAAAAAATGAACAAGTTTTGGTAAAAATTCTTATATATATATCATTTTAAGGTGTGCTATATTTATGGGATAAATTGCTCAATATCAGAGATAGAGCGTATGTAAATATAAAAAGTGAACATTGAAGTCAACACTCTGAGGCGACAGGCTGTTTCATGCTAGACGCAATCGTCCGGTCTGACCATTGCATCTAGCATGAAACAGCCTGTCTCCTCTGAGTGTTGACTTCAATGTTCACTATATATATATATATTATAAATTAATTGATTTAAAATGTTTTTTTTCGCTACACAGTGATAACCATGTTTCAGAAATAGAAGCTAAAGCCCCTGAATTTAATCTTGTTATTAAACCAAAGACATTATTTTGGAGTAACTTATTTTTTAAAATTTACGGTTATACTTTTTGAATGCATTTGTTCTTTATCTGATTACGGTTTGTATTAAGTGATGCATGAAATTGAATCATTACTGAACTATCCTTAAAGAATAATACCTATTAATAATTAATCCTTCATCCAGTGTTAGTTAAACTGAGCTTTTAAAATACACCATCTTGGAGTTACATCTTCAGATGTAATGTAACACTAAATCTAATTTGTTAAGCTTGGTAATCTTCTATGTGCTGTGTCTCTTCAGGACATTGGAAATCATGGCTTTCCTGTCACTTATCAAATATATGTATATATAAAAAAATTTAGACACTGAGATCAATACCTAGTAGCTATAGTCTGTTTCATACTTGAACACAATCTTCAGGCCATCCACAATAACAGAAAAAGCAGGTGTTTATAATCACAAACAGTGATTATAAACACCTGCTTTTTCTGTTATGAAGATTTTGCCTTCTCTCCTTTCATAGTTTGTTTCTTTTATTGTCTGTAGAGATCCCTACTGATATATGAGGAGGTTAGAGTCCCCAGTTGTTTAAATAACCATTTTGTACAGATTGATATAGTCTGACAGATCTGATAAAGTAAAACTGGCAACTGCTCTTGAAAAGGACCTCCAATCAGTGGTTAACTGGAAGCAAGTAATGTTTTGTAAATTTGAATGTCTCTAAAAACAAAACTGTTTTCATTTAATCACCACAAAGAACCGCTTCTGCATAACTGATGCTAAACTCCAGGAGAGCAACACCTTGCACCTTCTTGGATTCACATTTTCCACTGACATGAAGTAGAAAGATTATATTGAATCAATTGCTAGGTCTTATGCTAGGAAAGTTGGTTCCCTGTATCATTCTAGACAGTTCTTCCTGTTAGAATCCTTCTTACACATTTATAGATCTACCATTTGTCCTTGCATTGAATACTGCTGACATATCTGGTCTCACCTATTATATATCTTGAGATTCTTGACAAAATTCAATGTGTGTTATGTAATCTAATATGACATTTTGACTTCAGTCACTATCTTACCAATGTGATGTGGCTTCTCTCTGTCTTTTATACAAATATTTTTATGGCAGTTGTTTTGATGAACTTTTCTGCTTAGTGCCTTGTATGCCTGAATTTAAGTGTGCTACTAGATTGGCAACTAGGTCTCACCATTTTATTGTTGAACTAGCTAGATGCAACTGTATGTTCTATTCTAATAGTTTCTTTTCTTGCCTTAGGAACTCCCTTCTGATTTCTTACTTCTCTGCAACCTGTAATCTTCAAAAATTTAAATGCAACGGCAATTCCTTAACCTTGTTTTTTTTATTGTCTTTTCTCAAAGTTTTTTTCATTCTCTTCTTGCATTTTCTGTAACCTCCCTATTGGCATTATCACGTTGCTTGGAGTGAAATGATTAAAAAAAAAAATACTTTTCTTTTTTGGCTTTGTAGATAACATGTCTTTCTTTACTGGTTCATAGTCTAGGATACTCTTTCTTAAATTGTCTTTTTATTATTTTGCCACAAGCAAGGAGATAAAGCCACAAACACGCAAGGTGTTACTATAAGTGAAGAAACTGAGAAAACCTTGAGAAAAAAGGATAATAAAAGAATAGGAATTCAAAGAGACAGGAGGTGCTGATTGATGTTGCATTTGAATTTTTGAACATCTTAGTTGACAGGAAAGTAAGAAGACAAGAGTTTCACAGGCAAGAAGTGTGAGAGAAGTAACTATGAGAATAGAACTTATGGTTGCATCTAGCAATTTCAATGGTGAAATGATGAGACCTAGGTGCCACTCTAGCAGCTACAGTTTGTGAAGAGGTACTGAAGAGGAAGGTTTATCAAAACAATAACCATGAAAACATGTAGAATAGGCACGAGAAAGCTAGGTTACAGTGGTGGGAAGGTGATTGAAGCCAAGATGTCAGGACCATTAACTTTGTAGATTCTTCTTTGGAATTTGTCAAGAATTCTGTTTTCTTTATTAAAGCAATTCTCAGCCCTATTCATGATTTCATTAAAAACAGAAAAACGATGTTATTGGTATACCAGTTTTATGATCATATTATATTCAAAATATCTTTTCAAGTGATAGTATATTACACATTTCCAGAAGAGGAAAACAATTGTTTAGTTTTGGAAAACAAGAAAATAAGTGTAAGGACCAAGAGTGTGTATGTATTATAAAAAGAACAACTTTGTTGTTGGTGCTGTTTTCCATCAGAGTTTTCAGTACATGAATGTTGAAGTCCAGACTAGCCTTGTATGGGGATACAGTCAGTTCAGTTTCATTACTTGCAATAATACCTTTTTAACTGTAAGGTGGAATTAATCTAATTGATGAGGTTTTGGTGTTGCTTTTGTATGGATGTCATGCATGGTGTCCAGTCCATTCAGAAATGTCTAAACTGTCCACTGTATACAACCACTTTCTCAGATGATTGTTTAAAAATGGCTTCCAGTGAATGAACCCTGTAAAGCCTTAGAGAGGACTCTCCTTCTTGAAACCTCAGAAACTGGTACTATAGAATCACAAAGAACTTTACCAAATAACAAACCATATTACTTGAAGACTTTCAACAGTAGCAACAACTAAAATGAATAGTATATGTAAATCTAAGAGGAAATAATGTCATAATTAAGAGGTTGACTTTCCACAACATTTCACATAAATGGTTAGGAAGGAATCCACCATCCATATTGGAAAGAGCAGACTTGAGAAACCGATTTTCCTGAAAAATTGTTTTAATAGAAAGATTTCAACCAAAAAGTAGCACTGGCTGTTTGGTTAATAAATTCCAAAAGTCTCCATATAAGGAAATGGCTAATATTACCATTCATATGGTAAAGCAGTATACCTAAAATTATTGATTTTATAGAAACTTGAACATCATTTTCCAATATCCCATTTCAGAGCAACCACTTTATACTAGATCCAAAATGGGATTGTTCAGAATTAATTTTTTCAAATATTTTATTGATTGCACACTTATTTTAAATTTAAAAAAAATTTTTTTTTTTTTTTTTTTTTTTTTTAGCAATCTGTGGACATCAATCATGACACTTTGTGGTAATCTTTAATATGCAAGTCCAGGTTTTGGCTTCTACATTGCTATATGATCAAAGAAAAAATATGTACTTTTATGATGACTAAAGTCTTCAGATAATTCTTAAAATAGGCTTTTATAACTCTCACTTAAACCAACCGTAACATTGTATACTTGTGTATTATTTATCTCTTTTTCTACCTGTTTCTTTCCCAAGGTAATGAGGTCATTATTGTATCGCATTTGTAATGAAAGTGTTTTTTTTTTTTCTCTTACTAGATAAATAATTGTGCTTTATTGTCAGTGCAGTCTTCTGTGAAATCCGGGTCCACCTATAGAGAATAACATATACTTTGAAATTTGTTAATGACTTTATCCTTAATTATAATTAGCAATGGTCCTTCATATGAAGTGGATGAAAAGGATTAACAGAGAAATGGAGCTTTGGTTTATCACATCCTTTCAGCATAAATTTAGATACGAATCAGGCTGAAAATAGAGTAATGATACCATACCTAGGCTGGAGTTGCTTAGTCTTCATTTTCCAGTTTTTATAGCATCTATGCAGCCTAGTGGGTGACAAATTGTCTATCCAACAACCTCTTTCCTAAGGATGAAATGTTGTATGCTTCTTTCTACATTATTGTTATTTCTATTGCAAATAAAGTGCTTTGCCCAAAAGTTCCACTCATTTGGAGACCTCAGCCATATTTTCCCCCTTAGAACAGAGGTTACACTGAGTGACATATGCATAACCCTGTCAATGGTTTCTGGTATCATCTCAAAATTAGATCCGCACAAGGCAAGTGGATGAGAAGGGATCTCTGTTGTTTTCCTAAAGAAATGTGCTCCTGAGCTGGCTGCTGTTTTCTCTAGACTTTACAACAAATGCTTCACTACTACCTGCTTTCTAGCTTGTTGGAAGTCCTTCTCTGTAGTTCCTGTCTTTAAGAACTCTAAGGAACCCTCCAATTATTGTCCTATTAGTCTCATACCTCTTTTCTCCAAAGTATTACAGTGGAGTAATGGATATCAGCTCTGATTGAGGAATCAGATAGCAGAGTTCAAATTCCACTCAAATCCATTACATTCATATACATGCTAATACCCTTGGGAAAGGTATGAATCCTTTTCTTCTCCCCTCCCAGCTATTGGTAAATAGCCAGACAGACCAGGTTCTATAGTTTCAGATGGCAACTGGTCTACCGCAGAAAGAAATGACAACCCACTGCGGAGAAAAATCTGCTTTGTCAGTCATGTATTGAAAGATACATGATCACCTAAGTGTGTATCATGTATGGCACATAACTGACTGATTTGAGGCCCTAATCAATGGTGAACTGGTTTGAGCATTTTACCTTGCATGACTTTCTTTTGGACAAACAATATAGATTTTGTTTTCCCAGGTCTACCAACATGTTAACAACCATCTCTAATGTTATCTATCAAGCTTTAGATAAGAATTGCAAATATCTCTAAGGTGTTCGACAGAGTTTGGCATGCTGGCTTAATCCAGTTATTTCTAACCAATCAATTAATGAAGGTCGTATTGAACTGGCGTGCTTCCAGATCATTTCATACTAAAAGAGGTTCTCCAGGGTTCTATCCTCGGACCTACACTGTTTCTGATCTTCTTCAATGATCTCCACGGGGTCATCAGTTCCCAACTAGGTATTTACGCAGATGACACTACCATTTACTCTTGCCTTTGTTGGATCTGTTGGATTTGCTACTAAGTAACCTGGCAACTGCTCTTGAAAAGGACTGCCAATCAGTGGTTAACTGGGGAAAGAAATGGCTTGTAAATTTCAATGCCCTCAAAACAAAATTGCTTTCATTTAATCACCACAGAGAACTTTTCTGTATAGCATCAGGATGGCGGATGCTGACCTCTAGGAAAGCGACACTCCATGCTTTTTGGCCTTGTGTTTTCCACTGACATGAAGTGGAGTGATTATATCCAGTCAACTGCTGCAAGGAAGGTTGATTCACTGTGTTGTGCTGAAAATCTTTCTCATCAGAATCCAACTTTCACTTTTATAAATCTACCATCCATCTGTGTATTGAATACTGTTTCCATATTTGATGCTCCTACTGTGCATCTTGAGATTCTTGATAAAATCCAGAGAAGCATCTGCTATACAATCTGTTCTGACCAGGCATCTCGTCCCCAGTCACTTTCTCGCTGACATAGCATGGGGTGACTTCCTTCGGCCTGTTCTACTAATATTTTCATACTAATTATTTGTCTCCATGAATATAAGTGTGCTACTAGATTGGTAACTTGGTCTCACTGCTTTTCTATTGAACTAGCTAGATGCAACAGTCATTTCTACTCTAACAGTTTTTTTCTTCTCACACTTCCCACCCATGGAACTCCCTTTCGATTTCTTGCTTCTTTGATAACTTCAGTCTTCAAAAATTTAAATGTAATGTCAATTGCCATCTGTTTTGAAGCCTGTTCCTTTTTTTGCCATTTACCCCAATCCTCCCCATTTTCAATATTCACATTCATTTTCACTCCTTGTAACCCTAATTAATTCTAGTAGCACTGTCACCTTGCTTGGGGTGGAATGATTTTTAAAAGAAAAATATTCAGAAGAGCTATATTCCTTCTATCAACCCATACAGCTAAGACCTACTATAATGTATACAGAGTCAAAACCATCTTCCTTCCTTTTATGAGAAGAAGCTGTTCAAGTGGAACTTACTTCTCCCCAATGAAAGGGAGAAGTTCGTTCCACTTGAACAGCTTCTTCTCATAAAATTCTTCTCTATAGAACCGAATCCCAAGAGGATGTTTTCCAGACCACCACAATCTTAACCTGTTCAAGTCTAGAGTTAACTGTTTTCTTTTCCACATGTCCACATAAACTGTGCTTCTTACTCTTACTGCTCATACAACAAACTCCTTCAGTAACTCTACTTTGAGTGGCTCTTGGGCTTTATGTTAGATGAATATTAGTTAAAAAAAAAAAATGGTGATAGACAAGTTTTTTTGAATTTGAGAAAACATTTTCTATTTATATTCTGGCAAAGTTAAATTTCTTTGTATCTTATAAAGTTATTTGAATATTGACCCTGTCACAAAATCTGCGAATATTATCAATCATTTATGTGACATTTGGGTAAAGCTTTTGAGATTCCAGGAAATTTTAGCTGAAAAACCTTTGCTTTAAACTCTTTGTACTCTTGCCCTCACTTCCTCCAATTACTAACATGGTTGAATAAATGAACAGATGCCCTTTTGGTAAATGGACAAATCTCCTCGCCCCCCCCCCTTTTTGTTAATAAATTGCTTATATCTATATTGCTTTCATTGGAAATTGTTTTTCCTTAATTTTTTTTTTTTCTGTGTTTATTTTTTATAGTTGCTTAATTTCAAGGACCATTTATTTTTGAGTAAAGTGTAAGCTTAGGTTTGTGTTGGCAGATTGAATTTATTTATGTTTTTTATTTTTCAGGTTTACTTGAATTTGGTAAAGTTCAAATAAAATACTTGTAAAATCTGTAATAGCCATTATTATATATCTCTACTAGGTTTAGTGTATTTTTAAATTTCTAATCCTATTTTAGACTTTAATTGCATTGTTTCAGTTCTGGAAGAGTTTGGGAGTTCTTGAATGAAAAAACATTAAATGCACACTTTATTGCAATCATTTTCATAGATTAACCATAAAGCCATATCTTTTAAAATGTTGGCTTTCTTTATTACTGTGTGTGTGTGTGTGTGTGTGTTATATACAGTTGAGGCCAAAATGTTCAGAACGGCAGTGTTTTTGTCAGAAAAGTAGGTATAAGCTTTTATCAAAGTTGTTTTATATTCTATAATTTTCAGACAATAAATATGATATTAATTGTTATTGTCTGAGATTTTGCAGTAAATTGAGAGGATAATACAAAAGTTATGGATGATTTAGTGATTTACTGCCTTTGCACACTCACACACATATATATATATATAGGAGGCACGGTGGAGTAATGGATAACGGCTTGGATTGAGGAATCGGAGAGACGAGTTCGAATCCCAGTCGATTCCATTACATTCACTTACGTGCTAATACCCTTGGGAAAGGTGTGAATCCTCTTCTCCCTCCAACTATGGGTAAATAGCAGGACAGACTGCGTTCTATAGCCTTGGATGGCAACTGGTCTAGGAGAAGGACAACTCTGAATTCAAAACCTGCGGAGGGTCGTTTGGGGACCTTGTGGCATCCGTTGCACCAGGTCCCTGTATTCGTCCCTCCAAAAAGTGTGGATGGCCCTGCACAAGGCCTTCACCACTATAATCAAATCCTGTGTGGCTGTCGGGCTTTCAGTTTCTGGGAACTGATCTGTCTGACCCTCATACATCGAGTTTGATGCGAGAGCGATAGAGATATATATATATATATATATATATATATATATATATATATATATATATGAGATGGATACATTTTATTGTTTTTAAACTGCAATTCTCCAAACACAAAAACAGTAAAATTGACCTTGCTAACCGAAACGCTCCTCTGTGGCTCAATTGGTAAAGCACGTCAGGCTATATTGACAGTTCTGTATAGGATACAGGTTCAATTCCTGTTGAACACATATTTTCTATGAAAATTTCTCGGACATTCAGACCGGTAAATGTCGTTAATACTGTTTATTATAAACAGAGCATTTACTTAAATATTTGTATCTATAACAAGAACGTATAAACATAAATGTCTTAAAATAATTGTCGGACTTTGTCCATTTCACACACACACACACACACACATAACTGATTTAGCAGATAATATACATTATTTACACTATTTATATTTGTTCTATTGTTCTCATTTTTGTTATCAGAGCGTTTCAGCTGTTGTGCTCTCTGGCCTTCCTCGGGTGTATATTGAACTAACCTACAGGGTATTTTGAACTAAATCTTTTATTTAATCTACGGGCGTGGACTATTCTTGTTGCACTGCTCACGTCTATGGATATCTAAAAGTGAGTCTGGCGGAACATCAAAAAAGCCGAGGTGAGAGACCCAGAAATTGGGCATGGCTGATGATGTATGGAGAGAAAGGGTCAGCAGCCTCTGTGGAATGTAGTGAAAATACTGGACAGGGAAGAGCAGTAGAGAGTTAAATGTCTGAAAGAGTCGGCAGATATGCTAGCTAGGCTTAGTAGGCCTAGCATAGAAATAAATACAATATGGGAGCCGCTAATAAAAAGACAAATGACAGGAAATCTTCAACTGCAGAAGCAGTCAGACAGCAGTGGAAATAGTTGAGCAATAAAATTAAAAACGAAACGGTATCTCTAGACATGAGCAGTCGAATGGGAACGGTCTACCTGTAGATTAAATTTGGGTTCAGTTCATAATTCTCTTTAAGTTATCCTAATTGATATACACATACCGAAATGTGATAACATCAACAAAGATGAATACAATAGTTTGAATGTAAGTAGTGTAAATAATATATATATATATATGAGAGAGTTACTCAGTTTCGCAGAGATTACATATGTCCGTTTGTTGGGGGATTGATTGTAAAATTATGTATAATATTGGTTGTATGGCAAGGACATTAGTGATCTGACTGTGAGACCCAGGGTTAAATCTCATCATAGTCACTTTGATGGGGAGGTGACTTCTTGATGCTGTTGACTTGGGAGATGATCCCAGCATATGGAAGGACTCGATCCAAACCTTGTAAATGAAACTGGGTAAACAAAACTATTCAGGAGCCATTGATAGTCTCTACTAGCAGAAAGTCTTTTCAGGCTATGCCCTGAAGATTGTGTTCACGCATGAAACGGGCTGTCAACACTTTGTGTCAACCTCATTGTCCCCTTGTATGTAAACTCTTCTGAAAAATAATTTAGCAAACCATAAATGAATTTTTTAGAAATTTAAAAAATTATATAATTTTAAATTTAAAAAAATAAATGAAAACAATTCTGGTAAAAAATCTATTATTCACGGAAAAAAAAATATTTTCTTCATAAATTTCTAATTCATAAAAGCAATTAAAAGCTTTTCTATAATTAAATAATGTCTTAATTTTACTATTCTGAACAGATTTTCTGTAACCGGAAGTCCTGTTTGACAAAAAAAAGAAGAAAAATTGATAATTTAATTCTCCAAGGAGTTGTCCTTATAACTAATATATGTAATTAAGCTCTACAAGAATAAATGTTTCTAAATTTCATAAAATTAAGTGTGTGTGTGTATTAACACATGTAAAAGATTTTTTATCAAGATTTTCTAAAAAAGAAATATTTTTAAAATAATTTAATTCATCTGTGAATAAGTCCTAAAAGTTTCATTAAAATCTAATAATTATTTGATTTTGCAAGAATTTCCAAATCAGTGTTTTTCACTGTAAAAAGACGTTCAAATTTTCCCCTACTAGTTTGTGGCCACAAGAAAAACAAAATTTTTAACCAAAATTTCAAAAGTTCTAAAAAGATTAAAAAAAACTATAATTTAATAACCAAAAAATCCTTTAAAGATTTTGCTAACACTTTATTAAATTTTGGGCATTTTTTTCATCATGTATGCTCATTTGAAAAAAAAATTTTTTTTAAAAGAATCTTTGGAAGTACCTAATGTAAAGCTGTCCAATAATGTCAAGATTTTTAGAATAATGAGTCTATAAAGAAGTAATATAAGTCATATTTTGACTGAATCATAATGTAATTAGAGGAGGAGAAAAAGAAAATTGTAATAGAATACTCAATTCACAATGTTAAACTCCTAAATTCAGGGCTGATTATCACTGCTGCCATAAACTTTCAAATTTTCATCGTAAAGTTCAAGAAGTTCTAAATGCACGCACATCTACTCTACTAGTGCTGCTGAACAACAAATATGTGCGTCAGTGTATCAAGCTTGGAATGAAATATGCTCAGCTAGGAAGCCCAAACTTATATCTGTATATTTGAGAGACACAAATACACAACAGAAATCAATCAGAAAGTTATTAGAGAGTTTGAACTTTGAAACCATTTTTAGTGGTTAGAGACAAATATGAAAAATAATTCAATCAACAATTTGGTAACATCTGTTATTATCTGTTCTACTTACGACCCAACAGAAACGAGGCATTTTGCACCAGTGAAACAGGTTTATCGATCCATAATAGGAAACAAAAAAAGAAAACACATCCAAAGTTGAAAACATGTTTGTAATACTCAGCCACATTACAAAGCAGACAGAAGAGTCATTAAAAGGTATATTTAAAAAAAAACAAAAAAAGCAAACACTTTACAACATCAAGCCACCAGAAATTGACTTTCCACAAACAACACATGAAACTCCTGACTCTGCAAGAGAATCAGTCCGTAAGAATTAAAAATCAACATGAATCAATTTATGAGATATCCAAAGCTTATAACTTTTGCATTCCAAATGCTTAGCAAAGTATTAAGAAACAGGAAAGATTTGTTAGAAGAAAAGAAAGGACAGTTGAACTGATATGTAATATCAATTCTCTGATACGGAGTGGAATACTGGACAATCGTCTCATAGATTAAGAGAAGAATCAAGGTAACAGAAGTATTGTTCTACAGAAGGATGCTGAGAATACTGTATAAGCAACAAGGAAGTTTTAAGGAAAAGGTAAACAAAAAGGACATACTTAGAATCAGAAAGAGAGCTGAAATTTCTTGGACACATTATGAGGAAGGAATGCTTGAAGAATTTTACGCTCCTACGACATATCAAAGGCAGATGAACAGAGAGAGGCAGTGGATCACCTATCTAACCACCTTGTGTGAATGGATGGCAGAACGGAGGGTAGGCGAGATAACAAAAAGATAAATGTTTACTAACATTTACAAGGGATAAAGAGCCATGACTGGCCACGCCTTAAAGAGACATGACACATAGGACAAGAATTATTCAGTTGTG
This sequence comes from Acanthosepion esculentum, assembly GCA_964036315.1. NCBI lineage: Eukaryota > Metazoa > Mollusca > Cephalopoda > Sepiida > Sepiidae > Acanthosepion > Acanthosepion esculentum. The sequence continues at coordinate 54,979,945 of OZ038512.1, read as the reverse complement.
CAGAATAAATGTCATTTAAAAAAAAAAAAAAAATCTGAAAACTAAAACATCTGACTTGATGACAAATTTATTGCTGTAAG
>OZ038512.1:54959865-54974865 GCA_964036315.1 Acanthosepion esculentum | reverse complement strand
GATAGAAAGTTGTGGAGAGCCATCATGTCCCACATCCTGAAGGGACATGGCACTTAAAAAAAAAAAAAAAAAAAGTCTCTATCATGATTAGAGTGAATCATTGTTTAGTAAATTCTACCAAATGTTAAATCTCTAGTACATTCTAATAATAATAGTACATTATTTATTATGAAAGCCATCATATTTGATGGCATTTAAGACCTCTTTTTTCTTCTTGCCTTTTCTCTTTTTTCGCCTTTTTGCTCCCCCCGTTGTTTGTTTTTGTTTTTCAGTTTCTTTTTTTCTTTTTTCCTTTCCGTTTCTTTTTTCCTTTCCGTTTCTTTTTTCTTAGAGAAAAGAGAGAATTCTGTCTCTTACATTTAAAATTGAGATACATGGTTGGCTCAGATTATATAGACTATCAATACTTGCACCTACTATATTTTTTCGTGCATAATATAAATTTTGAATGAGAATGAAAGGCAAAAAAGGGAGGTGTATTAGACTCAAGTAGACATTTTCAGAAACTTTTTATTCAGCTTAAAGAAAAGTTTATTTGAAACAACAAGATTGCAAATAAACTCAGCACAATAGATAATAAAACACAAAGTAGGTGGATATTGATAGCAATTGTTTACAGAAGGTATTTGATATATTGGCAATATTTGTTTCTATCTTCATTCTTAATGAAAGACATCTTTTATTTTCATGGTTTAACAGATAATGTATTAAAATGTATTACCCGGGTATTCCTAGTTAGCACCTTTCTCTGAAAATTTGAATATAAGTTTTGAAACAGAAATTAGCAGCAGTGGCTAAACATCCAGTTCATTTCTATTCTTTAATATCCTGAAAAATTAAATATTTTAATGATATTGAGATTTTGAAGGATAAAATGGTACAATTTTTCAAAAAAAAAATTACATAGAAATTCTTGAGGATGTAATTTATCCCATTTTTAGCTTCAGAAACACTGGATCATATTATATACACAAGATACGGTAATAGAATTACAGGATGGGGAAAGAAGAAGTCTTTGACTGTTTTGACATCAAAACTAATTAATGAATAGAATTTAAGTTGTTCCCTTCCTCATTGACGCTGTTTTTATAGTGAAGGCAGATAGCTTAAATGTCGCAAAAAAAGTCTATTAGTCTGATCATGATTGAACTGAACACAAAACTTAATCCACTTGAAGAGGCAGTAAAATAAAAATAAATTTATGAGTAAAGCACCATCTAATAACATGACTCTGAATCATAATAAACCTTTTAAATCTGACAATGTCAAGAAGGGGATGGTATGAAATCCTCCACACACATTTTACATAGTGGCGGTCTGCATGCTGATTGGATGAGCTGGGGACTCTGATTGAGAGCGAGGCCAACGGCAATGATTGGCCGTATTTTTGGTCAATAAAAACGGTCTGGGACATTGGCTGGTAGTGCGGTCGGGACCGTGGTGACTTGCACTATTATAGAGTTTCGTATTAAGTTACGACTCTGTTTATTTCTGTCTGGAAGCTGGACGCTAGCTTCAACCTACCGATAGAGTGAGCTGTATATTTACCAGTGTCTACTGAAACATGGGACGAATACACGTTTTAGCTGGCGAGAAGTGAAGATTGGATGTGTGACCCCAGTTTTGTCGTTTCTACTACAACTACGCAAATGGAGACTAAGGATCTAAATAGGTAAAGAAGATAGGAAGTATTTTGCTGAGAGGAAGATGTTTTACAGTTTAGTGATAAGTCTATGTTATATAGGAATAAAGTGTCGCTGCTGACACTGTAGTTTGAACACAGATCACCAGAGAGCAAACACAGGCGATCCCATTTTGAATATGTAAATCACGTGATGGTAAAGGAAATGTATATACGGGAATTAGTGTGGCGTCTTAGTGATCACTATATGGATTACTATTCGGATCACTATTTGAACAAGTACTATTAGTGCAAGTGATATTCAAAGGCATCCGACACCAGTATTTTTTTTTTTTTTTTTCAAGCCATTAATGTCTGTTGGATTTGAAGTTAGCCCATTCTGAATAGATCTGTTATGGTAATTTTCCCACACATGCATGGACTCTTCCAGCTATAAATAAGAGCAGGTACTTCCTTTTGGAGAGGGAAGTTTCCAGCAGTCAGCTCTGACAGTCTGATCGAACATTCTTGCTGTAACACTCTTTATTGTATTACTGTTTCTGTTAATATATTTAACTCAATTCCTCTCTTTGTGTCTTTATTTCTGGCCCTAACAAGGCCACAACAATCTTATATTTTACTATTGCTTTTGAAGTGATTGATGATATTGCAATCTGCTTCTCTGTCAACCTCTTCTCTCCAGTTTCCATCTTCTCCTCAGTCACTAGTTCTACTAGCTGTTTGGAGTAACACCAACTTTATAGGTCATCCAGATTTTCTTTTCCCTCCTTGGTTGGGGGCTGGTGTGTTGATAGAGTTGATTCGGGTTTCCCCAAATCTTACAATATTGGGGTTGATGGAGAGGTCTACTATGGACCCAATGTACATTGTGCACCACAGATAAGATTGTGTAATTTTTTGCATGTGGCCATGGTAATTTGTTTCTTTGTGTTAAGGGACAACATCAAGAATCAGGGAAGGAATAAGAACTCTTTCAATAAAATGACAAACACTGTTAATAACTCTAACAGGTTTATTGAATATAAAAACTGATTAATTAATTGTCTCCATTATCTACTGAAGAGTTAATTACTTCCCTCACTAGATGATGATTTGAGAAATCTAGTAGTAATTGCTATAAAACATGGAAGCAAGATTACCTGTTCTTCATGTGTTTGTATTCACTCTGGTCACGGAAATCTGGATGTGTTCTTGTGGAGTAATGGCTCTCCATGTGACTGGAGCAAATCTCTGACTAGTCTTTGTTGTGTCTAACTCTCCATGTGTGTTTGGGACCTTGTGGGCTTTCATTTATATAGTGACCCTCCTACACACTAAAATTTGGCATTGATACATCTAATTTCTTCACCTTCCGACCTTCCTAATCTTAGGGAATCTTTTAACACAGGCTCTCTTCGTTTAAGAATTTTCAATCCTCTCTTCCTGTAAGGATAATGGTGTTTTGGGTGGACAGTATTAATATAAACAAACTCCAAATTTGAGATTTAAGTATAACCCAAATGGCCCTTCTTTGTTTAAGAGAATTTGGGTCACCCTTTCTATAAGAATATATATGTTATGGATGGATAGTTAGAATGCAAGCAAAACCCCAAATTTTTTGTTACCGAAAAATTTGGACAACACATTAATCGTGTTTTCTTCTTATTGGTGTGAGGTGGATAGGGTGGGGAACTTTGGTTTTGCTCAATTTTACTGAATCTTGGCTAGTTAATTCTAGGTTTAATTCTCTTTGGAACCATTCTTAAATTCATTTTATTGTTTAAAACATAATTATTAACTCATTTTCCATTTTCCTCTCACCCATTCAGTCTGCTCTTCTGAGAATTTTAATTACAGTGTAACTCGGATATAAGAGAGATTTTCTCTGGTCCCAAATTAGAGCCTGTGTTAATGTATATATAATAGACCAAACCCGGATATAAGAGACTTCTTATCCGGTCCCCTGAAAACTGTCTTATATCTGGGTTACACTGTATATACATTAACACAGGCTCTAATTTGGAACCAGATAAAAACCTCTCTTATATCCGGGTTTCTCTTATATCCGGGTCACACTGTATTATCCAATTAGTAATACCTCCAGATTACCATCCACTGGTTTTTATGCATAGATTAGAAATGTTGGTATGCTGAAATTTTTAAATTCGTTAGACTTCAGGCAATCCATCTACCCAGACACATCGAGAAAAAAATTAAATTTATAAATTTCAGTATTTCCTACCTATGCGTTCTTATAACCAATGTTTACATTATATTGCCCCCTCTCTTTCTTATGTTTATTTAATTACATTTGTTAAATATTTCTATCCTTTTATGGTTGATTTATACAGGTAGATTTTCTGTTTTCTGTTCAATGATAATGATTCCTTGTATCAGGTAGTCATTAATTAGCTAATTATTGGGTATCTCTAACAAGTCTCTCCTAAAGATTTTCTCAATTGTAGGTTTGTAGCAGATGCATGAGCTGTCTTGTTGCTTGTCTATTACTTCGGATAGCTTTGCTCATATAAGTAAATAATAGTACTTAATTAGCATTTAATTATTATATCCTTTGATCTTCCTCCATCCGACATTTAAGTGCAATTGCATACTATACAATATTATTCACTTGGAAATCTCCTGTATTTTTTCTTCCTTAGCCAATTCATTTTAAGGGTATCATCAATATAGCAATAAGACTTGTGAAACTTATTTTTCCTGAAAAATTGCTTTAAGAGGAAGATTTTGTAAATTTCAACTAACGATAGCATGGTAGAAACACCTAATATTACCATTATTATTAGAGATGAAGAGAACAGATCTCAGCCTGGTGGCCAAGGAATGAATAAAAGCTAACTTTAGTAGCACTTGCTTCTCTGTCAATGTAACTGAAAGAGAAAATGACACCATCGTGATGCTTCACACCTCAAACAAAAGGTTAGGAGCAAAAAAACATAAATACTAGAAAGAGCAATAACAGGAAACTTGAGAAACCTATTTTCCGGAAAAATCTTTTAATGTTTTTATAAATTTCTGCCAAAGGTAGCACTGGCTGCTTGGTTAATGTATGCCAAATGTTTCCTTATAAGGAAACGGCTAATATTACCATTACTGTTAATTCAGTACCTCAAATGCTGTACAATTAATGGAGAAAGTACTATGAATAATTGAATGTATCAAAAATAGTTTATATAGTTTGGTTTTGGAGGTTCCTTGTTGAACAATCCTTCAAACAAATGAAGACATTACTTGAGAATAATCAATCTTTGTTAGTTGCTTTGATGTGTAGCTTCCAAATAAATAAGGTAGTGGTTACTGATGTTCCAACATGGACCATTATAACTATTAAATTTTTTCTTAACTTTATGCCCAACACTTTTGGCCTTGCGCCTAAGCTCAGCTCTTCCGCAAATAACTTTTTCTTTCAGGACATTGGCTGCCATTACACTTCATAGCTTCGTTTAAAAATTTTATTAACATGATTGCTTTGGGGGAGAGTGTGGAAAAGTTTCTTGTTACTGTTTGCACAGTTTTACATTGAGATTTGTCCTTTTCCTTGATACTCAAGTCGGTCCTTTCTCTAGTATTTTTTTTCACCCTAAGCAAGGTAATAAAGCCACTAAGAAACAAGGGGTCACTGCCTGTGAGGGAATATTAAAAAATAAAACCTTAACCTTTATCTAGCTGGAGGTGAAAATTGTTGCCGTGGAATTCTCTCCTTTTTCTACTCTAGGTGCATTCTGTCACCAAGAAGGTTGCTATAATTAAACACTTGTCAACTGTTATTTCTGGTATTTTAAGCAGCAAATAACTGACTATGGCTTTGGAATGAGGCTAAACTTCCTTTTTCCGATGCCATTTTGAATTCTTCTACACTCTGATATGATGTAACATTGATTAAACTCGTGTTAATTTTGTCACAATTTTTTGTAAAAGAAATGACTGCGTCAACATCCGATGAAGCCTTTATTCATGAGTTTTTCTTTGATTTTGAAGGCTTTACTCATCTGGATATTGATGGTGAAGTGGTTGAAGCTAAAAGATGATAATGATGACCACTAAGTACTTAGCAGCTACTATCATCCATGGCTGACTAATTTTGTGGAAGCTACTGGTCCTATGGATATACCTGATAGACTTTCTGGAGGTGAATTATTTTGCATATTTATGAACGCCAAAATAATAACTTTATTTGCTAGCAAGATGAATAAATATGCTAGTCATGTGAAAGAAAGAGCGAACAAATACAGGTATCTACTTGTATGTAAACACGAAGAAAGACGTTAATTTTGACAAAATGAAAATCTTAGCCATTTTTCTTCTCATTGTATCCCAGGAATCCACAAGGGGTAATAAGTTAGTATATTAAATTGTTAATGTATTTGTTTTTTATTGTCTCAATTTTTTTTGTTTTCAATGTCAAAACATGTAAGCAAAACAATATTATTACTCATCCATTCTTTTATTAGTATATAAAAAATAAAATCTATACACACAATACAAAGTAAATTATAACAATTTTAAAACAGTAGGTGCTTGTGTTTTTTTTTTTTTTTTTTTTTTTTTTTTGCACCCTCAAAAAAAAAAATGAAGTAACAGGGGTAACAATTCTGGAAAGAATTTGGTGAGGTAAAGGTTAAGGAGAGAGAACAATGGAAGAACAGGAATTAAGAAAATGGAAGATAATGATTGATATTATATTTAAATTTTTGAAGACCAAAGTTGACTGGAAAGCAAAAATCCGGAAGAGTTCTACAAGTGTGAGAGAAGAAACAGTTAGCATAGAACTTACGGTTACGTCTAACTATTTCAACTGTAAAATGAAGAAACCTTACCACCAATCTAATACTGCACTTAAATTCATAAAGTCTAGGTACCATAGAGGAAAGTTCATCAGAACAATTACCATGAAAATATAGAAAATACAGTGGTGGGGAAAGTGACTGAAGCCAAGATGCAAAGGACCAGTAACATTGCAGATTCTTTGTATTTTATCAAGAATCTCTAAATACATAGAAGCACCAGACCAAATGTAGCAGCAATATTCAATGCACGGACAAATAGTAGACTTATAAATGTGTGAGATAAATTCTAGTGAGAGAAATTGTATAGCACAGCACGGTGAACCTACTTTCTTAGCAATAAGCCTAGCAATTGATAGAATATAATCTTTCCGTTTCATGTCTGCAGGAAACATTACCATGAAATGAACACAAATTGCCTCAGCTGGTATTTGAACTCGACATGCTGGTTCCATTTTCTGCACAGTTAACCATTGCTCTCATTTCGGCTAAGATTATGAAATACTCATTAAATGTATTTTTCCTCATTTTAAGATCTGTTTGAAGAGATGGATTTTGACTCTTGTTAGTCTTAGTAATGAATACAAACATTTATTATCTAAAGAAAAGCAGGGTGAGTATTATAGATAGATAAAAAAAAAAATCCCTACAATAATTACTTTAAGAATTTTTCTTCAACTGATTTTGTTTTACTGAATGAGTTTTTCTTCCGTTTGTATTTCTAAGTTGTAGTATTATAATTATTTATATTAATCGGACTGTTGTCCTCATCTTTATTGCCATATAATGTTTCAGCTATTGTATGCTCTGACCTTCTTCAGGTGATATACATTGTAATTTTAAATCAAACACTTTATATTGTCCACAGGGCTAGATTGTTCTAATCCCTCAACCGACGCTTTTATCCACTGGACCATGTATCCTTGGTGATGAAAATATTGGTTGAGGTGTCCTAAAAGTGACTTGATCCAAAGAGTTGTGAGTTCAATACCTGGCCACAGCAGAGGGAACAAAAACTTGGAGAGTTGAGGCTCCAAGGGGAATTAACTGAAACTGAGATATCCAAAGGTATGGCATGTGGAATTAGAACACTACCCCTGTGGACTAAATAAAGGCTTAGGTTTGAAATTCCAATGTATATCACCTGAGGACACTCCGTACAATGGTTGAAATGTTGTGAATATGGCAGAATTCTTATCTGCTTGAGGTGGTTATGCTAATTATGGCTTCTATTATTACTCTTTACTACATAACTCTGGTACATCGTTAGTATATTCTTCCAAAGTGATTTTCTCATCAAGCTTATGTATATCATCACTAATACTATTTCAGATTCCCTCATCAATTTCTTCTATACCATCACGTAATATTATTGAGATCTTCTTCTATACCATCAAATAATATTTTTTTTCAGATTTCCCCATTAACTTCATGTATACCATCACTAATACTTTACATATTCCTGTTTTTGTCTGGGACAGTGTTTCTCGTTCTTTATTATGCCAGAATAACTAAAACTCTGGGGTGCACTTTTAATTTTAATAAGGGAAAAATTAGTCATGAAATTTGAAAATATGAAATTTTGGTTTCACATTTCCAAAGATTAGCAGTACATTTTTCATTTAAAGGGATTTGTGAATAATTTATTTATTTAAAAAATTTTTTTTTTTTTTTTTAAATAGAGAGATGCCAATAATGACTGATTTATATCCCTCGAGGAAGGCAAAAGTGAAAGGATTATCCATCCCCTTAAAGATCAGTGAATTTAGCATCCAGTTTAAAATGTCAAATGACAATGTCTTGACTTAGATATGGAAATCATGTGCTTGATGTCACAAGCTTTTTAAAAATAAAGATAATTCATAAATTACTTTTGGGATGCCCTTGTCTACCTTTCAGGGTACATTAGTGTGCACCAGTTGAGAAACACTGCTCTGTGATAATTAATATCGTATTCATCTCTAAGAATTTCATCAAAGTTTTTCTTTTTGTTAGTTTTTATTCTCTACGTATAACCAGTTTCAGGTAAATATAACAAATAAAAACCAGAATTGGTATAAGCTTCCCAAGCAGATATAAGAACTGATTCAGTAGAAATTGTTGGCATATATTTTGAACCAAATTGTTCAGTCCATTTTCATTAGCATGTTTGACAAACCTTGTTGGAATCTACCGAGTTAATGGAGGGAAATAATTAACTAGAGCACAAGGTTCAAACCACTGCTAAGGCAGTTGGTATTCATTATAACGGTTCATGTGAAGTAAAGTGCATATGGAAATAAATGCAATTTGAATTTCAAAAGATTATATACGAATATAAATGATTTGAAGAGGGGGTCTGTAGGGATTAATGAGAACACTGGTTTGAACATGAAAAGTATTCAAGACTTTATTTAAAGCAAAACATTTTTACAGGTCATATTTGTTATTCTTGTAACTGTTAAAATAAAGTTGTTAGAATGTTGACTAAAGCCTTGCAAATAAAATTGTATAGATGAAATGGTTTGGAAGCTGTCAATGGCTTTATTAGCACAGTCCTTGTGACCAAGGACTTCAGTATACTGGCTTTGCTCAAACATTTGATCATGGCAGATTATGTACTTTCTTCAAGAAAATGTTCACAGAACATAGTTGCAGTATAAACCACCAGGTGGTTCTCTAGGTGTTCAACATAAATGTGCCTGAGCAGGTTTCTGTTGTTGCAGACTGGTGAATGTATTTTTAGTTATCAGAAGGATTTAGGATGTCAGTGTTCTTAAATATTCGTCCACAACAAATTAAGAGATAAAAGGAATACTGAAAACAAATCATGCAAGAAAATTCAGAGTGAAGACAAACATAATTAAAAGTGTAACAATAATATTGATTTATGTACAATTCACATATACAATTGGGTTGGATATTTTTGGATAAATGAGGATCGTTGAATTAGATTATGTAGAGTATTTTTGTAAAGTTTCAGCGCGTGTGAAGCTGTTATTAAGATTTGTTCGTAAAATTAAACTAAGTATTTGGTTATGTACAAAAATGTCCTTTGTGCGAGTTCAATCAATAGTGTGTGTGTGTGTGTGTGTGTGTGTGTGTGTGTGTGTGTGTGTGTGTGTGTGTGTGTGTGTGTGTGTGTGTGTGTGTGTGTGAGAGTGAGTGAGAGTTTGAGTTATTGTGCAAAATTGGTAGGAGTTGTGTACCTTTAGTTGTATGGATGTTTGTTTGTTTATGAATACTTATTTAGTAGTGAGTAAATATCACTTTTTAAGTATTGTAAGTAATTGCTAGAAATTGTTCCTGAGAGAGCGTGGTTGTTGTTTGCTCAGTCGGAGAAGTTTGCACGGTAAAAGTGTAGTTGGTCAAGGTTTTGGCTTGCGTGGATTAGTTTGGCATCTCTCCAGGGGTGAAAGTCTGACTGTTTGAGTCGATTCAGATTCTTCTATTTATAGAGTTTTGGTCAAGAAAATAGGCTCCAGAGTGCTGGGCGCGAAAAGACATTTTTGCGTGAACTTGTTACAGTTCTAAGGGTCTGAGCCAATGAGAAATCTCGCTTGCTGAAACTAGCGTGTTGATTGGTTGATAGTTGATTTTTGGTGTAAAGTGTATTATACCGGAGGGGTGAGAGGTTAGTATGGATTATTCCATCACTGTAACAGGGATTAACCTGCTACTGTAACAAACAGGCATATTTGGATATGAGCAGGCAGCCATACTATATTTTATAATTTTTTTCACAAAATCCTAACATACTCTGATACAAGACAGAATGATCAATCTATATGTAAATAATGTGTAAGTTTTGATGGGTAATATGCTAGTAAATAAGTAAAAAAAAACATTTTTTTTAGATAAGATGAAATTTCCTGTTGTACAAAATTTTCATGTTATTTTCTGCCTTTTTCAATAAAATATCTAGAAAAAGCTAACGTGAAATGTTAGTAAAAAGCAATGTCTTAGCAACTTCCTTACCAGCACAAGGTATGTTACAGTGACAATTAAATCTCTTATTTTAAATACGTGAGATCAGGATGCATGACCAATAAATATAGTCACTTTTCTATATTATCAAATAATTTACATTTGAAAGTAAATAGGAATTAGCAATTTTTTATTTAATGACCCAAAGTCTTTCATGATCATTCAAAACGGATTTATTATCATTCATGTTCTTTGTCTTTGTTAGTTTTTAAATTTAAAAAAAGATTTTTTAGTTCAACTGAGCACGCATATAAATACTTGTAAGCTTTTGCCCTCTTACCATTTATGGAATGTCCACAAGTAGTAACAGTTATAATTGTTTGTTCCCAGAGATTAGCTTGGTTTATAATCAAAGCAGCAAATTAAGTAGCTAGTCATTGCTTTGATATAATATTTTTATTTATTTATTTTAATTATAATCAAATGATCAGTATTAATAAAAATCAGTTTGGCTTTATTCATTTCAAACTGTTCATAGAAAATATAATGAAATTGAAATAGTTACATTGGCACGTCAGTAATTCTATAGCCTAATGACAGCAGAGTTTAAATTTCATTCACTCACAAATAACCTTGGGGAAAGGTATGAATCCTCACCAAACTATGTTTTAAATAATTGGACTCTTATCTGGAGAAATCATTATTCTCAAAAAGTTGTTAATGCAATATTCATTTGCAAAAAAGTAATATTGTTACAATCCAAAATGTTTTGATTTTTAAATAACTCAGGAAGGGTTGATAAACTGTATAGAAACAAATAGATTAATAATCTATAGCCTAATGATGGAAGAATGCATTTATTTTATATAAACGGTTTTCTACATAATCTTTATTAGTGCACTTCAGTCAGTTATACATGTTTAGGTGATCATGTATCTTTCGATACATGACTGACAAGGCAGATTTTTTTCCTGCAGTAGGTTGCTATTTCTTTCTGCGGTAGACCAGTTGCCATCCAAGGCTATAGAACCTGGTCTGTCCGGCTATTTACCCATAGCTGGAGGGAGAAGTGGATTAATACCAAGGGTATTAGCACGTAAGTGAATGTAATGGATTCGACTGGAATTTGAAATTTGCATTTGGATTCCTCAATTCGAGCCGCTATCCATTACTCTACCATGCCTCTTGCCGTACTTTAATGTTTCTGTATTGATCATATTTTGTTTAACCATAATGTAGACATCTTGCTGAAAATCTTCTACAGTGATAGTTTCAGATCAAAATTCGGTTAATAACTGCTAAGCTTATCTGACTTATTGAGTTAGAATTCTTTAGCAATTTACTACTTTCAAAACCTCGCATAAATCTCATGAACAAATTAAAATTTTTGCTAGTAAATGATTAAAAACTAGACATTTTTTTATTCTATGATATGGCTAGAATTTATTCAACAGATACATATTTACTCTGATTATAGAATTTATTCAACAGATACATATTTACTCTGATTATAGAATTTATTCAACAGATACATATTTACTCTGATTATAGAATTTATTCAACAGATACATATTTACTCTGATTATAGAATTTATTCAACAGATACATATTTACTCTGATTATAGAATTTATTCAACAGATACATATTTACTCTGATTATAGAATTTATTCAACAGATACATATTTACTCTGATTATAGAATTTATTCAACAGATACATATTTACTCTGATTATAGAATTTATTCAACAGATACATATTTACTCTGATTATAGAATTTATTCAACAGATATCTATTTACTCTGATTATAGAATTTATTCAACAGATATCTATTTACTCTGATTATAGAATTTATTCAACAGATATCTATTTACTCTGATTATAGAATTTATTCAACAGATACATATTTACTCTGATTATAGAATTTATTCAACAGATACATATTTACTCTGATTATAGAATTTATTCAACAGATACATATTTACTGATTATAGAATTTATTCAACAGATACATATTTACTGATTATAGAATTTATTCAACAGATACATATTTACTCTGATTATAGAATTTATTCAACAGATACATATTTACTCTGATTATAGAATTTATTCAACAGATACATATTTACTCTGATTATAGAATTTATTCAACAGATACATATTTACTCTGATTATAGAATTTATTCAACAGATACATATTTACTCTGATTATAGAATTTATTCAACAGATATCTATTTACTCTGATTATAAATAGTGATAATGTACTCTATCAATGTTAAATGATGTGCCTGCATAAATGTCTTTTTTTTTTTTTTTTTTTTTTTTTTAAATTCAAGACATTTTAATTCTGTATATATAGACAAGGTTTCAGCTTGTCTTATCACTTCCCACTAACTTTACTGATAGTCTTTAGTTACATTTTGCATTAAAAACTAAATGTTGTTGTTGTGGGGGAAACTAGTTAAGAAATTAAATGACTAAAGACTGAATTTTGCTTTATTTAAAAAAATTTTTTTTTACCTTAAAAATTTTACAAGATTTGAGACTTGTACATTGTAAATGGGAAATAAAGGTATTGTTAGTGGTCATGAATTAAAATAAACATTACTGTGATAGAGCTATTATATATTATATAAAGGGTGTTTCATTAAGACAGATCAAAGTCAGCAGTAAATAAGTCGGTGTTATTGGTGAAAATTTATTTATTTCTCTATTGGATCATGTTATTTAAGTCATGGCAATTATGTGTGAAAAATAATATCGCCAAAATGTCTGCCAAGGCTTCGGTGGTACACCTCCACTCGATGGTCAAAACTTTTGATGATGTTTCTGCATCCTTGATCTCCCCAATATGCCTTATCTCATCTTTCAGCTGTTGAATTGTTGTTGGCTTGTTGGCATAGACCTTACTTTTGAGATGACCCCCAAAGGAAGAAATCTAAAGGCGTCAAGTCGCATGATCGTGGTGGCCAATTGACTTCGCTGTTTTGAGAGATGATTTGACCTGGGAACTTCTCATTGCATTTCTGTTTCAACGTCCATTTTTGTAATAGGCTTCGATAACTTTAACACGTTGTTCGATTGTTAATCTTTCCATGGTTGAAATTGTCAGACTTGAATTGTTAAATCTGAAAGAAAAAGAAAGTCATTAGATGCTTAAACTAAATTCACATTTAAAATCAGTCCAAGTTATTGGAATACCCTTTATATTGTAAATTGCTGATACCTGCTGAAGAGTGAACGAACATGCCCACCTATGAAACTGTGGCATCAGGATGCTGAAGGTAACCTCAATCAGCTAAGCCACAAACTTTTACTCTCTATATCTCTCTCTCTATTTATCTATATATATATAAAGTTGTATTAGTTTTATAAAATTCCAAGGCTGAAGTTTTTAGTACGGGTTTTGATTTACAATGTAAAATATAGTACTAAACTAGACCTTTACATTGTGTCTGTTTGATGAACTCAACCAATTCTTCATTTTTGTTTTGCTATATAATATAGATGTCTTGCTGAAAATCTTGCCAGAAATTAAATGATGCTTCTGGGTGGTCACCAAAACATCAAGATTTAAAAAAAAAATTATTAAAAAATTGTGTTTGCATTTGTAGTATGAGCAATTGCCACCAGAGAGCCAAAAATGTTAACCTCTCAGTGTTTCTTACAAGTCCTCTCAAAAACATAATTTGGTGTTGTGTATATTGTTACAATAAAAGTTTCAGAAAATATCTACATTTCCAACAACTGTACATGTAGTTGTTTGCAAAATCTCCCCAGACTTTTTTTTTCTCTTTTGTAACCCCCACCAAAAAACGAAAAAAAACCTTGTTATATTTACATTTGTATTATGAGCAATTGCCACCATGGGTTATAATAATTGTTTTAATGATGTTTATCATAAGTCATCTCATAAGCATAATTTGGTGTTATAGTTTTTATTGCTGAAAAAAGTGAAAAACATCTTGGCTTATAAAAATGTGGGTTTCTTGATATCTTTGTGGATTTAAATTAGGCTTATAGCTACATCAAGATGGAACATTGGCCCCATACAATCAATGAAGTTAGACAACACAGTTTGGTCAGTACTTAGATGGATAGAGTGACCAATTTTCCATTTCAAATTTTTCTTAATTCTGTTTCAGATTTTTCTTAATTCCGTTTCAGGTCTTAGGGAATTTCCTTTTTTTTCTTTCTCTTTTTTTCTTTCTCTTTTTTTCTCTCTCTTTTTTTCTCTCTCCTCTTCTTTTCTCTCTCCTCTTCTTTTCTCTCTCCTCTTCTTTTCTCTCTCCTCTTCTTTTCTCTCTCCTCTTCTTTTCTCTCTCCTCTTCTTTTCTCTCTCCTCTTCTTTTCTCTCTCCTCTTCTTTTCTCTCTCTCTTCTTTTCTCTCTCTCTTCTTTTCTCTCTCTCTTCTTTTCTCTCTCTCTTCTTTTCTCTCTCTCTTCTTTTCTCTCTCTCTTCTTTTCTCTCTCTCTTCTTTTCTCTCTCTCTTCTTTTCTCTCTCTCTTCTTTTCTCTCTCTCTTCTTTTCTCTCTCTCTTCTTTTCTCTCTCTCTTCTTTTCTCTCTCTCTTCTTTTCTCTCTCTCTTCTTTTCTCTCTCTCTTCTTTTCTCTCTCTCTTCTTTTCTCTCTCTCTTCTTTTCTCTCTCTCTTCTTTTCTCTCTCTCTTCTT
>OZ038512.1:54942365-54954865 GCA_964036315.1 Acanthosepion esculentum | reverse complement strand
TAAATAACCCATTGAGGTCAATATGCCACAAAACAAAACAAACCAAACTATACATTTTTGAAAAAAAAATATTACCAGCTATACATCTTTGGGAAAAAAAAGGAAATTTTGTCAGCATTAAATAACCCATTGTGGTTGATATGCCATAAAACAAAACAAACCAAACCTTGTAGATTACCCAGCTCAATATACACCTGAAGTAGACTGGAGGCCACATCAGCTGAAGGTCGTGATATAAACAACAAAGATGAAGACAATAGTGCAAATAATGATAACTTCTCATACCAGAAATTTAGACAAAAAAATATTATTTTTCATATGTTCAAATAATTTTTTAAAACACTTCATGTCTGTTATACTATATAGTGACATTGCAGGAGATTTTTCATTGACTGTTATCAGACAACTACTACTTTCTCATGTAGGTTAACCTGCTATATTATTGATTGCAATGCAATTTGTGCTTGCATCAAACACCTCATTTGACTGTAAGATTTCTTACACAAGACATAATTGTAAACAATAATAGAATGGCTGGCTGCTTGTTTCTGAGTATGCACATCACTGGTGGCTAGTGTTGCAGAGGCCTGTTCAGGCACATTGGTGTTTCTTCAACATCCACAGAGCCAACATGTGATTTATACTGCAACTGTGCTGAGGGGGCTTTAGTTACGGTTTCTGGTAGGGAGAACATAATCTGGAATGATCAACAGTTTCAAAATGTACACTCAAACCCTTGGTCACAGTGATTTCTGATTTTGTGCTAGCACAGCCATCGACTGCTTCCAAACAGTTTTATCTTTTCAGTTTCACTCACAAGGCTTGGGTTAATCTATAATATGGTTTTCAGGTACTTCCCAGTGGTTTCACATGCTCTCCAGGCCATTATTATCAAGAAGTTATCATTTTAACAACGTAACGCCGGTGAGATTCAAACTCTGGTCTCGTGGTTGGAACACTTAAGTTCTAACCACTTGGCCATCTTCCCAATAATCAATTTGCATATACTATATAACTTAAATTTAATAGGAGTAGTAGGCTTACTTATTGCCCAGCTCATACTCCTTCCATGTTTATTGAACAGGAATAGAGGATTATCCCTCATTTTTTGTTTAGGATGTGGTTTACTGGTTACTTTTTTCATGACTTTAATGATTTAAACTGTTTTAATTTTTTTGGTGATCTGTTTGATCAGGGGCTGTGACTTTTCATTTTGAGTTTACCAAGTTGGTAGTTTTCTGTTTGCTGCATTCTGACTGGTAGTAAGGAACTCAAACTCTTTGGTAGTGCTTAGAGAGGTGGTTTTGGTCAACAGTCATATAATATTGGGGTATTTGCAGTGCCATGTTGCATGTGGATAGGTGTCCCTGCATGTAAGCAACCCTCAGGCCACATTTATACTTGAGTTTTAGCCACTTTCCAGCCAGTTTGTATTGCCATAGACGATGGACAGTGATAATTATTTTGGCTTTGTTTTCATCTGCTGACGAGGTTAAGTGCTGATTCTGGATCTGAACAGAATTGCTAATTTGTAATTACTGAAGAGGGTGACAATATTCATTTTAAGTGTTCATTCTGTGTGTGTCTTTTAGCCATTGCTGCCCCTCTCAGTTCACCAATGTCTTTCTACTCTTTATGTATCTGGTATTTGTCCTGTAGGACAGTTAGGTGGACTTTGATAACATGACCATATAACATCATAGCAGGAGACAGCCCTAGATCATGGATGGGAGTGTTGAATTGTGTCAGCAAAGCATGGGCTGCACAATCATGATACTGCCAACCACAGCTATCTGCAAGTACATGCTTAGCTGTTTTGACAGCCAGTTCTGCCTGGCAATTCCTTTGTGGGTAGTATTCACTAATTCTTAAGGAATTTTTATGTTATTCTTGGGAATCAAAGGGTAATCTTCTGTTAGGAAAAAAGTTCTTCAGGTGCACCATATGTGCAGAACCAAGTCCCCAGGGTGTTGTGTGCTGTCCTGGTCTTCCCAGATGACTAGGCTACTTCCACCCCTCCAGTGTACAGATCTGCATATATAGCATAATTTCTACTGTGTAAGTCAAAAAAGTCAATCACGGTTTGTTGGAATGGGAATTCAGGGTTAGATGGTGGCATCAATGGCTCCTTAGGCTGTGACGGGGCGATAGTTACATATCTGGCATTGGGATGCTGGTCTATCGGATGCTGGTGTCTGAACCAGGCCAAAATAGGTGTTGTCTCGCATTTGCTAGCATGCTATTTACACCCTGGTGTGCAGAATGTAGGAATTCAAGTAATTCTGTACGAAGTTGTTGAGGTATAAGGATTTTATTCTCTTTGATTGGTATTTCTTTAACAGTACAATTTATTGCACATGGGCCAAAACTGAGAGATCACCGACAGGAGGTCATGGCCTGATTTGGGGAAACCAGTCCGTATATATTCGATCAGAGTCTGACATTCTTCATCAATGGCTGCCACGGCAATGATCCTATTCCATGTGATAGCCGTCAATCTAGGATCATGCTTGTCTGTGGATATAAATGCAGTCTTGATTGCACTGTTGATTGCTTCGACTGCATCAGTTGTAGTTGCCTTGTGAATGACTGTCTATACTTCTATTGTATATGTGCAGATAATATTTGGGGACATTCTGTCGAGTCCTCTGATGAGATGCATGCTGGGTACCAGGAGGTGTAGTTGGGTGCAGCATTATGTTTTCCAGGGAGATGTTTAATGCTGAATTTGTACACGTGTGTTCTTTGAAATTAAAGTGATGTGGGTTTTTTATGTTCTTGATGGCCCGATATGAGAATATTTTTCTGAGTGGTTGATGGTCAGCAGTCACTACCAAATATGTATATCTCAATATAGACATCCAACATGTTTCTTGCCCATCAACAAGAGCCAGGGCTCCCCTTCGACTGGTGCATAGCAGGATTCTGCGTCATTGGTAAAGCGAGATCTGGCCAAAATAATTTTCCAGTGACCATCACCACATTTTGTGTTTGCTTCAGTTGCAGTGTTTTTGAAAAAGAAAGTAACTGAGTCCTATTTTACTATAAACTGTTGAAAGGCATGTCATTTTATTGATTTTGAATGTCTTTACTCTGTCGTCAATTCTCCGCATGATTACTTGCTTCGACTCCACAAAAAGTTGGTCAAGTGTTTAATCTATAAAATTTTCAGTTCTTTGAGCCCAGTAATTCCGGGACGGGGACCATCATAAGATACCTGATTCATCAGTCCAAACCAGGACCTGATACCTGTGATATTTGTGGGTGTAGGAAAGTGAAGGATGGCCTCAGTCATTTTCTTTGTTGATTTCACACCATTAGTTGTTATTAAGAACCCAGCAAACTCATCATTCTCTGCAAAATAGAATTTTTCAGGGTTAAACACAATCCCATTTTTCCCACAGTGGGTTATATATTCCATTGTGTGCCAGAACGAAGACTTTATACAAATGTCCCAAAGGAGGCTAACAGTTATGCATTTTTTAAAATTTTTTTTATTTTTATTTTTTTTAACTATGTCCACTGTAATATCATCAAACCAACTGGTATAGCTGTCTCCCGATGAAATCCCTGGGGAGCATGAAGATACCTGTACAGGCCCCATTCAGTGATAAATGTAGTGGCATCTTGTGGGGCTGGGGAAAGCGGTAAGCTGTGGTACCATTCTATGTGTCCATAATTGTTTTCCTTGTCTGAGCCAGAACAATGGGAACAGGGTGTGATAGGTTTCCCTCATGGAGGCAGTGTTCAGTTCTTGTTAATCCATCATGCGTCTGGGGGGATCCGTGTTTGTTTTTTTTCTTTTTTTTGTGACTACCATTCTTGAGCACCAGTTGTAGTAGTATCCACTGGCACCAGTTCAATTATACTTTATGCAACATCTCGATTGAGATCTTGTTTCACTTTCTTCCAATTGTGAGGGACAATGATCCATGTGTCGACCACTGTTGGCATTGTATCAAGGATGAAGGTAATGTCCAATGACTTTTCTGTCTTAGTCTGTAAGGGTTGGTGTGGGCATGTATTAAATGTGTGAGACTTGAAATGGGTATGTGTCAGTAGGTGCCTGTTTGTTTCTTTCGAAAGGAACAGGATAGTACTAGGCATCACTGGAATGGTGTTTTCTGTGTGGCCATATGCACAGGGCATTTTCCTTTGCGCCCTTTAATGAGTTGTGATGTCTGGGCTGGGAAATCTGGTAGCAACAAGTGTAGGTCCTTCAGGGCAGATTCTGATAAGTAAAAACCAGATGTGTTGTTTGACACATGCACCACCTCTCATATCTCCATTGAGCCAGTTCTTATATGCATGAATAACATGCTCTTTATATGAAGTTGATTGTCTGTGATGCCATGTATTTGATGACTAGTTGGCATGAGGTACTTGTCTGGGAACCTGAGTGGTTTTAATATCTCTGGGCTACTTGAACAAGTTTGAGCTGCTGTATCAGCAAATGCAAGGATTGATGACTACTTTAGCTAATTGGACTAGTGTTATGGTCCAATATCCTCGCACCACGGTTATGGTCCAAGGTAGAACCAAAGAAGAACAACACGAACACAAGAATAGTAAATAACAAAGATATATTACAACAGAAAGATAATACAAGAAGTTGAAGGTGTTAGTATTAACTGTCAGTCTGGTTTAGAGTGAACTAATATGACTTGACTCGTTAGGTCTCAACTCATTCCTCGTCTCTCTCTCAGAGAGGCGCAGTATTTATAGAGAGTCAGGAAGAGTCCATTATCATTATAGGTAAGTTCCCATAACAACTAGTCTGGGTGCATCCAAATGAAGTGTGAGTTTGATGCATTATAATCTCTTCTATTGTCAGCGACGGAAGTTGATCTGGGACACCACCTTCAAATTGCTTTCCCTTCCATGCACAGCACCAGGCGGTATCAAACTAGTTTTATGGTTCCATTTTAATCTGCAGATGGTGTTGGAACTTTCAGACTGGTGTTTGAGAAAGTGAATGAATTTGTTATATAGGAATAAAGTGTCACTGCCGACACTGGAGTTTGAACATAGATTGCCAGAGAGCAAATACAGGCGATACCATTTGAAATAAGTAGATCCCATGACCATGAAGGAAACGCATAAATAGGATGTAGTATGGTGTCTAATTGATCACCATTTCTATTCTATTTTCTATTACTATACGGATCACTCTACGATATCCTCTATCTTTTTACTATTCCTCTATACTGATCATTATACAGATTACTATCTTCGGTAGTTACTTTTCGAGCAAGTACTATTAGTGCTAGTGTTATTTGAGGGCATTTGACACCAATATTGTTTAACAGCATTACTATAGTTGTATCTGTGATTACAATGTTTCTAGTGCAATGAGCATTACAAAAGTGGCAACGAGTATTCATTGACATCACAAAAGAATCATGGCCTGTCTTGCACTTTGTTGACCTATTTGTAGTTCCAATTTCAGCTTTATTAGATTTCTGGTATACCCTTTTTATGTGACCCCTAATCCTGCAATTATGATGTACCAGTTTAGCTGCTGGGCAATATCTCCTATTAATTGATCCACCTGAGTGTAATGTCTTCCTGCAACCTGCACAAGGATTCTTATTCGGTGAAGAATTGAGTACATTATTTTTGGGGGGATTGTTGAAGTACACAGTGATTGTGGCCAGATATCTGTAGATAGGATTAAGTTGATAGGCTAACATCATTTAGCAACCATGCAGCTGACTTGTCCGTCATTTCCAGGCTGACGAGTCGGTTGAGCTTCTACTTGAGTGTGGTGAAGTTGGCAGCCTTGGCCAAAACTTGACTCTGGTGTTCCTTGTTGGTAAGTCCTGCAATCATCTGCCTAGCTATCATGTCCCACGAGTAGTTGATTTGCAGCCATCCATATTGGGACAATCAACTGTGAATGAGCAAAATTTGGCTTGAGCTCATAGCCTTGCTAAAATATGAGTGATTGACTCATCTTCCGCTTGACATATGGAATGAGAGGTCTGCTGGTGAACTTCCTTGTGCAAACCCACAACAAATCGGATATGTGACAAAAACCTTTCCTCCGTTCCCTAATTTTAGGTTTCAGCCTGAATTTGTTGCGTATTTTGACTGGGTTGGTAAGTTTACACATCTTATACAGAATCCAAACATCAAGGAATAATGCTCAGTTGTTGTCTGTTGTGTTGGTTTCAATGACAAGATGGTCCTTTTTTTTTTGTGTTGGATGTTTGTGTCGCAATAGAGGTTCCGTCCCTCCAAAGCATGATCCCTTTGTAGCTCTATCATTTGTTGTCCTGGCTGGTGCAGATTCCATGTTTTATTTTGTTAAGATAGTTTTTCACATATTCATCAGATTCTGTTCACAGTGCCATGTAAAATAACCACAATGGCAATTATAGTAGTAACTTTCACTTTATTCTCGTAGCAACGAAATATGAATACAAAGATATATCTGGCCCCTGGCCACTTGACTGTTTATATGACACTGGATGAGGTAACTTATATCTGCCTGTGAAGGTTCCTCATTATCTAATGAGACCTTCCATTTCTACTCTGCAACCTACAGAAAACCTATATGTAGAACCCAACGTATTTCCACATCAGTGATGTGAAAAGTTATCATTACAATATGCACTTACTCAAAGATAAACCCCAAATCCCAGCATATCAAAATTGTACCAATCACAGTATGCATGCTTCTATACTAGCAAACCAACAGCTCCACCTTCTTTTGGCCTCTGTATCAAAGAAGCCTCAACAGATATGAAAACCTTGAAAATCGTTCTTCTCACATTAACCAACCCCCCATTATGGATGATCCAAGATTGTGACAGCAAAAAAAAAAATACAACCAATAAATTTGAAGATTTACTGTAAATACTGTAATACACCAAACTTTGAGATACTATTTAAAAAATGTGCCTGCTTCTCAGTTACTTAATACCTTACCTTCACACTTAGTAAACTTTTGTGTCTTAGTGGCTTTATTGCCTTGCTTGGGGTGAAATAACTAAAGTTATAAAAAAAAATACACTAAATAATAGAATTAACTATAATAAAATCAGAATTAACTGAATCCAAATTTTCATTGTTAAAACTGTGGTTTTAGATATATTCAACTGATAATGCATTTAGCTAATGAAAAATCTTACATGACATTGCCAGGAAGTATAACAGCCATGACAAGTTTTAAGAAAGGATAACCACAGGTTTTTAAAATAACCAGAATTATGCTTAAAAGCCCTCACTAACATTGACAATATCTGTACTCATTAGATCCAAGTATGTTTTCTATTATGTAAGTGAGTTAAGAAATATTTTACCATACAATAATTCAATAAAAATAGTATAAATGAAAATCTAAATCCAGGGCTTTGTAGGAACGACACCCTGATTGACCATTGACCATGTCTTCAGGGGTGTAGCCATACTCAACATGCTTAGCCAATTGTGCGTTAGAGATGCTATTTAACCTATAGTTCAGGTTAATGGCCATTAACCCTGAGGAATTATCCTCCTTTTAACAGCTTTTGTTTTTGTGTTGCTGGGGCTTCCACTTACCCTCCTTGTCAGACCAGTGTCTGGTGGGAGAACTGGTTTAGTCGCCAACCACTTGACGGTTTTTAATTCAGAGTTATCCTTCTTCTAGACCAGTTGTCACCTGAAGATATAGAATCCAGTCTGTCCTGCTAATTACCCATAGCTGGGAAGAGAAGAGATGGATTCATATCTTTCCCAAGGGGATTTGCTTGTCAGCGAATGTAATGAACTTGACAGGAATTCAAATTTAGTTATTGGTTTCCATTATCTGAGCTGCTATTGTTTAATCCACCATACCTCCACATCAATGAAACTAATTTTCTCTCACTCAAAAACACACACACACACACACACACACCGGTGGATCAATTAGTATTGGAAACATTTGTTGAATTTTGTTCCAAAATGTTTGTGTTCAATCTGTGATTATTCATGGGAGAATTACGTTGAGGAATGAATATTTATTGTTTGAAATAAATAATGTTTTCATTATTATACTCTACACTTATTGCTCTATTTGCATACACACACACACACACACACACACACATACTGCCAAATACAGTAATACAGTAATTCAATTAATTTCTGAGGAAGGACCGAAGTGGTCTGAAATATTAAATATATATAAAAACATAGAAATAAATACTTTCGCAAAAAAAACACCAATTTTTTTTCAGTTATTTTATCCATATATATATATATATATTGTACTGTATGTATTGTATAAAAAGCTTTATCTAAAAATGACCTACACTTTTGCATAAGGATAGAAACAAAATTAGTGCACAATTTAAAACAATTTTTTAATAAAACCCTCACTGAAGAGCTGCCTCACTCACTTTAAAATTTTCTCTAAAATGAAGTATTTTCCCAAAGAAATGAAAGTAAATTTCATAACATGAAAAACGAACTACATTAGGACAATTTACCTACAAAATTATACCCTTCAGGATGTTGGCGATCATGTCTCCACAATTTCTTGTCCTTTGTAGCTCTTAGTAAATTTTATTTTTTGCTCTCTCTCTCCTTAACCCTGATCCACCATCCATTCAGTCAAGCTCACCAGGCAGGTCATGCATTGCTTTCCCATCTCTCTTACCTTTAATCTGCCTTGTGAGTATAAAATTTTCCTAGCCCTCTTTTTTTCATTATGTGCCCTTGAAACTTCAATTATTTCTTCCTGGTGTTAAGTATAAGTGTCCTTTTGTTTCCATTGTCTCTAGAACTTTGTTGTTGCTCACATGTTTGGTCTGTGATATTCTCAGCATCCTTCTGTCGAACCACATTTATGTTGCTTCAAGTCTCTTAATATGTGAGGAGATTGTCATATAGGAGGACTGATATTATGTCATAGTTCAGTACTCTTTTCTTTATTTCTAATGATATTTTTCTGTTTTTTCATACTTTGCTTAGTTTTTGGAAGACATCTTTTGCTATCCCAATGCACCTTTGGACTTCTATGCCACTTCGCATTCTCTGTTAAAATAGTTATCAAATATTTAAATTGTTGTACTTGTTTGATCTCGGTATCTCCAACTTGTAATTTGCATGCTGGGCTATTCCTTTTGCTAACAACAACGCATTCTTTCTTTTTGCAATGCTTTCTTCTTGCGTTCCTTCACTACCTTCTGTAAGAAGAGCCATAGTTTCCTTTCTATATCTGCTGTCGACACTTCTAAATTCTATCCTTATGCAGATGTTTTGCTGCCAGTATAAGTTCTGGTGAATTGTGTAAGGATTGTTGTGCCAGTCTACAACGTGTTATAAGCGCACCTGTATTCTAAATTCAAGCTTTGTACTTGGGTTCAGAGACAGGCCCTAGTTTTTGGAAACCATTCAATCTCTAAACCATGTGGCAAACACATCTCTCCTATTTTGGGAGATCAGTTTCAGTCCCTTTTCCTGTGTGCTGCTTTGGGAGGAAGTGAATGAAGCAAGCAATGGTCTTAGAAAACAGAAATAGAAAGGCACCCTCTATACACTACCACAAAATTGGGACACCTGATGTTATAAGAAAGGGTGGTACATATAATTTTAGTTCTGACTAAAACATAAATTACTGAGAAGCAGAATGGTTAAATTTAATTTTAAAGTGAAAATTTAAAAATATTTGCAATTTTTAATACTTGTAATCTATGTATAATAATACATATTTATAGCAGTGCTTGAAGGAACGTATGTAGAGTGTGGTCGTCTCACCACGCCACAGAGGTTCCATCAGTGACCATGGAAGGGAAAATTGAGCAGAGAAACTGCATCAAACTTTGCCAGAAGCTTGTTGATACCTGTGTGGAGAAGAGTGTCTTCATATATTTTTTTTGTCTGTAATGTCTCTTAGTTTTGCTTTACTATAATTATCTCCCTTGCACTGGCGACACTAGGTGACAGTGTATTTATTAATAGTGAACTGTTCCAAGATGTTTACAAAACCAGGCAGTGAAAAGACTGAGTTTATGAAAGAGCAGAACACAATAACAATAATAATAACTGAAAAAAATATATTTTGTAACGCCTATGTGAAGTCCTTCTAATAATTGATTAACAGAATATCAATTTCATATCTGCTGCCATTTTTTATGGCATTGATAAACTACTGATCAGCTATGTGTGATAAATGTTATATTTCTAAATTGTTTGGGGGGGGGTTGTAATCTGTTTCAGCCTGTTCACTCTCTAATCTTCCTGTTCCTTATGTTAATATCTCCATCCACCCCCACTAAGATGCAAAGGTTACTGTTCTCTTTTAATCATCTTAGAAAATATTTTTTGCCTTACATCAACATAGTGGATATGAACCTTCAGGAGATTGACTTTGTCTTCTTGGTTTAAAATTTTCTGATGACATGACGAGGAAAGATTATATTGAATCAATTGCTAGATCTGCTACAAGGAAAGTTGGTCCACTGTGTCATGCTAAACAAATTTTCTCGACAGAATCTATATTACACATTTGTATGTCTACCATTCATCCATGCATTGAATATTACTGCCAATTAGTCAAGAGTGTATAATAATACAATCTCCCCATGGATGACGAGAAAACTGGAGGCAGCAGAAATTTGATTCTACATAAGGATACTTAAAATTCCATGGATAGCGTTAGTAAGCAACAAAGTCAAAGAAAATGGCAACAGAAAGAACACTCCGACTCAGAATCAGGAAAAGACAACTGAAATTCCTTAGGAAGGAGGGCTTAGAAAACTTAACCCTTATGGGGCATATTGATCACGAGAGCTAGAAGGCAGCAAGCCGCTTACCTGATGAGCTTGTGTGAATGGATGACAGAAAGGGAAGGGTCTTAGCAAAGGGAGAAACACTAAGAGCCACACTGAATAGGAAGTTGTGGAGATTCATGATTGCCTATGTTCTGAAAAGATGCAGCACATAGAAGATAGTAATTTATTTCTAATGTAATTAATTTTGGGAAAATGAAAAAAATTACCTATGTAAAGAATTTCTCTGGGGTGAGTTGTATTAGTGCATGAAATATTGTTTAGTGACTTGGTATTGAAAGACTTGGTAATACTGAGTGAAGAAGTAGAGATTTTAGATGAAGAAAGAAAATATGGGAGAGGGGATAATCCTGTTGGAACTTGATGAAACGGTTTGGTTTAAAAATATTAATTTGAACCTAAAATAAACCAAGTAAGATTCAGTAAAATCCACTATAACTGAAATTCCCTGCCTAGCCCCACAGCCCCAAGAAAGTCGTGATGAAGTGATTGTTTGTCAAAATTCTGCAAAATCCAGGTGAAACTAGGAAATGTTATTTTAGTAACCTTGCTAGCAGAATTACATTGAAACCTTACCAAAGTGTCTGATTCTGAGTACTTTAGAAGCATGGGTCACATGCAATGCTAATAGGAAGTTCTTTGTTAAGGGGTGAAATTAATCGGTTTATATTTCGGACCATTAACCTTATAAACACACACACACATGCCACTTTAGTCAGTCTGTACTAGGTAGTTTTCGAGATCACACTGCCATCTGTTTTCATTGAAATTTTAGCAGCAGCAAAGTTGGAAACATTTTAACTATTAGATATCTCTTAATGATTAAAGGAAAGAAAAGAATTTGCTGAAGTTGAAACGTATAAGACTGTCTATATTTCTGAGATGAGGTATTATGTACAGTATTTACATTAGTCGGACTATTGTCCTCATCTTTGTCGCCATATTTGTCACGTTTCGGCTGTTGTACGCTCCGGCCTACTTCAGGTGGTTAGAAGAGTGTGAGTTCAATACCTGGTTAAGGCAGTGGAGAACTTTCAGAGGGAAAATTAGCAGGAGATAACTGATAACTGACATCCATCAAACATGGCACGTGGAACTAGAACAGTCTACCCCAGTGATCGAAATAAAGGATTCAGTTCGAAATTCCAACCACCTGAAGAAGGCCGGAGCGTACAACGGCCGAAACGTTGTGACAAATATGGCGACAATAGTCCGACTAATGTAAATACTGTATAAGACTAACTTTTATGTTTTCTCATCATTAATAAATTTTTGATAGCTTTATCAACAGTTCTTTCTGCTAGAAATTCCCCACCTTTCAACAAAGTTATTAGCTGAATTAAGTCACTAAGATTGAGACATTACCTGGACCACAAAGAAAGACCAGGGTCTGTTTGAGTGAATAAAAAGACACATTGCATTCCGCCCAGTAGACACACAATATAAAAAGGATTCCAATAGAGTATGCAGATCCAGTGCAGGAGATAAATGACAGAATTAGCCAGGCCCAATTCACGAATCCTTCACTGAACTGTAGTACTGGGGATTGTGATTACCAGCTAAAGTTTATATTTGGTATAGTGTGACCAGAATGGCCAATTATATCACATTTTTGTCACTTTTGATGCCATGATGACTAAAAAGACTTACATTCATCTCATAGACCATCATCCTATTCACTTTATAAAGTATGCAATATTTACATACATGTTTCAAACTGATCTCCTAAGTTGAGTAAAT
>OZ038512.1:54927365-54937365 GCA_964036315.1 Acanthosepion esculentum | reverse complement strand
TCTGAAGATGGTGTAGCCATGAGTCCTCATTACACAGACATTCAACATTTTCTTTTGTGATGTCGAAAATTTCATTCAATGGATCATATTTTCCTCATTTCACACATTCATTGTAGATGTTTAGCATTTAGTTCAGTTTGTATGACTTGAGTTGATAAATTTGAAATCTTATGAGATTCTTTGTTTCTTTCAGTGGTAGAAGCATTTTTTTTATGAGACATTATGATTAAAAATGATTACTCGAGATCTTTCAGCAAATCAATCAGCGTTGCTCAATCAGGAAGCTTATAGCAATTTTCCAAGCATAGCTTAGATGTGGCACAAGGCCGAAAGTATGGGACACCCAGTGAGGATCGAACTCACTATTCAGTTGTAATTGTTCAAGCGAGACAAGCTTGCTAACCATTACACCGCCATGAGGTGCCCAATCAGGAAGCTTATATACTCTGAAACAAAAAAAAATATATTTGATCATAAGCACAATACACTTTCCATTTGCCTTATATAAATGACAACTCAACTAGCATTCATGCTTATATAGTCTCACAAAATGCATGTCATAAATTTCCAGAAAGTTTGAGAAGACTCTAGAAAGTCATAGTACTATTATACTTATATATGATTTTAGAAATTTAGCCTATGGTATGATTTTCAGGTACTTTCCAAAGGTGCCACATGCTGGGATCGATCCCTCCAGTCTAATAGCTTCAGGAAGTTTCCTTGACAAATTGACCAAGGTGAGATTCGAACCCGGGTCTCGTGGTCAGAATGCAAACATTTTAACCATTCGGCTACGTGCATATATATATATATATATATATACTAATAATACTGAATTGGAAAAAACCTTGGATGGCACAACTTGTAAGTATATCAAAACAAATTGGTACAAAAGGAAAAAAACTGGAAAAAATAAAGAAAGAACTAGAAACATCTGAACAACCAGGTTCTCCTGAAGATACGTTTAGGTGAAACCTAGGTAGGTTGTTCCTGGCTCTTTAGGATTTATTTTATATATATATATATATATATATATATATATATATATATATATTTATTTTTAAATAAAAACAGATTGCTTTAAGGTTCCATATAATAAATTATTTCACCACAGCCCTTTTAAAGGACAATATATATATATAGCCAGTTCAAGAAAGAAATTTGAGACACTAACACACAAAAAAAGAGAATGTCTAATATTGAGAATATTTAACATTGAAAAACATAAGAAAATTTAATTCCTTTTAATAATATGTGGAAATATCCACTTTTTGCCTGATGAAGGTCATGAGACCGGAAACAAATGTAGCAAAATTATGGAAAAATAAAGCATAATATATTTTTAAAAAAATCCACATTACAATGAAAAATGTTTGCAGTTTCTCTCTTATTTTTATTATACACACTTTTCTATTGTTGGAACTACTATAACCTCTTTCCTTTATTTTATATATATATATATATATATATATATATATATATATATATATATATATATAGAGAGAGAGAGGGATATGAAAGTGACAGTTGTGCCTATTGTTAATAGAGTACTTGGTGAGGTTTCAAAGAACCTAGTAAGGATAATGAAACTTGCTATCATTTGATTTTTAGTATAACTGCCATCTGTTACTATTGGTAGGAAAATTCTGCAGCTTTATAATATCTAAACAAGGCATTGTTATATACTTTTATGGTATGCTATACTTATTGATGAAAGTGCAATGATCAATATCCAGAATAGAGCATGTGTAAATATGAGTGGACACTGAAGTCCACATAGTGGCAAGTCTGTCTCATGCTTAAACGCAGTCTTTAAAAATTTTCTTTACCAATGTGTTTCATTCCTTGAGGGACTTCATGAAACTAAATGTAAGGATTTTATTTTGTGACATGTATTTATAAACAGAAGTAAAGTGGAGGACAGTATTTTAAAAATTTTAAATTCAAGAATGCTCTAAAATATTCTTACAGCTGTAAGTAAACTGCGGAGGATGCTAATATGGTAGTTTTGTATATTTTTTCTTCTGTATATTTTTCCTTATTTCTAATACCAAAACAAAATGTTAGAATTTGGTTATGGGATTGTAATTTAGTATTTTTTTGGTGATAGCATTGTTGTAGCATGTATGTGTTTGGAAATGAATTAGGATTTTTGGAGTTTTTGTTTTGAAAATTATAAGTATTTACTCCTATTTTTCTTGTTCTCAATGTTGTTTTTGGTATATTTCAGTTTGAGTTTTTGAGTTGCTATATATATTTAGATAGAATAGTACTGTTTACGTATTAAAAAAAAAATGATATTTTGTGTCTTTGTCTAATATTTTCATTGACCTATTATTCATATATATATATATATATATATATATATATATATATATATATATATTATGCTTCTCCCGTCGAACTCGACGTATGAGGGTCAGACAGATCAGCTCCCAGAAACCGAAAGCCCGAAAGCCACACAGGACTTGATTATAGTGGTGAAGGCCTTGTGCAGGGCCATCCACACTTTTTGGAGGGACGAATACAGGGACCTGGTGCAACGGATGCCACAAGGTCCCCAAACGACCCTCCGCAGGTTTTGAATTCAGAGTTGTCCTTCTCCTAGACCAGTTGCCATCCAAGGCTATAGAACCCAGTCTGTCCTGCTATTTACCCATAGTTGGAGGGAGAAGAAGAGGATTCACACCTTTCCCAAGGGTATTAGCACGTAAGTGAATGTAATGGAATCGACTGGAATTCGAACTCGGCTCTCCGATTCCTCAATCCAAGCCGTTATCCATTACTCCACCGTGCCTATATATATGTCAACACTCTGTTTCATGCTAAACGCAGTCATCAGGCCACCTGATGATTGCATCTAGCATGTTCACTTTTATATTTACATACGCTCTATTCCTGATATTGAGCACTTTATTCCATAAATATAGCACACTTTAAAACTCTATATTTCTTCAAATAATATATATATATATATATATATATATATATATATATAAAAAGTTTTCTTTCTGGGTTGCCTTTGGAGCCTACTGTACCTTAAGTAGGCAGTGCCTATCCCCCCCTCAAAGTACCATGCAGCCGTTAGTACTGATTTACATGGTAACAAAGAATAATTAATACAAAGTGTTTACCATTGTGGTGTGGGTGTGATATACTAATAATATGAAATTGTCAAATGAGTGTCAGTGGAACTGAGCTTCATGCCTTAAAATTAAATTTAGGTAAAAATGAATAATGGTGAACCTATTTTCCATGTTTATACATTTACCAGCTTATAGATTTTCTGCCTGCATCTTCATTTCTTTCAGAAATATGATCCTACTCCATCTTCAGTTACATAGCACGTAACACTTCTAACTTATTAGACAATATCCAGGTGAGTTTGTGTATTCTCGATCATTCTTACTGTTCAGTTTCTGAAAGCTGATCAGGTTGTGAATGAACTTTGCCCCTTTGCCAGTATTTATAGATTTCCCATTGCATCTTGCATAACCAACTTAAACTGAATGTATATGAAAAACACTTGTAAAACTTTAATTTAAAAAATTCTCTTTAGTTTTTTTTTTTTTTTATGTATTTAGTTATTTATTTTTTTGCATAAACTCAGTTTGGTTGAATTATAAGCACCTCCACTGAATTTTCGATACCTAAGGTTTAAAACAAATTTTTAAAAATGAAAAAGCATTCTTTAATTGAAAGCTAAATGATTAAATTTACTATTTCCAGTAAGCAAAATACTTTGGTGTATTTCAAATAGAAATTGCATTGGTTAGAATCTCAACTTTCTGGTTGCTTTCACAAAATTGACCAGTTTTGACATATTTGTAAAGAAAATTTAATTCTTGGTTTTAAAAATTTTTCAAAAATAAAATATACTTTTCTTAAAGTTTATTTAAAGAATATTAGCTGATTTAAAGTATAATTAATCTGATTTGGATAAAAATACTTTAAGTTTAAAAAAAACAGAAATGGATATTTAAAACAAATGCTAGCAGTGATTACATGCTTATTACTGTTGCATGTCACTTGTAGATCACTTAACAAGTGATAAAATCTGTCAACACCTTTTACTGTTGTTCTATGGAGACTTTCTGTTAAAATATAATTTAAGAAAATGACTGGTGAGTCCCTTTTTATTTTTATATAATTTTTAAGTACCCTGTAATCTTGAAAATGTAAAATATTCTCTGTAATCTAATTTTAGGAATGTTGAATTTAAATTTATAGTCATTAGTCTTATTTTCTCATTATGTTGTGTGTGGTTGACCATACTTTCAAACATGGGCAGGTTACATATATATAAAAAAATTTTGTAAATTTTAAAATAAAATATTGGGTATAAACAACTTTTATTGAGCTTTTCAAATTTTGATTCATAAATATAGTTTTCGCTTAATAACAATATCACCTAACTGGGTTGAAGTAGTGCAGAATTTTAAACGATTTATAATATAAATTATTATAATTAAAATTTAAAAAAATGAAAACAATTTTTGTAAAAATTCCTTATTCATTGAAAAACTTTTTTTTTCTTCAATGATGTCCTTAATAAATCTTATTTATAAAAGCAGTTAAAAGCTTTTCTAATTAAATAATAATCAACTTTATTGCATATTTTATTTTAAGATTTGGAGCAGATTTTCAGGAAATGAGTAGCTCCTGCTTTTAACTAATAAAACAAATTTTGAGATTGGAATTTAATTTCTTGAAATTTCATGAAATTAAGTAGAGTAGGGGTGGTTACATATGTTAAAAAAAAACATTCCAAAATAACTTCATTCATTTGGGAATAACTCTTGAAAGTTTCATTAAAATCTGACAATTGTTTGATTTTTTTTTTTTTGTTTTCAAATATTTCCAAATCAACGTGTTTTTCACCTGAAAAAAAAAGGTGCAAAAACACTAATCGTAAATATTACATTGACCACTAACATAAAAAAAAAAATTTTTTGACCAAAGTTTTGAAAGTTAAAATTAAATAAAATAATAAAAAATACTTTGGTCTTTCCTCTAAATAATAATGTAAATAGTTTGACAATAAAACTTTGTATTTAAGTTTAGTTAGAGCCTTTTTTCATCATGCTATGCTGTTTTTTCAGCGAGCAAGTGGAGGTACCTAATATATACGTTAAAGTTTGTCACTTAGCTGATTGAAGTTACTTTCAGCATCCTGACTACGAAGTTTTGTAGGTGGACCTGTCCATCCACTCTTCAGGGGGTTTCAGCAATTTACTACTTATATTTTTTTTTTCTTTTTTTTTTCTGCACTTATCATTGCTGTACTTGTCATACAATATGGATAAAAAAGTGAAATAAGAGGGACACCTATTGTGTATTGGGTTGGCTAAATTTTATTTCTCTTAGGTAGTATAGTGTTTCAGTGCATGTAGGCTACAAAATTCATAGACAAGTCATGTCTTGAGAAAAACAAAAATTCTGGGAGAATGGCATTATGAACTTAAGTTTAGTAGAATTAACATGCTAGGTTTAAATTCTATTATGTTCATTGCATGCTAATAACCCTGAAAAAGCATGAATCCATTTCCTTTCTCCAGCTATTGGTTAAATAACAGCTCTTCTGCCTTGGACATAAACCTGTCTAAGAGAAGGAATATTCAGGATAGAAACCTGCATAATAAGTCAGATTGGGCTTTTTTAGCTTTGGTAGGGACAATCAGTCTAGAATTTTCGCCTATCATGATGAACAGGTGTTCTCTGAAGGAGACCTCTTGTCTTGAATGCCTATTGAAACTTAAGATCACTCTAGATCTCAAGTGAAACTTCTATATGATTCATTACTAAAGGTGCTGGAAATGGTTCAGTAGGTCCCTGACTTCCCTCTGCTATTCTGTAGCTTTACAAGATCCAGATCACAGAAAATGGAGTACTGCTTCCATATCTGGGCTGAAGCCGCCCAGTCTTTACTTTACATCGGGCAGCATTTAAGATAGCCCTCTTGTGGAGGGCTCTTGATTGGGCCTTCATCACAATAGATGCGATAGGCAATAATAAACTACAGAAGAACTCAAAATTGATCACTGCATCTAAGTATTGTATTAATATTTAAGCTACCTTTTTAAAAAGTTAGCGATAATTCTTCTGCTGCCACTTAATTTAAAGACAATTTGATGTACATAGGTCTTTACTTTCCATACAAACAATTATTTTTATTTCATGGGTGACTTTTGCAATTAATTTTGAATATTTCCAAATTTATTTCCAAGTTATAAAAATTATCGTACAAAAAATTTGTAGCACAGTAATGAAAACTTGGGAATCCAAAATTTCAGGATTGTGGGTCTGGATCCAACTGGGAATGTTTTTTAATTTGCTCAGGGATTCTGCCTGATTCCAAAATATTATGTTGGGCTTATGGCCTCTAAGAGTAAAGTTGAAAAAGTGTGACACACTGACATTCACATTTATTATATAGAAGATAATTTCTGTTTGAGGCAAATTCAGTCACTGTGGCAGTGTTATGGTGAAACACCTATTCTATAGTTATTAGACTCTCCCTCTTAATAAAAGTAGGAGTAGTAAGAGGAACGAGGGTCAGTCGATGTCGGTTGACAGTCGAGTAGTCAGCGACCACAAGAAGATTACTCTGCGTAATACTTATTATATCAACTTCCTAACGTTTGGTACGTCAAACTTATTTAGGACCGATTTTAGTACAAATACAAGCCTCCACTGCGAAAATAACTCCACAACAGGCAGTAATATTGATATTTAATTTTAAGGTAAAAATTAAGTTGGTTGATGGATTCTTTGTTATTTTATTTGTTTCTCATGTTGCTTGGGAGTTTTCAACCATTGACGTCTTTCTTTCTCTTGTTGAGAGTAATATCAGTTCAAACTGTGGCAGCTACTACCACCTTTGGGTCCTAATGTTGAGACAAGCTGGGGCGGTGGGGTGAAATACAGTGTAGTTCTGAATACTACAGACTCTATAGCCTCTTGGGAAGGTATAGCATATTTTTATTTTTATTTTTTTTATTGATATGCTAACAACTGACATTACTTTGCATTTACTTTTAAGTGGGTTTATTGCTGTTCACTTAGAAAAATGTGGCTTTATTTCAGCAACAACCTTCAATTTTAAAAGCAAAGTAATATTAAAAAAAAATCTGTTAAAAATGTGAGTAGGCTTATATTCAAGGTCAATTTTTACTAACTTCAACATTTATGTAAAAAAAAAAAAAAAAAAAAAGCATGAAAATATCTGGAGTGTTTTTTTTTTTTCTCTCTAATGAAACAGTTTTACTTGGATTTTACAAGCATTTTACAGAATGTTTTTAGTACTGAGTCTTTCATTTCCTTCTGCATTTGAGCGACCAGGGGTTCTGTAATGATTTTTCATTAATTAATGTTCAAATTTATTTTTATTTATACAGATACTGTTATTGTTGGTTTGATCTAGAAGTTGAACATATTTTGACATTTAAAATGTTTTTCTATTAAAACTTCATAAAAGTATTTATGGTAATTTACAAACCCACACCATCTGGAAATAACGTACTAATTAGCTACCTCAGTTTATGTACCTGGGTTTGGATTTTTGCCCATTTCTCAGGTATAAAATAGTAGGGTTGACTTATATTTGGATCTGCTTATTCTCAAGTATGTATGGTATATTGGCAGAGTATGATGGATACTCTTCAGTTACTGGTGACCGGTTCTCATCTCGTTCAGCTTAGCACATTTTCTCATCCACGTTTTCTCCCTCTCTCTCTCTTTTCTCTCTCTTTTCTCTCTCTTTTCTCTCTCTTTTCTCTCTCTTTTCTCTCTCTTTTCTCTCTTTTCTCTCTCTTCTCTCTCTCTCTCTCTCTTTTCTCCCTCTCTCTCTTTTCTCCCTCTCTCTCTCTTTTCTCCCTCTCTCTCTCTTTTCTCCCTCTCTCTCTCTTTTCTCCCTCTCTCTCTTTTCTCTCTCCCTCTCTTTTCTCTCTCCCTCTCTTTTCTCTCTCCCTCTCTTCTCTCTCTCTTCTCCCTCTTCTCCCTCTCTTCCCTCTTTCTCCTCCCTCTCTCTTTTTCTCTTTCTCTCCCCCTCTCTCTTTTTCTCTCTTTCTCTCCCCCTCTCTCTTTCTCTCCCCCTCTCTCTTTCTCTCCCCCTCTCTCTTTCTCTCCCCCTCTCTCTTTCTCCCCCCTCTCTCTTTCTCTCCCCTCTCTCTTTCTCTCCCCTCTCTTTTTCTCTCCCCTCTCTTTTTCTCTCCCCTCTCTTTTTCTCTCCCCTCTCTTTTTCTCTCCCCTCTCTTTTTCTCTCCCCTCTCTTTTTCTCTCCCCTCTCTCTTTTTCTCCCCCCTCTCTCTTTTTCTCTCTTTCTCCCCCTCTTTCTCTCTTTCTCCCCCTCTTTCTCTCTTTCTCCCCCTCTTTCTCTCTTTCTCTCCCCCCTTCTCTCTCTCCCCCCCTTCTCTCCCCCCCTCTCTCATAAGTTTTGGGAGATGATCTGTTTGGCGCAGTTGGGATGTGCTTGAAATCATACTATGAGTTGACCCAAGCTTTGTGAGTGAAATTGGGTAGACAAAACTATTTTGGAAACCATTGATGGTTGTACTAACTCAAACCCTCAGTCACAATGACTTATGAATTTGAGTACACTGGCTTGTTCAAATTGTTGATCATGCCAGTTTGTGCTCTTTCCCAGAAACTAACTAATGTCTGCTCAGTATAGTTGTATAAACCACTGGTTTGCTCTGTAGGTGTAGGGGGGAATGTGCCTGAGCAGGTGCAAGCAGTAGGGATGAGGTGGCCATCCTAGCAGATAGGTATACTTTGAAATGAGTAACCAGCCCTTATTATTTACTTAGATTTGTCCTGAATTTGTAGAGTGTCAAAATTATATAGCCTTAGGGAGAAATAAAGTTGACAAAAATGCTTAAAATTGTGATTATATACTTATCTGCAAATTCAAAAGTTATTAACATTCCAACAAAACCTTGTGTATAATATTTGACATGTATCACATGTTGACAAATTTAGTAAAAATAGAAGTTACCAACTTATAAATGTAGAGTATACTCATAGTTATGGTTCTGTATGGTGGGGATATTGTTTTTTTTCCTAACTATTTAGTATCCAACCATTGATAATTGGAGAGGAACATGTTACCTTTCTCTTTAATGTCACATCTTGATAATGTATTTTAATCTCTATTCTATATATAGCCTCTCTCTCAAAAGTGAGTTAAAAAAAAACAAGTAGCTGTTCTGTGTGCTGTTGCTGCTGCTGATATTAAAGACTTCCCATCATTCTTTGCATAAATCCTTATTTTTGCCAGTTAGTTTCTCTTAGTCTTTTACTATTTACTTTTTCATCTGGCTACTGCAAATTGTACATCCCATGTCTTTTCCTTGTTGTATGTCTTTTTTTTTGTCTTTCTCTCTGCCCCTCTCTCCAGTTTTGAGAATGTTTAATACTTCTGTTTTATTTTCTTTGTACCTGGCAACATTTTTACTAGAATTCCTTTCACTTGATTATGGTATTTTCAAATGCATTTTTTTTTTTTTTTGAGCCAAGGAAAATGTAAATAAATATGTATGATCAAATAAAGGAACAAATAGGAAACCTACAGTGAGGTGAAACAAGTATTTGGACAGTAAAAAAAAATGGATTTAGAATCATATATTGAAAGAAAAGCATTGTCTAAATCTCACAATATATTCGTAAAATAATTATAAATGCAAATAAACAGCAAAAATAAATTATTTGACACGTATATATATTTTATATACAAATTATTAAAACAGGTAGTGAAAAAAGTATTTGGACAGTTCCGAAATTATGTTTAAAATTAATGTTTTGAGTATATTTCTTGCTCGAATGTGTTAGTATTTTATGGAATAGTCTAGAACGTGCATTACTTAAAGGTGTTAGCTATCTTGATGGTCAGTTCACCCCCAGACGTCGCACTAACAGTACTGCAGGATGACAAAGCAAAGAGAGCTGTTGAAAGATCTTAAAGATCGAATTATTTCTGCACATAAAGAAAACAAAAGCTATC
>OZ038512.1:54904865-54922365 GCA_964036315.1 Acanthosepion esculentum | reverse complement strand
ATTATGCTAATGGCAATCCTGTTTTTGATAGGATATCTTATGAGAGGATTGTGTGAGGAATAAATTCATGTTCTCATTAGTATATTAAAATTCAAGCTATGTCAACCAAATCCATTTCCCTGGTGGTAACCATTATATTATGGTTGATCTGTAACTATCAAGAGGATTGATCACAGGGAGAAGTAGATTCATGCCTTTCCCATGGCAAAATATTCCTAAGTGTACATAAGAAGCTTCACCTGAAATTTAAACCATGTTTATCAATTTCATTTTCCCTGTCAATAACCATTATGTAATATTGAATCTGTAAATAGTGGGAGGATAGAATTCAGGGAAAAGTAGCTTCATGCCTTTCCTAAGCTGAAATCCAGACTGTCTATCAATTTCATTTTTCCTGTCAGTAACTATTATTCTATATTGCGACTGTAAATGGTATAAGGCTAGAATACAGGGAAAAAAATAATGTTCTTTCTTAAGGTTATTGATGTTAAGTAAACATCTGCTTCCCTAACAAAATTAAAACCTGGTTTGCCAATTCTGCTTTCCTACTGAAAACTGTTTCTATTTTTCACCTCCAAGAACAAAGGTCATTCCTTTTGTATAATGATTTTGATATTTTCATATGCCTTAGCCTTTTCTGTGTCATCAATTCTAGTGTTTAAGTCATTTTCATTGAGTTTATAAGTTTGATTTTATAATGACATTTTTTAATTATTCTAATTTGCATTTAGGAAGGGGTTTATAAAGAAGACTTTTTTTTTATGAGAGC
Source organism: Acanthosepion esculentum (assembly GCA_964036315.1). Lineage (NCBI taxonomy): Eukaryota > Metazoa > Mollusca > Cephalopoda > Sepiida > Sepiidae > Acanthosepion > Acanthosepion esculentum. The sequence continues at coordinate 54,921,596 of OZ038512.1, read as the reverse complement.
ATCTTGGGTAATGATATGCTTTGATTTGTATATTCAGCGATAATTAAAAAATTATAGTCAAGTTATATTAAAAAAAACATTTTCTCATATTAAAAAACTTGGATTGTTGGTTTCTGTAACAGCTTGGAATTCTAATATGCACATGTTTTCAATAACCAAAAACCTTAACCCACTTCTGAAAAATATTGTTACTCTGAATTTTTTCTAATAGTAAAATTGCATAAAGGTTAGTATTTTGTTGTGATTCATAAAAATTGAATTGCTCATAGTTGAAATCTCTGACTGTGTCATTGATATTTTTATTAATGTGTTTCTTTTGGAAGTACAAGTTACTTGGCCAGCATCAATGTTGTCTTCTGTGTGAGTCATCATTCATGATAAAAGTTTTGGTTGTTTCTCTTTCACGTGTGACAGTTATTTAATAAAGGATGAGTTCAAAGAGAGAAATTTTCTCTCTCTTTTGCCTGTGTTATTAGTTCACTCGCTCTCTCTTTCCCTCTCTAAACTATGCATAATGTACTCACCAACTAAAATCACTAAGAGAGAAATAACCATATGGTAAAAAAATGTGCTGAAAAATCCCCTCTATTTGAGAAAAAAACACCAGAATAAAGTTATGAGTGTTCCATAAAAAGTGCTCAACACCACAATAACAATTAAACTTCAGTATTTACATTAGTCGGACTATTGTCCTCATCTTTGTCGCTATATTTGTCACAACGTTTCGGCCGTTGTACGCTCCGGCCTTCTTCAGGTGGTTGGAATTTCGAACCGAACCCTTTATTTCGATCACTGGGGTAGACTGTTCTAGTTCCACGAGCCATGTTTGATGGATGTCAGTTATCAGTTATCTCCTGGTAATTTTCCCTCTGAAAGTTCTCCACTGCCTGAACCGGGTATTGAACTCACACTCTTTGGGTCTGTCACTGGATCTAACCAACGACTTTATCCACTGTACCATGTGTCCTTGAGAACTTGGAGAGGGGATTTAACAGGTAATAACTGATAACTGACATCCATTAAACATGGCACGTGGAACTAGAACAGTCTACCTCAGTGAGCAAAATAAAGGGTTCGGTTCGAAATTCCAACCACCTGAAGAAGGCCGGAGCGTACAACGGCCGAAACGTTGTGACAAATATAGCGACAAAGATGAGGACAATAGTCCGACTAATGTAAATACTGTACATAATACCTCATCTCAGAAATATAGACAAATTAAACTTCAGTAAAGAAGCATGACGTAAAAAAAAGCTTTCCAATACATGATCTGCAACACAACTGTACCACAGCATATATATTTTAACACACAAACAGAATACCCCCCCCCTCCCCGACGGTATACTTGAATGGGGTTTGCTTACAATAAAGAGCAGCAAATGTAAAAAAAAAACAAAAAAAAAACAGTTTTGATCTGGAGTGTTTCATTTTTCTGGTTTACTAAAATTGATTCCTTTTGTTTTACCCACTTGAAATAAGTTACATTTTCTTGTGTCATCAACATGTAGGTTGGTTTAAATTTATTCTTTGCATGTGCATGATCAGTGAGTCCCACTTGCTTTTTATATTTCAGCTTATAATTGATATAACCTATGGGATTAGTAGTGAGATGATAATGATGCTATTTTGTGAGGAAAAAAAGTATAGTCATGTGGGTAAATAAACTGAAATTACTGTTTGAATTTCTGGGATGTGGAGTTATTTACTATTGGATTAATATCCTCATCTTCATTATCACAATGTTTTGTCTGTTCTATCCTCCATCTTTCTTCAGATGTCTATCAATCCAAGTAACATTCATTGAATTTCAGTCTGAACCCTTTATTTAATTTATAGGAGAAGATTGTTCTTGTTTTGTTGCCCTTGTCTAGGAATATCTTGTCTTGTTCTTATTTAGTACTTAGTTATTGCTTGACCTGTTTCCACCAAGTCTATATTACCTGGCCTGATTGAATTCACAATGTGTTACCAAATTCACATACCAATGCTTTAATCTACTAGGCTATTGTCCTGTATGATAATACTGAACCTGAAGAAGGCTGGAGAAGATAGCAGCCAAAACATTGTAATAACAATGAAGATAGGGACATTAGTACAACTGTAAATAAAGTGAAATTGCAACGAATAGGGACTGTATCAACTTTTCTATTGCAATATCTATAGGAGCATGCACAATACTTTAAAATAGATGTCTCTCACATGTGGGACAGATAGATTAGGCTGAAAGCTTTTATAGGGTGAGTGTATACTAAAGAGGCTGAAATACATAGGAGAACAAGTGACTATATTTACTGATAAGATCAGCAGTTTGGCTGAACAGATTTATTGGAGAGGGATTGGAAAGAATATTTAAGCTCAAATATTGTTAGTGATAAAACAGTTGCCATCTGCTGAAACTATATCTATGGAAGATTAAGTGACCAGGTCTAGGGTGTTGACCTTTAAGATCTTGCAGAAGTGACTGCAAAGGATTGAGCATATGATGTTAAGCCATGAACAATAACGAATAGAGATGTGCAAATGTGTTAACATTCAAGAGGTAATGTTTTAGTTATTGGGTGTCATATGAAAATCCCAAACCAGATTTACTCTCAACAGGCAAAACCCAGAATTTCACTCTTCCCATAATTCTATCAAAGTAGCTGCATAGTATAAATTATAACCACTTTCATTTAACTTATGTTTTATCTAAGAAACTGTTAATTGGGTTTTGCTTCTTTAGATCAACTGCTGATGTATTGATGATTATTGATGGAAAGAGTCTATCAAGCTTTAGATAAGAATGGTGAAGCTCGGGCTGTTGCTTTGAACATCTTGAAGGCGTTTGACAGGATTTAGCATCCTGGTATTCAAAGTTGAAAGGTTATGGTATTTCTGAAGAAATCTTTAAGTCTTTCTTATCAAATTGCAAAAATGAAAGTTGTCTCAAGTAGCCATTCTTTTAGGTCTTTTTGTATTAATGCAAGCCTCCCACAAGGCTCTATACTTGAACCTACGTCGTTCCTAATTTTTATCAATGACCTTCCTGATATCATCAGTCCTCAACTTAGTATCTATGCTGATGTGACAACTATTTACTCCTGTTGTAATAGTAAGTCTGATTGGTTTGATATGGTAAAATTTGATATAAAAAATGACTTACAATCTGCTGTTAACTAGGGCAAGGAATGGTTTAATTTTAATGCCTCCAGAACAAAACTGCTCACTATTGTCTGAGAAACCCCTTTAAGCCTTCTATCAACATGGCTGATGTTTACCTACAGGAGAGTGACTTGAAGTGGAAAGATTATATTGAATCAATTGCTAGATCAGCTGCTAGGAAAGTTGGTTCACTGTGTCGTGCTAGACAATTTTTTGCTCCAGAATAAGACACATAAGTTTCTCATTTGCCCATGCTTTGAATATTGCTGCCACATCTGGTCTGGTGCTCCTGCTATATATTTAGAGATTCTTGATGAAATCAAAAGAAGAATCTGCAATGTTATCAGTCCCGACATTTCAGCTTCACTCACTTTCCCACTGCTATAATGTAGTTTCCATAGGCTTTTTGATAAACTTTATGAATTTAAGCGAAGTACTAGATTGGTGGCATGGTCTCATCATTTTACTGTTGAATTGGCTAGATGTAATGATAAATTCTTTGCTAACAGTTTCTTTTCTCACTTGTGGAACTCTCTCCTGGCTTCTTGCTTTTCAGTCAACTTTGATCTTGAAAAATTTAAATGCAATGTTGATTGTTATCTACTGTCTTGGTTCCTCTTCTTTTATTGTTCTTGTTCCTTAATAAGGTTTTTGTTTTTCTTATTCTTTCACACTCAATAAACTTTTGTTTCATAGTGGCTTTATTGCCTTGCTTGAGGGTGAAATGATTATCCCCCCCCCCCAAAAAAAAAGACTAGGCAGGACAGATGGAGAATTGGGTGAATTTTATTTTTACTGAATTTACTTGATTTTGTTAAGTTAAAGCAGCATGCAATCCTTACTTGTTCTGTTTCCAACATTTTCCTTTCCAACATTTTCCTTTCCAACATTTTCCTTTCCAACATCAACAAGTCAAGCAATTAATTTAAGTTGTACACTGATGTATTTCTGAAATATTTACCTTAGTTCCAATCTATACTAAAATAATCCAAAATCCAGACTCTTCTAAGGAGAGCAAGTTAAAAATAAGCCAAGCAAATATGTAGATATCTATGTAAACACACACAATATTATATAGTTGTTCTTGAAAATAAAATCGATCTTAGATTCATATTTTCAACTGAACAGAGCTCAATCAGTAAGTGCATGTAGAGAATAAATGAAAAAAAAAGGACAAAGGAAGAGACATGACACCTACAAGTATGTGTAGGGAAGGAATTCTTTAAGTATTTTTTAACTACCATATTTGACGGCATATAAGACGCAACCCAATTTCGGCAGGGAAAATCAAGAAAAAATTAGCAATTAATAAAATTATTAAAATTATTAGTAAATGGTACAGCCTAGGCTATATTTATGAGGTATTATTTTAGTTAAACAAGCCATGATTACAATTAAATGAAAAATAATAGGAAAAAAGAACACAAGCCTATAAAACTTTATTGTATCCAGTGAGCAAAACAGTTCAGTTACCATTAAAATTTTATTCATCTTCAAATTTATAAAATTCATTATCTTCGTTATCAAAACTCTGATACTCATTTTCAATACTACTATCATTGTTGTTAAATAATGCGTCATCTTCCATTCCATTGAGAGCATTGCTAATGCCACACTTTTTGAAAGATTTCACAACAATTTCTGGTCTAATATTATTCCAAGCTTGCAGACTTGTGCAATACTGGGTCTTTTTATTCTTCCTGTAAGTGTAAGGTTGTGATCAGGTATTGCCATCCATGTGTTCCATTGCTCCTTCATGTTTAAGTCTAACCTAATAGGAGTTGCCAGGTAGCTAATCTCAGCTAACTATTGCAAATTTTAAACTTACATATGGCATATAAGATGCAGGGGTATTTTGAAAGATATTTTTAGTTAAAAAAAGAAAAGAAAAAAAGTGTGCCTTATATGCCATCAAATACAGTAAGTTCACTCTTTGCTAATCCATTGAAAAATTTGTTGACTTAATTTCTGGTTGGTAGTTGGAATTGCTACAAAATTTAACTTTCTTTTATGAATTCAGGTATTTTTGCTCATGCCAGAGGCAAATAACATGCTGGTCAGTCTTTCTTTCTAATATCTTTGCACACAAAGAAGGGAAAAAGAACATAGACATGATTTCAGTAACAATGGCATACAAACATTTCTTTTATCATTCGTTTCTGCAATCTTGTGAGGGATGATGTTTTCCACTCTGCAGCTTTTTTCTTGCAGACATGATGCCACAACTCTACCACTTCTCTCTTGCTATTTCCATGGCAAATGTTTAGACAAGCTCCATTCTTTCATTCTGCCAGTTTCTAACCTTTACAGCTAATATTCTTTTCTGTTTTATTTCCAAAGTCATACTTTTTATTATCATATTTTGTGCTTAAAGCTGTATCTGTGTTTGGTCTGTGAATGTGTCAACACTTGATTGACATTTTTCCAAGTTGAGAAATATTGAAACTACAGTGATATTTTAAAGCTTTTTAGTATAGTCAGTTTCTTATTTAAAATGTTTGAAATTATTATTAGAGATTATTTTAGCTAAACTTAACAGTTTCAAAATTCAAATCTGTCACTTATTTGCTGACCATCTTCAGATAGTTATGGCAGTATTTTTTTAAATACTTTCACTGCTGTTTGCTAACGTCCCATTCAGATTCTGTTTTTAATTCAATTAAGTCATGAAGCACATTGTTTCTTTTGATATTAGCACTGCATTGAAAAACTCAGAATACAAAAAGTTTATGCCTAACCGCACACAGTTTTAAAATGATTTGAGCCATGGATATTTGCCATCAAGATACATACAATTTCCTCCTAAAATGATCATGTATTCAAAGTACCCTTTAAATTTGGGTACTATATAATTGACAAAACAAAACTGATTCCAACCTGTACACATAAGCCTCTTTCCTCAAGATGTCAGGCTTACAGCTATATCATGTTGAAACACTGATTCTCGTACCATCATCAATATTAAACAAAATCAAGCCTCGTCAGTAGGTAGATGGGTGACCACTTTGGAATGCTAGGTGCTGTAAGATTGGATGTGTAGGTGATGTAATGAATAACAGCTTGGAATTGGAAATCAGGGAGCTGAGTTCCAATTCTAGTCAGGCTTGTTCTATTCACTTACATGCAAATACCCCCCCACCAAATATGTGTTAATTATCCTCCAAAAATTCTTAGAATATAAAAGTATTAAATGTCTTTAAATCACTTGCAACAGGTTGCTAAGATATATAAAAAAAAGACAATCTTTCAGTACTAGTAGATATTGCTTCATTGTGCACCGTATCATTGTTAGATCAGTAAATTATTTGCAGTTAGTCTCCTCATATTTTCTGGCTTTAAATAACCTGCAAAAGGTTAATGAGTCTAAACCCCCCCGCCAAAAAAAAAAATGAATTGATCCTCAAGGTGTCCCTACATCTGGTAAAAAAATTTCTACAGTATATGTTATCAACATTTTAAAAATATTTGGGTTTCATTTGTCATTCAGAAAAACTGAATTAACGAAATTAAACTACCTTTGTTGTTGGGTATGATTTAAAAAAAAAAAATAAAAAAAAATAAAATAAAAGTATTTTCAAGTTTATTTTTTTCTCTTTAAATTTGACATATTTTCACAGTGGAGTAAAAAGTAAATAATGCCTTTTCATGGGTGCAAATGCCTGTACACATGGCAAATTAATCTTTGCACTCACCGATATTAAATATTTAAATTGTATTAAACTATTTATCAGATCCATCAAGTATGACTGTCTTGTTTATATTTCAGTCACCAGGCTCACACATTTGACATTCTGAAATTATCACAGGTTTTCCCTGAGCCTAACATAGCATTGCTATAAATAGACCTTGAAATCAAGGCTTATAAAAAAAAAGCCCTGTCTGAACATCTTGTTGGTTAATAAAGCTTTCACTTGTAGCTCGTGGTAAGGAACATAGGGTTGTATTTTTTCCATATAAATTTTTACATACTAACTTGAAACTTTAAATTTACTACACTGAATTTTCTTTATTCTTGAGAATTGACAGCAAAAATATTAAATACTATTTGTTTATTAGAATGCTTAGACACAAGAATATTTTTATTTTCACAAGATTCTAAAAATTTGTCAACCAATTGGAATGAAATATTTATTTACCATTTTCTAAAGAAATAAATATGAAAAATTTTATAAAAATGTTTGAACAAGAATCAATATCTGATTTTGTTCGAGATTGATAAATTTGCAACCTAGTCCGTTCAACTAGCAATTTATCGTGTATTTCTGGTCCAATCTTAAAAATATTCATTTGGCTGGAAAGAAAATAATCTTTCTAAATATGTAATTTGTATGTGTTTTTTATTCATTGAATTATTTGTTTTTACAGTGAGTTAAAATGGTATTTTACTTCGAACAGCCCACAATGCAAAATATATATATATATTTTTTTTTTTTTTTTTTTTTTTTAACTAAATTTTACATGTTACTTTGTTTCGCAAATTCAAAGTGACCAATCTTTATCAATATTCTTGAAATTGTACACTCAATTAAAAGACACTTTAAACTACCATCAGGGAGATGTTTATTTCTTCTCTGACCTGTGAAAGCAAATTCCTTCAAAAATTATAAAGTAAGCAAAAAGAAAAAAAAATGAGCAACTGATAGTAATAAATGTGTGGTAAAAGATCTTTCAAATTATTGAAACTACTGTCAGACACTGACACTTGTTTTCGATTAAAGTTTATTTTGAATGAATTGTCAACTAACTACCATATTTATTAACAAATTGATTTAAATACAAAAGAAATTGTTGCATAAACTATCTGTATCTTTGGGCAACACATTTGAAAGAGAAAATTGTATAGCTTTCCAAAAATTAGTTTATGATGTGGCTTTTAAAAAGCCAAAAAAATGAAACCCCTCATTTTTAAAATATTTAAAAATACAGCAATTCTTTTCTGGTATGCCAGTCAACTGTTATTGGTTTTCATTTGCAAATAAATTTCTTCTAAACAAGGAAAATCAATGAGTTATTTTTCCCCTAAATAAATAAATTTAATTTCATTTTTAGAATGTACATTTCCAAATCTGCTGTTCTTTTTTAGATACACATTTTAAAATTGAAATTAAAACTATTTTAATCATTTTAAGGGTATTCGCTAGGTAAAACCATAAAGAAATTTGTAAAAATAAAATGAATTAATTTTCCTTGTTTAGAAGAATTTTATAGGCAGAACAGTTACAAACACCGACCAAACACTAGTGGCTAAAAAAGAATAATTTTTACTTTGGGTTTTTAAAAAAAAAATGACTTGCAGTTTTGAAAATATATGCATTTTAAAACAGATTAAAACTTTATTTTTTTAATATCTAATTTTAGGTGTATTATTCGCTAGATAGAAACATAATTTTATTTGTAGAAAAGTAAAACAAACAATAAATTCACACTAATTCGACTGGGTAGTTTCCACTCAATAGTCACTCCAGTCGGTATCCTGACACTGCCATTTATACACCTGGCGGAAAACATATATTCATAAGTCCAGAGTGTCAAACCTTGGTGTCAGTAGTTACTCATTTTCTTCCAATATGAAAATAACTAGCTTAAAAGCCATGCTATCAGGTGGCATTTAAGCTAGCTCCTCTTGGAGGGCTCTTGATTGTGGCTTTGTCACAATAGGTAGGGAGGAGTAGATGCGAAAGGCAACAATAAACTACAGAAGAACTAAAAATTGATCGTTCCATTTAAGTATTGCATTAATATTTAAACTTACCTTTTAAAAGTTCAACATTAATTTTTCTGCCGCCACTTAATTTAGGCAATTTCATTTAAGTAGTTCCTTACTTTTGGTACAAACAATTATTTTTATTTCATGGCTGACTTTTGCTGGATTTTTTGCAATTAGTTTTGATTATTTCCAAATTCATTTCTAAGTTATAAAAATTGTTATTGTACAAAAAAATTTGTTGCAAAAAATCATGTAAAAAAAAAAAAAACAAAAAAAAAAAAGCTGAAAACAATCACAGTAATGAAAACTTTGGAATCCAAAATTTCAGGATTGTGGGTCTGGATCCAGCCCGGAATGTTTTTAATTTGCTCATGGAGTTGGTCTGATTCTAAAATGGTATATTGTAGGGCTACAGCCTCTATGAGTGAAGTTGAAACAGTGTGACACACTAACATTGGCATTTATTATATAGATGAATGTGTTTGTATTGATATTGGTGAGTTTAATAGATAATTTTTATATTTAATCAGCTGAAATTCCAAATGTTGTACAGGTTTTATCCGTTTTTGTGTCTTTAAGTGTTAGATTCTTACCTGTATAGATGTGTCATACTTGTGACATGTGGCCAATAAATATGTGACATCTTAATTTTTAAATATTACTCTGCTTTTTTGTCTCTGTAATATAAATATCTAAATAGGAAAAATAAATTATTTTCTGAGGAATTTATGTCATGGGTTGGTGGGAGTTTAGTCTCGGCAAATAAAAAAAAGATTTATTGCTGAAACTAGTTTACCTATGCTGGAAAAATATTTTATGTCTTTATTAGTATTAATATCCTGATCTCTTATTTTTAGATTTTTCAGATATGACCCGTTTTTACTCCTTCTACCACTATCATATCCAAGGAACTGCCATTTGGTATTGCCAGATCATTCTAGTTTTCATGCTCTGGTGAAATTAAGATTAGAGACAATATATAATTATATATATATATATATATTTGACATATAGTATGCTTTCATACTGGTTAACCAAATAAATTTAGAAAATATTAAAAAAAAAAAAAACTTTTAATAGTTTTTAGGTGTCAGTATGAAGTTTGTTCCGAATATATTGAACCATTTTGAATATCTCTAAGCAGTTGTAGTGTTCATGTAACTTTTCAGCCAATTAAAGCACTCCCCTGTCAGGTTACTCTGTCAGCAATAATGCTATTGAGTGAGATGAACTATCACATTCACAACAATCAAGCAAGTAAATATCACATCACCCACATCTGTCAGTCCAACTATAGTTCCTCCCTGATACGTCTGGCTTTTCCCTAAAGCTAACATAAATAAAACCTGTTCAAATTCTATGGGCAAGATTAAGGAGAATGTAATAAAGCAGTTCTTGAAAGATGGCTTTGCAGATTGTTGGAAAGTGTGTGACACTGAAATGGATGTGTAAAGTCTCAAAATGAGTATTTTGTTTGAAACTAAAGCACTATTGCCCTAGGTAGGATATTTTTCCTGCTAAACCACTTAACTTAGCTTCATAAGATAGAACGCTAAATGAGGTAAAGAGATAGGAAGATTGTGTTGCAACCTTCAAAGTGAGGAGATACCGCCTGTTTATTTACTATTTTGGTACCTGTTGCTATATGACAGCAAGAACAAATTTCAAATCTGAATTGTTTGTTCTTTTAAAATATTGCATTTTAGAAAATATATTCTGTCTAAATACAGGAGTTATTCACAAATGAATGAAATTATTTTTGATGCGTTTTTTTTAAAATTTTTATTTATTTATTTTTTTTTTTTTAGATTTGCTATTCCGCATTAACTTTATGAAATTTTGAAATTCTTTTTTTTATATCACTTAATGTTTATATTAATTATAAGTGCAAGTCTTAGGATAATTTAAATCATCAAATATTTGGGTTAAACAGGAAACTGCTAAAGAAAATCTGCCCTAAATTGTGAAATAAAAATGCAATAAAACCAAGTCATTTAATTAAAAATGCTTTTAACTGCTTTTACAAATAAGCTATTTTATGGCCACTATTGTGTTAAGAATTTTTTTTATGAATAATGAATTTTTACAAATATTTTCATTTTTAAAAATTTTGATTAAAATAGCTCAAACTTTTAAAATTCTGTATTAATTTGTAGTGGTCAAGTGATATTGTTATTAAATAAAAACTATATTTACTAATCGTAAATAGAAAGCCTACCACAATTCAGTGATCGCCCCCATTTTAAAAAGATTTTGTGTGTGTTTCAACGTGCTGCTTTTTGTAAATATGGATGTCCATACATAACATTGTCAGAAAATAAGAGTGGTAACTATAGTAAATTTAAAATTTATTGGTAAGTTTCTAAATGCTTTCTAGACAAGCACCTTTGTAAGTAAGACTATAATGCAAAATAAAATATTAAAATGTTTAAAATATTAAATTTTTTTTAATATGACTGGGTAGTTAAAAAGTTTTTCTAAAAGAGGCATTTGTCATATTTGCCATATATTTTTTACTACAGTTATTTCTCCCTTATATAAATCTCACAAACATCATGTGTCAACTCAAAAACACTTACTTATGTGTTAAAAAAAATATTTTTCTACAATATTTTAATCTAAAAGTAATATTTATTTTAATTCAGATAATTTTAGTTTCAGAAAAGTATATTTTATTTTTGAAAGATTTGTTAATAAAGAGAATTATGCTGTGTTGACAGATTTGTCAATATGGACAATTTTAGTGATTTTAATGTTAGTCAAAAAAAAAAAAAATCCTTCCAAATTATTTAAATTAGTTTTGAAACATATTGGAGATATTAAATTTAATCTATTAGCTTGAAAGTAAAAGAAAAGCTTCAAGAAAGATATTTTTAAAATGCATTTTAAACTTTAGTTGACACTTTTTTTTTTTTTTTTAGCATCCATGGTAGCACTTAATAAAAAAAAAAAAAAAAAAAAAGGAAAAATTCATTCTTAAAATCTTTTTCATCCTAAAGAAAATGTTTTTTTTTTTTTATTATTATTATAGCAGATTACAATGCATTTATGTTATTTTGCTGTTTTGCTTTAAAAAGAAAAAAATTGCAAACAAATTTTTTTAAATAATATTGTTTGATATTTGTTTTACAGGAAGGGGAGACGGAAAGACAAGGATTCTCCAACCCCACTTGTCCAAGATGAACAACGACAATACTTACAAGACAGCTGTGTTCAAGAGAGAATTATACAAGCTGATTTTGAAAAAATTGTTGAAATTCCACTTTGTTTGGATTACTGTGAATGGTTAGCTACTCATGGTGAGTATGTATATTGTCTACTGTTTCAACCAATATTTTTCTGATTTTTTTTTTTGTTGATTTTTTTAAATTTTTATGTAAATTATCTGCCTGTGCTTTCCATGTGGGACCTAAAAAAATCATTCTCTTTTTTTTTTATATTTTAAAATTAAAAAGAAAAAAAAAATTCTATTTACAGATTTTTTCTTTTTTTTTTTTTAATCTTTTATATACATGAGATTGCTTCTCCTTTGATCTACATGAGATTGCTTCTCCTTTTTTTTATGAACTAGATTGGTTCTTAAGGACACATGGCACAGTGGATAAAGGCGTTGGTTAGATCCAGTGACAGGACGCAAAGAGTTGTGAGTTCAATACCTGGAGAACTTAGAGAGGTGAATTAACATGAGATAACTGATAACTGACATCCATTAGACATGGCACGTGGAACTAAAACAGTCTATCCCAGCGAGTGAAATAAAGGGTTCAGTTTGACATTCCAATCACCTGAAGCAGGCTGGAGCATACAACAGATGAAACGTAATAAATATGGCAACAAAGATGAGGACAATAGTCCGAATAATGTAAATAGTGTACATAATACCTCATCTCAGAAATATAGACAGATGCACTTCTAAAAATGCAATAATTCAAAATATTTTTCAAACATGCTTAGTATCATTATAGTACAATATTGAGTAATGGTGTTTATTAGTCATGTGTACTGTCTGATTTATATCAAGTAGCAATCAGTAACAGAAAATTTTGCATAGGAATTGACATGGATGCAATCAATGTTTGTGAGCACTTGGCCAACACATCTTGCCTTTGCATTACAAGAAAACTTCATTGTAGCTAATATATGGTGCAAATTTAAAGCGTTTAAAAAACAATGTTTCATCTGATGAAATTATGCCAAGTTAGGTTGGTAGCAGATGAGTGATATGAAGTTGGATCAGAAGTTAACTAAACTAGAAACTTTCTTTAAAGATAATGAAAAAAGGTAACCTGAATGTTTAGAATAATGTGTAAAAAAGAAAGAAATTTTGATAACCACTTTAATTCTTCTGTTTGGTCTAAAACATGTTTTATATGATTGAAGACACTTTTTCAAGCAATACACATTGAAAGATTGTAACATTTTAAAATACTGTGCTCAAAATATGCATAGCTGTAAGCATATCTGTCTCTCATTTTATCCATTGTGATTCTTTAGGAAGATTCCTTTCTAAACAGTTGCAGCTGTTTCATTTTGTGTATTTAGCAACTTGTGCATCTTTGAGCATTATTGATATAATACACAAGGCATTGATTTGATCTTTTCCTGGTTAGAATAAAAATTAAAATTATTTTTCAGTTAAATCCTAGCCTGATTATCAAAAGCCAACTTAGACAATCTTAACTATCAATTCTCAGCTCATGTTGATAAATGCTACAATTAGTAGACACGGAGGCACCAATCCTGTGTTCATGTTAGTATAATATATGATAATTTGGAAAATTTCCATTTTCTGTTGTTTCACCAATTAAGCAACATCATTAAAAAAAAAAAAAAAAAAAAAAAAAAAATTGGCAAAGTTTAACAAATTTACCCAGAAAAAAAAGATGGTGTGTCAAAAGGATGTTTTTTTTTTCTCTTGACGCCACTATTAATGTTATACACCCTTGGTAATTTTTTATAGCTGTTTTTAGAATTTTAATAAAACCCAAACATATGAAATGGGATTTATACATATTTTTTCTCAAGAATTGACAACAAAAATGTTACACATTATTTATAATTTGTTCTCATAGTTATTTCTATGGTGAATTACAAATGTTGCACTGTAGTTGGTTCACATTTTTATAATCTTGTAAATATAAATTATTCTAATAAACAATATTTAACAGTGCTAAATGTTTGCTAAGACAAGGCTCAAGATACACTCGTTATAGAGGGTAAGTGACTGAAGTTGCTGCATGGACATAAAGAGAGGAAGTAACTGCAGATTATGAGGACATGTTGGATAGATAATAGTTGACTCCAAACTTAAAAAGGTCAAGATTGTAGTGATTGGGAAAGCATCATCTTGGGAGTTTGTTCCACAAAGAAGTGGTTCTTGAAGTTGTCTGAGTAGTACTTTTTACTTACTAAGGGAACGAGAATGATTTGATATTGTGAATGTGGTATAGGGGATCTTAGTTGTAAAAAAAAAAAAAGTCGCTCACAGAAATAGTGATAAGCTTGGGAAAGGAGCCCTAAAGGTTGAACATAATTCATTGTACACAAGGTTGTGTAAACCCCTTAGAACCTGCAAAGTGAGAATTAGGCTGCTACAGCCCAGATATGGCAGCAATACACCATGTTTTTTGGTCTGATCTGATTCTTGTAACGATAAAGCCTGACAGAAACTTAAAGCAGATATAAAGTTTAGTTGAGTGTAGTAGAAAACCTTTAAAAGTGGTGTACCCATGGAGGTTAATAACCTGATAATAATAATAATAATAATAACGAGTTTGAGAAAATAATGTTTAAGTTGAATGAAATCTGATTTTTGTTTTTTCATTTCTTACTGAAAGCACACATATACTCATAAATCTAAACTTGTCTTTTTTTTTTTTTCTTCTTAAAGCATTTTACTCCAAAGCAAGGTGATAATGCCACTAAGATATAAGGGCTTACTGTGAATGAAAGCGAATGAGAAAACTTTAGTGAGGAGAAAGGATAATAAAGGAACAGGATTCAGGAAGACAGAAGATGGTGATTTATATTGCATTTAAATTTTTGAAGATTGTAGGTGGCATGAGAGCAAGAAATCGGAGGTTTTGCAGACAAGGAGTGTAAGAAAAGTATATTAGAATAGGATTTAGGGTTACACCTAGTTATTTCAGCAGTAAAATGATGTGACCTAGTTGCCAATCTTGTATTACGCTTAAATTCACGCAGTTGACTTACCAAGGAGGAGAGCTCATTAAAACAGCTGCTATGAAAATATTTATAAAAAAGACAGAGGGAAGCCATGTCATGGCGGTGAGAAAGTGACTGAAGTCAAGAGTCCCTATCAGGACTGATATCATTACAAATCCTTCTTTGGATTTTGAGACTCTTAAGATATATAGTAGGAGCACCAGACCAAATATGGCAGCAGTATTCAGTGCGCAGACAAAGAATAGATTTATAAATATACAAGATGGATTCTAGTGAGAAAAATTATTTGGCATAACTCAATTTTCCTAGCATTGGACCGAGCAATAGATTAAATTTAACAAGAAATTTTTTGTCCCAGTTAACAGATTGCAGGTAATTTTTGAGAGCAGCTGTCAGTTTCATTTTGTTGGATCTATTGAATTTACTGTTAAGACAAGAGTAAATAGTTGTCATAAATACCTAGTTAGGAACTGTTTACATTGTGAAGGTTGTTGATAACGATAAGAAGTAGCATAGGTCCAAGGATAGAGACACTCTCCTCTGCATTAATATGAAAAGATCTAGAAGCATTAATTCAACACAACTTTTGTTATGTAATTTAAGACTGATTGAATTAAGTCAAATATTCAGTCAGATGCCATAACCTTGTCATACACCTTTGAGATATCTAAATCCACAGCCTGAGCCTTGCTGTTCTTATCTAAAGTTTGATAGTACAAATTCAGTAGTAACAGTTAACACATTGGCAGTTGACCCAGAGAGATTATTGTAACCTAGAGAAGGTTACTGAATAGAATAATCAAACGAAGGTTGGTAATGAACAATAATACTTAGGACACGAACAGCACATATAAGATTCGTCAGCAGCAAGATGAAGTAGTCAACTGCTAGAAGTGAGTCAAGTGAATTCCACAATGAATCTCCAACTGCAGACCAACATACAGTATTTACTACTGTAAGTATGTGAATGGGGGCACTCCCATTATTGTCCGTAGGTATGCTACAACAGAAATAAACAACATTGTTTATTTGAAAGAAGGCTATTTGACGTGAGATGTTTAACCAATTCAGTCTTAATTTAAACTGTTGATCTTAATTATTATTTACTTTTAATGAGTTATACTTTTTGTGTTACCTTCATTCCAGAGTCTTTCAACAAGGAATGAAAGGATTCATTTCAAGTTGGCTTTTGTCATGACTAACAATGTACTTGCTAAATAACAGTAACATATGTTATATTTGAACAACTTTTTATTCTCTTTTCAAAAATGATTTGTCAGGCTTTTCAATTGTAAAATCAATAATAAAAGTATTAGATTGATAGTGAGCAATTCTTATTGCTAAAAATAGGATTATGTTCTTGTTGAATAAATTTAACTTTTGTTATATTTGGCACTTACATAGTAAAAAAACCACCTTCATTTCCTCTGTATTCCATTGGCGAGAAGTAAGTTCTACTCAAACAGCTTCTTCCCACAAACCACTGCCCTAAGGAACAGACTCCAAAGAGGATATTTCCCTGATCACTACAATCTTAATCTGTTCAAGTCTAGAGTCAAAATGTTATCTTCCCCCTCCTGTCCATATAACATAACCTTCTACTTCGAGTGGCCCCAGGTCTTGTACAGGGTGAACTTTGCTGTAAAAAAAAAAAAAAAAAACTATTCCTTTTTACAAAATTTTTCTCTTAATTTAGA
>OZ038512.1:54889865-54899865 GCA_964036315.1 Acanthosepion esculentum | reverse complement strand
AGCCTATGTATTTAAATCACTGGATTAAAAACCTGGCTAGATTAAATTATAAAAGGCCATTTTTTTTACTTGCCTTATGGGGGAAGTTTTTAATTTTTGGAGTCCTGTGTTCCTCATTAGAAAAGATTATTATTCTTGCCTTATATTGAAGCCCTATTGCATGTAACTCAAATGACATAATGAACATGTTGATGTTCCACACTACTTCAAAAAAAATGTTTGGAAGGAAACCTCATCAATATTGGAAAGAGTGGAAATCCATTTCTCTGAAATTTCTTTCTTTTTACCCTTTATTCAACCCTAATTCCCTTTTATATTCTATTTAGTGAGACCTAAGTTCCTCTTGAAGCAGCAGCTTCCCACAAATCACAGCTTTTTGGAACTGACTCCCAAGAAGATGAGTCCCTGATTGCCACAATCTTAACCTGTTCAAGTCTAGGGTTAACTGTTTCTTTGCCTGTTTATACCCATAAAACTGTGCTTGGTTGTAAAGGTCTAAACTAGTAGCGTTAAAGAATGGAACTCATATGAACATTTGCAATAGAGTAGTGACAGGCTTGCAATGCTGCATCTGTGGGAAAGGGTCTGTTCGGTGCAAAATAAATGCCCGCCCCACCATAAGATCATGTAAAAAAAAGACCATCCTGTTTCTAACCGTACCATGAACACCAATATATCTGAGATACAAATGCTGCATTAGTATTAAATTATTACTACTATAACCAAAATTTTAACTAATAACTGAAAATTTTATATTTATTGAGTTGGCCAAAAAATTTGATTTATTAAATAAATTTTCTACTTAATAACCAAATTAACGTTTTAGCCAACCCAATGCTAACTATCCTAACTAACCAGATGTTCATAAAATTGCAATTATTCTTACATAAACTTTTCACAATATTAAAATAGTAACTCATATATTAGGCCATGGTAGGCCTAGCATAGAAATAAATACAATATGGGAGCCACCAATAAAGAGACAAATGTCAGCAAATCTTCGACAGCAGCAGTAACTGTCAAGTAAGACAAGCACCAGAACTAATCAGCAGATAGGTTAGGTTTAAAGCTCCAAGTTCTTCAGAGAATTGTCCTACAAGAAGACAATAGCCTAGTGCAACACTATGAAGAGGAATATATTTTCTCCCTAACAAGATGGTTATAAAATAATTAGAGGACCTAAGAGGATTTATTATCAGTGGACATAACCTTAACATATGCTACATAAATGATACTGTGTTGATGGCAGAATCAGAAGGAAAACAAAGAAATGGATGAAGCATTCAAGGAAAGTTAGAAGAAAAAAAACTGATCAATAATTGTAAGATGTAATGCATAAGGGTAAGCAAAATGGACAGCCCAAGATGCAAGTTACACATCAGGGACATCAATTAAACAAGTGCAGAAATTCAATCCTAGTATTTTAACCTTAAACACGCTGGAGGTGAAAATTGTCATTGTAGAATTCTCTCCCTTTGCTGCTCTAGGCAGATTCTCCCGCCTTGAGACAGTTGCTATAAATAAACACTTGTCAACTGTTATTTCCAGTATTTTAAGCTGGAAATTGCCTACTACTGATTTGGAACAAGGTTAAACTTCCGTTTTCCAACACTACGGTCTTTTTTTTACATGACCTTATGGTGGGGGCGGGCATTTATTTTGCACCGAACAGACCCTTTCCCACAGATGCAGCATTGCAAGCCTGTCCCTACTCTATTGCAAATGTTCATATGAGTTCCATTCTTTAACGCTACCAGTTTAGACCTTTACAACCAAGACCAGCCTTGCCACATCCACCAGGTTGAATCACCCTCATTCCCTATGTATTCTTTTGACAAGAAAGAGGTTTAATCCAGGAGGCATCTTTTTAAGAAGTGCTACTTTATGGAAAAGATTCCAGTATGGATGCTTCCCAGATCGCTGCAATCTTAACCTCTTCAAGTCAAGGTTCAATTGTTCTCTATCCTCCATATCTTCATAACTTTCCATTCCTACTTGTGTTCATATCATGCTCTTCATCCACTGACTCTCTACCTTGATTGGCTCTTGGGCCTTGTAATGGGTGAACTTTAGTGGGATTGAGGAAATATTTTTCAAAAACCCTAAACCAGGTAAAGAGTGGTATATAAAAATTAGAGTTATCATGTAAGTTATAATACTTGCCTAGTATGATAGAATTAGTAGTTTATTGGATGATAAGGATGAGTCTACTGATATTGTCACTTCTCTTTTGTATGTACCACAGCTTGTTTTTTTTTCCGTATTTGTTGGCTCTTAGTTTTTAATTTTTTATGGTTTTATACTTAATTATATTGCAACATAATGCTTTTGATATATAAAGGGCATAAGTTATATAGTGTACAAGGTTGCCCTGGATGTTTATCATAATTCTTGATAAAATCCGAGAAGGGTCTGTAATGTTATTTGTTCAGACCAAACATCTCTGCTTTAATCACTTTCCCACTGTTGTGATGTGGCTTCTCTCTGTCTTGAAATGGCTAAATGTAACGATAAGTTTTTTGTTTTTTTTTCTGATAGTTTTTTTCTTTTCTTTTTTTCTGATAGTTTTTTTTTTCTTTTCTTTTTTTCTGATAGTTTTTTTTTCTTTTCTTTTTTTCTGATAGTTTTTTTTTTCTTTTCTTTTTTTCTGATAGTTTTTTTTCTTTTCTTTTTTTCTGATAGTTTTTTTCTTTTCTTTTTTTCTGATAGTTTTTTTTTCTTTTCTTTTTTTCTGATAGTTTTTTTTCTTTTCTTTTTTTCTGATAGTTTTTTTTCTTTTCTTTTTTTCTGATAGTTTTTTTCTTTTCTTTTTTTCTGATAGTTTTTTTTTCTTTTCTTTTTTTCTGATAGTTTTTTTTTCTTTTCTTTTTTTCTGATAGTTTTTTTTTCTTTTCTTTTTTTCTGATAGTTTTTTTTTCTTTTCTTTTTTTCTGATAGTTTTTTTTCTTTTCTTTTTTTCTGATAGTTTTTTTTCTTTTCTTTTTTTCTGATAGTTTTTTTCTTTTCTTTTTTTCTGATAGTTTTTTTTTCTTTTCTTTTTTTCTGATAGTTTTTTTTTCTTTTCTTTTTTTCTGATAGTTTTTTTTTTCTTTTCTTTTTTTCTGATAGTTTTTTTTTTCTTTTCTTTTTTTCTGATAGTTTTTTTTCTTTTCTTTTTTTCTGATAGTTTTTTTTTCTTGCATTTCTGTGGAATTCTCTTCTGTTTTTTTTTTATTCCCTGCCACCTACATTCTTCAAAAATTTAAATGCAATGTCAATTACCATGTTCTGTCTTCTTGAAACCTGTCCTTTTATTGTCCTTTCTCCTCACTTCAATCTTCTCATTCTCTTTCATTTCCAGTAACCCATTGCATCTTAGTGGCATTATTGCTTTATTTGAGGTGAAATGGTTTTACCCCCCCCCCCCCCCCCCAAAAAAAACAATAACAAAAAACAATTTTGGTTAATTTTAACTTACTCACGTTTACTATTCTAACTTTGAAAAATTCCATCTTTTTCTCTCCGATCTTTGTTTACTAGTTAAAATCCATGTAGCTTAGTTTTCCTGGGGGATTATTTAAAAGGTCAATAATTTAAATTTAGATATTTGCAAGTCTTGAAAATCTCCAAACCCTTTAATTTCAAATTGTCTTGATTTGTTTGCTTGTAAATTTTATGGAAATTTTGAACCATCTGTTACATGTACTGTGGAATACTGGTCGATGCTACATTTAATAAAAGACAATAAAATTAGTAAAAATTCTGCCTTCACTACAGTTGCCTCTCATTGGCTATACAGTGAAGGTGTTCATGTATTATATATAAAACAAATACTTTTTTAATTTTAATGTTTTTTAAAAAATTTTTTTTTAATAAATATAATTTGTGTTTAGTATTTTACATGCGATGTTATAACATTTATTTTTCATTTTAGATGCCCAGGTATAAAGTGATGTCAATGCATTCAAACTGCATCTATAAGATGAAATCAGATTTGATTGAAATGCTGAAAGCCCATGGGATTGGTTCTGGCAACATATTTAGTGCCATACAATATACTCTGTTTAATTTATTTGACTTTCATCAAATATTTATTTTGGCCATTATGATGTTGATTTCACTTGCTTTACTGTTTCATAGGTTTAATTATCACTTCCTTCTTCAAGTTTGGATGTTAATTTTGTTCAATTGCAGTTATGATTAATGACCTTGTTCAAGTCTTAGGGATTTTTATTGTCCTTTCAAGTACTGTAGCTATTGAATTATCACCTTTTTTATACTGAGTGCAAAGTTAATAAAGTAAAATTGTTAGAACAAGTACTTAACACCTCAGCGAAAAAAGCAGAATGGCAAGGTGTAAAAATAAGTTTGCAATGAAGAAAGTAGATGTAAATAAAGGCTGATAAAACTTTTATGTATTTTTTTTCCAGACAAATGATTACAATGATTTCTAAGAATGTTTTATATTTATTTAATTATATTTTATATTTTATTTCATTTTGTTTATTTTTATTTTTTTTTTGATGAGGTGTTATCATTATTTACAATTGCTCTATTGTCCACATCTTTGTTGTTTTGCCCTGGGTAATCTATAGGGTATTCTGAACTGAATTCTTTATTTAATCTGCTTGAGGAGATGTCTTATTTATAGTTCAAGTACACACTGCCTAACCTGATTGAATGCACACCCACAATGACACCAAATTCACAAACCAATGCTTTAAATCACTAGGGTATTGTCCCATAGGACAATTTACTGTAGTGAACTTGGATCCTTAAACCTAACCTACCTGCTGATTCATGCTTCAACTGATGTAGATGGTCACATTTTGGTTGCTGCTATGGCTGTTGAAGACTGGTTATAATTTGTCTGTCTTTATTAACAGCTCCCTATTGTATTTATTTATAGGCTAGGCCTACTTAGGATGTTCTCATAGCCTGGTATATGTGCCAATTCTTTCAGGTATCTAACTCTCCAGTGTTTTTCCTTCTCCAGTTATTTTCATTTCGTTCCACAGGGGCTGATGACTACCACTTTCCCAAGAAGACCAGAAAATTGCCACAATCTGTCTACCTTATATCAAGGGCTTATCAGAAAAGTTTCAGAAGATCTGCAGTCCATACAACATCTGGACAATATTCAGAAGCAGTTTCACTCTACAGAGAAATCTCTGCCAGGTAAAGCTTAACATTGGGGAGAATATGACCAAGAATTGCATATTCCTTGCAGTTATGGCAGAGGATATAAAGGTGAAACAAGCCACCCTCTAAAAGTAAGACTGGAGGAACATTAAAAATCTGTAGTGAGGGGTGAGACAATGGAATTGGACATGGCTGATCATGTATGTAGGGAAAGAGGTGGTCCCTGTGGAATGAAGTGAAAATACTGGACAAGGAAAAACACTGAAGAATGAGATTTCTGAAAGAATTGGCATATATACTAGGCTATGAGGATCTCCTTAGTAGGCTTAGCATAGAAATAAAAGAATATGGGAAATGCTAATAAAGAAAAACTAATGAGAGCAAGTCTTCAACAGCAGCAGCAGCAATCAAAATATTAATCAGCACTTAGGTTAGGTTTAAGGCTCCAATTTCATTACAGGACAATGTACAAGTGGATTAAAGCATTGGTTCATGAATTTAGTTACATTGTGGTTAAGAGTTCAATCCCTGGACTCGGTGGAATCAGGCGATCAATAACTGAGCAACACTATAAATAAAAACTAGACAATATCCCAAGACCAGAACAGTCTACTCCTGTAGATTAATATACACCTGAGGAAGGTTGGAAGGTACAAAGAATAAGATGTGATAACAACAACAAAGGTCTGAATGTAAATAAAAATTTTTTATTTAATATTTTTTTTATATTTGATATCATTATTTAAAATGTGTAATGTATGCAGTTACATCACAAATATGAGACACCCATTGAGGATCAAACTTGTTACTCCATAGTAATGATCAACTAGACTTGTTAGTTACTAATCGTTATTCCACAACATCTTCTACCAAGTGATCCAAGAAATAGGACTTGAACAAAACCTTTCCAAAACAGAAACTATGATTTGGAATTGGGATGAAAGCCGTGATGAAACCTACTCTGTATCTTTATTACTATAAAAGTCTATGAACATTGCTTTTATGTTTGCCAGAAGTCATATATAGAGAGTGGGTGAAAGAAAGATATGAATTTATTATTGTGTAGAAAGCAGGGGGAGAGAAGGAAAAAAAAAACTCTCTCTCTCTCTCTCTGCCCACCTCTAACTATTTCTGCCTCTCTCTTCCACCTCTCTCTCTCTTTTCAGCTCTTTCTTTCCACCTCTCTCTTTTCGGCTCTCTTTCTTTCCACCTCTCTCTTTTCGGCTCTCTTTCTTTCCACCTCTCTCTTTTCGGCTCTCTTTCTTTCCACCTCTCTCTTTTCGGCTCTCTTTCTTTCCACCTCTCTCTTTTCGGCTCTCTTTCTTTCCACCTCTCTCTTTTCGGCTCTCTTTCTTTCCACCTCTCTCTTTTCGGCTCTCTTTCTTTCCACCTCTCTCTTTTCGGCTCTCTTTCTTTCCACCTCTCTCTTTTCGGCTCTCTTTCTTTCCACCTCTCTCTTTTCGGCTCTCTTTCTTTCCACCTCTCTCTTTTCGGCTCTCTTTCTTTCCACCTCTCTCTTTTCGGCTCTCTTTCTTTCCACCTCTCTCTTTTCGGCTCTCTTTCTTTCCACCTCTCTCTTTTCGGCTCTCTTTCTTTCCACCTCTCTCTTTTCGGCTCTCTTTCTTTCCACCTCTCTCTTTTCGGCTCTCTTTCTTTCCACCTCTCTCTTTTCGGCTCTCTTTCTTTCCACCTCTCTCTCTCTCCACCTCTCTCTCTCTCTCTTTCAGCTCTCTCTCTTTCCACCTCTCTCTCTCTCTCTCTCTCTCTCTCTCTCTCTTTTCAGCTCTCTTTCTTTCCACCTTCCCGTGATTGCGTGCGTGCTTATTTATATTTCAGCTTTCTTATTTATATTTCAGCTTTCTTTAAACAAACAATATTTTAAATATTTTTATTTCAACTTTCTTCAAACAGAAAATTTTTTTAATGTTGAAAGCAACTTCAATAACTGCAAATAAATGTATTTTTAAAATATCTCTTCTTTCACAAACTCTTCATGAAACTAAATGTAAACAGTAACACAAGGTTGACCCAATGGGTCACAGGTGGTCTAGTCTATCATAAAGATTCAGGATATGGAATCAGTAAATACTAAACACTTCAAATACCTCAGTGTATGGATCGGTTCTAACAAATTTAGATAAGAAAATTGAATGTAGAATAGGCTGTGCTAGTATTAGTTTAACCCAATATAGCAAATTGCTACAAAACGAAAACATTAACATAATTTGAATCATGTTCTTAAATAGCTTCATCAGATTGAGACTTTTATATGGATATCATGCATAGTGCCAAACTTGTTCAGAAATATCTAACCTATTTGCTGTATACAACCACTTTCTCAAATCGATAGTTAAAAATGGCTTGGAGCAAATGGAACCTACAGGTTTTAGCAAAGAGCGTTGTGTTCTGGTGCTACAGAATCTCAAACAATAAAATTGTACCTAATAGCAGAAAGCACATAACCTTTCAAGAGCAGCAAGAACTAAAATAGGTGTCACGTGAAACTTGAGAGAATAATGACATAATCAAAATGGTGACGTTCCACACTATTTCAAAGCTTAAAAAGGAAGCCCCCCCCCATCACTGCTGGAAAGAGCAATACCAGTGGACTTTAGAAACCTATTTTCCTGAAAAATTGTTTTAAGATTTTATAAATTTCAACCTACGATAGCACTGGCTGCTCAGTCAGTCAAGGAATGTCGAATGGTTCCTTTTTAGGAAACGGCTAATATTCCTGTTGTATTCTTAAAGAGGTTACAAACAGGTGGTACTCGAGTGAAAGGAACAGCAACACAGGTGTAGATGAAAGAAAGAGAGGTTTATTGTAAAAAAGAATACACTACTGAAAGACAGGGAATCGGTTAGCAGGCTAGCACTTCCCAAAGCCAGTCTCAGGTATGTCCTGTGCACAATATATATATATATATTTACTGATATAGTTAGTCCACAATAGGTAATAGGGAGAGTGGAACATTCCATTACAAGAATTACTGTTACCATTACTACATTACTACATTTTAGGAACCAATTTGTCCATCTTGCTTGCATATAGAAAGGCCAAAATGTTTTTCTATCAAAAGACCAGAAGTTTCACATTGTAAATGTGAGATGTGTACTTTCTTTTAAGTAAGGGACTGGAACTTTGATAATTTGACTGTTACTTCCGATATTTGAGTAAGTTTTAAAATTCTTCATTAAATAAAACTGATATTTTACTTAAAAATTGGTTTGCATGATTTAAATGTTAAATTAGAATGAAACTGTTTGGTTTAAATGGATTTGGTTGGGAACCAGGAGACTTTATCCATTAATTGCAGATGACAGAAATTTGTCATTGTACTTGGTTTAATTTTGTCACTTGTATGTGAAGATTGGATGGATGGGTGGATATTGGCATTGAATAACATTTTATTTTTCTTTGCTTTTTCAGTAATTTCCTTTTTTAACCATGTCAACCTGATGTATGGAGCAATATCGGAATACTGTACGTCAGAAGGGTGTTCGATTATGAATGGACCAGGAAATGTGTAAGGAACCTTTATTTTTCCCCCCCTCTCTTTCTCCCACGCCCTGCTCTTTCTCCAATCTCTCTCTCTCCCTCTCCACACACACACACACACAGACTCTCCTATGTGTTCTCTCTCTCACGTTCACATGCTCTCTCTCACTCTAGATCACTCTCTCGCATGCAAGATTGATCTCTCTCTCTCTCTCTTGCTCTCTCTCTCTCGTGCTCTCTCTCATGCTCTCACTCTCTCTCTCTCTCTCTCTCTCACTCTCTCTCTCTCTCACAACAAATGCCAAAATGTCCTTTTCAACTTGAACCTTTCTTAGGTCATTATTAGCAGGATTTTGCAATTGTTTTACTTTCTTTATTTACAGCATAATAATTTTAGTGACTTTTCAAAAATCTATCAAGAACCTATCTGTTTTTAAACCATGGAAACTTATAAGTTCTTAAAATTGAGTAGTTTCTTTGTTGAATGTAAGTAAGGCCATAGATGTTTACTAAGCTTAGATTAATATAGGGCCCCAGGAGTGAGAAACACAGCAACGATCAAAACTCTCTCACGTCATACTGGTCTGTGAGAATAATCTGATAAGCATTGTTCTGTAGGAAGTACCGTGTGTGTGTGTGTGTGTGTGTACGCACACTGTGTATGTATGTATATTATATATATATTGTCATCCACAGACAGACTGTTTCACTGTATCACAGCTCATCAGTGTGGCTAGACGTCTGGTTGCTTCTAGCTAGGATTGAAACCCGACTGAATTGGCATTAGTCGAAGATTCTACCACTAATCCCTTGGTGCACAGCAGGGATGAAGGTGAATTTAAGCGTATTTATTTTTAGATAAGCACACAGTGACTGAGAGAACTCAATTCGATTTAACGAAGAGTCTTGCATTATTAGTTGTAATAGTCACTGTTTACAAACCCACACATCCTCCCCAGAGAGCTCAACCGAAATAAATTTTTCAGGAGCATATATATATATATATATATATATATATATATATATGAAAATATAAATAAAAGCACACAGTTCTGCTCGTAATAAAATGCTTGATGTATAATAAGAGGTAAAATATATACTAATAAATATTTTATTACTTAAATGCTATTTTTAGTTGATACTCATATTTGAGTTGACCTGAAATCCACTAATAGGTAATAAAATCTGTTGGATTAGCAAATAAAAAAAAATCCTTTTCTTTACAAATTGCTTTGTTTATGTTAGAATATGAAACTTAGCAGATATGTTGATTTTGAGAGTCATAGAAAAACCTGTTTAAAACCATTGTTCAACTTTCCTTGACCATCCATGCAATCGATGGCCAAGAGGTCTAAAGCATGTCAGATCTAATGGTGGTTT
>OZ038512.1:54837365-54882365 GCA_964036315.1 Acanthosepion esculentum | reverse complement strand
CAGAAGATTTTTTTTTTCTTAACAATTCTTGTGGCTTAGTATTTATTTGACCTGTCTCCAGCCATAGCAGTTGTCAGAATAAAAAAATGATTTTTATTTTTTTCATTTTAGAAGTAGGATTCTGTTCATAATATAAATTTTAAATTGATCCCTGACTTCTTAAAAAGTTATTTGTACTTTGTTTTTATTTACAAAAGTCAGTTTTTTCTCTACATTATTATAATTGGTAAACGTAAGTACAGACAAAGCTCTCATCTATGAAACCCCCATCAATGGACTTCAGATGCAACGGACAAAATCTGCAGGCAAAATAAAATTTAAAAAAAAAATATGCAGGGGGGGGGGGGGCTTCCAAACTGTCAGCAATGTATTTCAAAATTTGTGGGCTTGGTGGAATGAGTTGTATTAGTTCTCAAAGTGAACACTTGGTGGCGGTGGCGGCAGGCCTTTCACTTGTACACAAAGATGGAAAATATGTTGCATTAATGCATGCATGTGAAAGTAGCTGTGAGAAATCTATTTTTGTTATTTTGATTAATATATCTATATTAAGTATATATTTATTGATGTTGTATATACATGTATGTAGTATTTACATTGTGATCATAACTACTGGTAGTTACTATAGTGGTTTTATAACTCAAAAATAATCTTTTCTCATCTACGGACAATCAGCTTTAATGGACCCCCCCCACCATTAGTCCGTTGATGAGAGGTTTGTCTGTATTCCAATATTGACATTTTTTTAAAAAAAATGTCTACTTATATGGCAACTGTCATAGTGCAATCAAGTATGTTTGGTTTTTTAAGTTCATTTCAAAGTAAATATTTCTAATACCATTTAAAGAAACAAATACAAAATATTTTTTGAGCTAGCCAAATACCTCATTAAATGCCTGCAAGTCTGTTATTTCAGGTCAATCTCTTGTGTTCAATCAGTTTTACTGGTTTGTCCCTCTTAAACTTTTCCACTCTACCTCAATAAGTATGGTTAGAGATCAAGTCTCCTTCATCTTTGATTTTTTCCAGCAATAGAAATACATTATTTAAATTCATCTGGCTAATCCTCCTATCTATTAAAAAAAAATAACAAAAAAAACAAAACCAATGAGGGTGTGCTTAGAAAATTAACAGTGCAGGTGCTAGTACATTGTCCTTTATTATTGCTACTATATAGTGACTGTATGAATCTACAAAACCCCTCTCCACCCCCAACCTCCTCACTGAAACTGGCAATGAGTAATAATACTCAATGTCCATATTTGTACTGCTCTCCACTTCTCATCATTTTTTTATTTTGTTTTAAATCATTGCTGCTTTGTATGTCTAGTACGGACTTTAGGAGTGGAGTGCTTCTCATTAAAAGTCAATCTAACTTCTGACTTTTTTTTTTTTTTTTTTTATAGAGGCATTTATTTAAATGTTCTCACAACATATCACGCTCATGATGCAGCCAATAAGTAAAATATTAGAAATCATTTATTTGCTTAACTTGTATATAAACCTTTCTCCTATGAGCAGGGCTTATGGCCACATCATGTTGAAACATGATCACCAAAGTTAAGCAACATTGAGTCTGGTAAGTACCTACATGAGGGACCGCTCGACGATATTAGTTGTTATAAGCTTGGATATGTGGGTGGTGTAATGATTACTGGCTTGGGATTCTTAATCGGAGAGCTGAGTTTTAATTACTCTTGGATTTCTTATAGTCACTTATATGCAAATACCCTTGGGGAAAGGTATGAATCCATCTCTTCTCCCACCAGCTATGGGTTAATTAGTAAGACTTCTATCAATAAACCATTATTATCTCAAAAAAATATATTCAAATCTAAAAATATTTTCTGGCTTTAAATAACCTGCAAAGGGTTGATAAACTGTAGAAAATGAATGAATCAGTCAACCTATGAATAGTTTAGTCATGGTTGGGTTATTCTACATTTTTGAGTGAAAATAATGGAAAATGGTTTGTATGTGTCCTCTCTCTCTCTCTCTCTCACTCACTCACGTGGATGTACAGATGGTGTAATGGATAATGGCTTGGAATAAAAAATTGGCGAGTTGAGTTTGAATTCTAGTCAGATTCATTGCACTCACTTAAGAATTTATCATGCTTGGCTTACATTCTAAATTTCCAACAATACTTCCCCGTGACAAAATTCAGCAAGAATTATTATAAAGAGGACAATAAAGCAGGAAACACATTCTTTTCTTCATTCATCAGTGAAGAGAAAATTAGTGTTTGTAGTGTATGAAATAAGGTTATGGTGGTACCATTTACCAGAAGGCAATGCTTACTGTAATGTGTCTCCAGCTAAGAAGATAAAGAAAAAAATGTTCTAATCATACAGCTGGTGATTTTCAATAAGTACAGTTGGCCCTACTAAATTTATTTCAATGTTACCTTATTAGAAGAAGAAATTTTGTTTTGACAAAGAAACCCATTCAACCAATTTAAAAAACCTAAAGGAATATACATTTTCTTATGCTTGGCTTACAGTCTAAATTTCAAACAATACTTCGGACTGATGAAATTCAGCAAAAATTTTGAAACACCTTTAGAAAATAAAATATAAAAATTTAAAAACGAAATGTAGATTGTTTTAAAAATTAATTTTTCTTACAAAATATCACCACAAACATTTCATAATAGAAGCTACAATAATCAGTGGTTAGTTTGTGTGTAAATTATACATGGTTCTTTAGCCTTGGTTTTAATCAGTCTAGGAGAAGGACATCTATTCAAAACCTGAGCAGGATTCTTTGGAAACTTTATAGCACACTGCTAGTTTGTGTGTAAATTATATCTCACTCAAATAGTGTTGGGAAACACAATTCTCTTTTTCCATTTCCAGCTATGTGTTAAATAGTAGAGCATACTATGGTGGTTGGTAACCAGTCTTGGAGAAGGACAACTCTGAATTCAAAATTGGTTAGGTATGAGGCTAGCAACTCCATCTGTAAAAAGTTACTATTTGCTATGCAAACCACAGCAGCAATGCTTAGCGTGGAGATCTATACTCCTCAGGGACTCTATGGGATGCTTAGCAGCTGTCCCCCTATATTCCCCAGGGAGTCTGGGATGCTTAGCATGCTGAGAGCTGTGGCCCTATGCTCCTCTGGTAGTCTGTGAGACTTTAGATCTGTGACCCCTGTACTCCTCAGTGATCTGTGGTGTGTAGATTCGTCATTTTCTGTATGATTTATTTCCAAGCTAAGTTTCTATTGAAGAAACGGCTTACCACCATATCATGTTGACACACTGGTTCTTGTCCAATCACTGAAGTTAAGAAACCTTGAGTTTGGTCAGTACATAGATGGTTACCACCTGTTACTATCAGGTACTATAATACTTGGACGTGTGAGTAGAGTAATGCTTTGGAACTGGAAATTTGAGAGCCAAGTTTCACTTCCAGTTGGGTTTGTTATATTATCTTGCATGCAAATATCTTTGGGAGCGGTATAAATCCATCTCTTCTCCCCTAGCTATGGGTTAAATAGTAGGACTTGTATCAGTAAATCATTATCTCTAAAAAAAGGTCTTACAATCCCAAAATATTTTCTGGTTTTAAATATGCAAATAGTTAATAAGTTGTAAAAGACAATATTGAACAAATACAAATTAATCAACAAAATATGAAGTTGCCAACAAAATCTTTTTTTGTCAAAATTATTTTATCATTTGCTGAAGAGCTTTGTCGTGAACAGTAATTTACTTTCTCTGGGCTAAGATATTTTGGCACTCATTGTTATTTTCAGAGTTACAGGGTTAGGTTTTTAATTCCTTGTAGGATGTTGTCTAGACAAAAATTATCTTTTGACTCGGAGCTACTTTGTTACTTTTTATCAATTGTTTTGGTTGACTTATTCTTTCAATTTCACATAAATTACTAGAAAGTAGATAAAAGTAGCATTGAAGGATTAGGGATAAGGAGGACTATATCAGTTTATTTCATGTCTGATGTATCTTCAGTGTTACTATATGACATAACAAGTTTCTGTGGTATGGAGGTTTGAGTTTTAACTTCCTTCAAAGTAATAAGAAATGTTGATGGATTTTTAAACTTCATGTACATTAATTTTTTTTTTTTTTTTACTTGAATACATGTACGGTAATTTATTTCTTTTTACTCTGAAAAAATTTAGAAGCTAAAGAATATTTGAATCTAAAGTTTCTTGGTCTTCCTCTTGTGATCCCAATTTTCCTTAGTTCCTTTCCCATTTTGAAATGTCATCTCATAATTTTTTTATTTTTTTTTCTCTCCAATTTATGATTTTAGCATATGACAGAAATTCCTTTTAGACTTGAAATTCCTTCCTCTGGAGTAAAGTATTTCTCATTTGAGAATCTCTCGTCACATGCTTAAATTTGATCTTCTACAGCTGTCGCCTCTTGTAACTCAAGTGTTAGAGCTGCTATCACAGTGACATGGGCTTCTCAAAGAAAGAGAGATGTGTATTCATTCTTTATTTCTAATCTGTGCTGTTTGGCTATGAAATAACAGGTTGAGTAGTTACAATGATAAACAACTGAAATTAAGAGGAAAGTAAAAAAATTAATAATTGTTTCCAATGCTTCATCTAAACTTCAAGATAATATTACTAATTGTTTACTAATAGGTAAATAGAGCGATGGTCTGAATAGTTGGTATGAAAAATAACTGAAATTAAGAGGAAAGAAATATGTGAGTCAACAATTGTTCACAGTGCTTCATATATTTTTTTTTTTTTTTTTCTACACTGTTCACCCTGTACAAGGCTCAAGACCCACTTGAGGTAGAGCGGTACAGTTTATATGTGGGTAATACAATGGTTTACCCGAGGTTAAGATTGTAGTGATCAGGGAAGCATCCTCTTGTGAGTCTGTTTCACAAAGCAGCAGATCGTGAGAAGCTGCTGATCAAGTGGAACTTACATCTCAGCAATGGAATATGAGGGTCGTTCGCTACAATGTGCATGGCATAGTGGGTCTTAGTCATGAAGGTTAGAACTGGTGGAACTTAGCCATGTAGTTAATCTGAACACTTTTCATGGAAATAGTGATAGAGTACAAGACTGTGACATTTCATCTGTGGAATAGGGGTTGTAGGGTGGAAAATAATTGAACACCTACAAGGATGCAGAAATGCTCTTGGACTGGCATCTGAAGACTGGGCAGTACTCCATTTTTGGCCTGATCTGGCCCTGGTAGAGGATAGCAGGAGCCGGGTACTTACTGGAGAGGTGCAGAAAACTAACCTTTTGTTTTGTTTTTTTTTTGCAGTATCTTTGGTATGTATAAGTTCTGCTTGAGGTCTGTGTAAAGTTTAAGACTCAATAGTATCTCACGGTATGGGGGCCTCCCTGAGGGAATATCTGTTCATTGCGATTGGTTAAAGTTCTAGGTTCAAGTGGCAGTGATAGAATGTCACTAGTTTGGTTTCTGAGGCATTGAATGTGACCAGATAGCACTCCCCACCAATGATCTGTTAGAGCAGGGGTGGGCAAACTTTTTAGTACAAGGGCCGCATTCTAACAATTTATAGTTTTACTGGGCCGCATAGTATATATAAACCAAAATAATTGATATTTAAAATTGGCAAAATAAAGGGCTTTTGAAGGAAAAATATAGTTTTAATAAATAACCTTTTAAAGTACCATGTAAGTAGAAAAACTTATTTATTTGAAAGATAAAATAACTGTTTGAAGAAATAAGAAAGAATTTTTATTACTATTATAAAATAGAAACTATCAAAGAAGCATAATTATTTATTTTATAATATCACAACTGACCATCAGAAGGATAAAAATACTAATGGGAATGATGCACTAGTTTTTGTATTTTTTATTTTATCTCATTCTTCAATATAAATTTACTGTTTTTTTTGTCATTTTACTAACAATTTTAAGTTGTTATTTTTGACGGCGTGGGCATATTGAATAAAAAATCTGTTTGTGCTTGGCGGGCCACATGAAATCGTTTGGCGAGCCGCATGTGGCCCATGGGCCGTAGTTTGCCCACCCCTGTGTTAGAGCTATGGCAGAGCAGAGATAACCTGCCAAATTTTGGTCATCTAGAGTTTTGGAGGTACACTTATCTGTTAAAATTTCAAGATATTACTATTTGCTATAGTGCGACGGTCTGAATAGTTGTGATGAAAAGCAAATAAAATTAAGATTAAATTTTAGTCAAAAATAAATAATTGTTGAAGTTTCATCTAATAATAATTAAAATACCAATGAATGACTGCTACTCTAAAAATTGGGCTACAAAGTTATGAGAAGCAACTAAAAATTAAACCATTACCACACTAATTTCTTTCTAGAATTGATCTCAACAGCCACTTCATTTTTTTTTTTTTTTTTGAGTGTGCAAAACCATGAACACCTACTGTTTTAAAATTGTTATAACTTTCTTTGTATTGTGCGTATAGATTTTAATTTTTGTACACTAATAAAAGAATGAATGAGTAATATTTTGATGTAATGCAGTATGTAATGCATTACATTTTGCCTGCATGTTTTGATGTTGAAAACAAAAACAATTGAAATGTGAAATAAAAACAAATACATTATAAATACATAAATAATTCCACATACTTTAACTTTTATTAATCGTTAAAAAGGCTTTTATTTTGTCAAAAAAGTGACAAGTTTCCCCGTGTTTACATTCGAGAAGATGCTAGCATTTGTCTGCTCTTTCTTTCACCTAACTCATATTTATTTGTCTTGTTGACAAAGTTATTAATTCGTCGTTTATGAATAGACAAAATAATTCACCTTCAGAAAGGCTATCAGATATATCAATGGTTGCCAGTAGCTTCCATAAAATTACTCAGGCATGGATGATAGTAGTCGCTAGTGGTCATCGTCACTTTTCTCCACGTCACTAGTGTGGTTATCATTTCCAACCACTTCACCGTCAATATCCACTCGAGTAAAGCCTTCAAAATCATCAAGTCCTAATCAAAGAAAAACTCCTGAATAACGGCTTTGTTGGATATTGACGTGGCCATTTTTGTTTCCAAAAAATTGCAAAAAAATTAACGTGGGTTTAATCAGTGCTGAACCCAATGTAGAGTTCAGAAGAATTCAAAATAGCGTTGGAAAACTGAAATTTAATCTTGTTCCAAAGCAGTAGTAGGCATTTTCCAGCTTAAAATATTGGAAATAAGTTGACAAGTATTTATTTATAGCAACTGTCTCAGGTGACAGAATGCACCAAGAGTAGCAAAGGGAGAGAATTCTATGGCGACTATTGTCACCTGTAAAGTGGTAAAGGTTAAGAGGGAAAAAATACAGATAAAAGCTGTGTGCCACCCTGACTATATGCTCCCCAACCACCTTTCAGCCATACCAACAAAATCCAAAGGAATACAGGGTATTATATTTGGGGCTGGTTTTGCTGCAGGAGTTTGCCGGAAAGATCTCTGTGTTAACAGACAACTGCCTTCAGGGCTCTACTCTGGATTTTCTGTCTTGGTAGACTTCCATTGAAAATTTTTATTGCTTTTTTTTTATGGGAAGGAAAGCATTTTATAGCTTGTGTATTGGGTTGGTCAAAAAGTCTGTTCAATTTTTGTTAACATTAAACTTCAGACAGCAAACTTCAGTCCGTCCCTTGTGCATGCACGCTCAATAAACACTTCAAGGTAGTTTGAAGCAAACTTGCGATAAGGCAGGTTGTATTTTGCATGCTTGTGATCACTCTGAAGATGTAGAAGCAAAACGAACATTATCGAGAAAGTGGCAGAAACCTGCAGGAAGATATGTGTCATATATGGAGACCTTGTTGTCATGGAACATGAGTGCCTGAAGTGGTTTTCAAACAGGAAATTTTTGGTTGATGATGCACCTCACTCTGACCAGCTAACTGAGATTAATGGCCAATGCAGGAGTTAGTCAACTGTTATATGATTGCAGATATTCTCCAAATATCGAAATTGACTTTTGAAAACCATCTGAATCAATTTGGTAATGTCAATAGGTTCAATGTTTGGGTTCCATATAAATTGAATGAAGCTAACCTCACCTAACAGATTTTCATCTGTGATTCATTGCAGAAATGTGAAGAAAATGATCTTTTTTTTATTTTATTTTGAAGAGAATGGTGAAGGGATGAAAAATGGATTGTCTATAACTGGGGGGAAGTACAGTGAACCATCACAACCTCCAAAGCAGGACTTCACCTGAAGGTTATGCTTTCAATTTGGTGGGATTGGAAGGGTGTTGACTTTTACAAAATTCTTCTCACAAATAGGACCATCAATTTGAATGTGTACTGTGAAAGCTGATCCACTAGAAGCATCCAGCACTTGCTAATTGTAAGGGCATTGTCTTTCATCATGATAATGTGAGACCACACACTTTGAGAACAAGGCAGAGACAACTGGGGCTTGGCTAAGAAGTGTTGCCACACTCTCCATATTTACCTGAACTACTGCCTTCAGATTTCCACCTGTTTTGGTCTCTTCAGAATTCATTGAATGTACAGACCTTCAACTCTGAAGGGGATGTAAAACTTCACCTGGAAGAGTATTTTGGCTGTAAACACAGGAAATTCTGTGAGTAAGGAATAATAGATCTGCACACAATATGGCAGAAGATACTGGAATGAAATGGTGATTATATCATTGATTGAATAAACGACTTTGTGTTTAAAAAAACTTTTTTGTGTTATTTTCACTAAAAAATGAATGGCCTTTAAAAATAAAATAAAATTAAATTAAAAAAAAAAACACTCTCCTCTGCGGGATGTTTAAGTTCGTATTGACAAGGTTTAGAAAATGGGATACAATCCAATGTTTTATTCAAAATATTTTTGACATTTGACTATTGCAGGTTACAATGAATCTTTCTTCTGTTGTTTTTTTTGTTTTTGTTTTTAAGCTTTTCACCCCAAGCAAGGCTGGAAGCCACTAGCACGCAAGGGGTTACAGAAGGTTTGGAGGAAGAGCAGATAGGAGTGGTAAAGGAGAGGATGTGGAGAAAGATAGTGGATCGATCAAGGCAAGGGGTTACAGAAGATTTGGAGCGAGAGCAGATAGGAATGAAAGGGGAAAGGATGTGGAGAAGGGAAGTGGCTAGATGAAGGCAACTAGAGATGTCGATTGACGTTACACTTAAATAGTTGGAGATTATGTTCATCAGGGAAACAGGAATAAGGAAGGGAGTTCCACAGGCAAGATGTGTGAGACATGAAGCTATTGGAGTAGAAGAGACGTCTACATCTAACAGTTTCAACGGTGAAGGGGTGGGAACGGGATTCCAGCCTCGTAGGACGCTTAAATTCATGAGGCCTGGGAACCAGTGAAAGCAGCTCATCGGAGCAATTACCGTGAAAGTATTTGTAAAAAAGACGAAGCGAGGCAATGGCACGTCTGAGAGAGCGACTGCAGACGAGATGACAGATCAGGGCCAATTATATTGCATATCCGTCTCTGGATCTTATCAAGAACCCTGAGGCAAACAGCAGGGACTCCAGACCATATATGGCATCAATACTCCATGCAAGAGCGAATGGTCGATTTATAGATTTGGAGGATCGATTCTGGGGAGAAAAATTTCCTGGCTCGGCACAGGGAGCCAACTTTCCTTGCGGTGGATGAAGCAATTGACTCAATGTATTTGTTCCATCTCAGGTCAGTGGACAGCGTGAGACCGAGCAGCCGCAGAGAGGAGCTCTTGAGAAGTTGGTCTTCAGACATTCCAATATTCTGCTATAAGTTCTAATAATGATAAAATTTGAAGTAAATGTTAAAATGTTCGAAATGATGATAAATTTGTATAAAAAGTTACACGACAATCATAATATTCATAATCGGAGAACAAACATTGCCAGTAATTATAATATTAACTGTTTCCTTATAAGGAAAGGAAACATTCGGCATCTTTTGATTTGAAATTTCTGAAATCTTTCGATTGAAAACATTTTCAGAACAAATTTTTTTGCCGTAACAATGTCTGAGTCTGTGTGAATGATCTTCCTGTCTACTCGGTGATATTGTCAGTTCTTTTTTTTTTTATGTCTGTTTCTGCTTTTGTCCATAGTAGTAGTAGTATACCTTGTAGGATAGTAGTGGAAAGATTTTTGGCCCTCATGAAGTGTCTATATCTTTTCAACTTTCTCTTCTTTACAGTGGATATGTCTTCAAATAGGCTGGTTTCTTGTGTGATACTGTCTTGCACTGTTTCATTTGTGATCTGGTCGAAGTAGCAGATACCTAGGCTGGTTTTATGGCATCTCATTCCTAATGCTTACATCCTTCACTATAATGTTGGTATCAGGTTATCATACTAAAAGCTCAATGGATAATGATTTCTGATATTGCAAATGAAGTTGAGTGTACTTTTGAGAATATTAATATTGTGATGATACAGGACCGCCATGTAAAATGGCTCCTTGATAGAACCAGGCAATTCAATGAAATTCTATAGTAGACTGTTTTGACAAAACTGGGATTTGCATGTCAGGTAACCAGAGAAATTGCTATGAAAATTTGGCAGTGTTGTTCCATATCAAATCTCATCAAGAAGAATCAAAAAGCTCAATTTGTCTTTGCAAGTGAATCTCTGGAACAATGAAAACTGGGTCAGAATGTTCTTCAGGGATGAAATGTAAATTTAATTTAGTTAACTTTGACTTTTATAAAGCAGAAAGATTGTTATATATTATTGGTTCTGATCTGGAGTCTTGGCTTTAGTCACTTTCCCACTGACGTAAAGTTGCTTCCCTGTGCCTTTCCTATAAATACTTTTATGGCAACTGTTCGGATGAGCTCTTTGTCAGGGTACCTAGTATTTATGAATTTAAGCACAGTATTAGACTGGTAATGAGGTCTCATAATAACCATAAGTTCTACGCTAAGTTTCTTTCTCACATTTCTTGCTTGTGGAACTCTCTTCTGGTTCCTTGCTTTCTAGCCATCTTTAATCTTCAAAAATTTAAATGCAATGTCTATCACTTTCTACTGTCTTCCTGATTACTCTTTAGTTCTTAGTAAAATCTCTGTTTTCTAATTCTTACACAGTAACCCCTGGTGTCCTCGTGGCTTTACTGCATTGCTTGGGGTGAAATTGATTAAAAATAAAAAAAATAAACAAACATTTAATATCAAAAAGTCAAAGTGTCTCCACAGTGAACTGTTTTGACAAAACAGTGGACTTTGTATGTCTGGTAACTAAAGAAATTAGTATGAAAATTTGGCAGAATGCTGTTTCACTTTATGTGAATCAGGGCTTTCATGAATGTTTCCTGCATCAAATCCTCTCATCAAGAAATATCAAAAAAGTGAATTCACTTTTACAAGTGGACCAATGAAAATTGGGTCAGAATCTTCTTCAGTGATGAAATGTGAATTTAATTTCCATGGCTCAGATCTTTTTAAAGGTGAAAGATTGCTTTGAAAAGAATCAGTTAAATTCAGAAGTGATAGCATATTTTTGTTGGCCAGTTCATTCAGTTTTTCGCCTATATTTATAGATGATAATTCTGTTTGTCTGACTGCAGAAACAGTAACAAACAGTTCTTCAAAGCTGAAAATATTGAGGCTATGGTTTGACTTATCTGAAGTCTAGATTTCCTTTCAACTGAAAATTTTTGAAAGATTATCATTGATAATATCAAGGTAAGGAAAACTGTTGTATTGTGAAATGGATAAGTCTATACATATAAAAAGTAGTAGTAATTTATTTTGAAGAATAATATGGTAAAAACTGTCAAGAACACAGTCTACTGGAATAACAGTTAATTGGGAACTTGACCTCAGTTCTGTTCAATTTCCACTCTTTCAGTAAGAGAGTGTGCTATTTATCTTTTTAGATCAGTTCATTTTGTGGGGGTGTTCTGGTAATCCACAATAAAAACAAAGGAGGAGGCTGATTTCTGTCAAAAACCAGAGCAGGAATAGGATATAATCACATTTGAATAATATGATAAATTAATGAGATATTCAAAAGTAATCAAAAGCCATGTCTGGTACATGTATTCTTAATGTTATTTATCAGTATTACATAAATAATGTTTACATGTTTATTTACAGTTTTGTCCTCTACACTTGTAATAAAGATTTTGTTCTGTAACTTTCTCCGTCCTTGGTGGGTTTTTTTTATGCTATCATCAAATGTGTAGAAGAAATTTTAAAAAAATATTATTAACTGCAATTTTTATCATGATTTGAATCTGTAGAATTGGAAAATTTTCATTTATAAACTTTCATTCTCTAATGCTGGATGCTCCTCTATTTCGAATAAGGTTATATTGGATTTTTTTGGAGGTCTTCAATCCATTTTCTTACTGTAATCAAAAGTTAAAGTTGAAGTATTTCACTAATTGAATATCCAGGATTTATATATAATATAGGACATTACTGAAGTATTTGTTTGATTGCAGGTTATTTGAATCCAGAAAATATTTAGATTTTAAGAATCTATTTTTTTCTTATTTTTTCTTACTTTTTTCTTTCTTACTCTTTTTTTCTTTTCTTTCTTACTCTTTTTTCTTTTCTTTCTTACTCTTTTTTCTTTTCTTTCTTACTCTTTTTTTCTTTTCTTTCTTACTCTTTTTTTCTTTTCTTTCTTACTCTTTTTTTTCTTTTCTTTCTTACTCTTTTTTCTTTTCTTTCTTACTCTTTTTTTCTTTTCTTTCTTACTCTTTTTTTCTTTTCTTTCTTACTCTTTTTTTCTTTTCCTTCTTACTCTTTTTTCTTTTCTTTCTTACTCTTTTTTCTTTTCTTTCTTACTCTTTTTTTCTTTTCTTTCTTACTCTTTTTTTCTTTCTTACTCTTTTTTTCTTTCTTACTCTTTTTTTCTTTCTTACTCTTTTTTTCTTTCTTACTCTTTTTTTCTTTCTTACTCTTTTTTTCTTTCTTACTCTTTTTTTCTTTCTTACTCTTTTTTCTTTCTTACACTTTTTTCTTTTCTTTCTTACTCTTTTTTCTTTTCTTTCTTACTCTTTTTTTCTTTTCTTTCTTACTCTTTTTTTCTTTTCTTTCTTACTCTTTTTTCTTTTCTTTCTTACTCTTTTTTTCTTTTCCTTCTTACTCTTTTTTCTTTTCTTTCTTACTCTTTTTTTCTTTTCTTTCTTACTCTTTTTTTCTTTTCTTTCTTACTCTTTTTTTCTTTTCTTTCTTACTCTTTTTTTCTTTTCTTTCTTACTCTTTTTTTCTTTTCTTTCTTACTCTTTTTTTCTTTTCTTTCTTACTCTTTTTTTCTTTTCTTTCTTACTCTTTTTTCTTTTCTTTCTTACTCTTTTTTCTTTTCTTTCTTACTCTTTATTTTCTTTTCTTTCTTACTCTTTTTTCTTTCTTACTCTTTTTTCTTTCTTACTCTTTTTTTCTTTCTTACTCTTTTTTTCTTTCTTACTCTTTTTTTCTTACTCTTTTTTTCTTTTCTTTCTTACTCTTTATTTTCTTTTCTTTCTTACTCTTTATTTTCTTTTCTTTCTTACTCTTTATTTTCTTTTCTTTCTTACTCTTTTTTTCTTTCTTACTCTTTTTTTCTTTCTTACTCTTTTTTTCTTTCTTACTCTTTTTTTCTTTCTTACTCTTTTTTCTTTTCTTTCTTACTCTTTTTTTCTTTTCTTTCTTACTCTTTTTTTCTTTTCTTTCTTACTCTTTTTTTCTTTTCTTTCTTACTCTTTTTTTCTTTTCTTTCGAGATAATAATGGTTTAGTATACAAGTCTTACTAATTAACTCATAGCTAATGGGAGAATAGGTAGATTCATACCTTTCCCAAGGGTATTTGCGTGTAAGTGAACATAACGAATCCAAGGGGAATTAGAACTTGGCACTCCGATTAACAATATCAAGCCATTAATGATTACACCACCTGCATTTGCAAGCTTACAGCAGCTGGTATGTTCAAGAATGTCCTCCCCAATCTATATACTGACCAAGGTTGATGCTGCTTAACTTTGGTGATTGTATGGGAACCAATGTTCCAACAGTTAAGCAAATAAATGCTAATGGTTTAGTGATACAAGTCTTACTAATTAACCTATGCTATATATATATATATATATATATATATATATATATATATATATATATACACAGTGTGATGGGTAAATTGTTGCCATTTTATATTTTTAATTTTGCACATGCACGTTGTTTGTTTTTACTTTTGATGATTTCACAGTATAGTAGGGTCAGTTTTGCATGCTGTGTGAGAAAAAGTGCACCATGATGCAATTCACTCTACCAGAAATTTCAAAACTGCATGCTGTACTGCTTGGCATTCACACTGGAAGCTCCAATATAAACATTTCAGTGTTTAGATGTCAATTTGACGTCAGTGCAGATGATTTGAGAAGAGTTGGCTGAGTCTAATGGTGATTACGAAGGTGCAGCAGCTTGGAAAACTCACTCTGATTATTCTGATAAGAAAAGAACAACTGAATTTGTTGAGGGGCCTCACTCTCAACACAGAGGCCTACATCAAGTGTCTTTGAAGATCAAAGTTGACTGGGAAGTAAGAATCTGGAAGAGTTCCACAGACGAGAAGTGCGAGAAAAGAAACTCTTAGCATAGAACTTATGGTTACATGTAGTCATTTCAACTCTAAGATGATGATACCTTGTCACCAATTTTGTTCTTCACTTAAATTCATAAATTCTAGGTACCGTAGAGGAATGTTCAGAAAAAATTGCTATGAAAGTATTTATAGAAAAGGCACTGAAATGGCAGTAGGAAGATGATTGAAGTCAAGATGCCAGGTTAAGACCAATAACATTGCACATTCTTCTTTGGATTTTATCAAAAAAATCTCTAGATATGTAGCAGGAGCACTAGATATTCAAATCAAATTCATCAGAAATAACTATTATTTATATATGGAGTAGCACTTCTGTCTAGAATCAGTGGAGTAGTATTAGGCACATAATGTGGGTGGGTTTTCATGAGAATTTTATAGTTGCATTTCAATAATTATCTAATTTTATTACTCTTTGATTAATATTATTTCTCTGAAAATTTATTTATTTATTTATTTTTTTCTGGTAGAAAAATAATGTGACTCAGTTTGAACTATTCTTGATTTAGGTGTTTTGTTTTTGTTGTTTAAATTTCTGAAGTTATTCAATGTTTGTGCTGAGTTATTTTGACCCCCAAATCTCTTGAAATAACCTCTTCTATTCATGTCACTAAATGGTTTCAGTTGACGTCATTGTGACTAAAGTCACCACTTGTTCAATTTGGGAAATTGATCCACTTGAATTTTTTTCCCTCTCTTTCTAACATGTCTCCCCCCACAGCTTTGTGTTCTCGTACATTCCACCATTTGCCTTGGTTTCTTTTCTATAACAAATCATGATGTCTTTCTGTTTCTTGTGATGCTGGATTTTACTTTTGGTTAAGTGATTTCAAAGTAATTGAGAAAACATATTGAATTCAAGTGGCAAGAGACTTGCCCAGACACCCTCCTTGACCAGACAACTAAAAAACAAAACTTTATTTATTTTTTCTTTATATATCTTTCATCTATTTTTTCTTTCTTACTAGAAAAACTGGTTTATCATGTTACAATCTTGTAACACATTATAAAACAGGCTAGGTGAATGAGATAAAATAAATTGTAGGAATTGGGTGTTGTGTAGGTATTTCAAACTGTTTATCTATAATGAAATAAGCATCAATGATAATTTTCTCTCTTAAAGCAAGAAAATAATTATTCACTTTTTTATTGCTATTTTATTGACTTGATTTCTCACAAATGTCCAGCCCCCAAAAAAAATATTGGCACAAAAAGGAAGATGAAATTATATTTGAGTGTAGGCGTAAAGTTTTCATGAGTATTTTATGTTGACAAATTTTGAAATGGTTGCCAATATAGAGCAGTCAGTGTGTCAATTATTTAATCAGATCTCTGGCTTGTCAAATAATGCATATTTGTTACATTGAAGTTTATTGTTGTCTGTTTTTTTTTTGTGTTGGTAAAAGTTTTGTTTAGACTAATATCTTTTTTAGTCTTAATTGTTTTTCAAACTAATATCCTCATCTGTGTACACTCCAAAGTGTCATTAACCTAGTGGATTAAAATGTTGGCTTGTGAAATGTGTGTGGAGGGTGGCATTAAGGTGGGGAAGCTTGTTTCACCAGTATTCCAAGTAATGCAATATCGGTCATTGTCTTCTTGATTCCTCTTCTTTTATTGTTCTTGTTCCATAATAATGTTTTCTTTTAATTATTCTTTCACACTCAGTAAACCCATTTTTATTTCCTTGCTTGTGGTGAAATGATTTTAATAAAAAAAAAAAGAGGAGGAGGACTTGCCTTCAAAATACTAGCTTTTTGTCATGGTTCTAATACTGACTAGTGATACAATTCGGGGAAATATGCTACTATTTTGGCCATTGGACTGGCAGCAGGTCCATCATTTGTTTTTTTTATATACTATTTCAATTGTGATGCTATTCAGATAACTTCACTGATTTTCTTCAATTCATCATTTGAACAAGTGCTATTACTTACTCTATTTCATATTGATAAAGATTTGAATTTTAAACTGATGTAGTTTGAAGCAAATTTCTGGAAATCTGTTTTAATTTATTGATGAATTTCTTTTTAAAACCAGCTGTGAACACTATCACAGCAGAGCTTATGTCAAGTCAAATTAAATCCACTTGATTATGTCTAATCATTTTGGAAATTATTTTTTATATAACGTTCTGAAGTTAAATGAAGCAATTAGTATCAACTTACAGTATTTTCCTTGTGCTCCAAAACATTTTATTCAATTATATTGTTTGTTCGCCGACTTAATGGTAATATTAGCCATTTCACTACAAGGAAACATTTGGCATTCATTGACCGAGTAACCAGTACTGTTTGTGGTTGAAATTTCCACAATCTTTCTCTTAAAACACTTTAGAAAAACAGGTCCAGTAGCTGTTATTTCTCTTTCCAGTATTGGTGGAGAGTTGCTTTTCTAACCTTTTATTTGAAGTAGTGTGAAATGTCAACATTTTGATTGTCATTATTTTCTCTTTGAGTTACATGTGCTATCCATTTTAGTTGTTGCTGCTGTTAGTAGTCAGGGTGGCAGCACCTGTTAGGGTCCCAGCTATGGGCAAATAGTGAGCCCCAAACAAAAATCAACAGTATATTTTTATAAAATGACCAACAATATATTTTTTATAGCAAAATGACAATCAATGCAACACTAAAAAAATATATAAAAATACATTTTATAGTAAAATTACCAACAATACATTTTATGATTTATAAAATACAGTGTAACCCAGATATAAGAGAGTTGTCGGGACCGGATACGAAGTCTCTTATATCCGGGTTTCTCTTATATCCGGGTTTGGTATATTATATATACATTAACACAGGCTCTAATTTGGGACCAGAGAAAATCGCTCTTATATCCGGGTTTCTCTTATATCCGGGTTACACTATATATTTAAAAACATTTTTACTCTGAAAGTATAAAATTAGGTACAAAATATCTGTACTTGAAAGCATAAAATTATGTAAAAAAATATTTCGATTTCAGCATTAAATAACCCATAGAGGTTGATATGCTGCCAAACGAAATCAACCAACTGCTAGTAGTCCTTAAGTGATGTGGTTTCTATTATTTGATACAGTTCTTTATGTCCTAGAAACAGTCGAACAGGTTGTTCATTACTGTTGAACTCTCTGCCTTGAGCAGAGAGGAACCTGGACG
The DNA here is from genome assembly GCA_964036315.1 of Acanthosepion esculentum. NCBI lineage: Eukaryota > Metazoa > Mollusca > Cephalopoda > Sepiida > Sepiidae > Acanthosepion > Acanthosepion esculentum. The sequence goes on along the minus strand of OZ038512.1, from coordinate 54,864,712 downwards.
AGACTTTGCCGAAGGGCAAAGTTTCGTCCAGGGAGGTAGACAGGCCCTGAACCAGTTTATGCAGGTTCTAAGGGAATATTTTTGGTCTTGCCTACGGGCTCGGAGAACCCATGGTAAACTCTGCCTTGTGCCACATACATCCGGGGGGGGGGGCTGTTGAATATAACAGTTCTTTGATTCTGTAGCACCAGTCCACAATGTTCAAAGGAGGATGATCTTTGCTAAGACCCTCAGGCTTTACTAGTGAATATTTTTTTTAATCTATTTGTTTTTTCTTATATTTCTTTTTTCTGAATAGATAATTTGGTTTTAAGTGTTTATTCTTACTGGTTAGAAAATGCATAGAAGCTTTCTTTTTTTTTGTACCTGGTGATTGCTCTCTGTGTGTTGGTTAATTGAAAATTTATAACAAGCTTTCTGAAACTAGGTTGATATTTTTTTAATCATTTCACCCCAAGCTAGGCAGTAAAGTCTCTAAAATGCAAGTGCGGATTTTGATTGGTTTATTTTGTTAGAGGTTATCTTTTGCAGGTTTTTTAAAGCCAGAAAATATTTTGGAATTTTAAGAATTTTTTAGAGATAGCAATGATTTACTGAGACAAGTCCTACTAATTAACCCATAGATGGGAGGAGAAGAGGTGGATCCATACCTTTCCCAAGGGTATTCATATATATGAATATAATCAACCACACATTCAAGCTTACTGCACCTGATATTCCTGAGCAGTCACCCATCTAGGTACTTAGGCTTGAAATTGCTTAACTTTGGTGATTGTTTGAGAACTGGTGTTTCAGCGTAATATGACTGTAAGCCCATAAGGATGGGATAATATGAGGAAAGAAAACAGGATGATTTTTTTTTTTTATTCATATGTCTATAATAATGCTTGTGAAATATAGAATACTAGCTTAAAAGTCACTCTATCGGTTGGCCTTTAAGCTAGCTCCTGCAAGGGGCTCTTGATTGGGCCTTCATCACAATAGGTAAGGACGAGTAGATGCAATAGGCAACAATAGACTACAGAAGAACTCAAAATTGATTGCTACATTTAAGTATTGCATTAATATTTAAGCTTATCTTTTAAAAGTTCAGTGATATTTATTCTGCCACCACTAAATTTAAAGACAATTTGATATACATAAGGCAAACAATTATTTGTATTTATTTCCAAATAAAAATTTATTTCCAAGTTATAAAAATTGTTATTGCACAAAAAAAATTTGTTGCAGAAAATCATGTAACAAAAAAAAAATTGCCTAAAACAATCGCAGTAATGAAAACTTGGGAATCCAAAATTTCAGGATTGTGGGTCTGGATATTTTTTTTTTTTTAAGTGTATCACCCCAAGCAAGGCTGGAGGCAACTATCACGCAAGGAGTTAAAGAAAGGTTGGAGGAAGAGCAGATAGGAGTGGTAAAGGAGAAGATGTGGAGAAAGAGAAAGACAGTGGGTCGATCAAGGCAAGGGGGTTACAGAAGATTTGGAGCGAGAGCAGATAGGAATGAAAAATGAAAGGATGTGGAGAAGGGAAGTGGATAGATCAAGGCAACTGGAGATGTCGATTGACGCTACGCTTAAACCGTTGGAGATTGTATTTGTCAGGGAAACAGTAATAGGGAAGGGAGTTCCATAGGCGAGATGTGAGAGACATGAAGCTATTGGAGTAGAAGAGACGTCTACATCTAACAGTTTCCACGGTGTAGGGGGGGGAGCGGGATGCCAGCCTCGTGGGACGTTTAAATTCACGAGGCCTAGGGACAAGCGAAAGCAGCTCCTCGGAGCAATTACTGTGAAAGTACTTGTAAAAAAAATTTGCTCACGGAGTTTGCTTGATTTCAAAATGGTATATGTTGGGCTATGGCCTCTAAGAGTAAAGATGAAAAAGTGTCACACAGTGACACGGACATTTGCATTTATTATTGTTGTGGTAGGATCCACCTAATTTGCATAGTGGAGTACCGACCATATAAATATGGTTGGTACCGGGAAGAGAGGGGATCGAATCAAGAGATTCAACCAGAGACTCTGCCCGACTGCGACTCAGTCAACACATTCTCCAGGAACGGTCTTCCCAGGAATATACAAAAGACTATGTGTAAATATTGTGTACACTTTCTTGTTTCAATACATTTTGTCCTAAGTACATTTTGTGTTGCATTATTATTCCATGCATTAGTCAAGTTTCAACAATTATATAGAAGAAAATTTAAATAAACACGTAGCAATGAGTAACTGTAATTATAGATTTGTAAAAAATGCATTTTCTGAATATTATAAATTTTCTTCTCAGATTATATTTAAATCTCAGATTACTCAGTTTAATTTTCCAGTGGGTAGGGCTGTCATTTAGCTATAATTATATGTTCATTATATAATAGGCTATTATTTTTGTTAAGACCTGGTTTTGCTCAAACTGAGTGACAGCATTTTATCAGAAAAATGTTCACTGAGGAAAAATTTCAATAAACTTAAATAATGCGTAAGGGTTAAATCCACTTTGGTAGGTAAGGAAAGACGCTACTGCCACTGCTCAAAACACATTCATTAAGCTGATGAGTAATTAATTATAATGCATGGTATTAAGCGATCATGTATCTTTTGATACATGACTGACGAGGCAGATTTTTTCTTGCAGTAGGTTGCCATTTCGTTTTGCAGTAGACCAGTTGGCATCGAAGGCTATAGAACCTGGTCTGTCCTGCTATTGGGAAAGGTATGAATCCTCTTCTTCTCTCCCCAGCTATGGGTAAATAGCAAGACAGACCAGGTTCTATAGCCTTGGATGGCAACTGGTCTACCGCAGAAAGAAATGGCAACCTACTGTGGAAAAAATCTGCTTTGTCAGTCATGTATTGAAAGATACATGATTGCCTAAGCGTGTATCACGCATGGCACATAACTGACGAGCTGAGGAGTAGGAGTTTAGCCAAGGATGGTGAGTTCAATCCTAGGTAAAAACCACAAGAGTCAGCATAGTTAACAATTTTTATTTAAATTTTCTTCTATAGTTCAGATATATTTATAAATTTATGAATAAAAAATTTGTTGTAGTTATTTGTTTATATGGTAAATAATATTGCATATTCATTGGCTCACATATTATAATCTTGAAAATATTAAATTATTCTTGTAAATAAACAATCTAATAAATAGTTTTTAATATTTTTGTTAATTCTCAAGAGAAAAGAAAATGTATAAATTCAGTCTCATATGTTTGGGGTTTTATTAAAATTCTAAAAATAGCTTTTTAAAACAAATTTTACTAAGGGTGCATACAGTAAGAGTGATGCCAAGAGAAAATCTGTCCTTTTTGACACACCTGTTCCCCACCCAGGTATGCTTGTTAAACTTTGCCCATATTTTTATATCTCAAGTTACAACTTATGAACTTTGTATGGTGGAGTAATGGATAGCGGCTCAGATTGAGGAATCTGAGAACCGAGTTCAAATTCCAGTCAAACCCATTACATTCACTTATGTGCTAATACCCTTGGGAAAGGTATGGATTCTCCTACCCCCCAAGCTATGGGTAAATAGAAGGACATATTGGATTCTATAGCCTTGGATGGCAACTGGTCTACCACAGAAAGAAATGGCAACCTACTGTGGGGAAAAATCTACTTCGTCAGTCATGTATTGAAAGATACATGATCGCTTAAGTGTGTATCACGCATGGCACATAACTGACTGACTGAGGTCTTAGCAATATCCATCCTCCTTTGAGCCTCATTTTGGGGTACTATAGAATCACAAAGAACTTTAGCAAATAACAGAAATCACATCCCTTGGGGACTTTCATCAGCAGCAACAAGTAAAATTAGAAAAAAAAAACGTCATAAGATGTTGATGTTCTGCATTACTTCAGATAAAAGGTTAGGAAGGAAACCCCCATCAATACTAGAAAAAGAAATAACAGAGCACTTGAGAAATCTATTTTCTTGACAAAAATGTTTTAATAGAAAAATTTTATAAATTTCAACCGAAAGTAGTACTAGCTGCTTGGTCAATGAATGCCAAATGTTTCCTTATAAGGAAATAGTTAATATTACCATCACCATACAGGCGTTTCTTTGTTGGGTGTTTCTTCCAGCTGATGTCTAGTGCAACTCATAACATCCTTGTGTATGTTCCATCAAATAATGCTTCTTGGTGTTTCGTCAGTGTTTATATTGTTGATCTGTAGAGCAAGATAGATTCTACCGTGACCTTAAAGAAATCCCTTTTAAGATTATCAGAGAGGGAGAACTTCCAGATGGTGCTCAGACCATCAAGGGCACCCTAGGCTTTGCCTTTGTGGATTTTGATATCTATCTCCATTGATTGGAATGTTGCTGCCAAGCTAAACAAATTCCTGGACAGATTTGATGATGATGCCGTTTTTCAACTTAATTTCTCCTTCTTGGTTGTAGCTGTATGGACAGCTTCCTCCTATCTTAGTTTCACTAAGAGAGAGAAGGCTTCGGTTAGCTGGACACTCTTGGAGAAGTCAGTCAGATCTTGTAAGTGACACTCACCTATAGAAGACATTGCATGGCAAAAGATCTGTTGGAAGACCTACATTGACCAACTTGTAGATGACTCTTGATGTCATCTGGAAGACCTGCTGACAGCAATGTCTGGAAGGAAAGAGTCAGGAGAATCTGAGAAGAATTCTCAACCTGATGATGATGTTGACCATTATCATCTTAATGGCTTTATTGCCTCCTCTCAACTTGCTCTTCTATCCAAGTGAAAAACAACATTTTTTTAAACTTATTTTTTAAATTTTTTTTGGATGGGTGGTAGTGTGAATTTCTCTGGCTGTGTATAGAGAGGGAATACAAGAGGGAATACAAAAGATGTTACTATGGTAACATTTAGAGCCTGCTTTGTTAATGTGGTGTTTTTAGTAAGCATTCAAGTTTTACACAAATTCTAATTACTATGGCATTAAAACATTTTCTGGTAATTGTTTTCTTTGTATATTATCAGAAAGAGAATTGAATGATTCAAAATCATCTTCAGTAGGAATGTGCACATGCACTAATTCAAGCACTTGTGGGACATAGCTCAATGGTAAAGAAGAGGACAGCAAATAATAAGGTGTTTGCACTTGATTGTACTGCCGGGTAAAAAACATACTGTAATATAGTTACCTTCACTTTTTCACTGAAGAAACTGCATCTCATGCTAAAAAAGGGCCCTAAACTCAGGAAAAACAAAGTTTTATCGTCAAAATGTTTGATATAATTAAAGAAGAAAGACCAAAGTAATTTTATTAAATTTTTTTAATCCTTTCTAGCAAATTCAAAATTTTAGTTAAAAATTTTTTTTATTTTTTTAAAATTTTTTTAATTTTTATTTTTTATTTTTTTATTTTTGTTATTTTATTTTATTTTTGTTATTTTATTTTATTTTTGTTATTTTATTTTATTTTTGTTATTTTATTTTATTTAAAAAAAATTTTTTTTTAATTTTTTTTATTTTATGTTTTTTTTTGGTGTTAATAGTTGATGTAATATTTATGATTAGTGTTTTAGCACCATTTTTTTTTTTTCTTCTTCGTATTTTCTCTCCTTGACTTTGGGAAATTTTCTGATTTTTTTCCTAGTTATTTCTGTTCTCTTAATTCTCAGGCCATGCTTATATTGTTCATTTAAGTAATATTTTTAGATAAAAAAGAAATCTGTATTTTTTTCTTCACTTTTTTTCTTGTCCCTTTCAAAAAGTACAGCCTCTTTGATTCTGGACTGACTGAAAATAGATTATCTAAAATTGGATTATTTTCATGGAAATTTATTTTATACCCCAACAAATTTAATGCGTTTTTTTCATGTTTCTTTCTTTGATTTTCCCCTATTTTTCTTTTCTTCCTTTGTCCCATTATGCTAAGAATGAACATATTCTAGTCACTAAATGTAGCTCTATTAGCTGTATATCTTGAGAACTTTTGATCACAATAACACTATGCCTGAGTAGGGACATGAGGGTTTGATTTGTGTGTCTGTGTTGACCAAGACCAATAACTCTATAAAAGTCAGGGATTGATTTGACACTGTAGTGATATTATAAACAGGACACCATTCTAAATCGATAACAAATCAATATTTTTCAATCCTGACAAGTGTCGTGTCTTAAGGAAGGTTTACAGAATGCTAATCTACCAAAATATTTCCCCTTCAAATTTTGCCCCCCCTTTTTTTTTAAGTGGACTTGTCTATTTAAGTAGTTCTATAGACCTTTCTTAACATAAAGTTGTCAAAGTAGCCATGCTTTATTTATGTTATCACTTTATTTATTTATTTTTTTTTATGAAGGTTTTTAAATGTTATTTTAGCTACTTTTGCCATCTGTGTTATTTTTTTTTTATGGCATACCTGTGTTTTATGATGTGCTGCGTAAATTACTTGGTTAGGATAGCTTATATAATCGGCTAAATCTTACTAAAAACCGTTGCATAATTACAATCAAGCTTGACATTCTGACCGATAAGAATTGCACTGGGTAAACTTCCATTATGGAGTAACATGCACTTTTGAACTATCTAAGAATAGTTGCCATTTATTTGGGTCATGGCATCACACCTATTTCATACAACAATCCTGATACACCATGACAGGAAACAAAATCATTGTACTGTAGTAGGTTTTATTACCATTGTACCATTTTGCAGGGAAATTCTTGTCTTTCAGTCTTGAAGCTAATGTTTCTAATAACTCTTTTGCTTGACCTAAATCTTTTACTAAGTCATTCAATTCTGCCTGATCAAATCTTTTACGCTCTCTAGTTGAAGCATTTACAAAATCTGTATTGCTGCCATATTTAAGAATATGCTCTGCCATATCAATATCACTTTCATCTTTTAGTGAAGGCAGCTGTGTAAAAACTGGTATGGGTATTTCATTTGGATGAGACCCTAGGTGAATCACTGAACCCTGATTTGGGTAACTGAGTTTTTGCTGAGTATTCTTATTATGACAAGAAGTCTATGAAGCAACATTAAGTTACATGTGGTTTTATTTTTAGATCTTGCATTAATTCATTGGAATGCCAAATGCTAATTTATCTGGTCTGGTGCTTCTGTGTATTTAGAGATTCTTGATAAAATCCAAAGAAAGTGCAATGTTATTGGTCCTGATCTTGCATCTCAGCTTCAGTCACTTTTCTATCACTGTAACATAGCTGTGCGTTTTTCTATAAATATTTTTGTGGTAATTGTTCTGGCAACCTTTACTCTTTGGTACCTAGATTTTATGAATTTTAGTGAAGTACTTGATTGGTAGCTCAGTCTCATCATTTTAGAGTTTAACCGGCTAAATGTAACCATAAGTTCCGTGAGTAGTTTCCTCACCTGTGAAACTTTCTTCTGGCTTCCTGCTTTCTTGTCAATTTTGATCTTTAATGCAAAAATGTTGGTTGTCAGAAAAAAAAGAACTGCTGAAATGTGAAGGTGGAAAAAGAACTGCTGAAATGTGAAGGTGGAAAAAGAACTGCTGAAATGTGAAGGTGGAAAAAGAACTGCTGAAATGTGAAGGTGGAAAAAGAACTGCTGAAATGTGAAGGTGGAAAAAGAACTGCTGAAATGTGAAGGTGGAAAAAACTGCTAAATGTGAAGAAAACAAACATTTTTTTTTATCTGTACCTTTTTATAATATGGTCCTTTTGAAAATAACAACTTTTAATCAAAAGGAGTTGAGAAGTTAATTTTCCTACACGTGTCATGTTGTTCATGGTCGTGATATTAATATATGAACGCAGAATCAGTAGTTTATAAAGCCCCAGGTAAACCTGCTTAGTATAAGTTTATTTTGTAAGAGCATTTGTTAGTTATGAACATTCTGAAACCTTACACTCAAACAATACATCTGCAGAATAAGGTCTGAAATTAGAACTTCTGCATCATGACAATGAACGGCTGTATTGCAATCAACAGGTGTTGTAAACTGAGAAGCCTAGAATTCACAGTTGGTGTACACCTCCTCCATACAGCTCCACTTTGGCGCCACCAGACTTCTGGCTGTTCCCAAAATTGAAAGAAGAGTTGAAAGGTCAATATTTTTTTTTATCCTGTGTGCAGCTGGATGAAAAGCAATCCAGACTTTTTTTTATGGACAGAATATTTTGAAAAATGTTGAGCACTAAATAAACATATAACATGGAAATTAAGTAAAATTTACTTCATTTTGACACTAATTTTATTATTCTATATTCTAAAACTTATTTTATCCATTGCAGACTGTATGAATTAAACCTTGGACAAGGTCTCAGACACTAAAAATTGTATATACTATTGGTACCAGTTATATGCTGTATTTATTCAATGTTATCCACTCAGTGTATAAGAAAGTTTCAAATCCTACCTTTTATCAACAGTACATGCTTATGTTATTTTTTTTCCTTTTATTCTTTAATTATTTTTGGGGTGAATATTTTCGGTTTAACACCTGGCCTCAAATTTTATAAAGTATTTTTCTCAGATTGATTTACTACATATATTTGAGTATGATGCTTGTTTTTATGATCAGTTTTTTTAATGTAAAAAAAGAAGGAAGTCAAACTCTACACAGGTAATTTTTTTGAAGAGGTTACAAAAAAAAAAATAGTATGTTTTCAGTGACTTGTTGCACTACACACACGTAAATGTTTTTCTGGAGGGGTTAAAGTTAAATGCAAAAAATTCAGGGGATGCACTATACATAAAGTTGGCTTCTATACAAATAAAAAGAGGTTCATATTTTGTCTATAAGGCAGATTTTACAAGTATATCATTTACAGTTAGGAATAAAGTTTTGTATGATACAAAAGTTAAGAAAAACACAAAATAAGTCTAAATGATTTTAGCTCAGTCTGAAGCTAGTAGTCTTTTTTTATAACTTCCAGTAAAATCAAGATATGAGGACTTTAAGGCAACCACCCACTGTACACAAGAAAGGAAAAAGGTAATACATAATTGAAATCTTTTGGGATCAGGTGCTACTTAAACAGAAAATAGGGATTTCCAGTCATGAGCTTATATTGTTAAGCTGCATTCTTGTATGGCCAGTCATGAGCTGTCAGTTGGAGAAAGTGGCAATTTGAGTTGGAGTATTTTGAAGATGGGATTCATGTTTTCTTTTCTTCCCATGGTGATTTTTAACCTTCTGTCCCTTTATTGAATGTGCATTGGACCTTTCCCAGTTTTTGTTAACACTGATGCAAACAAGAATCAGAATGCTTGTGGTGAAGTTGTCCAGTCAACAGAAGACTGTCCAAGGGCTGCGGCCATATCTTGGCACTTGTTTTTACTAGCGTGTCACTTATGTACTCAAGGAAAGAACCCCAGACTATTTATTTTTAAGGTCATTTCCTTCAATTAATGAACTGTACTTACAATTACCAAGAAATCCCCCCCCCCAGTCTGTTTCATTGAATCTGTAGTGTTTAAGAAAATCTTTAAAACCTATATAAATTAAGATTTGGTAAAATGAACACATTAGATAGATCCAAACAGACACACTATTAGAACAATTTTTATTAATTAATCAATTTCAGACAAAGAATAAAAAACCTTTTTTATTGTAAATTAATTATAAACAGGATATTATATCCCTACTGAATGAATATCAACATAAATTTAATTAACTTATAATTTATGGAGAAAGATTATACACCGATAAAAACAGATATCAAATTACCAATCTGCAAAGTTTCAGATGTTAAGCATGTATAGTTATTAAGTTATTAGAAATCTTATACACTTCAAGTAACACATATTCAAATAGAGCCTGTCATATATTTGCATGTGTTTTTTATCTACCAACATGTCAGTGTGTCAAGTATAAATAAAGGACACCATATCAAGTAGGCAGTCTGCATGGTAGTCTGAGTAGCAACCAGATGTAAGAGTTTGAGTTGAAGTTGTAAGAGGAGTCAGTAAGAAATCTTCCTGTATCTAGTCTTCAATAGAAGAAACTGGACATAAAAACAAAAAACTTTGTAAAAAAAACCCCAAAAAAACAAGAAATCAAAAACCAAAAAAAATAATAACAATAACTCATCAATTTATGGAATATAAAAATTTTGTATTTTATACTTTATTTGTTTTCTTTTTTCCCCTTTCCTTTTTTGTTGTGGATGATGTTTTTACAAGACCAAATTTTTCAATCTTGCCTCCGCAACCTTCCACAGGAAATAAAAATAATTTTTCTTTTGTATATCTTGACATGTTTTTTTATTTTTTCCCAACTCTACATTTGTCAAAATATATTGATTACAAAATGAATGCAAAACAAATTATTTCAGTACAGTTACTCCTTGTCTGGCAGTTCCCATGGTTCGTTGTGGCTCTGCCACTAGAATTCTTTGATTCAGTTCCAAAGTACAATTTGAAATATTTATAAGCTGATTTGTTAAACTGAAAGCTTCATACCATGCACAAATGGTTTGAAACCAAATTCAGCTCAAAATTCAGTATTTATTCACTTTTTCCTACCTCCTTATAAATTATTTTTCATACTGCCAATTAAAAAGCAGAAGCAAAATCAAATTGTAATTCAACATATAATTTATATAAATATTAAAAATATATTATTTATTTTCCAAACTCTTTGAAAAATCATTAAAACTAAGAAAACTGTTAAAATTTCTTATGTAATAGTTTGAAAAAAACAAAACAAAAAACCAATTTAGTTGACATTGACTTAATTTAAGACTACAAATGTCTGAAATACTAAGTGTAAAAAGGGGGGGGGAATAGAAAACTTCTTGGGAATCAATTTTTTTTTAAAGATAAGTAAATTATTTTCTAGCATTTTAGGAGGTTAAGTAATGGCCATATCTGCGGGTTGCCTAGTTAAACATTCAATTTATAATTTACTTCTAAAGGACCGCACTTTTATAAAACGTACTTGTATGACCCCTCTCCTGATATTTTTTCTTTGTCTTCATCTTTATTGTTGCTTTAAATTAACAATTAATATTGTTATTAATATTTGTAATATACAATAGGCACGGTGACCAGAAATAATCATCTTTCTTTTTTCTTTCTTTCTTTTTTCTTTCTTTCTTTTTTCTTTCTTTCTTTTTTCTTTCTTTCTTTTTTCTTTCTTTCTTTTTTCTTTCTTTCTTTTTTCTTTCTTTCTTTTTTCTTTCTTTCTTTTTTCTTTCTTTCTTTTTTCTTTCTTTCTTTTTTCTTTCTTTCTTTTTTCTTTCTTTCTTTTTTCTTTCTTTCTTTTTTCTTTCTTTCTTTTTTCTTTCTTTCTTTTTTCTTTCTTTCTTTTTTCTTTCTTTCTTTTTTCTTTCTTTCTTTTTTCTTTCTTTCTTTTTTCTTTCTTTCTTTTTTCTTTCTTTCTTTTTTCTTTCTTTCTTTTTTCTTTCTTTCTTTTTTCTTTCTTTCTTTTTTCTTTCTTTCTTTTTTCTTTCTTTCTTTTTTCTTTCTTTCTTTTTTCTTTCTTTCTTTTTTCTTTCTTTCTTTTTTCTTTCTTTCTTTTTTCTTTCTTTCTTTTTTCTTTCTTTCTTTTTTCTTTCTTTCTTTTTTCTTTCTTTCTTTTTTCTTTCTTTCTTTTTTCTTTCTTTCTTTTTTCTTTCTTTCTTTTTTCTTTCTTTCTTTTTTCTTTCTTTCTTTTTTCTTTCTTTCTTTTTTCTTTCTTTCTTTTTTCTTTCTTTCTTTTTTCTTTCTTTCTTTTTTCTTTTCTTTTTTCTTTTCTTTTTTCTTTTCTTTTTTCTTTCTTTCTTTTTTCTTTCTTTCTTTTTTCTTTCTTTCTTTTTTCTTTCTTTCTTTCTTTTTTCTTTCTTTCTTTTTTCTTTCTTTCTTTTTTCTTTCTTTCTTTTTTCTTTCTTTTTTCTTTCTTCTTTCTTTTTTCTTTCTTCTTTCTTTTTTCTTTCTTCTTTCTTTTTTCTTTCTTCTTTCTTTTTTCTTTCTTCTTTCTTTCTTTTTTCTTTCTTTTTTCTTTCTTTCTTTTTTTTTTCTTTCTTTCTTTTTTTTTTCTTTCTTTCTTTTTTTTTTCTTTCTTTCTTTTTTTTTTCTTTCTTTCTTTTTTTTTTCTTTCTTTCTTTTTTTTCTTTCCTTCTTTCTTTTTTTTCTTTCCTTCTTTTTTTTCTTTTAATAAATATTTTACATATTACTAAAGATCACAGTAATGAGTCGGAGTTTCCAATTTGCTATACAGAATTCATTGCAAGATTGATTGTCCTCCAAAAGCCAAAACAAAATCTGTTCACACAATGTGATTTCTTAAAATTGGAAAAAACTTTTTTTAGAATTTTGTAATCTTGGAGTACTTAATCAATAGTCATATATGAAAAAAGAACTCCAGATTACAGAAATCATGTGGTATGACCATATTTTGTTTTGGCTGTTGTAAAGGAATCAATTTATATCACAAATTGGACCCCCACCCACCTAAAAATTTAATAAATTTTTTTCTTTAATATTTGTAATTTGGAGTGCTTAATCTATAATAATATGAAAAAAAATTTTATAAAATGATTATTTCTAGTCACATGTACAATTCCACTAACAATTCTTAACATACTGATAGAATTTCATGAATTATTCAGATAAATAGTTTCATATTTTAGAACACTGTGCATTTTCAGCCTTTGTCAGGAGTATATTATAATCAAAATAAAAATTTAAAAAGTAATCTGATGAATTCTGCAAATAAGGAGGGTTGGAGAATACATTGGCTGAAATATGTTCAAAATAATTAAAGATGAGTATATCACATACTCTCTCCCTCTGTCTTTTGTCTCGCATACTCCCTCTGTCTTTTGTCTCGCATACTCCCTCTGTCTTTTGTCTCGCATACTCCCTCTGTCTTTTGTCTCGCATACTCCCTCTGTCTTTTGTCTCGCATACTCCCTCTGTCTTTTGTCTCGCATACTCCCTCTGTCTTTTGTCTCGCATACTCCCTCTGTCTTTTGTCTCGCATACTCCCTCTGTCTTTTGTCTCGCATACTCCCTCTGTCTTTTGTCTCGCATACTCTCTCTTTTGTCTCACTTTCTCACATACTCTCTTTTGTCTCACTTTCTCTCTCCCCATGTAACTCTCTCTATAATATGTTATTGATTAATTTCTCTTTCTTTGGTTTATTTGTAGGCAATATTTTTGGCATGATGAAAAAGGCAAGAAATTTAAATGTACAGCACCTGAATATGTTGATTATGTTATGTCATTCATACAAAAGGATATTTTAGAAGAAACAGTTTTTCCCACAAAATTTGGTAAGTTTCTCAAAATGGTATTGCTGAACTCATTTTCAGCCAGAGGTGAGCCTTTGGGTGTAAATACATTTATCCACTAATAGACTAATTAACCAAGAAAATTATCTCTTTAAATTTCTGTGATTTTTTTTTTTTTTTGTTTAATTTTTTTTTTGTTTAATATTATTTTTTGTACTTAAGCATAAATATTTTAAAAGAAGGAAATCTCTTTATTTTGTTGTATATGATGCATTTTTTTTTGGCCATATACCTTCAGAATGAATGCGATCATGCCTCTCTATGTATTATTTCTATAAATAAGTTTAAATATTATAATTTTTTACTTCTTAAATTATAATAATTATAATTTAATAATGCTCTTTCATGTTACTCAAATTGTTTCAGCTGTGTCAAATAGGAATTTTGCATGCTAATAAAAGTAAAGTATTTTAATAATAGTATGCCTCAATGTTATGAAGACTAGAATAAAATCTGTGTTTATAGTCGTGTGAATATCACACTGAAAAAAAATTCAGGTTTGTTCAAGTGAAAAGGGAATAAAAAAAATTTCTTTCAATTTGATGATGGTAATAAAAATAAAAAAAATAATAAATTAATAAATATAAAAAGTAATGAATATAAATATTAAAAAATTAATAAATATAGATATAAAAAATATGAATAATAAATATTAAAAAATTAATAAATATAGATATAAAAAATATGAATAATAAATATTAAAAAATTAATAAATATAGATATAAAAAATATGAATAATAAATATTAAAAAATTAATAAATATAGATATAAAAAATATGAATAATAAATATTAAAAAATTAATAAATATAGATATAAAAAATATGAATAATAAATATTAAAAAATTAATAAATATAGATATAAAAAATATGAATAATAAATATTAAAAAATTAATAAATATAGATATAAAAAATATGAATAATAAATATTAAAAAATTAATAAATATAGATATAAAAAATATGAATATTAAAAGATTAAAAAAATAAATATATTAATAAATATTAAAAAATTAATAAATATAGATATAAAAAATATGAATATTAAAAGATTAAAAAAATAAATATATTAATATTAAAAAATTAATAAATATAGATATAAAAAATATGAATATTAAAAGATTAAAAAAATAAATATATTAATAAATATTAAAAAAATTAATAAATATAGATATAAAAAATATGAATATTAAAAGATTAAAAAAATAAATATAATAAATATTAAAAAATTAATAAATATAGATATAAAAAATATGAATATTAAAAGATTTAAAAAAATAAAGATAATAAATTAAAAAATTAATAAATATAGATATAAAAAATATGAATATTAAAAAGATTTAAAAAATAAAGATAATAAATATTAAAAAATTAATAAATATAGATATAAAAAATATGAATATTAAAAAGATTTAAAAAAATAAAGATAATAATAAATATTAAAAAATTAATAAATATAGATATAAAAAATATGAATATTAAAAGATTAAAAAAATAAATATAATAAATATTAAAAAATTAATAAATATAGATATAAAAATATGAATATTAAAAGATTAAAAAAATAAATATAATAAATATTAAAAAATTAATAAATATAGATATAAAAATATGAATATTAAAAGATTAAAAAAAATAAATATAATAATAAATATTAAAAAATTAATAAATATAGATATAAAAAATATGAATATTAAAGATTAAAAAAAATAAATATAAATATTAAAAAATTAATAAATATAGATATAAAAAATATGAATATTAAAAAGATTAAAAAAAATAAATATAATAAATATTAAAAAATTAATAAATATACATATAAAAAATATGAATATTAAAAGATTAAAAAAATAAATATCATAATAAATATTAAAAAATAGATACAAAAAAAAAATAAATTTAAAAAATATAAATACATAAAAAATAAGATATAAATAATGAAAATAAATATCATAATAAATATTAAAAAATAGATACAATAAAAAAATAAATTTAAAAAAATATAAATACATAAAAAATAAGATATAAATAATGAAAATAAATTTAGATTTTTAAAACATTTAAAAAAATTATTAAAAATTAAAAATAATAAAATGTCCTTTTAAATAGATTTTGAACTCAATTTTTTTGTTGTTGTTGTTCCCATAATGCTTCAACTGACCCCTTGCTGCTGTTAATTAAAAGTTTGTTTTTTTTCTCCTCCTCCGCCTCTTCATGTCTTCTCATCTTTCTCTCTGAAACCAATAGATGAAATACAATAGACAGCATTATTTACGTAGTTGGTACCCACAGAACAATACCCTAATGATTAAAGCATTAGTTTGTGAATTTCGTGAGAGAGCAAATATGAGTTCAACCCCTGGGCCTGGTAGCACAGACTTAGTCTCCTTGGAAACAGGACAAGCAGTGACTGAGTAGTACTAAATAAGAACAAGACAAGATATTCCTAAACCTAGCGGGATGAGAATAATCTGTCCTTATAGATTAAATAAAGAGTTTGAAATTCCATAAAGGTTAACTGGATCAACAGACACTTGAAGGTCAAAGGGCACAACAGCCAAAAAATTGAGATAATAACAAAGTTATATTTCTCTTGTTTATGTCTTTATAGTCAAGACATTGTTATTCAGAGCACATTGCAGTGTTAATCGGTACAAATTATAAGTCCCATATTAAAAAAAAAGAAAGAAAAAGAAAGGTATGAAGTCCAATGAAAAATATTTTTAGTGCAACTAACACTAGACCCCCCCCCCCGGCCCACTCCTCGAAAACTAACCAGAAAATGATTGTTTCTAAAGACTTAAAAGAAAAAAAAATCATTTGTTCATGCTTTTTTGTCTGTTCAATTTTTCAAAGATTGTTTCAAGAATAACAATTACAAAACGGAAATACCAACTTTCTAATGTAACCTCAATGCTTACTGACCCATTCATACACTGGGTGTCCATTGTTGTCAGAGCATTAATAGCAATTTCTCTGGTCAGTGGAGCAAATGTATTATTATCTTTTTTTTTTGTTTCTTTTTTTAATTCTCAATCCACTCAGGACAGCTATGTAAAACACTAACATCAGACTATTACTTACACACACGCACACTGGTTGATCAATAAGTCTTGTTACAGTGTAACCTGGATATAAGAGAGTTGTCATGACTGGAGAAGAAGTCTCTTATATCCGGGTTTGGTCTATTTTGTTTACATTAACACAGGCTCTAATTTGGGACCAGAGAAAATCTCTCTTATATCCGGGTTACACTGTATTAGCTAAAATTTGATCTGAAATGATGCATTGATTTAATTGATTTCATATTCATCAATAAATAAAGGCATTGGTTGAAAAGTAAATGTTGGCTCCAATCCAGAGGAATGGTTGCGAGGGACATTCCCTCCCCAAATTTATCGATAAATCAGAGATGCTGGGATTTCTTCTTAACCAATAATCACTTGACTGTATCCCTTTTGTGTGTGAACACACTTCTTATTTTGTGAAGATTTTACCTTATTACTGTTGCTTTGCCCAGTTTTGATTTGCATATATATTGTTTGCTTTGTATTATTTTGCCATGTTTTTTTTCCTCTTTTGTTATTTATTGAAAATGTTGTCAATTCTGTTTGAGAACTTTGCCAATTATACTTACCCATGGCCAATGACCTTACAGTAAATATTTGTAAAATAATTTTTTTTCTGATTATGCTACTAACTGAAGTACATAAATTAGTACCCACATTAATGTGCCAATAGTCAAAGGATTGTTGGATTAGTATTTTATTGTAAACTCACTAGCCTGATGAAGTTGCAACAACTCAACTTGATACTGATTCAAGTGATCAGAAGACCTCTGGAAAGATGTCAAGTCATGCTGTCTTGATTGCTGTCCACAGTTCCCTGATATTTGTAGGTGTGGATCTTGTGTGCCAATAAACTTCTTTACCATATCCCTTAAATGTTTGATTGGGCTCATGCCAGGCCAACATGCTGGGTGCACAATTTGTTGCAAATCAACAGAATGAAACTCATACCAATTCTGAGCAGTTTTGACACCAATGACACTCTGCATTATGCTGCTGAAATGACCCATTGTTGTTGCACTACATGGAATCAATGATTGAGTGTAAATGGTCCCAAAACAGTGCTATTAAGTGGTCATCAATCAATGGCAGGTTGGCACACACATCTTTCTTGAGCAAGCAAATATTTTCTTTTTTGCCTTTTTTTCTTTTTCTTTGTCCTTTTTCTTTGTCTTTTGTCTTTTTCTTTTTTCTTTTTTCTTTCTTTTTTTCAGTCTTTTTCTTTCTTTTTTTCTGTCTTTTTCTTTCTTTTTTTCTGTCTTTTTCTTTTTTTCTTTTTTGTCTTTCTTTTTTTCTTTTTTGTCTTTTTCTTTTTTGTCTTTTTCTTTTTTTCTTTTTTGTCTTTTTCTTTTTTTCTTTTTTCTTTCTTTTTCTGTCTTTTTCTTTTTTCTTTTTTTCTTTCTTTCCTTTTTCTTTCTTTCCTTTTTCTTTCTTTCCTTTTTCTTTCTTTCCTTTTTCTTTCTTTCCTTTTTCTTTCTTTCCTTTTTCTTTCTTTCCTTTTTCTTTCTTTCCTTTTTCTTTCTTTCCTTTTTCTTTCTTTCCTTTTTCTTTCTTTCCTTTTTCTTTCTTTCCTTTTTCTTTCTTTCCTTTTTCTTTCTTTCCTTTTTCTTTCTTTCCTTTTTCTTTCTTTCCTTTTTTCTTTCTTTCCTTTTTTCTTTCTTTCCTTTTTTCTTTCTTCTTTCTTTCTTTCTTCTTTCTTTCTTTCTTCTTTCTTTCTTTCTTCTTTCTTTCTTTCTTCTTTCTTTCTTTCTTCTTTCTTTCTTTTTTCTTTCTTTCTTTCTTCTTTCTTTCTTTTTTCTTTCTTTCTTTTTTCTTTCTTTCTTTTTTCTTTCTTTCTTTTTTCTTTCTTTCTTTTTTCTTTCTTTCTTTTTTCTTTCTTTCTTTTTTCTTTCTTTCTTTTTTCTTTCTTTCTTTTTTCTTTCTTTCTTTTTTTCTTTCTTTCTTTTTTTCTTTCTTTCTTTTTTCTTTCTTTCTTTTTTCTTTCTTTCTTTTTTCTTTCTTTCTTTTTTCTTTCTTTCTTTTTTCTTTCTTTCTTTTTTCTTTCTTTCTTTTTTCTTTCTTTCTTTTTTTCTTTCTTTCTTTTTTTCTTTTCTTTTTTTCTTTTCTTTTTTTCTTTTCTTTTTTTCTTTTCTTTTTTTCTTTTCTTTTTTTCTTTTCTTTTTTTCTTTTCTTTTTTTCTTTCTTTCTTTTTTTCTTTCTTTCTTTTTTTCTTTCTTTCTTTTTTTCTTTCTTTCTTTTTTTCTTTCTTTCTTTTTTTCTTTCTTTCTTTCTTTTCTGTTGTTCACTGTTCCATCACAACAATGAAGGAAATTACGATGATTTGACCCTGTGCATATGGCATAACAGTTCAGGACTGGTGGAACCAAGAGACAGTTTATCCATATATAAGCCATGAAAATAGATATTTTGTCTGTGGGATAATGTGGCTATACTGTGTAAAACTGTTCATCACCCACAATGCCATGCAAATGCTTTTGATGCTGAAAAGTGAGGATTGAGTGAACATTATTGGTCTGAAGTGATACTGGAAGGAATTGTGTGTTTCCCATTAACAATGGGGATTCGTGTTCAAGCTCGGGTAAAAATGCACAATTTTGGATGCTGATTTTTTTTTCTTCCTCCAAAGACAGGCTGTTGTAATGGCATCATAGAGAAAGGTTTATTTTATATTCTTGATACAGTTCAGTTATGTGCCATGCATGGCACATGCTTAGGCGATCATGCATCTTTCGATACATGACTGACGAGGCAGATTTTTTTCCCGCAGTAAGTTGCCATTTCTTTCTGCACTAGACCAGTTGCCATCCAAGGCTATAGAACTCTGTCTGTCCTGCTATTTACCCATAGCTGGGGGGAGAAGAAGAGGATTCATACCTTTCCCAAGGTTATTAACATGTAAGAGAGCTCTCCTATTCCTCAATCCGAGATGCTATCCATTACTCCACCATGCCTCAGTTTTTGTCCTCTAAAGACAGTTTGTTGTCATGCCATAAAATAGGAAGGTTTATTTTATATTCTTGGTACAATTTCTAAAGAAGTGATGAATTTTTATTTATTAATTCAACAGATTTTATTACTTAAACATTATTTTTAGTGGATACGCATCAGAGCATATATTTTCCCTTAATAAGATCTCCAAATATATTTTCCCTTAATAAGATCTCCAAATATATTTTCCCTTAATAAGATCTCCAAATATATTTTCCCTTAATAAGATCTCCTAGAATGTTCAGCTGGTAGATGAAAATAAATATACTGTCTTTATTTCTGAGATGAGGCATTGTAACTATTTACACTATTTACATCATTTTGACTATTGTCATCATCTTTATTGTCATATTCATAACATTTCGGCCATTGCATGCTCTGACCTTCTTCAGGTGATATAACTTAGAATTTCAAATTAAATAAAGGGCTTGGTTCGAAATTCCAACATATGTCACCTGAAGAAAGTCAGAGTGTACAATGGCTGAAATGTCGTGAATATGGCAATAAAGAAAAGGACAACAGTCTGAATGATGTAAAAAAAAAAAAAACGTAATATTTAAGTAATAAATAAAAACTACAAATAGTTCAATTTACAAAAAAAAAAAAAGAACTTGGCAAAGGTATTTGTGAGACTGTCAGCTTAATAGCTGCAGGCACTGAAGATATCCAAATATATTATTTTGACACAAATAAATAAATGGACCATTTAGATCTAGTCCCTCTCTCTATTATCTCTCTCTCTCTCTCTCTTTTTTGCTAGTGGCTTACAGCCACATCATGTTGAAACACCAATTCTCTGTACAATCGTCAAAGTTAAGCAGCATTGAGCCCGGTCAGTACCTAGATAGGTGACTACTTGGGAATATCTGTAAGCTTGGATGTGTGGGTGGTGTAATGGATAATGGCTCTGAATTATTAATCAGAGAACAGAGTTCCAGTTTCAGTTGGGTTTGTTATATTCACTTACACATAAATTCCCTTGGGAAAAGCATGAATCCACCTCTTCCCTCTAGCTATGGCTTAATTAGCAAGACTTGTATCACTTAATCATTATTATCTTTAAAAAAAAATTTACAATCTAAAAATATTTTCTGGCTTTAAATAATCTGCAAACGGTTAAGATGTAAAAAAAATGAATCAATCGATCAAATACTGATTAGCTCGACAGGCATGTCTTTTAGATTTATTTACCTTCTGTGGAATATAAATTTTTAGGAACTACTGTGATCGCAAAGTGATGGATCGGTTTATATCTTGATTGTGATATAAAATTGATCCTCCATTTTATATCCACATTATAATTTCTGATTTGGCATGAATCCACCTCTTCTCCCCAACATATGGGTTAATTAGTAAGACTTGTATCACTAAATCATTATTATCTCAAAAAAAAATTTTTTACAATCTAAAAATATTTTATGGCTTTAAATAACCTGTAAAGGTTTGATAAACCACAGAAAAATCAATTTTTTGCTAATAACTGATGGGCAGCAATAAATACTAATCATTCAACTAGTGTCTATTTACAATATACCAAGCAAATGCCCTGTTTTCACCTAATCTTACTGTTAGAAAAAGTCTTTTAGGAATATAATTTTTTTTTTTTTTTTTTTTTTTTTTACAATGATGTTCACTCTGTACCAGGCCCTATAGCCACTCAAGATAGAAAGTTACAGAGTAAGAGGCACAGTTTATAGAGTTATGTGGGTAAGATAACTGTTGACTCTAGACTTAAACTGGCCAAGATTGTAGTGATTAGGAAAGTATCCTCTCAGGAGTTGGTTCCACAAAGCAGCAGTTCATTGGAAGAAGCTGCTCAAGTGGAACTTACATGTCACCAATGGGATACGAAGGGAATGAGGGTGGTTTGGTAAAATGTGTGTGGCATGGCGGGTCTTAGTCAGGAAGGTTAGAACTGGTGGAACTAAGGAATGTAGTACATCTGAACACTTTCCATGGAAATAGCAATAGGGCAGCAAGTGGTTTGCCATGTTTTATCTGTGAGAAAGGGATTGTAGTGTGGAAAATAAATTCATCACCCACAAGGATGCGAAGACACTTCTGAATGCTATTGAATCTGGAAAGGGAAGACTTGGCAGCTCCTGTCCATATATGGCAGCATTACTCTATTTTTGGCCTGATCTGGTTCTTGTAGAGGATAATGGAAATTTTCAGCACCTTTAGTGATGGATCCTATGTATGCGCTCCACTTGAGGTCTGGTTTCTCCCAATTGTCGCTCAAGGCACTGGGCCTCATGATAGGCGAAAATTCAGAATCCACTCTTTTGCAAATAGAAAATCCTGAGTTTGCGTTCAAGGTAGAGCTTGATGTGAATGCCAATATTGTTGTGGTTATCCTGTGTTGGAAAAATGCAAACTGGTTTCTGGGTTTGTTTAACCAGCTGTGGGATTAAATTGTTATTCACAGTTTTGCAGAGACACTCCTGTGGTAAATGTAAATAAGTTTGTTTAAGAGAAAAAAAAAATTAGAGTTACTCTTTACTAAGCTTGTTCTGGCACAAGGCAATTGGAGGTGAAGTATCAGAATTGAAATCTCTATTCCAGCGTTTCTCAACCAGGGTTCCCTGGAACCCTAAAGTTCCACAAAAGGCCCCCAAGGGTTCTGCGAGAACAACTGAGATAAGCTAATACACTTTTGACTTTTCAACATTGCCAGTAAAGGAAAAAAATAAAATAAAAAACTGATGCAACAATTATCTGTTTTCGTTCTGTTTACATTTATATTATAGGTGTATGATATTGATTCAGTCAGTTATGTGCTACACTCTTAGGCGATCATGTATCTTTCGATACATGACTGACAAGGCAGATTTTTTCCCACAGTAGGTTGTCATTTCTTTCTGTGGTAGACTAGTTGCCATCCAAGGCTATAGAACTCGGTCTGTCTTGCTATTTACTCATAGCTGGAAGGAGAAAAAGAGGATTCATACCTTTCCCAAGGGTACTAGCATGTAAGTGAATGTAATGGATTTGACTGGAATTCAAACTCGGCTCTCCAAATCCTCAGTCCAAGCCGCTATCCATTACACGACTGTGGCTTCTTGATATTGGTTACTTATTTTTATTTTTTTTATGTTTGAGTTTAGAATGTTTTTTGTGTGAATGAAAACTCCCTGATGAAGTATTATAAACAAATAGTATGAATTTTATTTAGCATTACTGAAAAATTTGACAAAGAAGTATTAATTTTTCTTTAAGTCAGTTATTCAAAAATATATACTATGATATTTACTACGTGAACTACGATGAAAATAAAATGAGAAAGATATGGTATATAATTTTGATTTTGTGCAGGGGTTACTTGAGATATGTAATTTTATTTTAAGGGTTATGCAAGGGTAAAAAGGTTGAGAAACACTTCTCTATTCTGTAGTAATAAAGGTCTACCGACAGATTAGCTTGTTAACCATATCCTCATGCTCAGGCACTTGTGGCAAGGAAGTGTTGCTGGAAGAATAATTATTGGTTTATTGATCTTTTTTGATTTATAGAAGTATGTAGTTTAATCAATTCCAAGACTTGGGGAAAGTTGAGTCTTTTATTTCTATAAAATGAACATTTTTTCCTTAAAGAGGTTACAAACAGACAGAGGTGGTACTTGAGTGAAGCACAGCCACATGGATGTAGATGAAAGAAGAGAGGTTTATTGAAAAAGAGAATACACAACTGAAAGACAGGGAATCGGGTGGCAGGCTAGTAATTCCCGAAGCAAGGATATCTACCATCTGCCACATACAGTCAGATGTGGCATAAGGCCAAATTTAACGTGGGGTCTGAGCCCGTAGGCTTGGCCAAAAATTCCCTCTATAAAACGTGGTTGGGTAGCTGTTTCCCAAGAAGAGGCTTTGCCCTTCCACATAGCCTCATTCGAAGCCAGAGAGTTTCACCAGCACACCTGGAGACGAATCTCCAACTAATTCCCAAAGCAAGGATATTTTCCTTAAATGTGGCAGGATGTGGCACAAGGCCGTTTTTAATGCGGGGTCAAAACGAGGTCGGGTAGCTGTCTACCGTCCCAGACGAGAATCTGCTCTTCGGCATAGCCTCGTCTGGGTTCCTCTCTGCCCGAAGGCAGAGAGTTCGACCATCCCAGCTGGAGACGAATCTACAACTAAGTGCCGAAGCAAGGTTATTTACCTCCCCCCCCCCACACACGTGGTAGGATGTGGCACAAGGCCGTTTTTTAATGTGGGGCAGAACTGAGCCCGTAAGCTCAGTCAAAAATTCCCTGTTGACCCCGTAAAAAACAGGGTTGGGTAGCTGTCTACCACCCCAAATGAGACTCTGCCCTTCGGCATAGTCTTGTCTAGGTTCCTCTCGGCCTTCAGGTAGAGAGTTCAACCGGCACAGCTCGAGGCGAATCTCCAACTAATTCCCAACATGAGCCGCCAGGTATATCCTGTGCTCACTGGATCTAGTCAGTCCACGTGGGTCGATAGGGAGTGTGGGACATTCCATTACGACAAACTTAAAAACAAATATCAATTTCTGTACAGATTATTATTATGACGATTATTATTATTATAATTATTTTATAATTCAGCTTGTCCCTCTCTTGGCATGACTATTATGCCTTACGAATACCTCATGAATAATGGATTGTTCTGTTTTGAAAATATTTATCAGAGGCATTACTTGGTTTCGGTGAGAAAATCAAAAAAGTGTTTAATGTTGTTTCAGTGAAATGGGAAAAAGTTACCAATTTCAAATTTTTGTCATTTGTACCCACTTCTTGAAATAATGACTATATTTATGATTGTTATTACAATATTTTGTTAAAGTTAAGCTCAGATATTTAATAATGTGATAGAATTTCTACTGATGTTTTATTGTCATAGAACACACTATGAGTTTATTCAATTATTAACTTAAGAATTAAGATTCATTAGACAATTCAAACACAAAAAGCATGAAGTTTTCTTGGCTACTTCTAGTTATTATTATTGTTATTGAGTGAAAAAGCAGCACGCTAACAAATTGACACTTAGGTACAAATATATAAAGCCCAATATACCCATCACATTACCTAATCTGATAAGGATATACCAGGCACATGCAGCACAGCCAAATGTGCATGATATGGTGACAGGTATTGATAAAAGCAGCATTTATCCTTGCAGATGGGGCCCAGTTAAAAATACATTCAGGTTGGATAATCCAGTTCACTTGGCCAGTCTCTAATTGGAGGTGTTCCCAAGTACAGAGCAACCTTGGTTCTTGAATGTAACACAAGTCGAACAAATCAGTTTTTGAACAGAAAATGTGAGATGAAAATGCCAGTTATCAAACAAAGTTTCTGTTCTCGAGCAACATTACTGAGCTGAACTGATTTAACCTGAACAGAATCCTTTCTGAGTCAACCGCCATGTTGCATACATTCGTGTGTTGTGTTGTGTTCTTTTCTTTTCCAATATTTTTGTACTGTGCCTTTTTTTTTTTTTATCTTTAGTCATGGATCCGAAGAAAGCTAGCAGTGATACTGGTAAAGGAAAAAGAAAAGTTGATAGAAAAACAATGGTTGATGATATTGTCTCTTCCTACTCAGTTTCATATGGCAAAATCAACGATCTATACTATTCTTATAAATAAAGAGACAATCATGTTTTTTGTTCTCCTTTCTAAACAATAACATCTCTTTCCTTCCCCTTCCACAACACCTTCCACTAATGCCATCAACTTTCCTACTTACAGCTGCAGTAAAATTAAAGTGTGCAGCTATATTTTATCTATTTGGTATTGGGTTTATTTATTTTTTCTTAGGTTTAATGATTTTTATTAGTTTTGTGTATAAACTTGTGCACAAAGTACTATTGTTAAAGTTTAAATAAGCAATCATCTTGGGACCAGGAATGGATTAATCCATTTTACATTGATTTCTCTTGGAAATATAGTTTCGGTTAACGAGCATTTCAGGTCACAAACAGGCTTCAGGAATAAATTAGATTTGTGAACTAAGGTTACACTGTATCTAGATTTGACTGGCAAGTTGTTAGGCTGCCTTATGCTTCAAACTTGAAAAAAATAAAAAATAAACAACCTTGGCACCCAGCCATAATGATCCCTGACTAATACTCATGAACAGAGGTTCACAATGTCTCAGTCCATTGGGGGCACGCCCAACTGATAGGCAAAACTGATACTGAACAGGATAACAGGATATTTACTGTAACTCCTCTTAATTGACCAAAAGGCAAAACCTATACCTGTTAACATCTGCAGTTAATTAAGATCAGAAGCAGGCTTTGTAGGTTGCAGGTAAGAATGCACTGATTGCATTCCCCATGTAGAAGAGTAACCCCTTTCCCACCAAAAAGCAGTAGCTACCTGTTTGCTGTACCTATATCTACCTCTTTTCTTTTTGTTTAACACTTGTGCAAACTGGACAAATGTCTACCTATGGTCTGTCAAAGCAACAATATTCAGCATTAAATAACCTAGAAAAGGTTGATTTGCTGTAAAACAAACCAAGCTCAGAAGCTACGAGAGCCATACCACCTATTTTGTTTGCTTCAGTATTTTATTATTTTTTCAAAAGAACAAACTCATTGAAAAAAATGATACAAAATGAAAGTTAAGAGCAATTTTTTTTCTTGAAAAATGTTTACGTTAACAAAGTCATATTGTTTGGATGTTTGTTGGGGAGAGGTGGGGAGTGACGATTGAGGTCTAAGCCAAGTCTGGGTCCTGAATCTCTAAGTCTGTAAAATGCCATCAGATATAAAAGTGTAGCAGAAATCAAGGTATGCCATTGGCTTCCAACATGTGGGAAAAAACTGTACCTGTTGACATTCATAAATATTTGCTTAACATTTACAGAGACCAAACAGTGGATATGAGCACAGTTTAGTGGTATGTAATGCATTTCAGTTGTGACAGTGATATGCATGATGATCCACCTTTGCAAGCAATTGTTCCTTGCTGGTGAAAATGCGTAACTAATAGGAGGAAGTAAATATGGAAAAAGTGTTTCATAGATGAAAACATGCTCTATTCAATGGTGTTTTTGTACTTTGTATATCTGTTAGTTTCTGTCAAAATAATCAGGAGGGGGAATTACTTTCAGAAGATACCTTTTAATAAAGTTTCTACTATTTTTCCTTTTCATTACTCATCATCTTATTTAGTTTCGTTCAGGGTTATTAATGTCAATATTAACAATTTCTTAATATGAATATTATTCACATTCGGATAATCTAATGGCACAATGGAAATTATAGATCCTAATATCTGTCATGAATTCAGAAACCAAATGTAACAAAGGCAGTGACTCTCCTTTCCCTGTGTCCTGATTGCTATACTAATGTGCTAATTCCTATAGTAACATACTTTAACTGTCAAAGTTATTTGATATTAGTCTGCATCAAGTTTAACCTCATGAACAACTTCCTTTTGGTGACTTTTTTTTTATTTTTATCTCTAAACAGGGCAACTAAGGCTGGAATTCAAATTAGTTGAGAGCAAAGACTTAGATGTCTTTTTTCTTATATACTCTGTGTGTGTGTGTGTGTGTAAATTCAGATGTTAATAAAATATATCTGTAAAGACTTTAGAAAAATGATTAGAGGAACATCTTTTATGCCAATGGGTTTCATTCCGTGAACTTTATCAAGGCAAGTGTGGAAATTTTATTTACTGACTAGTATTTATATGCAGAAGTAACACTGAGTAAAATAACTTTGTGTTCAAATTTTGAATTGTATGTATATATGTATGTGTAAAAATTCAGATATAACTAGAAATATATATCTGTAAAAAGACTGAATAAAGACATGGAAATCTTTTTCTAGCTGATGTGTTTCATCCTCTGATGGACCTTATCAAAGCATTTCATAGGGATTTTATTTTGCAACAAGTATTTATAAACAGAAGTAAAAATGTTTCTTTAATTCTCCTAAATATACTTCAGGCTAACTGAAAGTCAAAATAAGCTATGGAAGATGCTAAGTGATGTAATTTAATGTCTAATAAATGAAAGTGAGTAATTGTCATTTTTGTTGAATTTTCTTTTTACTAGAATTTTTTTGCAACATGCTAATTCATGTTGAAATCTTCACACTATTTAGTATTGTGG
>OZ038512.1:54747365-54834865 GCA_964036315.1 Acanthosepion esculentum | reverse complement strand
TGTCACACACATAGTAGTGAACCACCCTCATTCCCTTTGTATCCCATTAGTGAGATGTAAATTCCATTTGAAAGCTTCTTCCCAACAAATGCTATTTTGTAGAACTGACTCCCAAGTGGATGCTTCCTCATCATTACAATTTTAGCCTGTTCAAATCTAGGGTTAGGCATTATCTTCTCCATACATCTTCATAAACTGTGCCTTTTACTCTGTAACTCTCTACCACGAATGGCTCTTGGGCCTTGTACAGTGAACATTATTGTTAGAAAAATATAAAGATCAACTGTGCACGTTTCTTGAATCAAGGGAAGTAACTCTGCAATAAACTTGTAACAGTATCTCATGACAAATGTGGATTTAAACAAATTATTTTTTGTTATTTGGCTTATTTTTTTATGATGTGCATAATAGCTGTATTCTATTTGCAAGTAATGCTTGCTTTAATTCTTAACCTGTAATATTTTCCCATCTTTGAATGCATTTCTGTATTAGAAATCTTTATCAATCTTATTATATATAAACTAGCCTATATTGTAGCATTTTAATTCCTGACCACTTCCAGATTTTCATCTGAGGTTACAGCCATATCATATTGAAACACTGGTTGTCATACAATCACCAAAATTAAGCAACATCGAGCCTGCTCATTATCTAGATGGGTGACTGTTTGGGAATACCAGCTGCTATAAGCTCAGATGTGCAGGTGGTATAATGAATTGGAAATTGAAGAACAGAGTTCCAATTCCAGCTGGTTCACTTATATGCAAATACCCTTGGGAAAGGTATGAACCCACCTCTTCTCCCTTCAGGTATGGGTTGATTAGTAGGACTTATATTAGTAAATTATTATTATTCGCTCCAAAAAAAATTCTTACAATATAAAAACTATTTCTTACCTTTTAAATAACCTGCAAAATGGGATTCTGAACTGAATCTCTGGGGTTAGACTGTTCTCGTTCCACTACCCATGTCTTGGGATATCTTGTCTAGTTTTTCTTTAGTAAGAATAATTAAGAACTAGATGAGATTTTCCTGGACCTGTACCGAGCCAGGAAATTTTTCTTCCCGAATCGATCCTCCAAATCTATAAATCGACCATTCGCCCTTGCATGGAGTATTGCTGCCATATATGGTCTGGAGCCCCTGCTGTTTGCCTCAGGGTTCTTGATAAGATCCAGAGACGGATATGCAATGTAATTGGCCCTGATCTGTCATCTCGTCTGCAGTCGCTCTCTCACAGACGCGACGTTGCCTAGCTCTGTCTTTTTTACAACTACTTTCACGGTACTTGCTCTGATGAGCTGCTTTCGCTGGTTCCTAGGACTCATGAATTTAAGCGCCCTACGAGGTGATTGGCCCTGATCTGTCATCTCGTCTGCAGTCGCTCTCTCACAGACGCGATGTTGCCTCGCTCTGTCTTTTTTATAAATACTTTCACTGTAATTGCTCTGAGGAGCTGCTTTCGCTTGTCCCTAGGCCTCATGAATTTAAATGTCCTACAAGGCTGGCATCCCGTTCCCACCCCTTCACCGTTGAAACTGTTAGATGTAGACGTCTCTTCTACTCCAATAGCTTCATGTCTCGTACATCTCTCCTGTGGAACTCCCTTCCTTATTCCTGTTTCCCTGACGAACATAATCTCCAACTATTTAAGTGTAACGTCAATCGACATCTCCAGTTGCCTTGATCTATCCACTTCCCTTCTCCACATCCTTTCACTTTTCATTCCTATCTGCTCTCGCTCTAAATCTTCTGTAACCCCCTTGCCTTGATCGATCCACTATCTTTCTCCACATCCTCTCCTTTACCACTCTTATCTGCTCTTCCTCCAAACCTTCTGTAACCCCTTGCGTGCTATTGGCTTCCAGCCTTGCTTGGGGTGATAAGCTTAAAAAAAAAAGAACAGTCTAACCCCATAGATTAAATAAAGGGTTCAGTTCAGAACTCCCTGTAGGTTACCCACATTGAAGTACACCTGATGAAGTTTGGAGGACATGGTGGTCAAACTTTTGTGATAACAACAACAAAGATGTGGCGAATAGTCCAAATATAAATTAGGGTAAATAATAATAACTCCTCATTCCAGAAATTTAGACAGAAACCTGCAGTAGGTTGGTAAGCTGTTTAAAAAAATAAAAATAAATAAATCCAGGTTTAAAAAAAAAAAAAAAATCCAGATTAAAAAAAAACGTAGATTTTTAAAGAAAATAAAAGAACTAGATTTTTTTAAAAATCCAGATTTAAAAAAAAAATCCAGATTTAAAAAAAATATTTTCCAGATTTAAAACAAAATCCAGATTTAAAAAAAAAAAAAAAAATCCAATCCTGATTTTAAAATTAAAAAAAAAAAAATCCAGATTTAAAAAAATTTAAAATTTAAAATCCAGATTTTAAAAAAATATCCAGATTTTGATTTTATTTTCTAACATCCAAATTGTGAACTTGAGCAAAACTCCTGAAAAAGCTTTCATCTTTGATTGAATTTCATCTAATTCTTTTTTTTCTTTTCTTTTTTCTTTCTTTCAGGTAATGCTTTTCCTAGCACTTTCCAAACAGTAGTGAAACGCATCCACCGATATTTATTTCACGTCCTTGCTCACATTTACCATGCTCATTACAATGAAGTTTACGTCCTTGGTCTGCACGGCCATCTGAATACTCTGTTTGCTCACTTCATGGTATTCAATCTTCGGTTTGATTTGCTTGAAGAGAAGGAAACCGATGTGCTTCACGACTTGATTAAAGCTCTCACAACTTTTGTGCCGACAGATACAATTAACCCTTTGACTAGCACAGCATCTGGAGAGGAGACAGCAGCAGACGGGACAGCCATGACCAATGCTCCTTCACCCAACCCTGCTGCAAATCCAATCATCAACCCTTCCAACAATGAATTAGAAAATGAACAGATGCGGACATAATAGAATCAAAGTTATTTTATTGTTGAGGAAGATGGCTAGAAAGAAACATGGCTGTTGGAATGACATAGATAAAATCCTTTTTTTTTTTTTTAAAACTTAAAACATTAAACTTTAAACAGGGATTCTGAATTAGAAAGAGGAGAAAAAAAAAGTCAGGCAAAGATAGAATGAAGAGAACTTGAAACCAGATTGCAAAAATTGAATGCCAGATCTCATGCATTTTTGTTTCATTTATCGCTTCTCTGCTTTGTTAGTTATGATTTCTTTTAAAGTACCCAGGCACGTGGACAGACTCACATCAGTATCACACTGCAACAAACTTTGCCAAAAAGAAAAACAATGATTTAATGTTTAGCAAATTTAATATCAGATTTATAAAGATTTTGCATGAAAATATATTAATTTTACATTTTAATATGTTTAGATTAAATATTAACACATCGGATAGATATATTTTGTAAATTATATGACAAAAGAAAACAGCACATTTTATTTATTTATATATATATATATATATATATATATATATATATATATATATATATAATTTCCAAGAGGATAAAATCCAAGTAGGTCTCAATGTACAAGACAGAGCAAGAATATAATATATAAGGCTCAAACACTAATATTCCATGGTTATAATTTATTACATTGGAATTGTAATCACAATCCAATTCATCAGTTGTAGGTCTGATGAATTGGATTGTGATTATGATTCCAATGTAATAAATTATAACCATGGAATATTAGTGTTTGAGCCTTATATATATATATATATATAATCTCAAAGAGAAAGAACAGTCAGATTAAGAAACTACAGTTCTTTAGCATTTATTTTTAAAAATGCTCAATACAAAGTAGAGCATAAATTATATATATACACTAAGAAATTAATGGAGTTTTTAAATTCAACATTATTTCTCATTACTATAAACTTAGATCTTAATGACAGATGCACTTTCTGTCATAAGGGTAATTGAGACTTGCTTCATCGTCAAGTCCTTTGTGGCTGAGTAGTATAAAAGCATGCTGGGCTATACAGTAGTTTTTCCCCCTATATAAGGAGAGACAGATTTGATCCCTTTTATTTATTAAAAAAAGTCTCAAAAAAAAAAAATTCTTGACTGGTAGAGATCAGTTATTTAAAAAAAAAAAAAAAACGACAAAAAATAGATAGACACTTGAACATTTGTATTCACTAAATATAACATTTATAGTAATGAGAAATATATACCTGTATTAGTTTTCAAGTTGAAATAATTATTTTAAAAAATTATTTCAACATAACTCTAATGGATTGAAGATGAAAAGAGGGAGATTTGTCAGAATAAAAATTAAAAAAAAAACAAAACAATGTAACTTTTGGTCCTCAGCTTTGAAACGTGTTACACACACACACACACACACACACATTGAAAAGTTCTCAACCAGACCAAGCAAGGAATCTCAGATTTTGGGAAGTGGGTTGAGCTGTGAGCTTTTCAGCACCCCGTTGTTGCTATGCTTACTATTATGACTACATTTTTTTCAGAAAATTATTCCTAAAATATTTGCCTTGAATCTTTTGAATGATTTATTATAACTTTTTTTTAATAATAAAATTTTTTCTTTTATTTATACAAAATATTTAAATTCAATGTATTAGTACTTGTATAGAATATTTCTTTTTCTTTTTTTTTTATGTGTGTATAAAATACAGTATTTTGCTTTAAACTAATAGTTAAGTATTTTTAGACCAATTTTTGATAAGTATCAGGGGTGTGTTATTGCGTAGCTATGGAAATTTGTGTGTGTGTTTTTTATTTATTTTTTTATTTTAATGAAGTTTGTTTTTGCTGATTCAAATCTTCCCAACAAAAACAATTACAAACCAAAATGAATTGTTTTAATTTGCATGTGAGTACACTTATGTGTGTAGCAATAAGGATGGGTGAGTGAGTGAGTTACTTCCCTTGATTAATGATCCCATTCTCTAGAGCTGTGGGTTGAATGTAGAATTTTTCTTTAAAAAATGTATTTATTTTGTACTTTGAATTTTATTTATTAAAACATAGTCATGTAAACATTCCCCACCTCCAACTGTCTTGGGTTAAAAAAAGAAGAAAAAAGATCTTTGAATATCTGTTTTTTTCTCCCTCTTTCAACCTGTCAGAATGTAATTAGTTGTTTTTTTTTATTTTATTTTTTTTTTTTGTCAGTTTTGATTAAATTTGCAACATTTATTTATTTCCAAGATTTTCTAAAGATGAAAAATAAATTTAACAGTTTAAAAAAAAATATATATATATATTTCCTTTTTCTTTTTAATGGATGTTATTTATGCAAAGGAAAAAAACGAGTCCAATGAAAAACATTTTTTTCTTTCTTAAATATAAAAAAGTCCCAGATGTTTTTATTTTCCTTTTGTTTTGTTTCGTTTTTGTTTATCTAGATCAGAGGAAAATCTAAAAAAAAAAAAAAATTAAATAAATTCTTTATTTTTTATTTATTTATTTATTTATTTTTTTTTTTTTCTATCCTTCCAATTTCTTTTCCTTGCTTTCTTTTGAAACAATATTTCATTGTCAACCCTCGGCTTAGTGTAGTTCTGAACTGTATTGATTGATTTAATCACATTTCTTATTGTATACAAATGGAGATTCTGAAATTTCTGAAGCGGAATTACACAAAGCTAGATTATCATTCAATTCTACTTCTTATTTTCCAACCAGAAATCTATAAAATTCCTCTTTTACTTTCCCTCATCATCTGAATTGGATTTCTCATCTAACTACACATATCACCTCCAATCATTTTCCTAATAATGGTTGGCAAAATATTCCACTTGCAACTAGTAGGCAAAAACAAGAATGATGACATGAAAAGTTATATGAAAGATTTCATTTATTTTGCATATTATTCAAACTAGTATCATCATTTTTTATTCATTGCTGTGCAATATAGACCCAAGGAAGGCTGAAAAACACACTGGCTGAAATGGTGTGATAAAAATAAAAATATGAAGTTACTTATCCAAATAATATGGAATAATGAAAATTAAGGTTTGAAAATAACTTTAGATGTGAAATGAGATCAATCTTTTTCTTCAAAAGCACTGGTTATTGGTTTTGATTGTTTTAAGTAGGATTAAAGGAAAGACTGCATTGTTTGTTTGTTTTTGGGGGTTTTTTTTTTATCCTTCTAGCCATCCTTAGTGCCATTTGTTCAATTGTCAGCCTCGGTTTTCAATTTCAATCCCAGGTGTCATTCTTTTTAAATCAATTAAAAATTTTTAAATGTAATTACACACACACACACACACACACACACACACACACACACACACACACACAGAGTGTATAGGGTTATTTATTTATTTATTCTTATTTTAAGTTTTGTTTAGAATTTCCAGCTATTTCTAGAAATTTGGCTTACGGCCATATCATGTTGAAATACTGAGTCTCATCATTGAACAGCATTGAGCCTAACCAATACTCAGTGGGTGACTGCTAGGGTGCTGATAGGCCTAGCATGCCAACAATGGATACAATCTCACTATTTATACAAACAGAAGAGGTGCTTCTGAAATGACAGGTTACAAAACCTACCTGGAGTTGTGTGAGTGGTGACTTTATAAATTTGATGTCTGTATGGGGAAGGGGTCTGAATGTTGTTGTTGTTTTGACAAATCTCTGGCTATTATTAGATGATCAAGAACCTATTATTTGTCGTTGCTCTGGGTCTGGTGCAAATTGATGTTACTTTCAGTGAAACGACTTCTGTGCTCAAGGAAGCCTTTGGTCATTTTCATTCTCTGCTTTTACTATGTTCTCTCCCACTCTCTGTACCTGCTCATTTCAAACTCTCTCTTGCTCTCTTTGTCCCCGCCCCTTTCAGACTATATCCGTCTTTGACCCCACCCATTTTGCACTCTATCCATCTCTAACTCTGCCCATTTTGCACTGTCTCTGACCTCACCCCGTTAACATTATCCATCTCTGACCACACCCCTTTTGCCCTCTATCCATCTCTGAACATTCCCATTTTGTACTCTCTCTCTCTGTCTCTGTCTGTAACCCTACCACTTTTGCGCTCCTCTGCTCTGCCCTGCCCTGCTCCTCCCTCTTTTTGTGTACCACCACCCTCTTTCTCTCACTGGAATCTTTGGATCTGACCAATATTCATTCAGTGATATTTAACTATTTTTAAAAAAATTTTTAATTTTAAAACTGTTAATGGCTCAGAATTTGCTTTTCATTCATCTCCTGGTGACACTGGGATTGAAAATCTCTTGATTCATCAGTTATCTTCCATTTTTCTTACACTGTTATGATGGTGTCTTCAGTGACATTTTGAACCCCTTTCAAACTCTGAAGAGAAGGTGTATTGCTTCAGATAAGTTTGCAGTCATTAAACAAAACTGCATTTTAGTACATTTAAATTTTGTGTATGTTTTGTTTTTTCTTCTAGATAAAAATCAGAATTGCAAAGAAAAAAAAATTATTTACTAAAAAAATACTTTGGTTCAATTAAAAATCTTGAATCATTAACTTGTTTGGGATTTTTCACAACAGTAAGAATGTTTTCTATTAAAAAAGGCCTTTTCATAAGAAAAACAACATTATTAACATTAACAAACTGTTTTTTTTTTATTTTGATGGAAGAGAATTAAACGAAATTTAAAAGAAAAAAAACACTTTTACAAATCATTAATTACTAATTATTTTGTCACATAATTTGGTTAATTACAAAGTTAAACTTTTTGCACCTTGTCCCCAAATTCAAAACCTTTTATCCTTGCAAAATGGAAAAATATGATCTCTTGTGATTTTGGGAAAATGATTAACTTGCTTAGAGTTAGTTATTTATTTGCTTTTAGGGTGACATTGCTGTCACAAAAAGCTGACCAGAAGTTTTACCAGAACAAAGTGAATGTTATATTTAGACGATGTGGATTTGCTCATTCTGTGAATGTTTTAATATTTACTGATTATCATCTCTTGTTGAAGCTTTGGCATCATCATCAGTGTTTTTTCTTTAATAGTTAAGGGGCTTTTTTCTGACGGAAGATATTTTGTTTGATCTTTTTTTTCTTGTTTTTGTGGGATTCAAGCTCAACAGTTTTTGTTTTATGAAATAAAACAAATCCAAATTGATAGATTTAAGTTTTTTTTTGCTGGAAAAAAAAGAGACAAAACCGCTAAAAATTAATCCATCTTTTTCTATTTTTGTTCCATCTTTTTCTATTTTTGTTCCATCTTTTTCTTTCTTTCCTTCCATTTAAGAAAATTTACTTAAACTCTAAAAAGTTGCTTAGTAGAATTTTGGTAACTATGTTTGGAAGGACTTTGTTTTCAAAATTTAAAAAAATTTCTTCAATGAATTATATTTAAAAATGTTTGCTGATTATCATCTCTTGGTGAGGTTCTGATATTGATTTTTTTTTTTATAGAGGGATTCCTTTGTTTTATAAAAGTTCAAATTGATATATTTCAGATATTTTAGCTGTAAAGAAGAAACACAATTGACTATTACCTTCAATGAACAATTAAAAGAAAAAAAATCTTTAAAAAAATGTTAATGCTCACTGTACTCAATAAAAAAAGAAATCCTTATGTATGCTTTCTTGCCATTGTGATCTGCTTCCTAGTTGAAATAGAATTTCCCACAAAGTGCCAGAAGTTGGTATTGAAGCACAAATCAAAGCTTGAAATTTTAACTCTTTGATGACAAGCAGGCTCTCTTCACTCACACTGGTGCAACATAGTCTTTAGAAATGTGCCTCAAACAAACAGAAATGGACACTAGGCTTTAAGAATTGCACCAGCATGTAAAGATTTTTATTATGTGACTTACGATGTTCCAAAGATATTATACTTTTCTTTTTATAACTGAAGCTAAAACATTTCTTGTATAAACTCACAACTGCAGGATAAAGTCTACCCTGAAGTCAACCAATTCCAATTGAAATTTAGAAAATACTCAATACCTTGTCTATAGAGCAATATTTATAAATAGCCTAAAATGATATAACAACTTCAGCTCTCCTACTCAAATAATTCAAGGGATGAAATCTCATCAAAGTTGTTATATCTTTTTAAGAGATAGATATAAGGGATGTGTCATCTGGATAAGCAAGGTAGGCAGTGCCTGCCCTGAATAAAATAGATTAGCAGCTACATTTCATTCTGTGGCACAATATGCACCGAAACCAACAAAATTATGAAGGTTACTCTGATTATTATGCATAATATTTTATTTTTTTGTAGATTTACTACATAAAGGTTACAAGCTGCCTACTCTGAGTAATTACTAATGGCAGGTGCCTTATATATATATATATATATATATATATATATATATATATATATATATATATATATATATATATATAGAGAGAGAGAGAGAGACTGACCAAGGGAATTCAGAGCAGCATGGATCCATCCAGCTCTTATCTCAAATAACAACTAAAAATAGACTATTTGACCAACACAAAGAATGTAAAAAAATTCATGTTAAAAAGATAAAAAAACAAATGAAAACTACAGACAAAAGTTCATTTTCTCCATCAAGACATTCATTTCTGTAGTTCACTGCTACCAGCAAGCAGAAATTTTTTTGTTCTCCTGATGATGGCCATGTTGGCTGAAACTAGTCAAGGAATCTAAATGAAATAATAATAAAAAAGAAAGAATATTAATCTACAACCCAGTGTATCTGAAGATTTTAATTTTTTTAATAATTTTCATTGTTCAATATATATATATATATATTTATTTATTTATTTATTTATTTTAGGCTATCATGTGACTCATTTTGTAAAATGTTTTATTTTTATTTATTTATGTCACCAGTTACTAAAAGTGTACAAGTCTTTCATCTTTGGTGCCAAGTTGTACTTCATAAAACTTTGCAAATTTCAATTCTGTAACTAAATTCTTTAGTGGAAGATTTTAACGAGTGCCAAGGTATGGCTTTATAAGTATTTCTTATATGAGGCCAGATTTGTTGTGCAATCAGGGAAGATTGAACTCTTGAGCAATGGCCTTCAAGATGTGCATGCTAATCAGTTCTCCAGTAGATTTTCTGTGGCTTGGTTCATAAAGGTTCTTTTCAAAGATTTCTGAGTTGCAAACTGGAACCAACCAGTTTATTCTAGTTTGTAACTTGGTTGTCTCCTCGCCTCTGAGACAATTTTTATCTGTATTGTAAAATGCACACTACCTACGTATTATATATATATATATAGTTTTAAGCTATGCTATATTTATAGGTAGAAGTGCTCAATATCAGAGATAGTGTGTGCGTGTGTGTAAATATAAGAATGGACACTGAAATCAACACTGTTTGGTGACAGTCTGTTTTGTGCTTGAATACAATCAAGTTATGTGCATTGTGAGGAGCTTGACTATTTATATATGCTGATCAATGGGGCTTTAAGGGTTGCAGGGTTAGATATTATAGATATATAATTGTGGGTCAGAGTGCTGTTATTTGTAGCTATTGTATAGTATTGTTTCTTAAATTATGTATACATACATATATAATCTGCCACATATGGTCTGGTGCTCTTGCTGCATATTTAGAGATTCTTGATAAAATCCAAAGAAGAATCAGCAATATTATTAGTCCTGACCTGGTGTCTCAGCTTCAGTCACTTTTCCACTGCCGTAATGTACCTTTCCTGTGCCTTTTCTATAAATACTTTCATGGTAATTGTCTGAATTAACTCTTCACTATGGTACCTAGACTTTATGAATTTAAGCGCAGTACTAGATTGGCAGCAAGGTCCCATTAATTCACAGCTGAATTGGTTAGCTGTAACCATAAATTCTATACTAACAATTTCTTTTCTCATCTGTGAAACTCTCTTCTGGCTCTATGCTTTCCAGCCAAATTTTTAAAAATTTACATGTAGTGTCAATCATTATTTACTCTCTTCTTGATTACTCTTCTATTGTTTTCACTCCTTAATAATGTTTCTCTTGTTTTCATTCCTTAATAATGTTTCTCTTTTTTTCTTATTCTTTCACACTCAGTAACTCCTTGAGTCTTAGTAGCTTTATTGTCTTGCATGGGATGATATCTCTTCAGTTGATTACACTATTTGGGCCTGACCATTCAGATCTTAGTATGAAGCTGCCAGACTACCTACACATAGGATTCAATTCTCGTGGTGATGGTTTGTTCAAAATCAACCACATTTTTGGGATAACTCAATATGGAGGACTGGTACACAGTTTGTCATAAAGTTTCCAAACAGAACTCCTCAAGCTTTGAATTGTTGTCCTTCTCCTTAGGCTGATTGCTAACCTAGGTCAAAGAGTCATATATAATGAAACTGAATGCTGATTATTGTAGTATCTATTATAAAATATTTGTGGCAATATTTTATAAGTAAATTTAATTTAAAAAAAAAAAAAAATCAACATTTTGTTTTTAAATTTTTATATTTTATTTTATTTTTTGAAGGTGTTTCAAAATTCTTGCTGATTTTTGTCTGTCAGAAATATTATTTGAAATTCACACTGTAACCCTAACCCTGAGAAACTCTTTTCAGTAAATGCATATTTCTGTGGTTTTTAAAATTGGTTGCATGGGTTTCTCTGTCAGAACAAAATTTCTTCTTCTAATAAGGTCACATTGAAATAAATTTAGTAAGACCAACTGTACTTATTGAAAAGCAACAGCTCTATAATTGGAAAATGTTTTTCTTTATCTTCTTAGCTGGAGACCCATTACAGTAAGCATTGAAAAAAATATTGCCTTCTGATAAATGGTACCACTATAACCTTATTTCATACACTACAAACACTAATTTCCCCTTCACTGGAGAAAAGAATGTGTTTCCTGCT
Source organism: Acanthosepion esculentum (assembly GCA_964036315.1). Classification (NCBI taxonomy): domain Eukaryota; kingdom Metazoa; phylum Mollusca; class Cephalopoda; order Sepiida; family Sepiidae; genus Acanthosepion; species Acanthosepion esculentum. The sequence continues at coordinate 54,823,110 of OZ038512.1, read as the reverse complement.
TTATTGTCCTGTTTATAATATAAATACAAATTGATCCCTGACTTTTTTAAAGAGTTAGTTGTACTTAATTTTTATTTACAAATGTCAAGTTTGAAATTAGTGATTTTCTTTCTCCTCCAATTTGTAATATCTTCTAACTAAATGGATTTTTTCATCCCAAAATCATTTCTTTTTATTAAAGACCAGATATATACATTTATTTATTTATTTATGAGTATATTTCAAGCAATTGTTTGTGTAACAATTAAAATTGCTTTAAGAATATATTAAAGTCCTTGTTTAAGAAAAATCTTTTAAACTTTTGGAATTTAGGGTGTAGGGTACAGTTCAGCAATACCAATTGTATGCATGTATCAGTGATGTAGATAAAGTATACAGTTTTAAACTTTTGTTCTTTCCTTTATCAATTCACCCCAAGCAAGGCAATAATGCCACTATTGGGACTACTGGGAGATAAAGAGATTGAAAAGACTTTAGAAGGAAGCAGAAACCCAATCCTAAACAGGAAACAAGGGATAAACCTCTATTCCTGTTCTAAAAAAACTGGAGGAGTATTTGTAAATAAAAAAAAAAAGTTCAGATAACTCTTCAAAAAGCCATGGATTTACTTGATACTGTATTTATATTATGAACAGGTCCTCCTCTTCTAAAATGATAAAAAAAATATTTTTTGATTTTGACATGTCACTTGAGGAAGACCTAATCTACAAAAATAATTCCTCCACAAAATTTCCCCTAATTTTTACAAGCGGACCAGTCAACTGCACTCTTGCTGTTTAATTTAAAACTATTAGTAGAAAAACAAAATGACCAAGTTTGGTTTTTGTAAAGTCAGTGGTTTCATGGGGTTCAGTTAAATCTTTCTTTTCTAAATATATCTAAGCTAAATATGTAAATATTTAAATTTTAATATTTGGAATGATGAATCATTTAAGATGTTGCTTTCACCCAAATAGCAATTAGAATTGGTTAAAACCCTATATTTTATCCATTTATACACTTGTAAAATCTTCACTTTTTAAGTATAAAAAAATATATCAATCTTGAGAAATAAAATTGGTTATTTGAAATACTCTGCCTCATAGCTGAAATAGCCATATTTTTCTTCATTCATGTCATTGGTCCATGAAGCACATATAAGTAGCCAGGATTGTGAATGCACTTTTTATAAAGTAGACCAGCCCTTCTTAATTAAAAGATTGGTACAATACAATCACTTTACTTCCAATTACTTACCTATTTTAGCTCTTTGTCATGCTAATATTAATGAGTGTCAAAATGAGTCATTTGGAAAAGTGATCAATTCCATATGGAATATTTATTAACAAATACTTGAATACGAAGATTAATCAAATTTTAGAATTGACAGGTGAGACAGAATCTTGAATATTTCTTAATGGCCAAATTCTATTTCTTAAGCGAGGACACCCTCCCACCACCCTCGTTCAGATTGCTACCAGATCTACACAAATCTTTATAATGGGTGACATTTCTCCTATTCAGGTTGCCAGTATCGTCATTTATGGCAAAAAAACACTAAATTTTTTTCTTTACAATTTTTATTGTTGCTCTCTAAACTTTTTGTTTTATTTTGTTTTTAATAAAATTGACAGAATTCCCCCCCACACCTTTTTAAAAGATTTTTTTCTTTGAAAAAAAAAAAAAAAAATTAAACTGTTATGAATCAAATTGGAATAAAACAAAAAGATAGAGAAATCGATTTTCGTCTGAAATTCTGTTATTTTTTAAAATTATTTTCTCAGGTGAAAATCTTTGAGAAAAGTGTCTTGTCTGTTCAGATTGGGTGATCGTGGTACTAATGTTTGTTCCCTTACTATTCTGCTTAGTGCTTATTATCATCAAGCTCACTAGGTAGGTTACTGTTTCCCTATGCCTTTCAATATGTTATGTTTGTATCAAATTCTCCACAGAAATTTCAACTTATAATGAGTGAGAGTTCGGAGAGAAAAGTTTAATCTTCCATTTAAGTTTCCCACATTATGGGCACTATTATATACACGATATACAGTGTAACCCGGATATAAGAGTGATTTTATCTGGTCCCAAATTAGAGCCTGTGTTAATGTATATACAGTGTAACCCGGATATAAGAGAGTTGTCGGAACCGGATAAGAAGTCTCTTATATCCGGGTTTGGTCTATTATATATACATTAACACAGGCTCTAATTTGGGACCAGAGAAAATCTATCTTATATCAGGGTTACACTGTATAATAGACCAAACCCGGATATAAGAGAAACTCGGATATAAGAGACTTCTTATCCGGTCCCGACAACTCTCTTATATCGGGGTTACACTGTATTTCACGGACAGAATAGCTGAAAGGAAAAGGAATGATATATAAGCTTTGTTCTTATAAAGGGTGTTTCATTAAGACGGATCAAAGTTAGCAGCAAATAAATCAGTGTTTTTGATGAAAATTTATTTATTTCTCTATTCGATCATCTTATTTAAGTCATGGCAATTATGTGTGAAAGATAATATCGCTCAAATGTCTGCCAAGGCTTCGGCAGCACACCTCCACTCGATGGTCAAAATTTTTGATGACATCTCTGCATAGTTGCTCCTTGATCTCATCAATATGCCTTATTATCTCATCCTTCAGCTGTTGAATTGTTGTTGGCTTGTTGACATGGCCTTACTTCTGAGATGACTCCAAAGGAAGAAATCTAAAGTCGTCAAGTCGCATGATTGTGGTGGCCAATTGACTTCGCTGTTTTGAGAGATGATTTGACCTGGGAACTTCTCATTGCATTTCTGTTTAAACGTCTATTTTCGTAATAGGTTTTGATAACTTTAACATGTTGTTTGATTGTTAATCTTTCCATGGTTGAGATGCTTAAACTTAATTCACATTTAAAATCGATCTAAATTATTGGAACACCTTTTATATATATATATATATATATGTATGTATGTATCCTATACAGAGAATAATATATCTATACAGCAAGCAAGGAGAATGAAAAGATAGGTTCTTACATATAATATGGAAATTCTTCTGAATTTCTAAAGGAGCCAGATACAAACAGTCTGGATTCATTTCCTATATCCTAAGCAAGGACATATTCCGTGAGTCTTGGGTTTTCCCAAATTGAGGACTGTTTATCTGAAGATTTCTATAATTGGGGAAGATATGTTCCCAAAAGGAAACAGCACTATGGACTTGTAAGCTGCTGGTGGGGGACAGATTTAGCCTCAGCCCAGGCTAAACAAATGACTATTTTGTTTATCTCCAGTAGACAAACTGAATGGCTGGCCACTTTTGTCACTTGATGTCACAAAGCAGCTGTGATGTGACTAATGTGACTTATCTCAACCAAAAGGTGATAATCACCTTTTATATCCCTAAAATACTCTCCTACTAAACAGGTTTGAAAACTTTCACTCTACTTGTAGATAAAATAGAAATGTGGAAACGTACTTTATCAAACTAAAATATAGAAAAGAATATGCATGCAATGTATATTAAAAAGTACCATAATGTTTAAACAATGTCCGGTCAATAGTATAAAAAGTTCTTTCAGCAGTATTATAATGCAAAATGGGCTGGATTCATCTACTACGTCCCAAGTGAGAACATTCTGTGAATTGGAAGCAGTGAGTCTTGGGTTTTCTCAAACTGAGGACTTAGCTGGAGATTTCTATATCTGGGGAAGATATATTCCCAAAGGAAAATAGCACCATGGACTTGTAAGCTGCTGGGTGAGGTTATTTTAGCTTCAGCCTGGAACGAGAGGCCTGAGTCAAATGAACTGCTGCTTCATTTCGCTCCAGTATACAAACTGAATGACTGGCCACTTTTGTCACTATGAACGGCTATCATGTGACATATCATGACCAAAGGGGGATAATGGCTTTCTGTATCCCTGCAAACTATTTCTGATTTGAAATACATTGTAGTCAGTCAGGATCATATAATCATTGTGAATTCCATGATCCTGCATATAATATGTGCTTCAGCAGGACTACATGCGGTTTATGAATTCAGAGTTGTCCTTCTAAACTGGTTGCCAACCAAGGCTCAAGAGCCCAGTCTGCTCTGCAATGAACTCGGCTTTGATTTCTCATTCTGAGCTGCTATTCATTACACTACCTGCATATCCACAAGTATCCACTTTGTTCCTATTTTCCTTAAAACTTCCTCATTTCTCACATGATTTGTTCATGGCATTCTCAGCAAGTGGTATTTGTTGGGTAAACATTACTCTAAAGTGTGTCCAAATATTGGGTGGGGGGTAAATGTTAAGGTTTGAAACACACCCAGGCATTTTACCAATCTTTTGGTCTTTGAGGGAATTGTCAGTTTCCCACCATGCTGCAGTTTCAAGGACTCAAGAGCAAGACTATTATTTGTATAAACATGATGCATAGCCCCCTCTCTAGTTTCTCGTCAAGTTAAGCCACAGAAACTTTGAAAGAAATGGTACTATCAAAATATTCACGAAGTAACTTGAAAGAAAAAAAAAATGTTGGTTTTATAGGAAATATGATTTCCAAGAGTTAAAATTAGAATTTTTTTCTTCTTAGTAATATAGAGCTTACGTTCATATCTTATTTAAACACTGGTTCTTGTATGTTCACCAAGATGGGTGACTGCTTGTGAATACCAGGTGTTATAGGCTTGGATGTACAGGTGGTTTAACAGCTTGGAATTGGAAATCGAAGAAAAGAGTTCCAATTCCACTAAGGTTTGTTATATTCACTTACAAATAAATACCCTTGGAAAAGGTATTAATCCACCTCTTATCTCACTCAGCTATGGCTTAATTAGGACTTGTTTCAGTAGATCATTATCTCAAAAAAATTTCTTACAATCTAAAAATCTTTTCTGGTTTTAAATAACTTGCAAAAGGCTGATAAGTTGTAAAAAAACATCTAAACTTAGTAATATAGTAAATTTTCTGCAATTACAAAAATAAAATAATTGTAAAATTGCTAAATACTGATAAACTGTTACCCTTGGAAATCACATTGCATGTATATTTTTCATCATGTTAATTAGTACCTGTTTTTATTGATGGCGTCTTTTGTTACTTTTTGTGTTCAGTTAAGCGGTGATATCAACAGATACGTGTAAGACAAGACCTATTCCATTTCCCAAATATAGCAACACTAAACATTAGAATCATCTGACATTTTGCTTGTGATGTCATAAAAATTTGTTGCTACACAATATTATTCGTTTGTTATTGTTTCTTTATTATTTTTTTTTTTTTCATAATTTTACCTTCGAAGAATGAACAATTTCAAAATCAAAGACAAGTAGTGATTAGTAAGCTTGTTAACAGACTTTTACTGACTCCAATCCTCACTGAGAACTCTTCTCTCTTGGTTTCAAACAAAGAAAATTTCTGTTATGTAAAAAAATAACAACGTCAATAAAAAAATATAAAGTGTGACTAGAAACATTGTCAACTATAAATTAAAATATTAACAAGAAACAATAATTGAAAAAGCAAGGAAAAAAGAAACATAGCTATCATAAAATTAAAAATCATCGATTGCTGCTTACCGAATTACCTCCCTTAGATTTTTAAAATTTCACCTCATATTATGATCACTTGTATTTCCGTTTTTATGCACGGAAAAATCGTAACCAAGAAGACTCAGAATTCGTAAAACAAAACTACTTAGAATAAAGTCAAACCACTCTTTTTATAAAATAAAATGAAAACAGCAATAGAAAAAATGCAGTGTCATTTATTTCAACAATATTATAAACACTACTTGTGGAAAAAAAATTCATGAAAGTATTTAAAAATAAATCAGGTGTATTCAATACACCTTCTGATTTATTTTTAAATACACTATTGGGATGGCGAAAGATACAGTCTAAAAGCTAATGAAAGTATTAAAAACAGAAAAATCTCGTTAGAAATAAAGAAACGAGTACTTATTGGTCTTATAGCAGTGAATGCTGGACATTCTCCTTACACGTGAAGAAGGCAACAGAAATATGGTTCTACAGAAGGATGCTGAGAATACCATGGACTGAACATGTGAACAATGACAAAGTTTTACAGAAAATGGAAACAAAAAGAACACTTAAACTTAGCATTAGAAGTTGAAATTTCTTGGGCATCAGAAAAGATAGCTTGGGAAATTTGACCTTGGCAGGATATATTTGAAGGCAAGAGAAGGACAGGAAAAATATACCTAACGAGCTTATGTGAATGATTGGCAGGGCGGGATTGGGAGAGATAGCATAGTCAAAGTTTATTAAGAGTTCCAAAGGACAGGAAATTGTGAAGAAACATGATCGCCCACGTCATGAAGACACAAAAAATGACACGACACAAGAAATGTTGATTTTAATTTTCTGAACACTTTTCGTCTACCCAACACTGAATTACCTCCCTTACAAAGCAAAACAAGATAAATGCTATTGCTCTTTTTGCTTTTGTTTCTGATGCATGAGTTTTTTCAAATTGAAAGCAGGGCTCAGAATATGTGGTTCGTTAAAATAAATGTAAGGGAGGTAATTCATTATTAAACATTGATTTATTCCAACTATTGTGTTAATCTTGATTGTTATACTCACAATACCTCAGGTGTTTGTTGTAACTGGCAACCTGGGAATTGTTAACCAAATGTTTTATTCAATCTATGAGGATAGATTTATAGCAGCCTTGATTACTAGCAGTTGGCTGCACCCTTCTTTTTAAAATTATTCTTTTAGAAATGCCACCATTTTACTATTTATTTCAAACCAAATTAGCACATACTTCAACACAACTGGAGAAAAAAAAACAAAAAACAGATTGTTTATAAGCAGCGTTATAACAATAAAACAATCAAAATAAATATGAGTTTGCCATATTGATATCATTTCAGTTTATGATGTTATTTAAAAGTTTCAACATCAAGAAAATTAAAATCACAGCTTTATAAAAATTTCTAAGATTTGAAGATTCTGAACTAAAATAAAACGTTATTTACTTGAAATGCAATGTCACTCATTTATCTGCCGTGTGTGATACATGCTTAGTCAATCATGCATCTTTCGATACATGACTGATGAGGCAGTTTTTTCCCATAGTAGGTTGCCATTTCTTTTTGCAGTAGAACAGCTGCCATGCAAGGCTATAGAACCCGGTCTGTCCTGCTATTTGCCCATGGCTGGGGGGGAAGAGGATTAATACCTTTCCCAAGGGTATTAGCATGTAAGTGAATGTAGTGGAGTCAACTGGAATTCAAACCGAGGTGACCAAGGTAAAAAAAAAATCAATACTACAGTGTAACCCGGATATAAGAGAGATTTTCTCTGGTCCCAAATTAGAGCCATACTTACTTAAACAAAATAGACCAAACCCAGATATAAGAGAAACCCGGATATAAGAGACTTCTTCTCCGGTCCGACAACTCTCTTATATCCGGGTTACACTGTATTTAAAGTATTATATTATAAACACAATCCAAAATATTCTTTTCTTGCTTTACTTCCTTCAAAGTCAAATAAATATGAGTTTGTCATATTGATATAATGTCAGTTTATCAAGGACACATGGCACAGTGGATAAAGGCGTTGGTTAGATCCAGTGACAGTACCCAAAGAGTGTGAGTTCAATACCCGGTTAAGGCAGAGGAGAACTTGGAGAGGGGAATTAACAGGATATAACAGATAACTTACATCCGTTAAACATGGCACGTGGAACTAGAACAGTCTACCCCAGTGAGCGAAATAAAGGGTTCACCTGAAGAAGGCCGGAGCATACAACGGCCGAAACGTTGTAATAAATATTAAACAAAGATGAGGACAATAGACCAAATAATGTAAATAGTGTACATAATACCTCATCTCAGAAATATAGCCAGATATTAAAAGGTTTGCTTAAATATTAATGCAAAAATTATGGAAATAAATAACTAAAAAAAATTCACAATTTCATGAGTTAAAAATATTTGTGTGAAGGGGATACGAAAACCATTGAAATTAAGAAGATATTACTCTTAGAAAAAAAGAAGTGCACCCAGCTAATAGAAAACAAAAAAAACCTATGTGTATTTCCATTGAGATTCTCAGGGAAGTTTTAATAATATTTTTTCAATGTCGTTCTGTTTTCTTTCTGCTTGGTTCCCATGGGTTCACTGGAGACATTGGAAACAATCTTTTAAAATGTTGTTTTCTTTTCTGTTTGGCTTCCACGTCTTAAGGGTATTAGCACGTAAGTGAATGTAATGGATTTGACTGGAATTGAAACCCAGCTCTACGATTCCTCAATCTGAGCCACTATAGGCACAGTGGAGTAATGGATAGCAGCTTGGATTGAGGAATTGGAGAGCCGAGTTCAAATTCCAGTCGAATCCATTACATTCACTTATGTGCTAATACCCTTAGGAAAGGTATGAATCCTCTTTTTCTTCCCCCCACCCCAGCTATGGGTAAATAGCAGGACAGACGGGCTTCTATAGTCTTGGATGGAAACTGGTCTATCACAGAAAGAAATGGCAACCTACTGCAGGAAAAGATCTGCCTCGTCAGTCATGTATCGAAAAATACATGATTGCCTAAGAATGTATCATGCATGGCACATAACTGATTGACAATTTATATTACTAACTAATAATTTTTTTTATAATACTTGAGAATTGAGAACAAAGATATTAAACACCATTTATTTATTAGATTGTTTATTTACAAGATTGATTTTATATTTACAAGATTATAAAAATGTGTGAACCAATTACAATGCAATATTTATCATTTACCAATTTATAAAGAAATAATGATGAAAACAATTTTTTTATTCATAGATTTATAAAAATTCACGAGCAAAGATTTGTTCATCAGTCAGCACTTGGCTGGCAATAAATAATTGATTGGTAGACTTTTAAGCATTTTTAGAAAAATTAGCAATGATTTAAAAAAATTTAAAAAAAAGTGTAGAAAGGGAGGTAACCTATAATTGCTGGAGTTTCGGGTCTTGGATTTTTATAGATTAGACATCCTTCATTCTAGATCGCAATTAAAAAAAAATTGAAAAATTAAAACAAGAAGTAAACTGAGATAAAAAAAAATTGGAGAAGAAAATGTGTAATGTCCTGGAAAATCAAGTTTATTTCAATTTTCTTGTTCTATAGTTCATAGATATTCTTATAAAATTATTACGGATTGCACATAACCCCGTCGTCGGTATTGGGCATTATTTCTAACTTAGATCTCCACAAGGCTACTGGTGGTGACGGAATACCAGCCATTGTCCTAAAGAAATGCGCACCTGAACTGGCGCCTGCCCTCTCTAAATTGTACAACCGCTGCCTCAAGGAGTCCTGTTTTCCTGACTGCTGGAAGTCCTCAACCATTGTTCCTGTCTACAAGAACACTGGTGACCCCTCTGACCCTTCCAATTACCGTCCTATCAGTCTCCTACCCCTCTTTGGCAAAGTCTTCAAGGCCATTATCAACTCCGAAGTGATTAATTACCTGATATCCCACGATCTGCTCTCAGACAAGCAGTATGGTTTCCGCTTTGCCCGGTCTACTGCCGATGTGCTTACGGCCATCACTGAATTTGTCTGCCAAGCTATCCATAACAACGGTGAAGCTCGTGCTGTGGCCCTTGACATCTCCAAAGCATTCGATAGAGTCTGGCATGCCGGCCTTCTCCGCAAGCTCCAGGGTTATGGTATCACAGGTCGATTGTTTGACCTAATACAATCGTTCCTGTCAAACCGGGATTTGAAGGTTGTTCTTAGTGGATCCATCTCCAGATCCTATCCCACTAATGCAGGTGTTCCTCAAGGCTCCATCCTAGGCCCTACTCTGTTCCTCATATTTATAAATGACCTTCCTGACGCCATTGACTCCCAAGTCGGCATCTATGCTGACAACACCACTATTTACTCCTGCCTCAAACGCAAATCTACTGAGGCGGAAAAAGCTAACCTGGCAGCCCAAATTGAAAACGACCTCCAATCAGTTGTGATCTGGGGTGAGAAATGGATGGTTAACTTTAACGCGTCTAAAACAAAACTGCTCTCCATCAACCACCACAAGGTTCCATCCCTGCATCCCATTAGAATGTCTGATGACCATCTTCTCGAGAGCCCCTCCCTACGGCTGCTCAGTCTCACGCTGTCTGCTGATCTGAGATGGAATAAATACATCGAGTCAGTTGCATCAGCCACTGCAAAGAAAGTTGGTTCTCTGTGCCGAGCCAGGAAATTTTTCTCCCCTGAATCGATCCTTCAAGTCTATAAATCGACCATTCGCCCATGCATGGAGTATTGCTGCCATATATGGTCTGGAGCCCCTGCTGTTTGCCTCGGGGTTCTTGATAAGATCCAGAGACAGATAGGCAATGTGATTGGCCCTGATCTGTCATCTCGTCTGCAGTCGCTCTCTCACAGACACGATGTTGCCTCGCTCTGCCTTTTTTACAAGTACTTCCACGGTAATTGCTCTGAGGAGTTGCGTTCGCTTGTCCCCAGACCTCGTGAATTTAAACGCCCCCACCAGGCTGGCATCCCACTCCCACCCCTCCACCGTGGAAACTGTTAGGTGTAGACGTCTCTTCTACTCCAATAGCTTCATGTCTCGCACATCCCGCCTATGGAACTCCCTTCCCTATTACTGTTTCCCTGACAAATACAATCTCCAAAGGTTTAAGTGTAGCGTCAATCGACATCTCCAGTTGCCTTGATCTATCCGCTTCCCTTCTCCACATCCTTTCTTTTCTCATTCCTATCTGCTCTCGCTCCGGATCTTTTGTGGCCCCCTTGCCTTGATCGACCCACTGTCTTTCTCTTCTTCCTCATCCCCTCCATTGCCACTCCTATCTGCTCTTCCTCCAACCCTTCTTTAACCCCTTGCGCGATAGTGGCCTCCAGCCTTGCTTGGGGTGATATGATTTAAAAAAAAAAAAAAAAAAAGAATAAAAAGTGTTATATTCCGTGCTAATACTTGAAAAAACATGGTGGATAAAATAAGTAAAGGTTTATTGTAACAAACCAGTACAATAAGAATAAAAGTAACAGTTATGCACAAGGTCGTCACAAGTCAATCCAGTAGTCAGTGCTACTACTGGAAGGTTGGTAGTTCTCGTGTAAGTCTGAGTCGTATTCAACAGATCCCAGCTAGTAATATTTATCAACCTCCCCACGGGGTAGGATGTGGCACAAGGCCGAATTTAATCCATGCCTGTAGGCTCGGCCAAAAATTCTCCGTAAGCCCTGCACAAACGGGTTCGGGTCTGTCTACCTCCCCGGACGAAACTCTGCCCTTTGGCATAGCCTCGTCAGGGTTCCTCTCTGTCCGAAGGCAGAGAGTTCGACAACAACTAAGAGCTGAGTAACAGATCCCAGCTACGAGGGTTACATGTGGCACAAGGCCGGGTTTAACGTGGGTTTTCCGAGCCCATATTCCCTATTCGAACGCGTATAAACGTGTTCAGGGTCAGTCTACCTCCCCAAACGAGACTCTGCCCTTCGGTGGAGCCTCATCCTGTTTCCTCTCTGCCCAAAGGCAGAGAGTTCGACAACAGCTAAGAGCTGAGTAACAGATCCAGCTAGTCCCTGTAGTTACAGATACTTATAGGCAGTTACTACCTATAGTGTAGTCACTCATGGGGGTGGCAGGTTATTCCATTACACTTGTTTTCATAGATATTTATAAATTTTTTAATAAAAAGATTTTTTTCACATTTCTTTCTTTCTAAAAGGATAAATAATAAATAATGTTGTGAACCCCCTGGAGGGGGATATCATGTTATATGGCCTGAGAGCCCAAATAAGTATGAGGTCACAATTAAAGCCCAACTAGCATCCAGTTGGCAGACAAAGCAAGGGAGGACTGTAACTTAATACAGAGCCTGTGCTGACAACAGTTCCCGTCTTGGTTTCTCCACCTCTTTCTCTCATTTTGGCGAGAAGTCACTGGGTTATCTGAAGGACATGTAACATCATTCTTACAGGTATCGCAAAATGCTAAAATTCTCAAGGAAAAAATAAGCTGAGATTTGCTGCATAATATGAAGGTATAAAAAGGTCATGAAGTGTATTACGACTAGGTTCGTAAAACAGAAAGATCTAAAAGGTAATTAGGGCAATTAAGAAAATAAATGAAATTAATTTGTAGGATGTGTGTAGGCAACACAAAGAAGAAAGATCAAGGTCAAAGTGTCTGCCTTGTGTTTAACTACATGATATACTTGAGCTACTTCCAAATCCACTAGAGTATTTTCTTCTTCAAAATTTGCTTTTATGAAAAGTGGAATTCTCTGATTATGCTTTTATGATCATCTGAATTTTTTGTGTTGTTTTAATTCTAAAACACCATCCTGGGTATGGCAATAAATTACATCTGATAGCAAGGCCTCTCATTGGGAGGTTTTGAGGAGCATGCAACCATCTCGTAATTGTTCCCAGGTCCACCCTGATCTGGGTTGGTAGCATCAGTTAGGGTCGCAGCGATGGTCAAAACACTATGAAAGTATAAAAATTTTGATGTAATGGAATAACCTGTTACCCCCCCCCCCCAATGAGTAACTACACTATAGGTAGTAACTACCTATAAGTATCTGTAAGTCAGCAGACTACAGAATCTAGCTGGGATTTGTTGAGTATGACTTACGTGAGAATTACTGACCTTCCAATAGTAGAACTCACTACTGGATTGATTTGCGACAACCTTGTGTATAACTGTTACCTTTATTCTTATTGTACTGGTTGTTTACAATAAACCGTTACTTACTTATCCACTTTGTTTTTTTAAATATATATTCCTATTAGCACGGAATATAACAAATTCCTATAGTAAAAATACCAGCAACACATTTTCATAGTAAAAAATTACTTGTTACTCTATTTCTGTAAGGAAAAAAAAAATTTACCAACAATACATTTTTATAATAAAAAAATAACCAGCAATGCATTTCTGTAAAAAAAATAAATTACCAGCAATACATTTTTTGTGAAAGAAATTACTAATGCTCACAAGAAAATTAAATTTGGCATTAAATGACCCAGAAGGTGTTGATATGCCACTAATAAACAAACAAACAAATTCTAAAACATTTGTATGGAGTGCTTCTGCCATATATGGTCAGGAGCTGCCAAGTCTTCCCTTTCCAGATTCGACAGAGTTCAAAAGTGTCTCTGCATTCTTGTGGGGAAGGCTCCCTGGCACTTACAAAGCAACTTAAAATGAAAATATGACCATTACCATTATCTTAAGACATTGTGCAAACTGAAATGCCATGTCACCATAAATTGGTACTAGTTGTCTTCCAACAAAAGTTACACTGAATTTAAATGATTATTTGTCCCCTCTTTTACAAGAATAATTTTATATTTACAATACTCTAAAAATAATTACAATTTTATTAAAACTAATGCAATACAATATTTATCATTTACCAATTTATAAAGAAATAAATATGTAGACAATTCTTTACTCATAAATTTATAAACATTTATTAAATTACTCTATTAAAATACATGTAAAATAGCAACAACTCTAAGTAGAAGCTTATGAAGCTATATTTGACTAATTCAACTTCAGCACTGAAAATATTTACTTTATTATAGTGGATGGTTACAAATGAGATGGGAGATGAGATGTGCTTATTTTATTTCCATAATATGTAAAACGACTATTAGGAAATCTGTATTATTTACCATTTTATAAAGTTCAAATCCATTGGAAATTAGCTGATGATTTGCCAACCATTCCAATAAACAATCTAATAAATTAATAGTGTAAATAAACAATCTAATAAGTAGTATTATTTTTATTGTCAATTCTTAAGAACAAAGAAAATGTATATATTCACTTTTGTCATATGAGCTATAGGTTTTATCACAGTTCTAATCATAACTTTTTAAAACAATAAACATTGCCAAGGAGTGAAGGCAGTTAAATAATAGTAGTGTCAAAGAAAGAAACTGTCTTTTTTTTTGTGGGAATGAAGGTCCAAGTCTGCCAAATTTCATTTTTATTTGGTTCCTTTATTTGTCTTTCTTACCATTTCTTGAAAATTTTCATAAATTTTATTACAATTTTTATATTTTCTCTTGATGCATACTTAATCAATAATTGTGTACAAAATTAAATAATAGTGATTAAAATGGACATATTTAAACAATAGTGAAGAAGAATAACAAAGATGTTTATATTACCATAAAGCAGTAATATTGAAATGCAAAAAATAAAAATAAAAACCACAGCCAACAAAAACAATCATCTATCATATTTTCAGAATATCATTCATCACTATTATTTATTTATTGGCATTTTTCTATGGTAATTGTAGTATAGCAACAAATATAAGTAAAAACTTATGAAGCTTTTTACACTATTTACATTGTTTGGACTGTGTCCGTGTGTCCTTGTGGACATCAGTGAAGTCCCCAAAATTAATTCACTGATGTCCCCAATGGTTCAGTGGATAAAAGCATTGGTTGAAGCAATCCAGTAACTTGACTGGTTCAATACCTGGCCACAGCAGAGGTGATTGAAAACTTGGACTATTGAGTTACTAAAGGGAGATAACTGAAACTGAGATACCCAGAAAAGGCATGGCATGTGGAACTAGTAGAACAATCTACCCCAGTGAATGATATAAAGGGTTCAGTTCATAATTCCAACGTATATCACCTAAGAAGTCCAGAGCGCATAATGGCTGAAACATTCTGAATATGACAATAAAGATGAGGACAACAGTCCAAAGAATGTAAATGGTGTAAATATACATTGCAGATGATAAAATATATTGTTGGTTGAAGTGTTCCGGTGACTTGATCCAAAGAGTTGTGAGTTCAATATCTGGCCACAGCAGAGATGAACAAAAACTTGGAGAGTCAAGTTACTAAAGGGAGATAACTGAAACTGAGATATTCAGAAGAGGCATGGCTTGTGGGACTAGAACAATCTACCCTGGTGGACAAAATAAAGGGTTTGGTTCGTATGTCACCTGAAGAAGGCCAATTTATGACAATAAAGATGAGGACAACAGTTTGAATAATGTAAATAGTGTAAATAGTTTCAATCTCAGAAATATAGACAGATCCTGAAGTTTTATTTGACTGAAAACGTTTATTTTATTATACAAGCTACAAGCAAGAGGGAAGATGGGATGTGCTTATTATATTACCATAGTAATGTAAACTTTTTTGTTACTCCATTTTTTTATTTTTTTAGACATTCCTATTGAAATACTTATTTATCCCTGCAATATTCCAACAGAAATATTCAGACATCTTTTCAAACATTCATACACCTTTTCAAACATTCAGACACCTTTTCAAACATTCATACACCTTTTCAAACATTCATACATCTTTTCAAACATTCATACACCTTTTAAACATTCATACATCTTTTCAAATATTCATACATCTTCTCAAACATTCATACACCTTTTCAAAAATTCAGACACCTTTTCAAACATTCATACACCTTTTCAAACATTCATACATCTTTTCAAACATTCATACATCTTCTCAAACATTCATACACCTTTTCAAACATTCAGACACCTTTTCAAACATTCATACACCTTTTCAAACATTCATACATCTTTTCAAACATTCATACATCTTCTCAAACATTCATACACCTTTTCAAACATTCAGACATCTTTTCAAACATTCATACACCTTTTCAAACATTCAGACATCTTTTCAAACATTCATACACCTTTTCAAACATTCAGACATCTTTTCAAGCATTCATACACCTTTTCAAACATTCAGACATCTTTTCAAACATTCATACACCTTTTCAAACATTCAGACACCTTTTCAAACATTCATACACCTTTTCAAACATTCATACATCTTTTCAAACATTCATACACCTTTTCAAACATTCATACATCTTTTCAAACATTCATACATCATCTCAAACATTCATACACCTTTTCAAACATTCAGACACCTTTTCAAACATTCATACACCTTTTCAAACATTCATACATCTTTTCAAACATTCATACACCTTTTCAAACATTTATACATCTTTTCAAACATTCATACAACTTCTCAAACATTCATACACCTTTTCAAACATTCAGACATCTTTTCAAACATTCATACACCTTTTCAAACATTCAGACATCTTTTCAAACATTCATACACCTATTCAAACATTCAGACATCTTTTCAAACATTCATACACCTTTTCAAACATTCAGACATCTTTTCAAACATTCATACACCTTTTCAAACATTCAGACATCTTTTCAAACATTCATACACCTTTTCAAACATTCAGACATCTTTTCAAACATTCATACACCTTTTCAAATATTCAGACATCTTTGTAAACATTCATACACCTTTTCAAACATTCATACACCTTTTCAAACATTCATACACCTTTTCAAACATTCATACATCTTTTCAAACATTCAGACATCTTTTCAAACATTCATACACCTTTTCAAACATTCAGACATCTTTTCAAACATTCATACACCTTTTCAAATATTCATACAACTTTTCAAACATTCAGACATCTTTTCAAGCATTCATACACCTTTTCAAACATTCAGACATCTTTTCAAACATTCATACACCTTTTCAAACATTCATACACCTTGTCAAACATATATACACCTTTTCAAACGTTCAGACATCTTTTCAAACATTCATACACCTTTTCAAACATTCAGACATCTTTTCAAACATTCATACATCTTTTCAAACAGTCAGAAATCTTTTCAAACATTCATACATCTCTACAAACATTCAGACACCTTTTCAAACATTCATACACCTATTCAAAAATTCAGACATCTTTTCAAACATATATACACCTTTTAAACATTCAGACATCTTTTCAAACATTCATACACCTTTTCAAACATTCAGACATCTTTTCAAACATTCATACACCTTTTCAAACAGTCAGAAATCTTTTCAAACATTCATACACCTCTACAAACATTCAGACACCTTTTCAAACATTCATACACCTTTTCAAAGATTCATACACCTTTTCAAACATTCAGACATCTTTTCAAACATCCATACACCTTTTCAAACATTTAGACATCTTTTCAAACATTCATACACCTTTTCAAACATTCATACATCTTTTCAAACATTCATACACCTTTTCAAACATTCAGAAACCTTTTCAAACATCCATACACCTTTTCAAACATTCAGACATCTTTTCAAACATTCATACACCTTTTCAAACATTCAGACACCTTTTCAAACATTCATACACCTTTTCAATCATTCATACATCTTTTCAAACATTCATACACCTTTTCAAACATTCATACATCTTTTCAAACATTCATACATCTTCTCAAACATTCATACACCTTTTCAAACATTCAGACACCTTTTCAAACATTCATACACCTTTTCAAACATTCATACATCTTTTCAAACATTCATACACCTTTTCAAACATTCATACATCTTTTCAAACATTCATACATCTTCTCAAACATTCATACACCTTTTCAAACATTCAGACATCTTTTCAAACATTCATACACTATTTCAAACATTCAGACATCTTTTCAAACATTCATACACCTTTTCAAACATTCATACACCTATGCAAACATTCAGACATCTTTTCAAACATTCTTACACCTTTTCAAACATTCAGACATCTTTTCAAACATTCATACACCTTTTCAAATATTCAGACATCTTTTCAAACATTCATACACCTTTTCAAACATTCAGACATCTTTTCAAATATTCATACACCTTTTCAAACATTCAGACATCTTTTTAAACATTCATACACCTTTTCAAACATTCATACACCTTTTCAAACATTCATACACCTTTTCAAACATTCATACATCTTTTCAAACATTCAGACATCTTTTCAAACATTCATACACCTTTTCAAACATTCAGACATCTTTTCAAACATTCATACACCTTTTCAAATATTCATACAACTTTTCAAACATTCAGACATCTTTTCAAGCATTCATACACCTTTTCAAACATTCAGACATCTTTTCAAACATTCATACACCTTTTCAAACATTCATACACCTTGACAAACATATATACACCTTTTCAAACGTTCAGACATGTTTTCAAACATTCATACACCTTTTCAAACATTCAGACATCTTTTCAAACATTCATACACCTTTTCAAACAGTCAGAAATCTTTTCAAACATTCATACATCTCTACAAACATTCAGACACCTTTTCAAACATTCATACACCTATTCAAAAATTCAGACATCTTTTCAAACATATATACACCTTTTAAACATTCAGACATCTTTTCAAACATTCATACACCTTTTCAAACATTCAGATATCTTTTCAAACATTCATACACCTTTTCAAACAGTCAGAAATCTTTTCAAACATTCATACACCTCTACAAACATTCAGACACCTTTTCAAACATTCATACACCTTTTCAAACATTCATACATCTTTTCAAACATTCATACACCTTTTCAAACATTCAGAAACCTTTTCAAACATCCATACACCTTTTCAAACATTGACATCTTTTCAAACATTTATACTCCTTTTCAAAAATTCAGACATCTTTTCAAACATTCAGACCTCTTTTCAGACATTCATACACCTTTTCAAACATTCAGACATCTTTTCAAACATTCATACACCTTTTCAAACATCCAGACATCTTTTACAACATTCATACACCTTTTCAAACATTCAGACACCTTGTCAAACATTCATACACCTTTTCAAACATTCAGACATCTTTTCAAACATTCATACACCATTTCAAACATTCAGACATCTTTTCAAACATTCATACAACATTTCAAACATTCATACACCTTTTCAAACATTCAGACATCTTTTCAAACATTCAGACACATTTTCAAACATTCGTACACCTTTTCAAACAGTCAGACCTCTTTTCAAACATTCATACACCTTTTCAAACATTCAGGCATCATTTAAAACATTCATACACCTTTTCAAACATTCAGACATCTTTTCAAACATTCATACACCTTTTCAAACATTCATACACCTTTTCAAACATTCAGACATCTTTTCAAACATTCATACACCTTTTCAAGCAGTCAGACATCTTTTCAAACATTCATACACCTCTACAAACATTCAGACACCTTTTCAAACATTCATACACCTTTTCAAAGATTCATACACCTTTTCAAACATTCAGACATCTTTTCAAACATTCAGACATCTTTTCAAAGATTCATACATTCTCAAACATTCATACAACTTTTCAAACATTCAGATATCTTTTCAAACATTCATACACTTTTTCAAACATTCAGACATCTTTTCAAACATTCATACATTCTCAAACATACGTACACCTTTTCAAACATTCATACACCATTTGAAACATTCAGACATCTTTTCAAACATTCATACACCTTTTCAAACATTCAGACACCTTTTCAAACATTCAGACACCTTTTCAAACATTCATACACCTTTTCAAACATTCAGACACCTTTTCAAACATTCAGACATCTTTTCAAACATTCAGACATCTTTGCAAACATTCAGACATCTTTTCAAACATTCATACACCTTTTCGAAACATTCAGACATCTTTTCAAATATTCATACACCTTTTCAAACATTCAGACATCTTTTCAAACATTCATACACCTTTTCAAATATTCATACATCTTTTCAAAAATTCAGACACCTTTTCAAACATTCAGACATCTTTTCAAACATTCCTACACCTTTTCAAACATTCATCCACATTTTCAAACATTCAGACATCTTTTCAAACATTCATACACCTTTTCAAACATTCATACACCTTTTCAAACATTCATACACCTTTTCAAACATACATACACCTTTTCAAACATTCAGACATCTTTTGAAACATTCATACACCTTTTCAAACATTCATACATCTTTTCAAACATTCAGACATCTTTTCAAAAATTCATACACCTTTTCAAACATTCAGACATCTTTTCAAACATTCATACACCTTTTCAAACATTCAGATATCTTTTCAAACATTCATACACCTTTTCAAACATTCATACATCTTTTGAAACATTCAGACACCTTTTCAAACATTCATACACCTGTTCAAACATTGACATCTTTTCAAACATTCATACACATTTTCAAACATTCAGACATCTTTTCAAACATTCAGACATCTTTTCAAACATACATACACCTTTTCAAACATTCAGACATCTTTTCAAACATTCATACACCTTTTCAAACATTCAGACATCTTTTCAAACATTCATACACCTTTTCAAACATTCAGACATCTTGTCAAACATTCATGCACCTTTTCAAACATTCAGACATCTTTTCAAACATTTATACACCATTTCACAAATTCAGACATCTTTTCAAACATTCATACACCTTTTCAAACATTCAGACATCTTTTCAAACATTCATACACCTTTTCAAATATTCATACATCTTTTCAAAAATTCAGACACCTTTTCAAACATTCAGACATCTTTTCAAACATTCATACACCTTTTCAAACATTCAGACATCTTTTCAAACATTCATACACCTTTTCAAACATTCAGACATCTTTTCAAACATTCAGACATCTTTGCAAACATTCAGACATCTTTTCAAACATTCATACACCTTTTCGAAACATTCAGACATCTTTTCATATATTCATACACCTTTTCAAACATTCAGACATCTTTTCAAACATTCATACACCTTTTCAAATATTCATACATCTTTTCAAAAATTCAGACACCTTTTCAAACATTCAGACATCTTTTCAAACATTCCTACACCTTTTCAAACATTCATACACATTTTCAAACATTCAGACATCTTTTCAAACATTCATACACCTTTTCAAACATTCATACACCTTTTCAAACATTCATACACCTTTTCAAACATACATACACCTTTTCAAACATTCAGACATCTTTTGAAACATTCATACACCTTTTCAAACATTCATACATCTTTTCAAACATTCAGACATCTTTTCAAAAATTCATACACCTTTTCATACAGACATCTTTTCAAACATTCATACACCTTTTCAAACATTCAGATATCTTTTCAAACATTCATACACCTTTTCAAACATTCATACATCTTTTGAAACATTCAGACACCTTTTCAAACATTCATACACCTTTTCAAACATTGACATCTTTTCAAACATTCATACACATTTTCAAACATTCAGACATCTTTTCAAACATTCAGACATCTTTTCAAACATACATACACCTTTTCAAACATTCAGACATCTTTTCAAACATTCATACACCTTTTCAAACATTCAGACATCTTTTCAAACATTCATACACCTTTTCAAACATTCAGACATCTTGTCAAACATTCATGCAACTTTTCAAACATTCAGACATCTTTTCAAACATTTATACACCATTTCACAAATTCAGACATCTTTTCAAACATTCATACACCTTTTCAAACATTCAGACATCTTTTCAAACATTCATACACCTTTTCAAATATTCATACATCTTTTCAAAAATTCAGACACCTTTTCAAACATTCAGACATCTTTTCAAACATTCCTACACCTTTTCAAACATTCATACACCTTTTCAAACATTCAGACATCTTTTCAAACATACATACACCTTTTCAAACATTCATACATCTTTTCAAACATTCATACACCTTTTCAAACATTCATACATCTTGTCAAATATTCATACACATTTTCAAACATTCAGACATCTTTTCAAAAATTCATACACCTTTTCAAACATTCAGACATCTTTTCAAACATTCATAAACCTTTTCAAACATTCAGACATCTTTTCAAACATTCATACACCTTTTCAAACATTCATACATCTTTTGAAACATTCATACACCTTTTCAAACATTCAGACATCTTTTCAAACATTCAGACATCTTTGCAAACATTCAGACATCTTTTCAAACATTCATACACCTTTTCGAAACATTCAGACATCTTTTCATATATTCATACACCTTTTCAAACATTCAGACATCTTTTCAAACATTCATACACCTTTTCAAATATTCATACATCTTTTCAAAAATTCAGACACCTTTTCAAACATTCAGACATCTTTTCAAACATTCCTACACCTTTTCAAACATTCATACACATTTTCAAACATTCAGACATCTTTTCAAACATTCATACACCTTTTCAAACATTCATACACCTTTTCAAACATTCATACACCTTTTCAAACATACATACACCTTTTCAAACATTCAGACATCTTTTGAAACATTCATACACCTTTTCAAACATTCATACATCTTTTCAAACATTCAGACATCTTTTCAAAAATTCATACACCTTTTCAAACATTCAGACATCTTTTCAAACATTCATACACCTTTTCAAACATTCAGATATCTTTTCAAACATTCATACACCTTTTCAAACATTCATACATCTTTTGAAACATTCAGACACCTTTTCAAACATTCATACACCTTTTCAAACATTGACATCTTTTCAAACATTCATACACATTTTCAAACATTCAGACATCTTTTCAAACATTCAGACATCTTTTCAAACATACATACACCTTTTCAAACATTCAGACATCTTTTCAAACATTCATACACCTTTTCAAACATTCAGACATCTTTTCAAACATTCATACACCTTTTCAAACATTCAGACATCTTGTCAAACATTCATGCAACTTTTCAAACATTCAGACATCTTTTCAAACATTTATACACCATTTCACAAATTCAGACATCTTTTCAAACATTCATACACCTTTTCAAACATTCAGACATCTTTTCAAACATTCCTACACCTTTTCAAACATTCATACACCTTTTCAAACATTCAGACATCTTTTCAAACATACATACACCTTTTCAAACATTCATACATCTTTTCAAACATTCATACACCTTTTCAAACATTCATACATCTTGTCAAATATTCATACACATTTTCAAACATTCAGACATCTTTTCAAACATTCATAAACCTTTTCAAACATTCAGACATCTTTTCAAACATTCATACACCTTTTCAAACATTCATACATCTTTTGAAACATTCAGACACCTTTTCAAACATTCATACACCTTTTCAAACATTGACATCTTTTCAAACATTCATACACCTTTTCAAACATTCAGACATCTTTTCAAACATTCATACACCTTTTCAAACATTCAGACATCGTGTCAAACATTGATGCACCTTTTCAAACATTTATACACCATTTCAAACATTCAGACATCTTTTCAAACATTTATACACCTTTTCAAACATTCAGACATCTTTTCAAACATTCATACACCTTTTCAAAAGTTCATACGCCTTTTCAAAAGTTCATACGCCTTTTCAAACATTCAGACATCTTTTCAAACATTCATACACCTTTTCAAACATTCAGACATCTTTTCAAACATTCATACACTTTTTCAAATATTCATACACCTTTTCAAACATGCAGACATCTTTTCAAGCATTCATACACCTTTTCAAACATTCAGACATCTTTTCAAACATTCATACACCTTTTCAAACATTCATAAACCTTGTCAAACATATATACACCTTTTCAAACATTCAGACATCTTTTCAAACATTCTTAAACCTTCTCAAACATTCAGACATGTTTTGAAACATTCATACACCTTTTCAAACATTCATACACCTATTCAAAAATTCAGACATCTTTTCAAACATATATACACCTTTTAAACATTCAGACATCTTTTCAAACATTCATACAACTTTTCAAACATTCAGACATCTTTTCAAACATTCATACACCTTTTCAAACAGTCAGACATGTTTTCAAACATTCATACACCTCTACAAACATTCAGACACCTTTTCAAAGATTCATACACCTTTTCAAAGATTCATACACCTTTTCAAACATTCAGATATCTTTTCAAACATTCATACACCTTTTCAAACATTCATACACCTTTTCAAACATTCAGACATCTTTTCAAACATCCATACACCTTTTCAAACATTTAGACATCTTTTCAAACATTCATACACCTTTTCAAACATTCATACATCTTTTCAAAGATTCATACACCTTTTCAAACATTCAGAAACCTTTTCAAACATCCATACACCTTTTCAAAGATTCATACATCTTTTCAAACATTCAGACATCTTTTCAAACATTCAGACATCTTTTCAAACATTCATACATCTTTTCAAACATTCATACAACTTTTTCAAACATTCCTACACCTTTTCAAACATACATACACCTTTTCAAACATTCAGACACCTTTTCAAAATTTCATACAACTTTTCAAACATTCAGACATCTTTTCAAACATTCATGCACCTTTTCAAATATTCAGACAACTTTTCAAATATTCATACATCTTTTCAAACATTCAGACAACTTTTCAAACATTCAGACATCTTTTCAAACATTCATACACCTTTTCAAACATTCAGACATCTTTTTAAACATTCATACACCTTTTCGAAACATTCAGGCATCTTTTCAAACATTCATACACCTTTTCAAACATTCAGACATCTTTTCAAACATTCATACACCTTTTCAAATATTGATACATCTTTTCAAAAATTCAGACA
Source organism: Acanthosepion esculentum (assembly GCA_964036315.1). NCBI lineage: Eukaryota > Metazoa > Mollusca > Cephalopoda > Sepiida > Sepiidae > Acanthosepion > Acanthosepion esculentum. Next base: position 54,798,585 of record OZ038512.1, on the reverse strand, counting down.
CCTTTTCAAACATTCAGACATCTTTTCAAACATTCCTACACCTTTTCAAACATTCATACACCTTTTCAAACATTCAGACATCTTTTCAAACATTCATACACCTTTTCAAACATTCATACACCTTTTCAAACATTCATACACCTTTTCAAACATTCAGACATCTTTTCAAACATACATACACCTTTTCAAACATTCAGACATCTTTTCAAACATTCATACACCTTTTCAAACATTCATACATCTTGTCAAATATTCATACACCTTTTCAAACATTCAGACATCTTTTCAAAAATTCATACACCTTTTCAAACATTCAGACATCTTTTCAAACATTCATACAACTTTTCAAACATTCATACATCTTTTGAAACATTCAGACACCTTTTCAAACATTCATACACCTTTTCAAACATTGACATCTTTTCAAACATTCATACACATTTTCAAACATTCAGACATCTTTTCAAACATTCAGACATCTTTTCAAACATTCAGACATCTTTTCAAACATACATACACCTTTTCAAACATTCAAACATCTTTTCAAACATTCATACACTTTTTCAAACATTCAGACATCTTTTCAAACATTCATACACCTTTTCAAACATTCAGACATCTTGTCAAACATTCATGCACCTTTTCAAACATTTATACACCATTTCAAACATTCAGACATCTTTTCAAACATTCATACACCTTTTCAAACAGTCAGACATCTTTTCAAACATTCATACACCTTTTCAAAAGTTCATACGCCTTTTCAAAAGTTCATCCGCCTTTTCAAACATTCAGACATCTTTTCAAACATTCATACACCTTTTCAAACATTCATACACCTTTTCAAACATTCATACATCTTTTCAAACATTCAGACATCTTTTCAAACATTCATACACCTTTGCAAATATTCATACACCTTTTCAAACATTCAGACAACTTTTCAAGCATTCATACACCTTTTCAAACATTTAGACATCTTTTCAAACATTCATACACCTTTTCAAACTTTCATACACCTTTTCAAACATTCAGATATCTTTTGAAACATTCATACACCTTTTCAAACATTCATACACCTATTCAAAAATTCAGACATCTTTTCAAACATATATACACCTTTTCAAACATTCAAACATCTTTTCAAAAATTCATACACCTTTTCAAACATTCAGACATCTTTTCAAACATTCATACAACTTTTCAAACATTCAGACATCTTTTCAAACATTCATACACCTTTGCAAACATTCATACATCTTTTGAAACATTCAGACTCCTTTTCAAACATTCATACACCTTTTCAAACATTGACATCTTTTCAAACATTCATACACATTTTCAAACATTCAGACATCTTTTCAAACATTCATACACCTTTTCAAACATTCATACACCTTGTCAAACATATATACACCTTTTCAAACATTCAGACATCTTTTCAAACATTCAGACATCTTTTGAAACATTCATACACCTTTTCAAATATTCATACACCTATTCAAAAATTCAGACATCTTTTCAAACATATATACACCTTTTAAACATTCAGACATCTTTTCAAACATTCATACACCTTTTCAAATATTCAGACATCTTTTCAAACATTCATACACCTTTTCAAACAGTCAGACATCTTTTCAAACATTCATGCACCTTTTCAAACATTCAGACATCTTTTCAAACATTTATACACCATTTCAAACATTCAGACATCTTTTCAAACATTCAAACATCTTTTCAAACATTCATACACCTTTTCAAACATTCAGACATCTTTTCAAACATTCATACACCTTTTCAAACATTCAGACATCTTGTCAAACATTCATGCACCTTTTCAAACATTTATACACCATTTCAAACATTCAGACATCTTTTCAAACATTCATACACCTTTTCAAACAGTCAGACATCTTTTCAAACATTCATACACCTTTTCAAAAGTTCATACGCCTTTTCAAAGGTTCATACGGCTTTTCAAACATTCAGACATCTTTTCAAACATTCATACACCTTTTCAAACATTCATACACCTTTTCAAACATTCATACATCTTTTCAGACATTCAGACATCTTTTCAAACATTCATACACCTTTGCAAATATTCATACACCTTTTCAAACATTCAGACATCTTTTCAAGCATTCATACACCTTTTCAAACATTCAGACATCTTTTCAAACATTCATACACCTTTTCAAACTTTCATACACCTTTTCAAACATTCAGACATCTTTTGAAACATTCATACACCTTTTCAAACATTCATACACCTATTCAAAAATTCAGACATCTTTTCAAACATATATACACCTTTTCAAACATTCAAACATCTTTTCAAAAATTCATACACCTTTTCAAACATTCAGACATCTTTTCAAACATTCATACAACTTTTCAAACATTCAGACATCTTTTCAAACATTCATACACCTTTTCAAACATTCATACATCTTTTGAAACATTCAGACTCCTTTTCAAACATTCATACACCTTTTCAAACATTGACATCTTTTCAAACATTCATACACATTTTCAAACATTCAGACATCTTTTCAAACATTCATACACCTTTTCAAATATTCATACACCTTGTCAAACATATATACACCTTTTCAAACATTCAGGTCATCTTTTCAAACATTCAGACATCTTTTGAAACATTCATACACCTTTTCAAATATTCATACACCTATTCAAAAATTCAAACATCTTTTCAAACATATATACACCTTTTAAACATTCAGACATCTTTTCAAACATTCATACACCTTTTCAAATATTCAGACATCTTTTCAAACATTCATACACCTTTTCAAACAGTCAGACATCTTTTCAAACATTCATGCACCTTTTCAAACATTCAGACATCTTTTCAAACATTTATACACCATTTCAAACATTCAGACATCTTTTCAAACATTCATACACCTTTTCAAACATTCAGACATCTTTTCAAACATTCATACACCTTTTGAAAAGTTCATACACCTTTTCAAACATTAAATACACCTTTTCAAACATTCAGAAACCTTTTCAAACATCCATACTCCTTTTCAAACATTCATACACCTTTTCAAACATTCAGACATTTTTTCAAACATTCATACACATTTTCATACATCCAGACATCTTTTCAAACATTCAGACATCTTTTCAACCATACATACACCTTTTCAAACATTCAGACATCTTTTCAAACATTCATACACCTTTTGAAACATTCATACATCTTTTCAAACATTCATACACCTTTTCAAACATTCAGACATCTTTTCAAACCTTCATACACCTTTTCAAACATTCAGACTTCTTTGCAAACATTCATACACCTTTTCAAACATTCAGACATCTTTTCAAACATTCATACACCATTTCAAACATTCAGACATCTTTTCAAACATTCATACACCTTTTCAAACAGTCAGACATCTTTTCAAACATTCATACACCTCTACAAACATTCAGACACCTTTTCAAACATTCATACACCTTTTCAAAGATTCATACACCGTTTCAAACATTCATACATCTTTTCAAACATTCATACATCTTTTCAAACATTCATACAACTTTTCAAACATTCAGACATCTTTTCAAACATTCATACACTTTTTCAAACATTCAGACATCTTTTCAAACATACATACACCTTTTCAAACATTTAGACAACTTTTCAAACATTCATACACCATTTCAAACATTCAGACAACTTTTCAAACATTCATACACCTTTTCAAACATTCAGACACCTTTTCAAATATTCATACAACTTTTCAAACATTCAGACACCTTTTCAAACATTCATACACCTTTTCAAACATTCAGACATCTTTTCAAACATTCATACACCATTTCAAACATTCAGACATCTTCTCAAACATTCATACACCTTTTCAAACATTCAGACATCTTTTCAAACATTCATACACCATTTCAAACATTCGGACATCTTTTCAAACATTCATACACCTTTTCAAACATTCAGACATCTTTTCAAACATTCATACATCTTTTCAAACAGTCAGACATCTTTTCAAACATTCATACACCTTTTCAAACATTCATACACCTTTTCAAACATTCAGACATCTTTTCAAACATTCAGACATCTTTTCAAATATTCAGACACCTTTTCAAACATTCATACATCTGTTCAAATATTCATACACCTTTTCAAACATTCATACACCTTTTCAAACATTCAGACATCTTTTCAAACATTCAGACATCTTTTCAAACATTCATACACCATTTCAAACATTCAGACATCTGTTCAAACATTCATACACCTTTTCAAACATTCATACACATTTTCAAACATTCAGACATCTTTTCAAACATTCATACACCTTTTCAAACAGTCGGACATCTATTCAAACATTCATACACCTTTTCAAACATTCAGACATCTTTTCAAACATTCATACACCTTTTCAAACATTCAGACATCTTTTCAAATATTCATACACCTTTTCCACCATTCTGACATCTTTTCAAAATTCATACACCTTTTCAAACATTCAGACGTCTTTTCAAACATTCATACACCTTTTCAAACATTCATACACCTTTTCAAACATTCAGACATCTTTTCTATCATTCAGACATCTTTTCAAACATTCATACACCTTTTCAAACATTCAGACATCTTTTCAAAATTCATACACCTTTTCAAACATTCATACACCTTTTCAAACATTCAGACATCTTTTCAGACACTTTTCAAACATTCATACACCTTTTCAAACATTCAGACATCTTTTCAAACATTCATACACCTTTTCAAACATTGATACACATTTTCAAACATTCAGATATCTTTTCAAACATTCAGACACCTTTTCAAACATTCAGACACCTTTTCAAATATTCATACACCTTTTCAAACATTCAGACATCTTTTCAAACATTCATACACCTTTTCAAACATTCAGACACCTTTTCAAACATTCAGACATCTTTTCAAACATTCATACACTTTTTCAAACATTCAGACATCTTTTCAAACATTCAGACATCTTTTGAAACATCCATACACCTTTTCAAACATTCATACACCTTTTCAAACATTCAGACATCTTTTCAAACATTCATACACCTTTTCAAACATTCAGACATCTTTGCAAACATTCATACACCTTTTCAAACATTCATATACCTTTTCAAACATTCAGACACCCTTTCAAACATTCAGACACCTTTTCAAACATTCATACACCTTATCAAACATTCAGACATCTTTTCGAACATTCATACTCCTTTTCAAACATTCATACACCTTTTCAAACATTCAGACGTCTTTTCAAACATTCATACACCTTTTCAAACATTCAGACATCTTTTCTATCATTCAGACATCTTTTCAAACATTCATACACTTTTTCAAACATTCAGACATCTTTTCAAAAATTCATACACCTTTTCAAACATTCATACACCTTTTCAAACATTCAGACATCTTTTCAGACATCTTTTCAAACATTCATACACCTTTTCAAACATTCAGATATCTTTTCAAACATTCATACACCTTTTCAAACATTGATACACATTTCCAAACATTCAGATATCTTTTCAAACATTCATACACCTTTTCAAACATTCATACACCTTTTCAAACATTCAGACATCTTTTCAAACATTCATACACCTTTTCAAACATTCAGACATCTTTTCAGACATTCATACACCTTTTCAAACATTCAAACATCTTTTCAAACATTCATACACCTTTTCAAACATTCATACACCTTTTCAAACATTCAGACATCTTTTCAAACATTCATACATCTTTTCTAACAGTCAGACATCTTTTCAAACATTCATACACCTTTTCAAACATTCATACACCTTTTCAAACATTCAGACATCTTTTCAAACATTCAGACATCTTTTCAAATATTCAGACACCATTTCAAACATTCATACACCTTTTCAAACATTCATACATCTGTTCAAATATTCATACACCTTTTCAAACATTCATACACCTTTTCAAACATTCAGACATTTTTTCAAACATTCAGACATCTTTTCAAACATTCATACACCATTTCAAACATTCAGACATCTGTTCAAACATTCATACACCTTTTCAAACATTCATACACATTTTCAAACATTCAGACATCTTTTCAAACATTCATACACCTTTTCAAACAGTCAGACATCTTTTCAAAGATTCATACACCTTTTGAAACATTCAGACATCTTTTCAAACATTCATACACCTTTTCAAACATTCAGACATCTTTTCAAATATTCATACACCTTTTCCACCATTCTGACATCTTTTCAAAATTCATACACCTTTTCAAACATTCAGACATCTTTTCAAACATTCATACACCATTTCAAACATTCGGACATCTTTTCAAACATTCATACACCTTTTCAAACATTCAGACATCTTTTCAAACATTCATACATCTTTTCAAACAGTCAGACATCTTTTCAAACATTCATACACCGTTTCAAACATTCATACACCTTTTCAAACATTCAGACATCTTTTCAAACATTCAGACATCTTTTCAAATATTCAGCCACCTTTTCAAACATTCATACATCTGTTCAAATATTCATACACCTTTTCAAACATTCATACACCTTTTCAAACATTCAGACATCTTTTCAAACATTCAGACATCTTTTCAAACATTCATACACCATTTCAAACATTCAGACATCTGTTCAAACATTCATACACCTTTTCAAACAGTCAGACATCTTTTCAAACATTCATACACCTTTTCAAACATTCAGACATGTTTTCAAACATTCATACACCTTTTCAAACATTCAGACATCTTTTCAAATATTCATACACCTTTTCCACCATTCTGACATCTTTTCAAAATTCATACACCTTTTCAAACATTCAGACGTCTTTTCAAACATTCATACACCTTTTCAAACATTCATACACCTTTTCAAACATTCAGACATCTTTTCTATCATTCAGACATCTTTTCAAACATTCATACACCTTTTCAAACATTCAGACACCTTTTCAAAAATTCATACACCTTTTCAAACATTCATACACGTTTTCAAACATTCAGACATCTTTTCAGACATCTTTTCAAACATTCATACACCTTTTCAAACATTCAGACATCTTTTCAAACATTCATACACCTTTTCAATCATTGATACACATTTTCAAACATTCAGATATCTTTTCAAACATTCAGACATCTTTTCAGACATTCATACACCTTTTCAAACATTCAAACATCTTTTCAAACATTCATACACCTTTTCAAACATTCATACACCTTTTCAAACATTCAGACATCTTATCAAACATTCATACATCTTTTCAAACATTCATACACCTTTTCAAACATTCAGACATCTTTTCAAACATTCATACACCTTTTCAAACATTCAGACATCTTTTCAAACATTCATAAACTTTTTCAAACATTCAGACATCTTTTCAAACATTCAGACATCTTTTGAAACATCCATACACCTTTTCAAACATTCATATACCTTTTCAAACATTCAGACACCCTTTCAAACATTCAGACACCTTTTCAAACATTCATACACCTTATCAAACATTCAGACATCTTTTCGAACATTCATACTCCTTTTCAAACATTCATACACCTTTTCAAACATTCAGACGTCTTTTCAAACATTCATACACCTTTTCAAACATTCAGACATCTTTTCTATCATTCAGACATCTTTTCAAACATTCATACACTTTTTCAAACATTCAGACATCTTTTCAAAAATTCATACACCTTTTCAAACATTCATACACCTTTTCAAACATTCAGACATCTTTTCAGACATCTTTTCAAACATTCATACACCTTTTCAAACATTCAGATATCTTTTCAAACATTCATACACCTTTTCAAACATTGATACACATTTCCAAACATTCAGATATCTTTTCAAACATTCAGACACCTTTTCAAACATTCATACACCTTTTCAAACATTCAGACATCTTTTCAAACATTCATACACCTTTTCAAACATTCAGACATCTTTTCAGACATTCATACACCTTTTCAAACATTCAAACATCTTTTCAAACATTCATACACCTTTTCAAACATTCATACACCTTTTCAAACATTCAGACATCTTATGAAACATTCATACATCTTTTCAAACATTCATACACCTTTTCAAACATTCAGACATCTTTTCAAACATTCATACACCTTTTCAAACATTCAGACATCTTTTCAAACATTCATACACTTTCTCAAACATTCAGACATCTTTTCAAACATTCAGACATCTTTTGAAACATCCATACACCTTTTCAAACATTCATACACCTTTTCAAACATTCAGACATCTTTTCAAACATTCATACACCTTTTCAAACATTCAGACATCTTTTCAAACATTCATACACCTTTTCAAACATTCATATAGCTTTTCAAACATTCAGACACCCTTTCAAACATTCAGACTCCTTTTCAAACATTCATACACCTTATCAAACATTCAGACATCTTTTCGAACATTCATACTCCTTTTCAAACATTCAGACATCTTTTCAAACATTTATACTCCTTTTCAAACATTCAGACATCTTTTCAAACATTAAGACATCTTTTCAAACATTCATACTTTCCGCTATGGCAAGTTTCTTTTTAGGTCGTAAACTTCTTTTTATAATTTTTATAATTTAGAATATAATTTTAATTTTTTATAATAAATTGACATGCCATTTAATTTAATTCTTTGTATTGAAAAAACGTTATCAATTCTCTTTTTCTAATCTATTTTCTTTTAGCAGTTACGGCAAATTTTTTCAAAAGTTGGTCTTTTTTTTCTGTTAATTTCATGCTCATAGCTACAGTATTTGCATTTCATGTGTTCCTTTTTATACAGTACATTTCAACATTGTCCTTGGTAAAATTATATTTTTTATCAATTCCATGAAAAATCCAGCTGTTGTATAACTTCCACACATGCAGTTAGAGATGAATTATTCAATTGTAATTGTTCCAATATCTTATATTTATGAAATTTTCCAGCCATATCTTCAATCAACTGTAAATGAATCAATTCATCCTCTATATTCAAATCTTGAATTCTAAGTTTCTCAAATTCGCAGAATCTGCTCGTTTCTCTTAATCTGTGAAGATATTTCATAATTGATTCATCTTGTTTCTGTTTAATGGGCATAAATTTGTATCTTTCTGCAATGACAAGTTTCTTTTTTTTATAATTTCTGAGATTTTGATGAAAGTTAAATTCTCCAATTGTTTGGAGTATGCCATAACAGAAATTTTCATTATAGCTTCACAACCTGCTGAAGCTAAAAAAAGGGCCATTTATTTCATTTTTCTCCCCCTCTTGCCTGGTTGTCTTTTAAGGTTTTAGCTGGGCAGCAAAATATTGGATCCAAATCAAATTCTGGTTCATCCAAGCGACTTAAGTATTTTATCGGTGACGCCATATTGTTGCATTGTGTTCTTCTATGACATGTGATCAGTAGTCAACTTATTGCCTGTCTCTTAGTTTATATCTCATCTACTTAACATATGCAAATAGGTACAAATCATATTTACCAATACACTACAAGGACAATAAAAGAACAAGATTCAAGGAGACAGAAGATGATGATTGATATTGCATTTAAAACTTTGAATACTGTAGCTGAAAGAAAAGCAGATTAATGTGTTTAAATTCCTTTTTGAAATGAATGCATGCAGTTTAAAGTGTATATTTTAAATATAGTGATGAGGTAATTGCTGTCTCTTGTTAATAGCAATAATACTGTCAGAGAATACATTTTAGGTTTCTCTTTATACTTTTTCTCTAGATTTGGACAAAAACGTCACTGCCATTTTTATTTTTTAATTTAATGTTTTAATGTTTTTATTATTTTATTTATCTACTATTTTTTAAACTCTCAATTAACAGAAAAGTGTGGAGTGAAGACGGAAATAAACAGGAAGACAGTCAAACACCAAATGACAGAAAAATTAATCATGATCCCTTTGAAGAGTATTTAAACAAAGTTTCTTGACCAGATAAGCCAGTAAGGAGAAGGAATGTCAACAGTTCACAACAGCGAAAACAGAAATAAAGAGTAAGACAGTCAAATGACAAAAAATGGCTTCTGAGTCGGAAGATTCATACATCCTTTCACTTAATAAATTAATGCTTTGAAATTAAATATTTAAAATTTTTAAACCAAAGGGTCACAGTCATGCCAACAATAAAAACATGCCTCATGATCCCTTTGAAGAATATTTAAGTAAAGTTTCTTGACCAGACAAGCCAGTAAGGAGAAGGAAGGGCACCAATTCACAGCATGTACAGCTTAAAAGAAATTCCCTTACTCATTCACCCTGTCTTCCTCACCAAGCTACGTGAAATTTATACTTTCCTGTTCATCTCTTCTTCCTCACCCATACTCATGAAAGAATCACATTTCTTTTCATCTTAACAAACAACTACAAAAAATGACTGTAGAAACCTTAACACACCAAGAATATTTAATTGTAAAATACACAAAAATAAAAATATTTTATACATTTTTATTTAAACATGTTTCTCGCCTTTTTCTTTGTTGTGGGGGTGATTCAAATCTACAACAAAAACGCCTGTTCTAAGGATTTTCACATGTAAATTGCATCAATTAGAGTCTTCCATAGTTTACCTTTCCTTACACAGCAAGCTAGAAGAATATTTTAGAGAATTATCAAATTAAAAATGTCAAAACTTGAGAGTATTTCTCCTCTGCTTTGCTTTTGTGCATAAATACAACTTACGAAATAAAATCTCCATATTTATATTGATAAAATTCCTAAAGGGACAAAACACATGAAAGTGTTTTCTTTTTGTCTTTTATTCATAAGAATCATTGTTGGTATTAGGTTAAGTTAAAATAATTTCTGTTTTATTTATCGACTTTATTCTATAAAATAATTACATCTTATTCAATTCTATATTCACTATTATTTGCAAAAACTCTTTGTCACTCACCAGGTAGCTCTTTGACACATTTTGAGTAAAATATATATATATATATATATATATATATATATATATGCATGTATATATAAGAAATATATATACATGTATATATAATAAATATATATACATGTATATATAAGAAATATATATGTACATGTATATATAATAAATATATATATACATGTATATATAATAAATATATATATACATGTATATATAATAAATATATATATACATGTATATATAAGAAATATATATGTACATGTATATATAAGAAATATATATGTACATGTATATATAATAAATATATATACATGTATATATAAGAAATATATATGTACATGTATATATAAGAAATATATACATGTATATATAATAAATATATATACATCTATATATAATAAATATATATACATGTATATATAATAAATATATATGTACATGTATATATAATAAATATATATACATGTATATACAGTGGTGAAAATAAGTATAAGACACCCCATGAAACTGTTAATAATTTATTTTTATTAATGCACAAATTTCTCTAAAAATTTGCATGGTACCTAGATCTGATGGTATTAGTATACATATTTGATTTTCTAACAACTTTTCACAAAAAACAGTTATTAAGAAAAATACATTTATTTTTAATAGATATCTCTGTTGTTTTTTTTAAACAGTATAACTGATGTCTACCAGCCTCATCAATCGGAAGCCTTAATAAGAAAAATTATACAAATTTATACATAATTGACTACTATATATATGTTGGATTTTAATTCAATGATCTTTTCATTATTACCCAATATTTTAAGGATTCTAATTTTCAAACTGTTCTTTAACATTGTACTGATGTTTATAGAAAGTGCAATGAACTTTAGATCAAATGCTTGTAAAATATAATCCTTGAAGAATATTTTCAACCATGTTTTTTTTTCCTATACTTTTCACTTGTTTATTTTTATTAAATTATGAACATATTAAACTTTAATAGTAAAATTGAGTTAAAAATCTCATTTCAAAAAACCGAAGCAGCAGTTGAAATTGTTTTATTCTTAACTTTCTAATATAAAAAATGATGTGTTGTATTATTTTTCTATTTCATACACATTAATGCAACTAAGATTGTTTTGCAGGTGGGTGGGCTGTCAGCAAATATCAAGTAACCTCTGATTTAGATCACAGGATGAAAATGTAATTAAAAAAATATTTTATAATGATTTCATGATGTGATTTTAAAAGTTCAGATGATTCTAAAATATTTTACAAAATGAAGAAAGGTGTGAAATTATTTCAAATATATGGATTATTTTTCTCCTCCTCCTCTTCCTTCACTTGCTCTTCCACCATCACAATCACAAAGTTAGACCTCTCCATTTATATCTGTATTTTTTTTATTGTAATTCCCTCTTTTACAGAAATAATTGCTTTACATGATTAATTTGGTCATATTTTCAGGAATTAAACCACCATTCAAAATTACATTCGCAGGAAATGTCTTTGCCTATTACCATGGTAAGCAAGTCCTCACAAGCAACCATTTGCAATCAAAATAATAATTAGTTTAACTATCATATCCATGCATTATCAGAATTTAAAACCCATATGACTGTGAATAATAATGTTATCATAACAGCTTCTCCCAGTGTAAATTGCAAATGAGAACATGAAAAAATTACATGGTTTTCCTATTTTAGTATTCTGATGAATTTTAATTAAGTTAATGATTGAGCAAGCTCATGTTGAGTTCTTCAACAATAAAATATCTGTAGAAATTCCCCTATTGTATCGTTAAATATTTGAGCTTGTCAACTTTAACAAAATATTGCAATAACAATCATAAATATGAATGCTGGTCATTATTTTAAGAAGTGGGTACAAATGAAAAGATTTGAAATTGACAACTTTTTCCATTACATTGAAACAGCTGTTAAACGCTTCTATCTCCCCTTTCTTTCTTTTTTCTCACTCAAACCAAATAGTGTCTTTTCTCCTCTTTACATGCAATCAAACCCGGATAGTCTATTTTTTTTTAGCCATTTTCACAGCATAATGGTTTTGCTAAGGGAGGGATAAGCAGAATTATAAGATAATAATATTTATAATATGAATAATATTAATGTTCTCTAATTACAAACACAGATCAGCAGGTGGTAATATAATATTTGAGGGAGCAAACTCAATGATAATCTTTGTTTCTCTCATAATTTTCTCTAAATGGATAACCCAACAAGTCACAGGATTATCTAGTTTTCTTTAAAATTCTATTTGATGATTATTAAATATTTTAGCATTTGAATAGGCTTACAGCCATATCATTTTCAAATGCTGGTTATTGTCCGATCACTAAAGTTAAGCAATGTTGAACTAGGTCAATACCTAAATAGGTGACTGCTTAGGAATATCAGGTGTTGTGAGCCCCTATCAACATGCACTGTGCCAGAATGATACTGTGATGGTCTATTCCTCCCCAGGAACGGCAAAGATGAAAAGAAATGGGGACAGCCCAGGTCCAACAAATGACTTTCACAGGCTAATTAAGAAGAAACATTTGAACGAACATCAAAATCTTGAACAAAGAAAAACATTATCTACACTATTTACATCTGGACTATTATCCTTGTCTTTGTTGTTGTTATCACAATGTTCCATCAGGTGTATATCGATCCGGGTAACCTACAAGGAATTCCTACAGGACAATGGTCTAGTGGATTAAAGCATTGTTTTGGGAATTCGGTGACATAGTGAGTTCAATCCTTGAGCTGGGCAGTCAATGGAAATAGAGCGAGAAATAACTGAGCAGTAGTAAAAATGTAAGAATTAGATATTCTGAGACATGTGCAGTGGAATGAGAACAGTCTAGAATAAATATATATATATATATATATATATATTGATTTCCAAGTCTCAAAGCAGGAATGTTTTGAATTATTCTAGGTTTAGTTTTCATCAAATATAAAGTTTTTTTTTTATGATCCAATAAACCATAAGCTTCAAGAGACACGCAAATATTAATACTAATATCATAAGGAAAGACAACTCAGACTGGGATGACTGGGAGATATGCTAAACTTTTATATAATAATAAAATCCAGTAATTCTTTAGAAATATATATATATATGTAGATAAATAGATATATAATTTTTTACAACAAATACATTGCAAGGAATTATGTTGGTGAATTTGATACAGAATTATGTCTTTGGTTTAATAACAAGAAAACTATCAAACAATGATATAAATGTCCCTCTAGCTAAACATTTCAACCAACCAGACAATCGTATTGATAATGTTAAATGCATCCTTTTAGTGTCTTCATTTAGCTGCCAAAAAAAAAAAAAAATAATAATCGCCATAGATCCAAATTAAAATTCATTTTTTAAATAAGTTCCTAGTTTAAGTAGAAATTTAGGCAAAGACTTTGTGAATAGACTTTTCACAAAAACCATCTGCAAAAAACCATCTGCAAAAAACCATCTGCAAATACCCTACAGCGCTAATTGTGGCAGGCCAAAATACTAGGTTTAATAATTAAAATAAATCACTCACAGACATGGACACTATAAGATACACATTAATGAATGCAAAACTCTTGCACCTACCAAAGAATGAGGGTTGGAGAATGATACAAATGACTTTACATCCCTCAGCTAGATTAAAACAGTGTAGACTAACTAAAATAATCCTGTACTCTCTCTCTTAGGGTCAACTACTATAATCAAATAACATGTGCAAGTAGTCTGGTTGTTGGTTCTAAGAACTGAACTGCTTGATCTTCATATGTTGAAAATGATGAGAGAATCCAGTACAGTGTAACCCGGATATAAGAGAAACCCGGATATAAGATAAATTGTCTCTGGTCCCAAATTAGAGCCTCTGTTAATGTATATATATATATTTTTTTTAAGCGTATCACCCCAAGCAAGGCTGGAGGCCACTATCATGCAAGGGGTTATAGAAGGGTTGGAGGAAGAGCAGATAGGAGTGGTAAAGGAGAGGATGTGGAGAAAGAGAAAGACAGTGGATCGATCAAGGCAAGGGGGTTACAGAAGATTTGGAGCGAGAGCAGATAGGAATGAAAGGTGAAAGGATGTGGAGAAGGGAAGTGGATAGATCAAGGCAACTGGAGATGTCAATTGACGTTATACTTAAATAGTTGGAGATTGTATTTGTCAGGGAAACAGGAATAAGGAAGGGAGTTCCACAGGCGAGATGTGCGAGACATGAAGCTATTGGAGTAGAAGAGACGTCTACATCTAACAGTTTCAACGGTGAAGGTGTGGGAACGGGATGCCAGCCTTGTAGGACGTTTAAATTCACGAGGCCTAGGGACAAGCGAAAGCAGCTCCTCGGAGCAATTACCGTGAAAGTATTTGTAAAAAAGACAGAGCGAGGCAACATCACGTCTGTGAGAGAGCGACTGCAGACGAGATGACAGATAATAGATCAAACCCGGATATAAGAGAAACCGGGATATAAGATACTTATATCCGGGTTACATTGTATATATAATTTAGAGAAGTTGACTGAATGCCTGATCCTAATGATAGTGATAATCGAACTTAATGCATAGCATGCCAAAAACAATTCCAAAGTTGTTCAATTCTCCCTGGAGGGGGACATATTTTTATAGGCAATAAAGAAAGAGAGAAAAAGAATTATTTTTCTCTCTTTACTTTTTATTTTTGAAAATTTTTCTGCCTTATGGAGAGTTTCTAATTTTTCTGCAGTTTTATTAGAAATGACGACCTTTGTCCCTTAACAGAAATTATGATGAACAGATTAAATGCATATGTAAATTTGTTGCAGGAATTACCACTTTTGTTGTAAACTGTGGACGTTTTTCAGCCAATATTTAATGGCTTTGTCGCAGTTAGCTCCTCCTCATTTCCTTAACCCTTCAACAGGGGTCTCTCTCTCCCGGGAGTATAAATACTGGCTGACCTTTCGCCTCTTCCTCTTTTCGCTGCTTACGCGCACGTGCGAGCAACTATCTCGACTTCGGCCGCGGGCCGCAACCTCGCACATGAGGCGAGGTATATAAAACTTTCTCTTAAAATTTCCAATATGTGAACTCTTATACACAACCAGCGTTTCCCATATTCTGGGAACACGCTAAAACAAAATTCACTCCGTACGGACATTCAACTCAACACACACACAACTTTCCTTACAGACTGTAACATTTTATTCATGTCTTCTATGTATTTGTAATTCGTATCTTAATCTATTTGTTATTAATATATATTTGTTCGCATACATGTATATCGGTCTTGTTTGTTTCTTTGGACTCCATTAAAGTCCAAAATTCTTATGTAGCTGGACCGGCCAGCGGAAGCCTTAACCTAGAGATAACTCATCTTCTCTTCTCACATTCCCACACCGCATGGTCCTCTACAGCTTTGTTATATACATACCTATGAACAATAATGGGAATATCCCAATCCTCATAGATATGTTGGACACTATTATTATGGGGAGGAATATGCTGTGTAAGTAGTCCACCACTAGCAGTAGTTTACCTACTTCATGCTACTGGCGAGTATTGTATTTTGTTGCTGTTATAAAGATTACCATTTTCATTTCCAACCTCCATTTTGATTATTCCTCATTCAGTAAGCCTCTCTAGGTTACAACAGGCTCCTAGTACATTTGTCCCTGCAAACAATATTTGGAGGACTCTTGTGTGTCCTGGCAAAAATAAAGTACAAAACATGGATTTCAAACAAACAATTAATGCATGTATTAAAAAAAAGAAATTACATTCATGTGTACACAATTGAAAAGAAAAGACATTAAAAACTTAGCTATTAAGAATGCGCTTGTTTGTGTTTGTGATACGAGCATGAGTGTACAAGAGATCAGTTGTCAGTCAGCCAGGG
This sequence comes from Acanthosepion esculentum, assembly GCA_964036315.1. Taxonomy (NCBI): domain Eukaryota; kingdom Metazoa; phylum Mollusca; class Cephalopoda; order Sepiida; family Sepiidae; genus Acanthosepion; species Acanthosepion esculentum. The sequence continues at coordinate 54,781,722 of OZ038512.1, read as the reverse complement.
AAACAAATATGCCCCAGTGGGGATGTTATCATCTATGAACTATGAGATCTTGTAGAAAGAGGAAGAAGAAGGAAATATTTGTCATTTTATAGAACTTAAACAGTGCCACCTATCAGGCATTTGGAAAAGCCAAGTGGGGATAACACACACATTTATAATCCTTTTTCCAATTTTTGTTCTATGAGCACAATCTCTTTTTTCCATCATTTACCCATTAATTTAATCAAATTACTGCAAAAAATATTTGGCAGTAAGATCTAATTAACTTTACCTTGTCTCCCTACAATCTACAAACCACCATATAGCCGTGCCATTGGAGCTTATACCATTTACAGAATAATGTTCATCTAGTTCATATACATTACTAAGTAATATTTTAAATGGATTTTTTTAATCTGATAAAGTGTTCCTGCCAACAGGAATCAAACCTGTATTACTTTTTTCCATCAGGGAAATGACTCCTTTTTTAAAAATTTTACTTTTCTACCAACTCCAGGTTCTTGTGCCAACCACAAAAACCTAGTTAGTAGAAACAGCAAGACACAAGAGGCACAAAATTTTAAATCAAGGCAAACACTGTGCAAAATTTCAAAAGGAAAAACGCATTTATTTACAGTTTATACAATTATGTAAAAGGTACAAGTGTTGCACAAAAATTTCTTTCTATGCACCTCAAAAGCTGGATAACAATTTCTGAGCTAACAAAAAAAAGGAAAGACTCATAGAAACAAGAAAAGAAAAAAATGTCCCGATTAGTTTGATAAGAAATGGATTCATATATAAAAAAATGAATCCCTTCAAAAATAGAGAAAAATGGGAAAAACTTGGAGAAAGGAACAATAAAATGGCACAAGGCAGAAATTTTTCAAATAGTTCCGTCTCTGTTCTTAAAAGTTTACACAAATAAGACCTCTCAGCTCAAAGGAATTTTTTTTTGTTTTTAATCTGTTTTCTCCAGTGCTCTTAGAATATTGCTGCAAAGTCACTTGTATCTTCGGTGTGAAGAATTCTCCGGGATATTCATAAGGAATTTAAGTTTTGGAGTAGAGATCTGTCTTGAATCTGTCAGCTCTGATTTATCACATCCGCTTTTGAAGTTTGGGTGCTAATGCTGTCTCTGTTCTCGACAATGGCACATTCTTTTTCTTCTGTTTTTCTCCTCCCCATCTGCCGATAACAGTCCTTTTGATTGAAAACGTGGCCATCATATTGGCTCTAGCCAAAATTTCACAAGGCCCAAAAAACTTGTTTCTCATTGGCCAATATATATAAAAAAACTCTCTCCAAGTATTCAAAAAAATGAACCTGAAACACATCAAACAATTTTGTCAGTATCACCCCTTGAGCCTAAAAGGCCATAAAATTTGCACAAATTTTAATAAACTTTTTAATATTCAGAAGAATATACTTTTCTCAAAATGTATATAAAAACAACCTAGATGATTATACATAGATCTTCAACATTTTTTTACAAATAAGAAAAATTGAAATATTTATAGTTTAGCCATATTGTGTCCTTACCAATTTAGGCAATAGGAAATTTAGTGTAGTTGACATTAATTCCATAAGAAATGTGTGGCAAACTTAGACCTTCAAATGGAATATCAAAAGGATGGTTTTTCCACTGACACCACTATTATTTTAAATACCTTCACTCCTCAGCAATGTTTACTGTTTTAAAAAGCGAAGATAAGAAATCTAATAAAATCTAAACATATGATGAAAGTGAATTCATACATTTTTTGTTCTTGAGAATTTACAACAACAATATTAAAAATTATTTCTTTATTAGATTGTTTACTTACAAGTATAATTTTATATTAACAACATTCTAAAAAGTAATACAATTTTATTAAAACTAATCCAATGCAATAGTTACCATTTACCAATTTATAGTCTAGTGAATTAAAGCATTGGTTTGTGAATTTGGTAAGATAGTAATTGTAATTGTTGCAGGTGATATATTGGCCTGCAAACAGATATTGAATGATGGAAGACAACTACAAACAAAACAAAGACTTGAGTAAAAAAACATATTGCCAAGTTTATTTTTGTTAAAGAAAATGCACAAACAAAAATGTTACAGTGCACTTGACAAAAAACAACTCTACAAGTCATGTAGAGGGTGAGAATAGCATTGTCCCGGAGAAGAGCAGTTTTGTCATCACTGAAGAAGGGTGTTGTCCTGAAAAGGATGATTTTGTGGTTGCTGAAGGGCATTGTCCTGAAAAGGACGGTTTTGTTTTCGTTGAAGTGTGTTCTCTTGAAAAGGGTAGTTTATTGCTTATCGTTGCTACTGGTGAGGATGGCTTGAGTGGGAAGCCTGTTGGAGTTTGCTGGTTGGAGCTGTAGGTCTACTGTAGATGGCTGGAGCAACAGCCGATGGCAAGCTGGAGATGATGATGGCTGGCTAGCTGGAAATGCTGCTGATGGCTGGAGCCAGCTGGAACAGATACTAGACTTTGATCCTTGTCATCTTATTATTTATTGCATAAAGAATACAATTGTGACACAAGGCCAAAGAGTAAGTATGGTTGGTTGTCACTGACTATCCTAAGCCTAGCTAATCTGATTTGCGACCCATTCATTCATTAAGGTTTACCCAAACACAACAAGAATTCATTCATTTCAATTCATCCGACAACACCACAATACAGCTTACTCAAGGGGGATGGGGGCTACTAAAAATACCCATGACATAAAAGTTTTTTCCAATATATACAAATGTCCTTTTTTTATTCCTGTCAACTTGACTGCATATTTACCCATGCCTTGTCACCAAGATGGGATGTAACACAAGGTCAGGTTTAACGTGGAGAACCTGAGCGCATACACTCAGGTCAAGTACAAAATTTGCCCAAGTGCCCGCAACCCTTGATTGTGCCGGCCTCGATGGTGACCCCCAATTCTCTTTTTTCGTGCAATAAGAGGGTGCAGCCTTGGGCACCTGTCCCCCAGAGTTGGACACACCTCAAAGTATTATTTTCCTCAGCTGCACTTCTGTCCATGGTCAACTTAGTTAATGTGGAGAACTCAAACACATATACTTGGGTCAAAATATTGGTCAAATTTTATCCAGACCCCGCTTGTGTGGGATTGGAAACAAAGCTTGCCTTAGCTGGTCATGGCAGTGGACCAGATACTACAATATGATCATAGCATCCAACTGCTATATTTAACAGAAAACCCCCCAACCCCCACGAGGGATGTATGTGGCACAAGGCTGAGTTTACAGTGGGTTCTCCGAGCCTGTAGGCTCGGCCAAAAGTATTCCCTTAGAACCCGCATAAACAGGTTCAGGGCCTGTCTACCTCCCTGGACGAAACTTTGCCCTTCGGCAAAGCCTTGTCTGGGTTCCACTCTGCTGAAGGCAGAGAGTTTGACAGTTAAGCAGGCTATAGCATCCAACTGTGGAATTTGTTGCTTTTGAGGCCTCTTTGTATCCTGAATCAGTCTTACAACACTGGTTCAGCTTTTTTTTTCAGTTGTTTCTAAAAAATGTGGGTGTTGAAAGGATACGACACAATTGCTGGGTCAGGTAGTGTGTACTTGGAATCAGTGGAAATGGAGTGAGCAATAGCTGAGTATTGCTCAACAAGAATGAGACAGGATATCCCTGGACATGAACAGTGGAATGAGAACAATTTACCACTGTAGAGTAAATAAAGGGTTCACTTTAGAAATTCCCTGAAAGTCACCCGGACTAACAATCACCTGAGGATAGCTGGAGGGTAAAATGGCCAAAATGTGATGACAATATGAAAGATGGGGACAATTGTTTCTAGTTTTTAGGTTAATGTTTTTAGATTAATGGTTGAGCTCAAGTCAGCCTTGTGCAGAGTTGGAACAACCAAAGGAAAGTTTCTATTTATTTTGTCGTTGGAAGGTTAAACAGGGTTATAGGCTGTCCATTTTTTTTCTTGGTTCAGAAATTAGGGTAAGTCATTATAAATATTGTTACGATGGTTGCGCTCAAGTCAGCCTTGTGCTGAGTTGGAACAACCAAAGAGAAAGCTTGACCAACTTCATACTTGAGGTTTCTGGAAGACATGTGCGAGTGCCATGCATCGGAAAGTGGGAAGAGTTCAGTCATCAGTGAACCAGGGGAACTAACATTTCCCAGTGGGAATGTAATTACCATGTTGTTCACATCTTGTAGCAAAGAGGAGAAAGAGAATGAGGCAAACATTTGTTTGCCTTTTTATAGGCTTCAACAACGCCACCTAGCGATATTTTTTTAAAAACCAAGTGAGATAATCATATTTCCAATTTCTTTACTCTTAGCATCATGGGAAAATATATTTCTTTTTTTTATTATTATTCATTATTATGATTTTGTTTATTGATTTTATTTCATTTTCCCACGTGTGTTGTATTGTGGAATCTTTTTGGCATGTTTGTAAATATTGTCTGTTATTGGGTAGAAAATATGGTGTGTATGTTGGTTATGTAATTGTGTTGGAAATAGGGTTTCTTTCCTATACTATTTTATGTTCAGTTTCTTTATTTCCTATACTATTTTATGTTCAGTTTCTTTATTTCCTATACTATTTTATGTTCAGTTTCTTTATTTCCTATACTAAATTTGATCCATACACTGGGGTCTTTGAAGTGTTTCCATATCTTCAATCTTTATGATGATGTATACAAAATATGTGATGTCATTGCTTTCATTCTAATTCCAGAAATAATAGTAAATTGTATTTCAGACACTATTTTCCAACTGTTATGAAAAAATCCAAATTGTGAATTTATATGGTGATTTAAGCCTACCTTAGTTGTGGCACAAAGAAAGTATCGAATTCACTACTCAATTGTAACTGATTTCTAGCGAGACAAGCTTGCTAGCCATTATTACACCACGTCAAAGTGCCCAAATTTTAAATTATATGTGCATAAAAAATTTAAAAAAAAATGTTTAGAATATGAGACTAGGTAAAGAGATTCTCATGGCGGTAAATCCAGAATTTGGAATCCAGAATTTGTTTCAGACATTAAAAAAAATCGATGACACTTCTCACACCCTCCATTCCAAAGTGTTTTTTTTTTCAACGTACAATGTTCCTAATTTTTGACCTGAATTTGTAAAAAGAGGTTAATCCGAATTGCACTGTTATTGTTACGAGAGCACCGAAAAAATTAACCTGATAATTTTGTCGATCGTTTTTAAATTGTAACATAATAATTTTAATTCACTCTCAACAAAGTTTGTTTTATTTTGTATATAACAAAATAAAGCAAGCTTTGTTGAGAGTGAATTTATACAACTCAGAAGAAAACATACGCAAAAATGAAAAAAGTCTTGCAGAAATTTTAAAGCTTATTTTTCAGTTTTTTGCCTTAAAAGAGTCCTAAAATAAAAATCTGGAAAATGATTTGTTTTTTTAACTAACACGTTTCCATTCGATAATTAGGCTAAAAAATTTAAAACATTTCAACTTTTGTTTAAATGTTATATCGTCGATAGATGTATTATTCCTAAAGCGTTAAAATGTGGACAATTTGGAGTTTGGACTATATTTAACGAGGAAAATAACTGATACGAGAAAAACAGCCCGGTTGAAGTTTTATGGCCTTTACGGCTTTCCGTAGTGAAGGCCTCTGCATATAAATATTATCACTTGACTTGGCCTGTGTTTAGTGAAATTTTGACCCTAGTGGAACGAATGCACCAGTGGCTGTGATTTTCTTTAAAAAAAGTAAACAAAAGAAACAAAATGGTTTTAGCGAAAGGTAAAATAATCTTGTATTTAATTTTTATGTTTATGGCTCTTGTTCCAAATTTAAATGATATGATGTTTCGACATATGTTTGAGTTTCAGCTTTTGTTTGGTTAAAAAAAAATCCGACTTAATTTTCAATTTTTCTATTTATTTTTTAAATTGTAATTTTCTTAAATTTTTCCCCACCAAGCACCAGTATTCGAACCCAAAGAAAAACAAAACATTCGAATAGGAAAACTGGTGTTTCCCTATGATTTTATGTCGAACTTAAAATGTCAAGAAATTACAGAATTATTCTAAAAATTTATGGCAAAAAATAATTTTGTCTGGATTTGTTTTATTGACGGGTTTACGTTTTCCCATTACACCGTTTTTTTAGCCTTTTAAGTTAACCTGCTCGATTCTGACAGAAGTTATAAAAAGTTTTTATTTAAAAAAAATTGTTTTTCTTTTCAGTTACTTTGGTTATTAAAGTTTCTTATTTATATTTATGGATTTGGTGATAAGAATTTGCTTTTCAAAATAAAATTAATACTGGAATCAGAAAGTTATGTTGTGTTTTGTTGACGTTTATTTTTTGAATTAAGAACATAAGTTCAACTCAACATGTGATTTTAATTTTCAAATTTCTCTCAATTTCTACTTAAGTTTTAAGAAACGCATTATTTTTTTCTTTTTCTAAAATTTGGTTTCATAATCAGTTAAAATACATTTTTTTTTTAAAACTCAATATAGAAATGCCCGAGTTAGGGGGAAATTAGTGACTCCTCATATGACTCGTAACACTAAAAAACTAAACAGGAACACATGATGAAACAATTGAACAGTTTAAAAAGCATTCTTTATAAGTAATACTTTATACAACGGAAATAAGAAGAAAGGATTGGTAAAGCAAACTAAACATATTCCTTTTTAGTTTTTATTTTAGCAGTTAATGTAGATACCTTCACGAAAAAACTCTAAAAACAGCATGATGAAAACATGCTCCAGTCCAAACGTAATGAAAACAGTATCGTCAAAATCTTTCCTTAAGAAGAGGAAGGGTCAAAGTATTTTTTATTAAATTTTTTTACTCCTTTTTAGAAAATTCGAAATTTTGATAAAAAAAGTGTTTTTCTTGCCTCAGCGGTTGTACTAAACTTTTAGCATAGAAAATTTAACCTTTTTTTTTTTTTTTTTTTTTTTTTTCGGTGATAGAACACATTAATTTGGAAATTCTTGCAAAAATTAAATAATTGTCGGATTTTAATAAAATTTTCAGGGCTTATTCACAAGTGAATGAAATTATTTTTGAAATTTTTTTTTATTAGAAAATCTTGGTAAAAATATTTTTCATATGTATTATTATTTCACCCCCTTTAATTTTATGAAAACTTGAGAAATTCAACGAGATAATTTGTACATATTTTTTTTTTTTTTAGTGACTATATTTTTATTAGTTAAAACTAAAAGTTAAAAAAGCAGAATTCTTTGAAGAATTTAAATCACCGGTTTTTTTGTTTTGTACAAAATTAATTAAGGACCCAGTTTTACCGAAAATTTATTCTGAATCGAGAAAAGAAAAAAAAAATGCATTAAAACTTAAAACTAAGACATTATTTAATTGGAGAGCTTTTAAAAGACAATATTATCTGTAAAAAAAAAAAAAAAAAATTCGACAAAAAATGCATTTCTACAAGGTTTGTTTTCATTTCTTTTACAATTTTAAATTGAATAATTTATAAAGTTTTTAAATCTTAAGATTCATTTTCTTTCAGTGTTTTAATTCTTAGGAAATATTGTTACTAAGTAATAAAACTATTGTAAAGCTTCTTATTACAATTCGACGACCCCAAATTTCAATTTGTTTTTTGTATGTGATTACGTGCGGAATTTCTGAAGTATTGACCTACAAACTGATAAATGTAGCATGAAAAGGTCACGTGTTTTAAGGGTTATCCCCACCCACTTAGGCCGAAAAAGAAAAAAGCAAAACTTTATCGTCTGCTCCACCATAGTTAACTATGAACACGTCAATCGGGTATTAATAAATCGATTAAAAGTAAAACACATCAGAAAAACAAGACCCTGTAATTAAATGTTTGTATACAAAACTTTGTTATACGTCAGTTGTTTCAAATCAAATTAATTTAACTTTAAATTTGCTAATTTTCCTCAATTAACGTTTCAGAAATATTTTATTTTTTCAAGATTTTTAAAACCAAGAATTAACTTTTGTTTACAAATCTGTCAAAAATGGCCATTTTGAACGATTTTATTACTGAAAGAAAAAAATCGACTCTGATCAATAATTTCTGTTTGAAATTCACCACAGTATTTTGCTTACTGGGAATAGTGAATTTTAAATCTTTTAGTTTTCAATGAAAGCTTCAAGAAAGCTTTTTCATTTTTAAAAATTCATTTTAAACCTTACATATTAGTGGAGGTACCTAAGTTAATGTCATGGCATTGGGGACGAAGTCCAAATACATGTATCTGTTTGAAAATGATTGAAACACTTATCTGAAGTTGATCGTATCAGTTGTTCCGATGGTTACTTGTCAATGCATTATTGAGGTTTGCTTGTGACCAGCATCACCTGTCCTTTAGAGTAGGCAAAAATGCGTCCCTTGACCATGGTGGTCTTTAAGCCTCTTGTTTGGCACCTCAAATCTATTTGACACCTGAATTTGGCTCTTAGCTGTTATTACCAGATAAATGGATTCCTCTCATCCCTACCCGATATCTTATCAACCAAGGGGAGATAACCTATATTTTTCATATTCTCCCAACACACAGAAAAATATGCTATGCAGCATTTCATTGCATGTTGCCAGTTCATAACATCAGGTACAATATTTGGTATGTGAACATTAAGTTCTTTTTTTTTGTTTTTAAATACTGTATTTGGTATATGTAGTATTGTATGCAAATTAGACAAGTATAAATAGAGAACAACTGGTGAACATGGGGTGGCTATGCCTAGCAAACCCGGTTGTACTACTACTACTACACAGAGAGATATGCAAAACATAACAGTATATATCCAAGAAAGATCGTGGTGGACGTGCAGGGGAAAAAAATTAATAATAAAATTAAGAATTCAAACCTGCTTGAATTTATAAAACTGGAAGTCTAGGGTGAACGAGAATTAAATCTCATATACAAATTGTAGTTGCCTCTGACTCGGGCATAAATAGTGAATCTGGGAGGAAGACGACAGAGCGCATTATTGGCGTGACGCCGTACTAACAAGACTGAGAGAATAAGAGGTCACTAGCGACAGCTCAGTTGGTAGACCGGAGGACTGGACGAAAGCAAGCACTTTAATCCATTTCAGTTATTGCAAACGATGGGCGAACTGAATTACCCACACAGCCTGTTTTATCAAAGACAACCCAAACAGGTACTACCAGTCCAGGTCAGAGTGGACCTGGGAGTAATGACAACCAAGAAGTGAATCTGCATTCCCAAAGTCCTGGAAGTGGTGCCTTGTAACCAGATTTAGTTTAAAGTCTTTGTAGATGAATTCCAGATAGAATCCTTTACTTGAAAGTACTGATGAACAGAAAAAATAAAAAGCTGCCTGTCACTGACAATACTGGTTGAGCTTTTCCAATATAAACTGTAAATCTTTGCATTATTTCCAGTGATCCTTTACATTTGTGTGAAAATGTATTTTTAAATTTAACACTTTTGTGTGCTAAAGTAAATTGCTTTCTTATGTGCATGCTAGTACTTGTTATGGTAATTTACCCACGCATGCATGGACTCTCCCAGTTATAAATAGGAGCAGGTACTGCCTTTTGGAGAGGGAAGTTTCCAGTAGTCAGCTCTGACATTCGGATCGAACATTCTTGCTTGTTTGTATTTGTTTTGTATTACTGTTTTCTGTTAATATATTTGTTTAACACAATTCCTCTCTTTGTGTCTTTATTTCTGGCCCCAACAGTACTTGTTTTAAATCTGGTACTCATTCTTAATTTCTTCTTCATAATTGAAGATTTTGAATTGAAAATGGAATCTTTATTCACCATTAATTATTATCACTACCATAGATACAGTTTAATGTCTTGACAAGTTTGTCCCAGATAAGATTGGCCAGGATAAGGTTGCAATTTAGTCATACCTAGGAACAAGTTGGCCAGCATTGGGATGGTCAGAAAGTGACTAAAAGGAATGGATGCAGATTAAAGTCTTACCCAGGACTAGAGTGGTCAACAGTGGCCATTAAATGGATGCAGTTTGGAGTCTTACCCAGAACTATTTTTTTTTTTTTTTTTTTTTTTAATACACAAATTCCTTACTGAATTTCTTGGTCTTTCACTTAATTCTTCGGATAGCCAGTGTTTTGCAACTCTTTAATACTTTCCAGCATAGGACTCTTTCTAACATGTGTCAAAGAACGTTCCGTTGGAAACATGTTGTACGTTATGATTCTCAGAAGACGCAGTTCCTCTAGAGATGCATATGGAATGTACATTTCCATCATTTCTACAAAAAAGTTCAGTTACCCTGCCAACTTCCCAGAATGGCTTGGATTTTGCAGGATTTTTTATTAATACTATATCTTCTACTTGTATTTTATTCTTAAAATCCACATCATGTAGATCCTTGAATTTCTCTTATTTTTCTTAGACTCAAAGAGATATTTCTAATTTCATAATTCTTTGAAGTTAAATAAGTTTCTCCTTTTCAGTGAAAAGCATCTAATAATTGAGACCTGGAATTAGGTTCTATTTCAGGAGATGCACCAGAATCGGTTTCACAGAAATTTCTCCATTTAACATTAGGATGTAAAAAGGCATTGGGTGTTAATGGTAATAGTTCAATATCAGATCTAATCTAATATGTTAGAGGTCTGGAGTTTATAGCTTCTTGAATGTCAGCGATCAAGCTGAAAATAATCGGATTTAGTTCTGTCCAGAGTTTTAAAGAGACAAATTTTTGTGGTTTTTGTCATTCTTTCCCACATGCTTCCCATCCATGAGGAATACAAGGGTATTTTTAGATGAATAATAGTGTGGTTCATAAAAGTTTATTTGAACTTTTTGCTATCCACATGATGTTCAATTATGACTTTACTCAGAGCATTGTTGAAAGATCTTGTGTTATTGCTGTAGATATGAATAGGCACTTCATACAAATAAAAGAATCTAATCAATGCTTGCACAAATACTTTGGTGCCCAGGTCTTGCACAATATCTATATGTATACTTTTTATAGCAAGGCAAGTGAATATTAACAAATATATTTTCTCAGCTTTTCCATTTCTGTGTATCCACAGGTGGCCTGTAGAATTGATTCCCATGTTTTCATAGGGGTTGATCACGTTCACATGGTGTTTAGGCAGATTAGTCAACGTAGGATACTTAAAGGCTAAACTGTTGTATTTCTTGCAAATGGTGCATTTACTAAACACTGTCTTTACTGCCTGACTATGTTGAGGGATCCAGAAACCAGCCATTCTGATTTTGGCTATGGTGGTACAGTGTAACCCGGATATAAGGGAGATTTTCTCTGGTCCCAAATTAGAGCCTGTGTTAATGTATATATAATAGACCAAACCCGGATATAAGAGACTTCTTCTCCAGTCCCGACAACTCTCTTATATCCGGGTTACACTGTATTAAACCCAAAATGTTTGGATTGCTGGTGGAATTTATTAATCAATAGTTCTGTATAAGGATGATTTTTTGCTAGCAGATAGATTATAAAACCTTGTATCAGTACCTGTCGGAATTAGCAATTCTTCCATCCACCCTTAATATACCTTCTTAAAGATATTGAGGTTTTTCCTCAGAGGAGGGGTCTTGCCCTTTGTTGAGTCTTTCAAAAAGGATAGTTCATCACAGAGATTTTCTTTCTGCACGATCTTTATTAAATACAATCTTGCTTGTAGCAGGTGATCAATTTGACACCTTTCTTTGTATTTGTAAATGAATCTGAATAATAAAGATGTGACACTGATTAATTTTTTTTCATGTGGAGAATTTAGAAAATGAAAGCAAAGGTTTCTCAGAGGCTTCTAAATTATTGTAATAAATTTTTGATGAAACAATATTTTTAAACTCGGTAGATAGACATTAAAGTCTGTACAGAGGCCATTACTTGTCATCTTTAGTCACCCTATGTGAACCATAGGATCAAAATTCATACATCTTTTCAAATTTTGAAAGAGTAATTCCCCTTGAAAGCAAATCTGTTGGGTTATCTGTTGTGTGTACATATTTGTATTTAATTTTAATATAAAAATTTGTTTCAATTTGGGTTTTCATGTAATTTATGTCCTTGACTCTGTTCCCCCATGAATATATTTTTTTTAATTTTTTTTTTAGTAACCATGACAACACCACTCTGTAAGGCTGCAGCATTATTTTACTTTTCCTCAGATTTATTACTTTTAGTATCTTTTCCATATACATGGAAGAGCCTCTAATTCTTCATCAGTGTGCAGATGGCTTTATTATAATTCTCAAATACTTAAGCAAGGGTAACTGCTACCTACCCTGTGAATGATTTCCCACCTTAGATTATGGCGCATCTTTTGAAAAAATATTATGTGACTTACGTGTTTGATTGTTACTCAAAAAAATTCATACCATACAAAGTTCTTAACTCTGACAAATCAGCCTTCACTTTGACTAGATATTGTTTAACAATTACAAAATCAGGGTCATATTTAGGAGAACTGGTTATTATTTGTTTGAAGATCTCATGAATTTAAAAGGTACATCCAAAAAGTCTTTCATTAACAAACTTACTGCTTCTTCATAATTGTTGTCTTTTAAGGAAATTGGCTAATAATAGTTTATCATCATACCCAGGACTTTTGGAAGGTAATGGTTGAGCTCAAGTCAACCTTGTGCTGAGTTGGATCAACCAAAGAAAAACATTGATTTTCTTCATAGGTGAATGTTTTGGAAGGCACATGTGAACGCCATGCATTGAAAAATGGAAAGAAAGTTCAATTGTCAGAGGTCAAGGAAACAAATGTTTCCTAGGGGACATCATTTCCACATGGTGCTACATCTTGGAGCCAGAGGGAGAAAAGAGTTAGAAGAAGGAAATGTTTGTCACTTAAAAAAATTGCATTGTGAAGCTTTTTTAGAGCCAGTTGTTTCTTTAATCGATTATGTTATCTTGCTTTATAGCTGAAAAAAAAAAATCAACATTTTTTTTTCTATTGTACTTTAAAGGGAGTAAAAACGACCATGACAAAGTGGAAAAATGTTTTCATGTGATGTATTTTGTCCTTGAGGACTCCATTGGACTAAACTGATGTTTATGTTGATGTGATTACACATGTAAGACCATGTGAGAGTACATTGAGAATTTTAAATTTAAAAATCTGGAAATATGTTTTGGGTACATGGTCTAGCTGATTTCATTTATTTTATTTTATTTTTTAAAAAATTTTTCTTGCATCACTTTTGTTATTAAATATCCCATATTGTGATAATAGAAGATCTGCCAGGAAAGGTGAAATGTAAGAATGTGGATGCAAATTTACTGTGGATGACATAGCAATTAAAACACTTTCTATACATTTTTGTTTTAGCAAATTGTTTTCTTTTTTAATTAGAGTACCTTTTTTTAAAAATCAAAATTATGATCACTCATTATGGTGTGAAACTAACTGTACTTTTAAAAAATGTTTCTTGTGCTCTTGTGGGTTGCAGAATGTCATTAGATAGGCTGCATGCAGGTTACTGTCCTCAGTTTGCCAAACCCTCCTCTGGAAAATGCAATACATTCATTTTATACACACATATTGTGCACCAGAATGTTTCCTAAGTGATGTCCATTTTGGGGTCACAGAAAGTTTTAGGCCTCTATGGCATCAGACTTTCTCTTCCATAGGCCCAGCTAAGAGGGAATATTTCTTGGTTAGCATTCTGCTATAGCTGATGTGTAATTGCAAGAATTGTAATATTATTTGTACTTACTCAGTTGATCTGTTTATTAAATCCTGTGTATAAATTCTGACCAATTGGGATTGGGTTAATCATTTCGGTGTTTTGCCCAATCAATGGATGGATTCTGTTTTGCTCTTAACTGTTATTTCCATTTTACCCTCAACTTTTATTCGTAATACTACTTCAGAATGGTGGTTATTGTTTTTAGCCAATGAGAAATGTAGTTTTCATTTGGCTCCAGACTTATGTCTATTAAAACTATTAATTTTATCACATCCATTTTGGATGTTCCTCTGTTGTTTGTTCCATGTTAATATGCAAGTTTTAATTTTTCTTTCAAGTTTGAGTTTATTTATTTAAAAAAATTGTACTGATATTAAATAAGTTGGAAAAAAAAAATTCCTGGATTGTAGATGTATATATATATTTATTTTAATTTTCAAAAATTTTATTATGCATATAAATCGCTACAAGTTCAAAAATGAGGTTTTGCTAAGTAAAATCATTGTGTAATATGTTTTTTCTAAATCTTAAGCTGATTCTTATCAGTAATAAGCATCAAGAAATTGTGTAACAAGTTCAAAGTTTTAAATGTAGATCTGACCTACTTGGAATTTTAACTTGTTCATATGACTTTATAGTTGCTCAGAAACCAAAACTTTTTTTTTTTTTAAATGAAATATTTGTCTATTACCTGTTGAGTTAATCTCAGTGTTACACCTATTGACCTGAACCAAATTTGTTCTTGTGAACAGCAAAAAAACAACCAAGCAATTACAAACAATGCAATGAGTTTTTCCTGTCCTGATGTTTTTGTTAAACTTGGGTAACAAAAAGCTTAGAAATTATTTTAATCTATACGTGCCTTTTTGAATGGAATAACCAATACTGAGTTTAAATAATATTTCCTAATTCTTTTAATTGGAATATCACATGTCTTGTAGTTGGATCTGATGTCCGTCTAGGTTGATAAGAGTTGTAACAGCTTTCCTTTCATATTTTTTTTTTTTTTTTTTTTAGCTTACTAGTAATGTTTGAGCAATTAGAATAATTATAGTAGAGTGGGTTACTATGCTTGAGTGGTCACTCAGCAATTTTTTTAAAAAAATTTTTGTTAGCAAACCTGGTATGCCAGTGGTGTGGCATTTTGTGAACATAGCCATAACAGTTTGAATCAGAAGTTACACTTGTGTGGAAACAAAAGAAAATAATATAAATAATAAAAAAAGGAAAAAAATTACATTTTCTCTTGATACTATTAATAAAGGAAACGTAAATGTTATTACCCCAGTTGACTTCATCAAATGCCTGTTAGTTGGTGTTGTCTAAGTCTATAAAAAGACAAACATTTCCTTCATCTAAATCTTTTCTCCCTCTGGCTCCAAGATGTAGCACCATGTGGAAATGATGTCCCCTAGGAAACATTTGTTTCCTTGACCTCTGACAACTGAACTTTCTTTCCATTTTTCAATGCATGGCGTTCACATGTGTCTTCCAAAACCTTCACCTATGAAGTAATCAATGTTTTTCTTTGGTTGATCCAACTCGGCACAAGGTTGACTTGAGCTCAACCATTATAACCATGCTTGAACCTTCCAAAAGTCCTGGGTATGATGATAGACTACATCTGGCAGCAAGGCCTTTGATTGGGAGATTTTGAGGAGTTTGGAACCACCTCTTAATTGCTGCTGTTTCTTTGTCCACCCTGACCCAGGGTGGTAGCACCTGTTAGAGTTCTAGCTATTGTCAAATAGCGAACCCCCCAAACACAAGTAAAACACCATGAAAGTATAAAAATACATTTTTATAGTAAGAATGATCGCAATACATTTTTATATATATATAAAAAAAATAACTGAAAATTCCTATTTAAAGCAAAATGACCAACAATACATTTTCTGTAGTTGAAGACTTACAATTGTGTTCAAAATATATTTAACTGAAGCCATAAAATTGTGTTAAAATTATTTAAATTTTGGCATTAAATAACCAATAGAGGTTGATATGTTGCTTAACAAAATCAAGCAACCAACATGAAAGAACTCTTTCATGACATTAATCCACATAATATCCTACAATTTCTGGAAGAAATGAAACTGTATTCTAAAATATAACTTCAACAAAATAACATAAAACACATCTCAATGCCTCTAGTAATTATATATGCACAAATGTTGAGTATTATCTACCATGTATTAAACTGTGAAAGCAGAATAACATCATTTTTATTACTTCAAAGCTGTCAAGAAAATTAAATTTTTGTCATTAAATGACCCATAAGTAGTTGATATGCTGTTAAACAAACAAATCAATCAAATAAATGTTCCAAGAATGAATTAACTACAAACTTTTCTTTGATTGTTCCAACTCTGCACAAGGCTAACTTGAGGTCAACCCATAATATGATGCTTATACTTACTTACTTACCCTAACACCTGTCCCAAAAAGAAAATGGACATACCCAAGAAACAATGAGAAGTTTGTTTCCCTACAGGTTCCACTGTAAGAAAAAAAAAAATGGTCTGTGCTAGAAAAAAAAAATGCAGGTATTACTACTGCTACATCTTGGAGCAAGGGGAGGAAAGCATGAGGAAGGAAAATGTTTCTTTTTATCGACTTCAGTGCTGCCACCTGATGAAACCAAGTGTGGTTATCATTTTTTTTAAAAATTTATTCATTATTATTTTCTTTCACCCCCCCCTCCCTCAAGCATATTTTCAATCTGGTATATGGTAAGTGTTGTTGATTGTATCTCGGACTGCAATAATAGTTGTCATGTCCAGTATATTTAAAGTAATTCGTAAAATTGAATTTGAGGAGCATGAAGAGATGCACAATATCGGTTTCAGGAATCATACAAAACCAAATTTTGATTTTTGGAGAATAAGATTTTTGTTTTCATTGCCTCTTCTAAAGAGATATGAAATAGTTTTGCTTTTTATTTACATTATAAATAAAATAGGAACATTATAATTTCTGCTTTGTGGTGGTTGTTTTTTAGGCTCCACAGGTAAGTGAATGATTGATTTGTTTTTTACAGTTTATCAACCTTTTGCAGATTATTTAAAGCTAGAAAATATTTGTAGATTGTTGTGGAGTGAGTCGCCATGGTTAAATGCAAAATAAGTGACAGAACTTTCCAACAAACAGAATTGACAAAATTAGCAATAACAAGAAAAAGAAAAGAACACGGAAAAAATGATATAAGGCAAGTAAACAATATATGCAAGACAAATGAACAGTAATGAGGCAAAGTGACAGTAATATGACAAAAACTTCACAAACTGAGAATTGGGGTCGACACACAACAGCAAGTTCGGACAAGCGAATGTAGTGTTCTGACTTTGACAGATCTGGACTGAGTCAGATGAAACCGAGAACTGTTCTATTTTATTGGCTAGGAAAAAGAATCCCAGTATGCATTTGTATGCTTCTGCCTATAAATTTGGGAGGGGCAAATCTTTTGCAGTCCTTCCCACACAGATTTGAATCAACAATTGTAAGAATTCTTAATATGATAATTCTGTTAAGATCATAAGGTAAGATTTTATTAAAAGTTGGAGAAATGTTTTTCTAGGACCATCTGTTCCCTGGGCAATAGACAATGATGTAATCTAGGTGAAGGTGGAAGTTTTTTATATACAACATCAAAAATGGGACATGGAGTGACTGGGGAAGTCACTTATATAAACCAATGGCGCATTTGGCTTCATGAGTCATGGTGAGAGAGTGAACAACCTGGATCTTGGGGCTGGAATGGATACACAGACACAGAAGTACTTCTCTGTTGCTGGCATGTTGTAGGACAGGGATGATGATTACTACTATCAATTTTCAAGCTTCTTTTTTCCAATTTCACAGTTTACTTTAACAGTCATAGAATGGTAATGTTAAAATTAGCTGTTTCCTTATAAGGAAACATTTGGCATTCATTGATTGAGAAGCCAGTGCTAGTCGAAATTTATAAAATTAAGATCTTAAAAATAATTTTTCAGGAAAATAGGTTTCTCAAGTCCAGTAGCTGTTATTGCTCTTTTCAGTATTGATGACAGTTTCTTTCCTAACCTTTTCTTTGAAGTAGTGTGGAACATCAACATCTTGATTGTCATTATTTTCTCTTCTCAAGTTCAGTAGCTGTTATCGCTCTTTCCAGTATTAATTGAAGCTTCCTTCCTAACCTTTTGTTTGAAGTAGTGTGGAACGTCAACATTTTGATTGTCATTATTTTCGCTTCTCAAGTCCCATAGCTGTTATCACTCTTTCCAGTATTGATGGGAGTTTCCTTCCCATGCTTTTCTTTGAAGTAGTGTAGAACGTCAACATCTTATGTCATTATTTTCTTTTTAAGTTACGTGTGCTATGCATTTTAGTTGCTGCTGCTGTTGAAAGTCCTTAAGTGATGTGGTTTGTGTTATCTGGTACAGCTTACAGCCATATCCCATTGAAACAGTTGTTTTCGTACAATCACCAATGTTAAGCAACATTAAGCCTGGTCAGTACCTACCTGGGTGACCACTTGGGAATACCAGGTGCTGTAAACTTGGATGTGCAGGTTGTGTAATGGATAATGGCTCAGAATTAGAAAGTGGAGAAGAAAGTTCCAGTTGGGTTTGTTATATTAACTTATGTGCAAATACGCTTGGGAAAAGTATGAATCCACCTTTTTCCCCCTCCCTCAGCTAAGTTAATTAGCAGGACTTGTATCAATAAACTATTATCACTAAAAAATATTGTTACAATGTAAGAATATTTTCTGGCTTTAAATAACATGCAAAAGGTTGATAAGTCATAAAAAACAAATCAATTATGTTATTTGGTACAATTCTTTGTGCTTTTGTAGCACCAATCATGAGATTTGAAAAAGACCTACAGGCTTGATTTGCTTTAAGTCATTTTAACCATTGATCTGAGAAAGTGGTTGTATATAGTTGAAAGTTTAGCCATTTCTGAACAAGCTTCCAAGTATAAAATGTTGGAATAAAAAGGCCCCACCCCTTTTTTTTTTTTTTTTTTTTTAGTAATGAATTTCTGAAAATCACAATATAAGACAATTATTTTGAAATTGTAATTTTTTTTTTGTAATGAATTTCTGAAAATCACAATATAAGACAATTATTTTGAAATTGTAAATTTTTTTTGTAATGAATTTCTGAAAATCACAATATAAGACAATTATTTTGAAATTGTAATTTTTTTTTTGTAATGAATTTCTGAAAATCACAATATAAGACAATTATTTTGAAATTGTAATTTTTTTTTTAGTAATGAATTTCTGAAAATCACAATATAAGACAATTATTTTGAAATTGAAATATTTTTTTTTGTAATGAATTTCTGAAAATCACAATATAAGACAATTATTTTGAAATTGTAATTTTTTTTTTTGTAGTGAATTCCTGAAAATCACAATATAAGACAATTATTTTGAAATTGTAATTTTTTTTTTTTTTTTTTTTTTTGACTCCATCTGCAGCTGTTCAAAATGTCTTTATTGTTGCTGCCAAGCGTACAGCCTTTGGTACTTATGGTGGCAAACTAAAGAACATGTCCTGCACAGACTTAACGGAAATTGCAGCCAAAGCAGCATTGGAATCTGCAAATGTCAAACCTGAAGCTGTAACATCTGTTGTGGTTGGTAATGTCATCCAGGTAAGTTTCTTTTGATTGGTATTTATTTTGGGGCTTTGACCTTTGATATGACCAAGTTGTAGTGACTAAAACTGTCTTTTTCCAGAGTTCATCAGATGCTCCTTACATTGCGCGTCATGTTGGTCTTCGAATTGGTGTTCCTGTCCATGTCCCTGCTCTCACTGTCAATCGGTTGTGTGGCTCAGGATTTCAAGCCATTATCAATGCGGCACAGGTAAGAGATGACATATCATTTCCATGTATGAATTCATGACAATATATATTGGAACAATATTGAGTAATTGAATGACAAAACCAAAACCGTTGGGAAGCTAAATGAAATTGGCTGCGTTGTAGCATCTACGCACGTTATACATCAGAAATTTTAAAATTTAGTGTCTCTATATTTTTTGCGTTTCCTCTCTATAATCAATATTTTTGTTTATATTTCCCCCTCTGTCTCTCTCTCTCTCATATATATATATATATATATATATATATAATAAATTCCATCAATAAGAACATTACTCTGAAGTCCTTTTAAAGGATGAAATGTTACAATTTTTTATAATTTTGTCATTCAATTACCCATTTATGAATTTGCTATTTAACTTTAACCATATAGATTTTGGCATAATTTCTTTTGGATTTTCAAGTCATGTTTAGACAAAGATAACCCACTTTTTTTTTTGCTGATAAAACAGCATAGCATGATGAAAAAAAGGCCCCAAACTTAATATAAAACAGTTTTAATGTCAAAATATTTGTTTTTATTAAGAGGGAATACCAGAGTATATTTTAATAATTTTAATTCTTTCTAGCATGTTTGAAATTTTGGTTAATAATTTTTTTTTTTTTTTTTTTTTTTTGTGTGTATTATTGGTCGACATAATATTTACAATGAATATTTTAGCACCTTTTTTGTTCTGGTGAAAAACACTGATTTGGAAATTCTTTTAAAAATCAAATAATTTGTAATTTTTTTATACATATAAAATATTACATAATGTGCCCATTTTTGAAAGTATGGTTGATACACGACATTTATCAGAAAATAAGAGCAATGTCTATAGTAAATTTAAAGTCAACATTTCTAAAATTAGATTACAGAGAATATTTTCCAACATTTTTAAGATTATTGATTCTTGAAATTATATATAAAAAAAAAAAGGTGCTCATGTCATTTTCTTAAATTATGTTTTAACAGATAAAGTCCCTGTAGAACAACAATCAGTCATTGCCTCATCAATTATGTAAAACATGATGATCTAAGTTAAAATCATGGCTACTGTTTTGTTTTCAAAGTACATTTCTGTGTTAGTTTAAAGTAAATAATTTTTTTTTTAAATCTGATTAATTGTACTTAAAATCACCTAATACTTTAAATAAAGTTTCAGAAAAGTATATTTTATTTTTGGAAAAATTTTTTAATTTCATTGTGATGAAAGACAACTAAAAAAGGAGACTAATCAGCTATTTTAGAAAAAAAATAGATTCCAATCAATATAAATTTTCTGTTTGAAATACACTGAAGTATGGAAATAATAAATTTAATCCTTTAGCTTTCAATTAAAACTAAAATGAAAGTTTCAAGAAGGCTTTTTCATTTATAAAATTACAACATCAGATAGACATGTGCAGAAATTGTATTGTTATTAGTCTCAAAGAAGTTTGTCAATTTTTTTTATGAACCTTGATAAAAAAAAAAAAAAGTGAAACCGCCATGTATAAAATGGATTTTTTCAAAGAAAAACTGATTGTCTTTTAAAATAAATTAGGTGTTTGTTATAGTTTTGATATTCATCTTAGTCTGACACAAGGCCATTTTTACATTGAAAACTTTTATTTTTACCTAGCCTTGAATTGACATGGGTAGGAAATCTATTTCACACACAAGTTTTCTGAGATGAGGCATTGTAACTATTTACA
The DNA here is from genome assembly GCA_964036315.1 of Acanthosepion esculentum. NCBI lineage: Eukaryota > Metazoa > Mollusca > Cephalopoda > Sepiida > Sepiidae > Acanthosepion > Acanthosepion esculentum. The sequence goes on along the minus strand of OZ038512.1, from coordinate 54,760,544 downwards.
CTGACAACAAACATGTAGACAACAGTCTGAACAATGTACTCTGGTGGATGAAATATAGAGTTTTCTTCAAAATTCCAATCACCTGAAGAAGGTTGGAGCGTACAACAGCTGAAACATTGTTCAGACTGTTGTCCTTATCTTTGTCATATTGACAATGTAAATAGTGAAAACAACTTAGTAAATCTCTAGAAACTATTGAGTTTCTAGAGATTTACTAAGCTTGGTACAAGACTGAAGATTAGTATCTAAGATCATGACACTGACCAGGGCTTGAACACCTCTCACTGATACTTGAAAAGATTTTTTTTTCCTTTCCCAGAAGATGAAAGAAAACAATGGACATGAAGGGAAAATACACACACACACACACACACACACACACACACACACACACCAGTTTCATGTCATATAAGATGCTCCCATTTTTAATTTTAATATTACAGCTCTTCTAGGTACAAGTAGTAGTAGTTCATTTTCAGTTTCAGAGGATGTTTATGTGCTACTTCATATGACCTTGGAGATATTTATTGAGTCATTTGTGTGTAGTAAGGCTGAGGCTCTTATGTTAATAGAGATTAATAATATGTTGTGGTCAACAGTGAATAGAGTTAAATATGATCGTCATATTGGGTTAACGTAGATTAAGGGTGGGCAAACTGACTTTTAAAAATTGACAGCCGGGCCAGCATCCAATGCATAGGTATCAAACATAAACAGAAAAAAAGCATTACAGTGTTAATACTTCCATTCACTTTTGGTGGGAACAGTGTTGTTGATCAACCTTTTCTGCCAGTGCATCGAAGTCTGCTGTTAGTTTTGTTGTGGTAAGTCTCAGATCAGATCTGAGGTGTTCATCACTCAACTGGGATCCGTGGGAGGGTGGGACTTTGTTGGTGATTATCACACTAAAAATCTGTTCACACACATAAGTGGCGCTTGGAAATAAGGCGAATGTGCCACCTAGTGTGATACCAGGCATTACAGGACAAGGTCAAATGAATGCTGTCATAATTCTGTCAATCTTTGGCAGGCCTGATTAAAGAAAACCAACAGGCTGGATGTGACCTGTGAGCCGTAGTTTGCCCACCTCTAACCTAGATAATGGATGAGCTATGGAAGAAAGTTTCATTCTTTTATTTGTATTTCCCCCATTATAGGCATTATTGTATCAGTGATATAATAACACTGTATTTCACAGATGGAATGGAATAGCTGAAAGAAAAAGGAATGACGAACATATTTGGTTTTCAGAGTTTTATGCCACTAAGTTGTACACAAAATTATATATGGATATATACACATGTCCCATGCAGAGAAAATATGACATATCTACACAACAAGCAGAGTGAAAGGAGAATGAAAAGATACGGTTTTATTGGGTTGGTACATAATTATCAGGCATTTTTAATACTAAATATTGGTTGAAAAACGGCTGATAATTATGCACCAACCCAATACATAAATATGGAGATTCTTCTGTGTTTCTGGAGAAGTCATATTTAGGATTCCAGATTCAAGCAGGCTGGATGTATCTGCTATGTCCCTAGTGAGGACACATTCTGCAAATAGGAAACTTTGAGTTTTGGGTGTTTTTTGAACCTGAGGACTGTGAGCTAGATATATTTTCTATATCTGATGAAGATATATATCCATAGTAAAATGGTGCCATAGGCTTTTAAGCTGTTCTACACTGCTGCAGGACCCAAGCTAAGAAAGTCACTGTTTGACTCCTTGAAGCTGACTGACTGGCCACTTTGTCACTGTCACATGATCCATGTGATTACATTTCCACCGAAGGGAGATAATCACCTTTTGTGTCCTTACAATGTTATCAAATATTGTAAGTAGACAAATTTAGTCAGGATTGATTGATTGCAAAAGCTCTCCCTAAAATCCTTAACATTTGTAGAAAGTGAAAGAATTATCATTGAAGTCTTGTGATCATGGCAAAGAAGAAGATATAAAGAAATTCTGGAAACTATTGGCTTTTCTCTGTTTCTATTTTATTTTATTTTCTGTCATTGAAATTGGAATTAGTTGGTAGTCTTCCTTCATCTCACTTGAGAAGGATCCTCAGTTTCTTCTTGAAAATTGCCAGCATTAGCGTGTTCACAACATCACTAGGTAAAGAGTTCCATTTATCTATCACCCTCGGCAAGAAATTTGGATCCTGCAATTGTGTGAGTGACCTTGCATCTTCCTGTTTGAGAAGTTGAAGAACTTGTTCACATCCAATGAATAGCCATTTATTATTTTATATACTTCACATAGAACTGGTGAACTATTGTCTTGGTTGAAGGCATTGTAGCTTAATTTCACCTGTAGCTAGGCTGAGTTACATATCCTGGGATGATTGCAAAAAGTTGATATCTTTTTGGGGCATCAGATAACAGCCTCACATTAAAATACTTGTTAAATAAGAATAAGTGTAAATGGTTTTTATTTTTTATTTTTATTTTTTTTTCTCTTTCTGCAGGAAATTTTGTTGGGAGAGAGTGACATTGCTGTGTGCGGTGGTGCGGAAAATATGAGCATGGTTCCGTTTGCAGTCAGGAATGCAAGGTTTGGTACAACTCTTGGAGTTGATTTGAAGGTGATTAACATTCATCCTTAACATTCACTGCTATATTTGCAGCATACAGCACAACAGAATAAGTATAGCATGTATTCAACGCCACAGGTGGTCAGTCAAGTGCATTGTTATTGTATGGATGCACATATGCCTTGGAGGCAATATGCAGTATGCCACAAGATGCACGTGTGCATTGCGTGGCAGTGAACACATTTAATGATGTTTGTTGAAGCAGGGTACTTTAAGTTTGTGTTTAGCACAGTTGAGCAGTTAACATTAAAATGAAAAGCAACAAAATCAGTGATGAAAATGTAATAAGGAATATAAGATGAGGCTGAAGATATTAATTTCCTGGTGGCTTCATTATCCTGTGGGTTAACTCCCGTCTCCTCCTTCCCACAGTCAGTTATGTACCATGTGTGATACACACTTAGCTGATCATGTATCTTTTGATACATGACTGACTAGGCAGATTTTTTCCTACAGTACGTTGCCATTTCTTTCTGCGGTCGACCAGTTGCCATCCAAGGCTATAGAACCCGGTTTGTCCTATTTATCCATAGCTGGGGGGAGAAGAAGAGGAGGAGGATTAATATCTTTCCTAAGGGTCAGTCAGTTATGTGCCATGCATGATACACGCTTAGATGATCATGTATCTTTTGATACATGACTGATGAGGCAGATTTCTTTCTGCAGTAGACCAGTTGCCATCCAAGGCTATGGAACCTGGTCTGTTCTGCTATTTACCTATAGTTGGGGTGGGGAGGAGAAGTAAAGGATTCTTACCTTTCCCAAGCGTATTAGCACGTGAGTGAATGTAATGGATTTGACTGGAATTTGAACTCGGCTCTCCAGTTCCTCAATCTGAGCCACTATCCATTACTCCACCATGACTCCTCTCCTTCCCACAACCAAAATAAAAATGAAACTAAAAAAAATGCTACATTGAACACTTCTGATGTTAACATACTTTTATGTCTTTATAAAACTTACATTGCCTGCTGTTGACATATCTATACATTTTCAAGATATAGTGTTCTGTGTAAGATGATAAACTACATCCAACGGCAAGCCTCTGATCAGGAGGTTTTGAGGAGCGTAGAATTAATTGCTGGTGCTCTCAGGTCTACCCTTACCTGGGGTGGTAGCACCAGTTAGGGCCCCACCTATGGGCAAATAATTAACCCCCAAACTGGGGTAAAAAACACTATGAAAGTGTAAAAATAAGTTTTAACACCAGCAATACATTTTGCTAAAAGCTTATTACCAGTACTGAATTTTTGAAAGAAAAAAATATTACCAGCAAGAAATTTTCAAGAAAATATTACCAGCAATAAAAATGTTGTTGGCATTAAATAACCCATTGAGGTTGATATACTGTAAACCAAACCAAACCAAGATACATAAGGCTTACAGTCATACTGCATTGAAGTACTGATTTCTGTAGAATCACCAAAGTTAATTTATGTTGAGTCTAGTCAGTAGGTAGATGGGTAACTGCTTGGGAATATCAGGTGCTGTAAGCTTGGATGTGTGGCTGGTGCAATGGATAATGGCTCATAATTGTTAATCGGAGAGCTGAGTTCCAATTCCAGTTGGGTTTGCTATATTCACTTATGCGCAAATACCCTTTGGAAAGGTATGAATCAGCAACCATTTCTTCTCCTCCTCCCCAACTATGGGTTAATTAGTAAAACTTGTATCACAAAATCATTATCTCCAAAAAAAAATTCTTAAAATGTAAAAAAATATTTTCTGGCTTTAAATAACCTGCAAAGGGTTAACTAACCATAGAAAATGAAGGAATCAATAAAAAACAAAACAAACACCTTTTTAAAAGCCAGATTTGACCAGAAAATGAATTATTGCTGCCATAGCTTCCATAGAAGTGCTCAGTTGTCACTTTCTAGTCTTGATAGTTTAAAAGCATTTCTGCAGCCTTTTGGGTGATTGTTTTCCATCTTACAACCCCTTTCCTATTGATGAAACTTCAGAAAACTTTTGCTACTGTTGCACGACATTTGTTATTTCCACCAGTTAAAACCTTCACAGCTAAAATCCACCATGCTGCATAGACCGAGACGAACCATCCCCCATTTCTTTCATACTTCTTTATTAAGAAGGAATTCCACTCTGACAGCTTCTTCCCAAGAACAACTACTTTGTGGGACAAACTCTGAAGAGAATTCAACCACTACGATAAAAAAAAAAAAGAAAAAAAGTCTTGTTTGGATTTTCTTTCCTCCTCCTTACTTTTCCATATTCCATCTACTTTTATGCGTAAACCAGATCGACATGGAGGTTTGTTCTGTCGTTTTAATTACTTCTTTTATAGCTTTGAAGTTCCATTTATTCCTAATTGCTTAAAGAAGGTTACAAACAGACAAAGTGGTACTCTAGTGAAAGGAACAGCAACACTGGCATAGATGAAAGAAAGAGGTTTATTGTAAAAGAGAATACACTACTGAAAGACAGGGAATTGGATGGCAGGCTAGTAATTCCTGAAGCAAGTCTGCCAGGCATATCCTGTGCTTACTATATATATCTACTGATATAGTCAGTCTGCATAGGCGATACAACAATCTTACAACATCTGAGCTAATTTTCCCCTGAAATTTTGCTCAGTACCTTTTCTTTTTGGGGTCAGGACATAACTATTTGACTTTTTTCCTCTTCTTAGTACTTTTCTGTCTCACCACTTTGTTTATCGATGGTGATGTGAACACATGACAACCCATTTTATAAAGTTTGGTAGAAAGTCTTGCAACCTTTAGTCTGGTATCTTTCTTTTAATTCCTGTGAAATATTCTTTTCCCAAGGGATGGTTAATTCATATATAATTAAAAATTTTTTCTTTATTTGAAAAAAATGATAATGTCAGTGATGTTTTGATAATGTGTTCTGGGAATTTTAATTATTTCCCCCGATGTCTACTTTCATCTGCCAGTCGTTTGATTTTGTTAGTTGAATGTAGTTCTCTGTGTAGGTCTTTCTTTTGATCCAGCTTTGACAAATTTTATGATATTTTCTGGTCGGGGTTTGTTATTGCATATCACCAAGTCAAATACATTTATGATTATATGCAATACTTTGTTGTGACACCACCTGTACCTACCTTCCCCTAGTGTTATCAGACAATTACACAGAATGTGTTTTAATGTACCTATTCTATTGCACAGAAATAATGGCATTCTTTTTCTTTTAAATTGTGTGTTTATAAAACTTTTCAATGTACCAAATTCTCATTCTTCTACTGATGTAGATTTCCTTTTACATGTGAAGTAGAATGTTTTAGGTTGATATGGTAAATAATTGAACATTAAAAAAGGCAAACTCCTATGTGACCTGTTTCAACTTTCAAAAGAATCACTGAAGCTAAGCAACATTGGGCCTGGTCAGTGACCTGCTTGGATGTGTAGGTGGTGCAATGAATAAGAGCTTGGAATTGTTAATTGGGGAGCTGAGTTCCAATTCCTGTTGGGTTTTTCATATTCACTTACGCTCAAATACACTTACACTAGACACATCACTACTGTTATGGCTGCTGTATATCTGGTGCCCCTGCAACTGTAATGGGTTATGGGACTCCTTAAATATAATATGCCACATATGTTTTTTCTTTGTGTGTGTGTAACTATTGAGGGGCAGTGTGCAAAAGACTCCATTCATGTCCATATGCAAAAAATGAACTACAAAGAGAACTGCTCTCTAGGGTGACATGGTTCACAGTAAGTAGTAAATTGTATTGAATCAGGACACTCAGGTTTTTGTTAAATGTGAAAATTCTGAGTAGAAGGATAGACAGCATTACGTTATTGTGCATTGGGAACTTTTGCAGTTAAAAAAAATTTTTGTTGTAAATATGTAACATTTATGAGGATAAAATACGGATATCTTTCCTAAGGTGTACACTGTTCAATTATTAATGTTAACTGCGAACTATTTTAAATTACCAAATTGTACATGGATTAAATGAAAATTACTTACATTATAATACATATTACTTATAATACATTCCTTCTTGCTGTCAATTTTGATGGCACGGGCACACTAGTATTGTAATAATGAGTAAATTATTTTTTTTTTGTTTCATCCTAAGTAAAGCAATAAAACCATTAAGAGATGAGGGGTTATTGAGTATGAAAGAATATGAGAAAAAGAAAACATTGAGGCCAAAGAATAATATAAGAACAAAAGTTAAGCATCCAGAAGATAATGATTGACATTGCATTTAAATTTTTGAAGGTCATACTAGACAATATTTTGTGCTAGAATCTCAACTGGAAAGCAAGAAACCAAGAGACTTCCACAAGTGAAGTTTGAAAGAAGAAATTCTTAGCATAGAACTTATGGTTATATCTAGCAATTTCAACTCATCAAGATGATGAGACCTAATTACCAATCTAGTACTTCACTTAAATTCATAAAGTTTAGGTACCAGAGAGGAAAGCACATTAGAACAATTACCTAAAAAATATAGAAAAGGCACAGGGAAGCTATTTTATGATGGTGGGAAAGTGACTGAAGTTGAGATGCCAATAACATTGCAGATTCTTCTTTGTATTTTATCAAGAATCTCTAAATATTAGGTTGGTGCAAAAATAATGTCATTTTTCTCACATAAGTTGAACGTCAAAAAACGACATTATTTTTGCACCAACCTAATACATAGCAGAAACACCAGACCAGATGTGACAGCAATATTCAAAGCATGGATGAATAGTTGAGATTCTAGCAAAAAATATTGTCTAGTATGACACAGTGAAGCAACTTTCCTAGCAGTAGACCTAGCAATTGATTCAATATAGTCACTCCACTTCATGTCAGGTGAAAATGTTAATTCAAAAAGGTGCATGGAGTCACTCTCCTCGAGTAAAGATAAAGAAATATTTTCTTTCTTTCTCTAAAATAAATGTGCTGGTAGGCTAAAATGTTTTTTATTTTTTTTTATCTTTTGCAGTTGGAAGATATCCTCTGGCATGGTTTGACTGATGCACACATCAAAATGCCCATGGCTGTTACAGCTGAAAACTTGGCTGTGAAATATAATCTACGTCGTGATGAAGTTGATGAAGTTGCTCTAAGATCGCAGACACGATGGATAGCTGGTTTGTACTTTTTAAAAAATTTTTTAATGAAAGACTAATCACTTTCCTAAATCTTGATAATCCAACATAACCTTCTGGACTTGGTTATCCAGGGAATATTTTGATTTTTTACATCACACTTTGATGAAAGAACTTGAGCAAAAATATGGAATGTCTTTTTTTCTTTCCCTCCTGTGTGCTGGCATAATACTTTCATTGTCTAATCGATAAAATAAGAAATTGTAACCTGATATTATAATTCAGTCAATCAAATTGTAAAGTTTTCAAGATGTATTATAATTGTGCTTGTTCTTTAGTTAGCATATATGTTCTGTCCTGCCAATATCTTATAAATAATAGATCACAAGATGGAAAATGATATGAGACACTGTTTTGTTTCAATGAGAAAAAGAGAAGATAGGAGGTGATAAAGCACTCATGTATTTAAAATCTTTTTATTTGTACCCCCTTACTTCTTTAAAGAATGTCCTTCATTCATAATTGATTGTTATTGCAATATTTGATTAAAGTTCTGAAGTTCAAATAGTTATCAGTGTAATAAGGTATAGTGGGTTTGTTTTGCTATGTGTACACATAGGAAAAAAAAAAAAAAAGAATGTAATTATAGTCATTTTCACAAGTATTGGAATGGCAAGACCAATTCTTTTGTTTTTGTTGTTCACTGATATTTGGGTTTAAGATGGATATGAGACAAGATTTTAGAATTTCAGCTTATATATATACACACACACATCTCTGAGATGAGGTATTATGATGAAGTTATTCAAACTATTATTCTCATCTTCATTGCCATATTCCCTACATTTTGGCTGACATTAAGGTGATTGTTCCAATCTAACGATGGTGGGCCAAATCAATGGTTCGATTTGAAATTCCAAAGGCTGAAGCATAAATCAGGTGTCCATCATAATCAACAAATATCCCATATCAGCCAATCAATGGACACCTTATTATAGACACAATGTATCCACTGTTCATTATAACATCAGGGTATTTTTAAGACGAGTTGTGAGACAAGGTCTTTATTTAAGGTGGGAAACTTGAGCATGTACACCCAGGCCAGGAACAAAAATTGCCTGCAGCCGACCAACTGTCAGTTGCGCTGGCCTGGGTGCAAGCACCATGTGTCTCTGGTGCAATGAGAGGGTGCGACCACGGGCAGCTGTTCGTCAGGGCTGGGCACCTCTTGGTATAATTTTCCTCAGTTGTGACTGTCCTTTGACAGAATTGCCCCTCAGTGCACTCAGCCCAAAGACAAACACGCAACTGAGGGATGATAAATAGATGTTAGAAACCACTCGAGAGAGAGGTTTATAGACTTCTTGATAATATTGGCCTGGGGCAAAGAATTTGAACATGCAGTGTTGTTGAGGAGTGCCTAAAAATTGAACCAAGCCTCATATGTGAAATTGTGTAGATGTAACTGTTGAGGCAAATAGATGTACTGGTTCCAGTGATATCAAAAATAAATGGAACTGCAAGTTAACACTGCTGTTGTCTGAATTAATTATCTGAAAATGTCGTAACGATTTCCGCAGCTATATTAATTACACCTGTCACCTTTCATGTTATATATTGAATAAGATCCTGTTTGTTTTTTTTGTTGAGTATTGTAACAGAGAATCGGCTCAGCTCAATAAAAGATTTGGAGTTGGTTGTGTGTGGTGTTGTAAGCATCAGGAGTTGCGTCCCTTTCCACAATGGGCTGTTGAGAGAAGACATTCTACTTAGAGTAGGTGGCACTGCCTAATTTCCATATGAACGATACTAGGCCAATAGTTAGCATGGGTCTTGGACTGGGAGAACTATGTAACACCAGTTTTTCTCAGTTGAGAGAGAGTTGCTCTGAGCATGCAAAATCCAGACAAGACAAGACAAACACAAATATCTTACACTTTGATATCTGTTTTCCTGTTGCTGGGATAGGGTCATTGAAAAATCTGTGTAAACATTTTGTTATGGTTTGTTTTTGTATTTTTTGTTTCTTTTTGTTTTTTTTTTCAGCACAAAAGGCTGGAAAATTTAATATGGAAATTGCCCCTATCGTATTAAAAGGCAAGAAAGGTAAATCCATTGTTTTATAAAATTGTTCATGTAACCTGGGGGGGATGAAAAAAGTTTGATAAATATAAATCCATAACAGTAAAATTTAAAAAAATTTTGTGACTGAAAGAAGATAAAAAAAAAAAAAAAGGTCCGGATTTGAAAGGATACTTTCAAGACAAACCAACATGTTTTGCTTGAAATTCTAGTGCAACACAAGCTTTATCAAGTCATCAGCTAAGTAATACAAAATTACCAACCACCTAAATGTTGTATGTTAACTTTTAAATGGCAGGAGAATGTGCATGAATGTGCTTAAAAATTGGCATGCTTATTAAAAAAAAAAAAAAAAAAAAAAAATTTTCTTTTAAGTGTAGGGTTTATTTGTTTATTATAGCTTTTATTTATATATAAAATTATTTTTATGATCTAAAATGAGTTTACATATAAAGAAAATGTAACAGTATTATGTTCTATGAAATCTTTCATGTACACTAAAGTTGGCACATTGTTTACTATGTCCACAGGCATAATTTTTCAAAGAGAATTATCTGGTTTGACCTTGACTATTTGTCTGCAAAATGTAATGTCATGAATTGTAGAGTTGCAAATTTGTTCATAGTTTAATATTTTGAAGAGTTTTGTAGATCTATATAAGAAATCAAAATTTTTGTATTTTTTTATTTTAAGGTCCAGAAAATTTTGAGGTTGATGAACACCCAAGAGAAACAAATAAAGAAAGTCTGTCCAAATTGCCCCCACTTTTTAAAAAAGGTGGAGTTGTAACTGCTGGAAATGCATCAGTTAGTTGATATGTTTTTTTAAATTTTTTATTATTATTTAGTTAAAATTTAACTGACAACAATAATTGTTTTTAGCACAAAATATGGAAAATCATAAGTATTTTTTCACAATCATTCATCTGGCATTTTAGGGGGCCAGATAAAGTGAATTTGTCAGATTACTTGGGGTGACATAAGACTCTTATCCCAATAGCTAACCACTTCATCTTAGTTGTCAAATACTCTGTAAATCAGTATATATTTGTTAAATCAAGGAAAAAGAAAAATGTAACTCATGGACAATGTATGGCATTTGCACTTCACACCATGACAAGCATTTTTTGTATTTATTTAGTCATGGCTCACATGACTGGAGGCCAAAAAAAAAAAAAAAAAAAAAAAATAGAAGAAATTGTTGGATTGGTGATGACTAGTTTGTATCTACTTTTGGCACTAAAATTGACTGGTCTGCATATATAAAATGTGAGAAATTTTTGGAGGGAATAAATGTAGCAGATTAGCATTTATAAAATGTTTCTGAAGCCACATTTGTCAGATTCTAAAAAAATACTGACATTTTAAAAATCATTTTAAAAGTGGGATCTTTTTCATGACAAATACAGTGTCAAATCTATTCCTGGCTTTTTAAAACATTATCTGCACTTAGTTTTTAAAAATGTCAAGCTTGAATCTACTTGTGTCATTGATATCTGCATACTACGGATGTTGTCCTTTTACTCAATTTTGTAATAGCATGCAGTCACCAATAATGTGAGTACAGTTTCAAAGTTGACTTCTGCAAATAAAAAGTATATATTTGGGGTCATTAGATTGTAATAAGCTTTACAATATATGATTGGTAAATATAGTTTTACTTAATAACAATATTTAATAAGAACTATCACCTTGAAAAAGAAATTGCAAAGAATTAAAAACTTTATAAATTATTCAACATGAAATTGTAAAAAAAATGAAAACAAATCTTGTAAAAATTCATTTTAGGTTGAAAAAATTTTTTTTTTCTTCAGCCAATATTGTCTTTATTATTCATAAAATCAATTTAAACCTTTTTTTAATTAAATTTCTTAGTTTTATTGTGTTTTTTTATTTTTTGGTTCAGATCAGTTGTTTTGTAAGAGTAGGTTGGATTTATAAAAAAAAAAATTTGATTTAAATTCTTCAAAGAATTTTACTTTTAACTAATATAGTCACTAAAAATTATCATGTTGAATTTCTCAAGTTTGTATAAAATTAAGTAAGGGGCTGAAATATGTGTAAAATTTAAGAAATTAATTTAATTCATTTGTGAAAATTTAATAAAAATCTGTAAATTGATTTTTGCAAGATTACCAGAAAGAATGTGTATGCCACTGCAAAAATAGGTGATTCAAGAAGAACAATTTTGTTTTAATCGAAATTATGAATGTTCTCAAAAGGAATTAAAAATTTAATTAATGAAAAAATACTTTGAACTTTCCTGTTAATAATAACAATGATTTTAGTGTTTTGTGGAGGTACCTAATTTTATAGTTATGAAAAAAATTTTGTTTTATTTAGTCTAATAATTAATTAGTGTTTAATATTCTTGTCAATTCTCAAGAAAAGAATAAAGAAAATGTTTAAATCCATTTTCATATGTTTGGGTTATATTAACCTTGTAATGATCACTTCTTTAAAAAAAACTTGCATTACTGAGGAAGTCTAAAGTTGATACAGTAAGTGTTTTCAAGGGAATAACTGTACCTGCAGAAAAAGGTGAAGGTTAAAGTGGCAAAAAATGGGGGAAATTTTTTTTTTTTTTTTTTCAATTCTGACACAATGAAGATCTATTGAATCCTAATCTCCAAAAATTTGTAAAAAAGAAAGAAAAGTTTGTCCCCTATTTTTATGAGCACACCAGTCAATTTAGGTAGTGCCCTAATTTCTATAAAGGCAATTTGTTACTGAGAGCAAAATGAGTAATATTCTTTGGGGCCTTGGCACAGGGACTAATATTGTCATAATTGATTTCAAGCACTTGTGCAATGTTAGCAGCTGTTATTTTCTGTGTAAAAAAGATAATTTTTCAGTAATATACTAGAAATCAATATTTAATAAATGTTTGTAATTTAGATGATTTGATTGGTGTTGTGCTTGTAAAAGATCAATTATTTTCTTCTGTTAGAAAATTGACTTTGACTTCTGTTTCAAGTTAGGCCATTTATTTAAAGGAACATTGTGTAGGATTGTAATGTATCGTAAAGAAAAAATGTGATCTGGCCAAGAATTGACAAGTGCTCATTAGAAGTCTTAATTTGTAGAAGTCAATTGTAATACCAGTAGTTTTGATGCTATTTGTAAATTTTACTGAAACAGTATATTTTAATTTTGAATTTACAGTTCCAGCATTGAAAGTTTTTATTAGTGGTGCAGCTGTAAAATATTCATTTTGAGCTGTAGGAATTGAAATTATTAAAGTGTAAATGTTTTCAAAACAGAATCAGTTGTTGTCAGTGTACAGAATAAAATTTTATTTAGAAATGCAACTTTTTTTTTAATGTAAGAAAACAAACAGTCAAAAATGAACTGTATAAAAGGTTAATATTTTCTAAACATTTGAATCCAAAGTGGGATATTCTTAATGGTTTCAGGGTATATGTGATGGAGCTGCAGTTGTGGTTCTGGCTAGTGAAAA
>OZ038512.1:54681401-54733901 GCA_964036315.1 Acanthosepion esculentum | reverse complement strand
TTGATGCTTATGACCATTAAGTTCTATGCCAAGAGTTTCTTCTCTTGCACTTCTTGTTTGTGGAACTCTTCTTGCTTTCCAGTTAACTTTGATCTTCAAAAATTTAAATGCAATGTCAATCATCATCTTTTGTTTCCTTGAATCTTGTTCTTTTATTGTCCTCTCTCCTTAAGGATTTTCTTGGATTCTTTCACCCTCAAGTAACAAGTATCCCCTTGCTTCCTGTGAAATGATTAACCGTTACCACACTGCAGGTGACAATAGTCGCCATAGAATTCTCTCCCTTACTACTCTAGGCACATTCTGTTGCCTTGAGACAGTTATAAATGAATACTTGTCAACTTTTATTCATGGTATTTTAAGCTTGAAATTGGCTACTACTGCTTTGGAACAAGGCTAAACTTCCAATGCCATTTTGAATTCTAAATACGAGGAAACACGTCAATTTTTTGACGAAATGAAAGCCACCTTAGCAATTTTGTTTCTTATTGCATCCTAGAACTCCACAAGGAGTAATAAAAGTTAAAGTACATTAAATTATTTATGTATATCTTAATGTATGTTTTTTATTTCACGTTTCAAATTTTTTTGTTTTCAAACGTCAAAACCTGCATGCAAAAGTAAATGCATTCCATCAAAATATTACTTATTCATTCTTTTATTAGTGTACAAAAATTAAAATTTATACGTACAATACAAAGAAAGTTATAACTGCTTTAAAACAGGTGTTCACGTTTATTGCACCCTCAAAAAAAAAAAAAAAAATGAGTAGCAGGGGAGACAACTCTAGAAAGAAATTAGCATGGTAAAGGTTAATATAAAAAAAGAAAAAGTTTTCAAAGATGAAGAGTGTAGAAATTGTCATCCTAAGCACTTTCAGCTAACTTATTAACTATTTTCAAGGTGGTGGCTGTTTGAATATAAACACAGAACAAATATACTAAGCTTGAAAATGGCTAATGAATTGGCCAAAATGCTTGGGACAATAATCACTACGAACAGTTTCTACACTCTCTTCGTTCTCATAAAAGAAAAACAAAATTTTTCTTGCACTTCACATTCAATCACTGAAATATATTTTCCAAAGGTGTTGCATGCTGTGATCGCTTCCTCCAGATCAATAGCATCAAGAAGTCACCTTCCTGACAAATTGACCCTGATGAAATTTGAACCCAGGTCTCATGGTCAGAAAGCTAACATTCTATCTAAATCCATGAATTTTAAAGATTTCTACTTCAAACTAATATCACAATAAATTAAATATACAAATCAAAAAAAAGTTTCTTGTAATGTTTGTTTTTTCTAAGTGTATATTTTTGTTGATCTATTTTATTACTTTTCAAGAAATGCAAATATTAAATGCTTTTATTTGGTAAATAATCTACCAATCAAAGATTTAGTCAAATCTGTACTGGATTAATATTTATTTTCATGTTTTTTTTATCTTGTTGGTTATTTATTTATTTATTGTCATATTACCCATGAAATAAAATGTTTTCCAGCTCCTCTCCAACCAAAAAATTCATTTGTAACCTAATGGCTCAACAAAATTGAGTCCCAAAATTGGAAATTCAGATGTTTTGTTAGTCATGTGGAGACCATTTCAAATATTTGATGAGTTAAGATGACCTACTTTGGTGGGATGGTTCTTGTGAATACCAACAATGAACTTTCAGTTAATTTAGAGTTGATTGGAACTCTTGCCACTAAATTTTGTGAACTTATAACAAACAAAAATCTCCAAATTTTGTCTCTAAAATTTCAAATCTTCGAAAACACAATTAAGCAACTAAGAAGACAATGAAGGAATTTAAGTAAAATAAGTTTAAAAAGTGAAGACAATGATTCCTAAATGAAAAAAAAAGATAAGATTTGAAATCTCAAAAAAAAAAAAAAAAATCTTTTCAATATTACAGAAAAACAATGTATTTAAATTTTGTTTGCAGCTTTAGTAGTTTTAATATTACAAATTCAAAGAGTTAAGTGGACGTATAATTTTATTTAGTCAGAAAATCATTTTGTAAATTCACCATAAAAAGCAAAGGAGCAATTTTTTTTTTTTTTTTTTTTTTTTAACAAAACAACTTTTAATCAACGGGGTCACTTGATATTGAGTATTTGGGCAGTGGTGGGTGGGGGAAAGTATCCTCATTGTTGTCTTTTTACTTCAGAAAAAATGGGGGTCACATGACCTAGACCCTGAATTAATTTTTTTTTTTCTTGACAAAAAATTTTTTTCTTTCACTTTGACTTTTTTTTTTTTTTTTTTTTTTACAAATAATATATATATTTATACTTCAGCATTTACCAGCTTGTAAGAGGTGACACAAATCTAGTCTTGTTCACTAAAAATTGTTTAATATCACATCTAATAGGCATGAACTAAGAAAATTGTTTTCCATTATTTGCCAATTTTTCAGTTTGTCTTTTTCAATGCAAAAGTTATTTAGTATTGATTTTTTTTTTTTTTTTACAAATTTCTAATATTAATGCTTTCTTTTTTTGTCTTCAATGGAATCACTGTTTCTCTTCCATGAACTGTTCAAACTTATATCCTCATCTTTATTGTTTTGATCATTACATTTAGATTAATGCATTCTCTAGCATTTCTATAGTCTCAAGTTTTGAGATGCCATTTACTCAGTAAGCTTTGGCTGATGTACTCTTCAGCCTTTATCAGATCAATTTTGTATCTGACAATATTTTACTGGAATCCATTAATTTTTTAAAAATATTTTCTTTTTCCGTTATTCACTTTGACTGCTACCTCAAATTACAACAATTCACTGATCAGTGACAGATTCGACCTACATGTTAAAATTCTAGATATACACCTGGAGGTAGGTCAGAAGATGCATCAGCTTAAATATGCAGTAATCTAAAGTGCATATTATAGATTTATAGAATATGATTTTCTGTCTCCTCAATAACTTATTATTTGCGTCTACATTGACAAATATATAGCAAACAAGGCTGACTTTTTGTAAACATTTCTAAACCCACAGGCAAAGTAAATGATATCTTGTTTGTCTCCACTTAAGCCTCAGAGTTCGAATTACCTGCCATCCACCATGATCGCTATCAGTGACAATCAGTGCAAGGATATTTCTATCTTAAAAACTATTAATGCTGTCAAAAGCTTTGTAAAAAAACAATGTAGCAACAATACAGAATGAATCAAAAATTAAACATGAAGGCTAAAGAAAACTGATACTTAAAAACAAAAGTAAAGACAAGTTGACGACACTCTTCACTCTTCTAAAATGTTTTTTAATGGAGAAAGAAAAATATTTTTTAAAATTTGACATTCACATGAAATTCACTCAAAAGTAGTGTGCATGTGTGTCTTCTGTGTGGATGAACAAGAAAATTCCATAATATTTAATGTCAGATAAAAATTTGAAAACCAATAAATGAAATTATTTTATATATATATATATATATATATATATATATATATATATATATATGTATATGTATAGTGTGTGCGTGTGTGTGTCCGTCTGTCTGTTTGTCTCTACCCAAGTCTACAAGTTATTTTATTGTTATAGAAGCAAAAAGGACAACCAAAATCTTGTTTTCTTTTGCTTTATTTTAATTTTTTTTTTTCCATTTTTCAATTTCTTCTTTATTTAAAATTCTTGCTTCTGATATTTTTCAACCCCCCACCCCCACCAAATTGCTTCCCAAAAGTAAATTTTGTAAGTAATTTTGTTTTCTGAGACCATAGAATATGAGCTGCATGGAGAGAGAGAGAGAAGGAAGAAAAAAAAAAAAAAAAAAAAGAATTAAATTTAGGTTCAGCTCTGAATGAATTGGATACTTTGAATAGAAAAATTTGTTAGGGGAGGGAAAAGAGAGAATAAAAAAAAAAAAAAATGATGTGTTTAAAGCAAATATTATTTATTTTGATTTTCAATATTTTAGATTCACAAGTCCAAAAATGATTCAGGAGTTGGGGCTGGGAGAGAGAATAACCAAAAAACAGATAGAAAAGTATGTGAAAATAAGGACAAAGATAAAACCTGGAAAGAAAAAAGAAAAAGAAAAAAAAAAAAAACAAAACAAAAAAAACTTTGGCACAATAGAGACATTTTTTTTTAAAAAGAAAAATGAAAGAAAAAATGAAATCATCATAACTTTTTACTCAAGACAAAAGAATTATGAGATTTTATTGACAAAAATAAATTCTAAGAAAGAAAATTTAATGGTTTAGTAAGTACTGTACAAGACTGATAACAGTGGACATTAAAAAAAAAAAAAAAAAGAAGCCACCATCTACATCAAATAACAACAGCACTAATAGAGATGTTCATAGGGTCCATGGTATCCATGCTTCACACTAGTTATACTATTGAGTACTAACCCTAGTAGCATTAAGAAAAGCCGATTTATACCATGAAAACATTTTGAAAGTCATCTATGACCCCAAACCTGGAAATACACTATAAATGGATTTGATCCTGGTTAAATATTTGATTGACAACCACTCTCTCTGCTTGCAAACTTGCAATGGCTACACATTTTTAATAATCAAATGTTTTGTTGTAGAATGTACAGCCAAAAAAAAAAGAAAAAAAAAGAAAAATGTTTTCGCTAGAGGATTTCTCAACATTTGCAGATGTCTGGAAATGGATGCTAGCCATTTTTATCTCCTAATCTGTTCTACGGCTAGATTTTAGTTTGGGTGATTTCACATTTCCTCCCCAACCCCCACTGCTAGAATTCTGGAGTTGTTAGTAGCAGCACAAGTTATAGTCACTTCTACTTGTCTTCCTATAATTTTTATTATTGCTGGCTCTAATTTCATTCCAGATTCTGATAAATATAAGAAATACTTTTCATAGTATAAAATAGAGTGTACATTGTCTGTGACAAACTCAAAGTTTTGTGAAGAATGTGACAAACTCAAAGTTTTGTGAAGAATGTGACAGCAGTGCATCTATGAGAAGCTTATGTAAATTATCAAACACCAGTGAGGAATTAGTTGAAAGCAGATGAAGACATAGCTGAACCTGTAAGAGAAGAAATCAACAGAAGAAACAAATCTAAATCAATTAGGAAACTTGCCTGAGATGAAAACTGCTCAAAGGTTAAGCGAAATACAATTCTAGAACTGAACAAGGAACAATGAATTGCAAGAGAAACTAATAATTAAGATAACTCATATATACAAAATGGCTCAACACTGGGGAAAAAATCATGCAAAAATAGAACCGACACTTGAAAGTGGCTTCAATTTCTGCTTCCAGAGATGCTGCCATCATCATCTTCACCAATTCTTTAATGTTTGGTCATTCTTCAAAATGACAATTCTTACTTCTATATAACTAATTCTAATTATCAATGATAGTTTTTCATCTTGCATTAATTTTCTTTTAATTCTAGGTCAAAAGAAATAGCTTTTATCCTTATTGCAGATTAATTCTAATTAGAAAATAAGTGATATATAAATCTTTATATATCAGAACAATGCTGAGTAATTGAGAGACAAAATGGAAAAAAAAAATAATGTAATGAAAAGGACTTCAGCAGACTAAATTTAAAGTTGAAAGAATAAAAATGTTACATCTCTCTACCCCCTTCAACCCCCCCTCCCTCACTTCGTTAATTTACTTATTACTGCCCATCATAAATGTGTAAATTTCTTTTCATTTTTCGTTTCAACCGTTGGAAATAAAATCTGATGATCCGCTGTCCTTTAAAAGGGCTGTGGTGAAATAATTTATTATATGGAGCCTTAAAGTGGTCTGTTTTTATTTAAATTATTAGCTCTGATTTACATTGAGCTCTCTGGATTTTATCCTCCTTGGGTCTACCCATACAGATTACCTAGTTTTTCGTAAACTAAATATATATATATATATATATATATAGATAGATAGATAGATGTGTGTGTGTAGGGAGATAGGGGAAATATAATTCTAACCAATGTTTATACTACTCTACTCCCTCTATATATATCTATATAATTCTATCAAAACATTACTTATGTCTGATTAAGTCCTTTTAGAAAATGAAACATGTCACATAAAACTTTTTTTCATTTTGTCATTAAATCATAATTCCAACTGCTTCTTCCCCTTTCTTATCCATTTTGTAACGAATGTCAAGGTAGTTGACAAAAAAATTAGTCGAAGGGCTAACTTACCCAATCCATATTCAAAAATCAGGGAAAATTCTTAGTTTAGCAATTCATATCTTCATGAAGAAATGATCCATGCGATTCTGTACAAAAATAGGATCCGAGATTCATTTTGCAGAAATTTTCTAAAGGAATTATTACAAGTTTGCACATCAATAGAGAGAATAGGGATCAAGATAGATGATTATCCAAAACAAATGTCTTCTTTTCTAAGTGCTTTCAATAAATCCAAATAGTATAATTAAATGTGTCAGAAAGAGTGTGTATATTTGTATGAATGACTTATTTTTCTACTTATTAAACTGAATGAGAAAGGGGAGGTAATACGAAGAGTGTGCTGCCTCAGCCTAACAGAGTTCCCGAAGGTCAATGTTTTAATGACCAAACATCAAGATGGTAATTTTGGAAAATAGGTTTGACCAAGGACTCCTCAGCATCCCCTTGTATTTTATTCCTTTAGTGGACGGCAAAAGTAAATGTTAAGAAGATTGTTGGACATAAATTTTTTTTTTTATTTTTTTTTTTAAATTTCTGATTCAAAAGAATAACAATGACGGTAGAATCCCCAATCCTGCATCTAGAGAAATCAAAAACCATTCCTTAATACGTGGCATCATCAAACAAACAAACAAAATATTCTACAACAGTGGAAAACTATATTTTCACAAGACAGAAGAGAAGTACAATGAAAAAAATAAATGAATATCAGCCAATGACAAAACAATGCTGACAAATATACCAATTGGGTGGATGGGTATCAGGGGTTTTGCATGTACACAAGTGAATTGGTTGCTGCTTATATAAGAAATAGTTGCTTGATCTTTACAAAAGACCAACAAGAAGTGGAAAAAAAAGCATATGATGCTTTGAAGGACAAACTAATCAAAGAATTGCTCTTATTGTACGGCATTAATCATTTCTACATCAACAAAATAAAGTTGTGTAGTTCAATATTTAAACCAGTAACATCAATTTTATCAATCCCTATCAGGCATCACAAATTAAAACTATTTAATCTTCATAATGAATCATTATCTAAAGACTGTTTAAATATCTATAAAATTAATTTTGACAATTGAAAATAATATCAGAAAAAAATTGACTAAAGAAATAAGATTATTTCTTAAAATTTAGTACCTAATCTAACTTTTCCTCTTTTTTTAAATGATTTTATGATTCAAACCTATTTAAAAAACAAAAAAAAACAAAACAAACAAAAAAAAAAACAAAAAAACAAAAAAAAAAAAAACAAACAAAAAAACAAAAACAAAAAAAAACCCAAACATTCTACATTTGATACCCCAACTTTGAATTAGCTTGAGTATATATTGGGACCCCCACCCCCTAAAAAAAAAAAAAAAACAACCCCCAAAAAACAGCACCATAAATAACGATTGTGAGGTAATGCCGTGAAGACTGCAAGACAAAGAAGGTATACTGTTCTGAGAACATTGTTGCTTAGCTAACAAAAGGATTTTACAAGCATTATTCTTGTAATCGGCCCTCAAAAGTTATTCCAGAACAAATATTTACAAATGTTGTAAAGCAAGATTCAAGTGAAGATTTTGATTTTTAAAAAAAATAAATAAATGAAAACTTTAAAAAGTAAAAAGAAAGTTGATATCAAAGAAAAAGAATTTTTCAAGCCTCTAAAATTTGATTGTTTTACTTGATAAAAGAGAATTTGAAAGTTGAGAATATGGCTGACGTCTACTTTTTCCTTTCAAAGTTGAAACATTGTCAATATTCATTGTAAATAAGAAGAGTCAAGTACTTGGTGTCTACCTTAATGCTTAAAATAAAAATAGAAACTTTTTATCATTAAACTTGAGGAGTAAAATGAATGATAAGCAAGGACATGTAGATATCAACACTAAGCTATTTTTCTCTTTCTTTGAATCCTATCAAATAATGTATCTGATAATTTCTCAAATGTCAAGCCAGATACAAAAGTCATGTGACAGAATCATTAAAGCACATTTACAAGTCAAGGTCAACTTTTCAGAAATATAAATCTACAATACATGTGTTTGTGTGTGTTATGCACGAACACACACACACACGTATGTAAGTAAAAATTTGCTATATTTATAAGGAAAGAATGTTAGACATAGTAATCTACACTAGATGGTAATTGTTCCATAGATTAAAATGACATTACCCATGCAGTGCTGATTCCTATATTCTCACTCTTTGAGTGTGTGTGTGTGTGTGTGTAGACACACATACTATATGTCTAATATGTATCCTTAAATTTGTGCTAGAAATTCTGTAAAAAAAAAAAAAAAAAAAAAAAACTTTCATGTGTAATACAGACAGACTTTTTAGAATTTGAAAGTAGCCAACCCAAAATGTCTGAGGATTCAATATGAATGCTTAATGTGTATGTTTGTAACTTACTAAGCATAGCTTAGATATGGCACAAGGCCGCAAGTATGGAGCACCTAGTAAGGATCAATTTCACTATTCAATCATAATTGATCTAGTAAGATAAACTTACTAACCATTACACCATGTCAAAATGCCTAAGAGATATAATTTGCGATAGAGAAAAAAAAATAACAATTCTTTCATGTATAATACACATTGATTTTTTTTTTAGAATTTGTAGCAGCCAAATTTAACATTTGTTCAACATTTTATCTGGTTTGTATTGACTAAA
The DNA here is from genome assembly GCA_964036315.1 of Acanthosepion esculentum. NCBI lineage: Eukaryota > Metazoa > Mollusca > Cephalopoda > Sepiida > Sepiidae > Acanthosepion > Acanthosepion esculentum. Next base: position 54,725,094 of record OZ038512.1, on the reverse strand, counting down.
AATAAGATTTTATATTGTTTATGTTTTGAAACAAAATTTACTGACAGTATTTTGAGCAAATGTATAGATATGTTAACATAAAATGCAACAAAATTTGTGAAAAAAGAAAAAAAAAAAAAAAAGAAGAAAAAAAAAAAAAAAAGAAGAAAAAAAAAAAGGATCTCATACCAGAAAGAAACTTGTAGACAAACACATACAACACATTCCAGTGTCTAGTTCTTTGTCATGGTGTAAAACAGAAATAGGCATTTCTACTATAACCGTGTGTGGCATATAAAAAGAAAAAATACATTTCTACCACATATCAATCATTCATCCTCAAATGCCTTCAAATGCCATTGACTGATGTGAAACAACAAATGGAATTGATGAAAATCAATCTTGTCATCATTTCTGCTGGAAGTCAGCATCAACTAGCCATTCAAGTTGCTTAGTTGCAATAAGTCGAGATTTTGATTAAAAAAAAAAAAATAAAAAAAAAAACAAAACAAAGGCTGTCAGAGGGGGGTACAAACCACTTGCTCTGACGAGGCCACATTTGCCAACAAGAGTTTTCCATTGTATGTACATGGATATTAGAAACCTGGCAGAGTATCCCTGAACGCATTGTGGCAAACTCATAAAAAAAAAAATGCTGTAGTACAAACATACTAGACGTCAATGAAGATGTTTTTTGAGGAAGAACAAGATTATATTTACTTGACTTCCCTACCACGAAAGCAGGATGTGACACAAGGTCATTTTGTTTGAGGAGAGCCCATAAGTGTGCATATGAGCCAAGGACAGAAATTGCCCAGTCCCCATGACCACTGTCATGCTTATGTTGATATTACACCAATCCTGCCTCTCTTAGTGCAATGAGGAAGGTGCTGCCACAGGGTTGGTATCCCAGGACCAGGCACTTTCTCCCATCTAGAATAAGAACAGACACTTCCCCTTGATCCTGACCCAAAGGCTGAGAAGTGATGTTGAGGAAGAACAAGATGACCCTGTGGAAAATGACAACATTGAAGATGATGTATATATCTACAACATAAATGAAACTGTCATGAAATTTATCTTTGGCATGGACAGAAGTGAAGCAAATTTCACAATTGCAATGTATACTTAGTGACTTGAACTCTTTTTTACACATTAGTTAGTCTGTACTAAAGATATAACTTAACTTTTGGTCAAACCATTCTAAATATAGTGATGCATGTAGCCCGGAAAAAAAAAATTACTTCTCATGCATAATATGCAGTCCTAAATTTTAGACTTAAAAACTGGGAGAAGAAGAAAAAAATGTTTGACACCAATATTTAAATAATTTTGCAATTGAAATGATTATATTTTCTGGGTGAATAATCTAGAATTTTTATTCTTATTAAATTAACTCAGTAGTCACATGTAAGAAGGAATTTCACTTTCCTTTTTAAGTAATTAAAAGTAAAAATATCCCAAGAAAGCTAACCTAAAACTAAAGAAATAAAAAGCAGTTTAGTCTTCCCTAGATACCAATCAGGTATTTAGTTGTTATAACATGACGGAAGTTTTCTTACTGGCAGTGAATGACATCTACTATTACCATAACAATGGAATATGTCATTACCAAGAAGGGGAGATTAAACTGCTTAACTAATAAATACAGTAATCATATTGTGTGTGTGTGTGTGTGTGTGTATATATATATATATATATATATATATATATATATAGTTTAAAGTTTCCTACACTTATAGGGGAATACTGCTTACTATTGGAGATAGTGTTTATATCGACTGTGGATATAGGAATGAACACTATATCTTGACTGTCAGTTTCACACCTCAATGTTGCTTTCAGAACAAGCCTGTCAGATTGTATTTAAGCATGAAACTGACAGTTAACATGCAGTGTTCATTCCTATATGCAGACTGTATATTTATTTCTAAGACATTTGTTCCTTCAGTCAATTAAGTCACAAGGAAAATTCTTAATTAAAAAACTGATTCTAAATTTTTTTCCATCATTTAAGTATATGAATGCAACAAATAATCACTTTGATATCAAAGCTAAAGCTTATAAAATAAATAAAAATTTTCATTTAAATTCAGTTAATTATTCAAACCAAAAATTAGTTAATGTAATTTAAAAAAAGTTTGTATTTTTCAAAATTCAAAACAGATAAGCCCATTAAAAAAGCAAGAAAACATAAAAAAATTAACATTCAAAGGAAAAAGAAATGGTAAAAAATGATTTTAGACTTACTGCAATTTTTACAATTCTAATGCAGTACCTTAGTTATGAAAATTCTCTATGAAAACTGTATTTTAATAATTCACTTCAAAAAGTGAAAAAAAGAAAAAAAAAAAAAGAAAAAAAAAAATCCCAAGTCTAACAGATTCACAGAAAAATTGTGAATTGATTGTTAAAAGTTGTCCAAGTATGACTTTATTAAGCGAAGAAAAGATCACTCCCAATAAAATATTCAATCAAAATTAACGAGTTTAATTATTAATAAATTGATTGCTATTACTCTTTATTGGATAAAAAAAAAAAAAAAAAAATCATGCTTTTTCAGAAATTACAATACATAATACGTATTAAACAGTAAATCAACATTAATACATATTTCAGGATATGTTATATACACAATGAATACATATAACGGGTCTCCATTAAGGCTGACAATGGATGTAACAGTATTTTTGTAGCAATTGCATGAACAGATAAGGTAGTTATGAGAAGTTTGTCCAAATATTCACTTGTCCACTTTCAAGACTTTTTATTAAACTATCTGGCAATGAGATAGTGCACAGGGAGAAGTGAATTTGTCTCTTTCCCAAATGTATCAGAATGAAGTGAACACAAGCCAGCTTTGTTAGAATTTGCTCACCTATTCTGTTCTCTATGCTAATAACCATTACAAAACCCTGAGCCTTGCTTGCTATTGAATAGATATAGTTCATTTCATATATATATATATATATATATATATATATATATATATATATATATATATATATATATATATATAGTGCAGCTCACAGATTCTCTTTGGAACACTCTTACAATGAACATAACTTGTTTCATGTTGATAAACTGTATGATTTACCTGCAATGTAAGAACAATTTTCATATGCAGTCAAGCCAAAACAACTGAATAGGAATCCAACAAAAATATTACATCAGTTTTAATAATAATAATAATAATAAACATTTCTAACATGAACTTTAAAAATTTCGTAAGGAGACAGTCGAGATTAATTCTATTCTGGTGTATGATGCAACCAATGTTTAAGTGTAAATACACACTTGTTATATTCTAGAGAGTGTAGAGAAATGGCCAACACATTGACCACAGAATATGATAAGACCAATAACAAAAGCATGTTTTAAGTGTCAGCTTGAAATATCAAAGAGCAGACATTTTGTCAGATCAAGCTAAAGCCAAAAATAAATGACAAAAAAAGAAGAAAGAAAAGAAAAACAAAAAAGAAAAGATAAATTAAAAACAAATGACAATATACGATTATCTTGAATAGTCAATGAAAAATGAAATATTTCTTTTCTTTTTTTTTAGAAATAGAAGGGTCTTAAACTTTTTCCTTTCAAAATTCAAGTTTTATCAATCAATTAGTCCCCAGATAGGTGGTTGCATTAAACTAGAGGCTGAGATATCAAGGGTTCAATCTCTGGTCTCACTCTCAACTTAACAAAGAGAATGAAAACGGATTCTCAAAGCAGAGAGAAATAGGGATCTGTAACAATGATTTTCTCTAAAACTGTAGGCAATGGCAAATTGCTTTTGTAGTAGCATATTTGCTAACACTAATCAAGAGAGATAGAGATTACTAGGTTGTAAAACCTTGTAGTGAAAAATTTAATGATGAACAATTAGATCTGTTGGTAAAACCTTGGAGGTACCTCGATGATCAACTATCAAAGCATCAATCAAAGCAGTGTTGTTTTTTTTATAGATTTTACAGTTGAATTTTCACATTCTTCTTTCAAAAAAATTCTTTATATCAAAGCCAAGTTTATTTAAACTATTTTTTCTACGAAAGAAACTTGAGACAAGGTAGTGCAATCTCTATTTGAGTTGGGCTTTATTTGTAGAAATCACTTTTCACAGATCACATTATAAAAAATTTAAAAAAATGAAAAAATGATGGTTACTTAAAAAGAAAAAGAAAAGATGGCTACTTAAAAAGTGAGAGAGGGAAGAGATCACATGAAGTAACTGATTTTGAGAACAGAATATTCAAGAAGATAAAACAAACAAATCATAAGTATTTGTTGTAAAAGATGTGTGATTAAAAAAAATGACCATGATAAATTCTTAAATCAATGAAGAAGATCGAATGTATTTATTTACATGTCCCACCAGCAGAAGAAAAAAAAAAAAGATGTGTAAATAGATATTCAAAACAGACAGCGATTCTTCAAAACCCACAAACATAAACTGCAATTTTTTCCTTTTTTATTTTTTTCAATGGATTCACTTTGTATGCATATCCACCTCAACTTAAAAAAAAAAAGAAAAAAAAGAAAAAAAAAAAATTTTTTTTAGCATAATTGTAGTCATTAAGATTTGTTTAGAAACAAAATATTTTGGAGTTAAAATGAAAAATATTTTTCCACAATCAAAATTTGTGACTTTTTGCAAGTTATTCTACCAATGAAAATTATGCTTTCTTTCTTCAAATCTTTTTTATTCTAAAACTCAAGAATATTCTTTATGTTTGAGACATATATATATATATATATATATATATATATATATATATATTTATTTATTATACACACACACACACACATATATATATATATATATATATAATAAAAAATAAATTTTTTTTTCAGGTATGCTATATTTATGGATAAAAGTGTTCAATATCAAGGATAGAGAGTGTATAATTATAAGAGCGGACACTGAGGTCAACATTGAGTGGCGACAGGTCTGAAGATTGCATTAAAGCATGTAGAAGGCTGTCACCACTTGGTGTATACCTCAGTGTGTGTGTGTGTGTGTGTGTGTGTGTGTGTGTGTGTGTGTGAGTGAGAGACTTGTGATCAGATATGGATCAGAATCCCACAGAATGATAGGATAAGAAGCAAATAGGCAATGTTTATAAATTTGTTTTGGTTTTATTTAAGCTTCATCAGAAATGAAATATGAAATAGAAAGTTATGTTTTTTTTTGTTTTTTTTTTTAAAAGTTTTGTGTTGTTTGTTGTTCATTGGTTAAGTAGACCATGTGTATTTGTTTTGTTTGTTAGCGGTCATGTGTATAATTCTTGAGTTTGCGTATCATAATTCTAGTTGGTCTATGCAAAATTTGGTTGATAATATGTATGAGAGTGAAATAATTTAGGTTTCACCAGTTGTGACTGTGGGTAATCTGATCTTAGATTCTTTAAGTGTGAATTTCATGAAAATTGGTGATATAATAAAGTGCTTGGTGTGTGTTTATCAATTGGAAAATATTTATCAGGATCCCTACTAAGCAATTTAATCGTAATAAAGTATGTGTATTACTTAGAAAAATACTTAGAAGGAATGCTGATATTTTCCCATCAATCAACACATGCCAAACACACTATTATATCACCCACTTTCATAAAATCCATATTGAAAGAATCTAAGATCAGATTACTCACAGCTACAACTGGTGTAACATACATTCTCTCATTCCCACACAAAACATCCCCCATCAACATACGGACACTACCAAACAGAAATGCACAGACATGCACACATCATCCAGCAAATCTTGTATAGACCAACGAGAATTATGATACACAAAAACCCAAGAATTATATGAGTGAATGCTACCAAGCAAAACAAATACATGAGGTTTACTTAACCAATGAAAAACAAACAACACAAAACTAAAAAATACGAAAACTTTCTCTTCTATATTTAATTTCTGATGAAGCTTAAATAAAAGTGAAACATGTTAAATTTATAAACATTTCCTATTTGTCCCTTATCACACACACACATATATATATATATAGGGTGATATTAGGTCCTGCTTTTTATTGTCTATCTTCCACAAAAATTTGGCTGTTATTCTACAGGAAAAATATATTCATACCACCACCACTACCATCACCAAACTATGAAAATGTGTCTGATATTAAAACACTAAATTTGAGGATATTATTTTGAAATATCTTCTCAGTGTTTGGACATTCACTTGGGATTTCTATTTGCTTGGAGCCTTATGATCCTATTGACAGCAACCATTTATCTGCTGTTTTCTCTTCTCAAGGGAAAACAAACCCAAATTTTTTAAGTAACATCAGGATCTAGTGGCTCAGCTCATAAAAATAAACACATTGAAACAATCTGAAATCCTTGTTTTTTTAACAATCACTGTAAAGCTAAAATGAAATTTCTTTTTACAAATGCATTATTAACTTTCTGTAATCCTTTACAGATTTGTTTAAAGCCAATTTAATAAAACTTCTGCCAAAGAGAAAAATGATTTTGCAGAAAATGTGTTTCCAGAAATTATCTTCCTATCTGAAAAACCGAAGTGTTCGACTTTTTGGTAGGTTAGAATATTTTCTCCTAGTCTTCTTCATTATAATATTTTCATTTTTAAATCTTATTTCACCAAATTTAGGAGGCAACTAGAAGAACACTTCTTCTAATAGAGAGAATGTACAATACATAGCAACATTCACTCACAGATGGATTCCTTGCATTCTATTTATAAAACTTCAGAAAACAGAAACAAAACAAAAAGATAAAGAAATGAATAAGTTATATTTGAAGAAGAAATTAAAAAAAAAAAAAAGAAAAGAAAAAAAGTAGATAATGCCATTTCTGTTTGGTGTCCAAATATAAGTATATTTTGTGACATTTGTAAAGAATATACCAGAAAGAAAACCAGATACATTTTTATATGTAACCAAAACACTCAAAAAGTCGGCAACATTTTCAATACAAGTACAAATTTAAATGTTAAAAAAAATAATAAAAAATAAAAATCAATTCAAAGTCTCTATTTTTTTTTTTTTTGTTTAGAAAAATGAAGACAAAAAAAGAAAAGTGAGATAAAATGTCATTGTCTGATTATATGTTTGTCAGAGAAAAGAAAATAAGGAATTGCCGTGTGCTTATGCTTCTGTGGTTGAAGTGCCATCCATTAGAATTTTGAATAAGAAAACTGGTTAACCCTTTGCACTGCCAGGTACAACAAAGGGAAATAAAAAATATTTCAGGTCAGAAGTTTTTTTTTTTTTTTTTTTTCATTATTATAAAAACCAGAAAAATTAACAATGAAATTTATTTTTTGATGAGTAACATCTACAACTGGTAATTGTTTTTTTTTTTTTTATCCTTTTGGTTTAATAACCAGGAATTTAAATTCTGGCTTTTGTTAAATGAAAGAGAACCTAATTTATCAAAGTCCCACAAATTTACAGTCGAGGTATTTTCTTGTTGAACTTCTACCGATTTGCTCTTGTCAAGAAATGAAGTGAATTGCATTTCTTTTATGATGAATACAGAATTCAGTTTTTATCTCACTAATGGTTTTATTTCTCTAATAAAAAGGACTTTGTATTCATGTACAAACATGTGTGCTTGCTTATATAGTAGCGGTTGTAGCAGTAATAGCAATAATTGTAATAGTAGTAATAGTAATGTATAATTTTAATTTGATTTTATGAAATCTGTGATTGGAAGTTTATTGCATAAACTCAGAATCACAGGATTCATGAATAATTGTTTGGCTGCTTTTCAAATTGTTGATAAGCAAAGACTTGAGACCGAGGAGGAAAAGAGGAGGAGGAGGAGGAAGAGAAGGACACGGAAAAGAGGAAGAAGTGAAGATGAATCTACAAGGAAAATTGGAAGGAGAGCAGCAGTTCTTAGCAGCAACTTGCTACAATTTGTTATTTAGTTTCTTTTCTCTGTACCCCAATTCTGGTCACTGTTGGCAGAGTTATAACACAACCCTTTCTCTCAGAATGGAAATTTGTACATCAGTCAGTCTGTCTGCCTATCTACTGGTTCATTCACAAAACTGGACGCTTTCATCGTTTTTCAAGTAAAGTCTTCAAATCTTCAAAAAGCTGAAAATACAAAAGCAAATAAATTTTCCAGATTAAACAAAGATGAAGAATAAAAGTCCCTGTTGTTTTTTTCCCTATTAAGCAAGTGTTTTTTTTCTAATCATTTATTTATGATGCTTTAGTGTTTGTGAACTGTTAATACAACTCAGTCACAATCAAAGCTTTCCACAAGATCTTTCAAATAAACAAAATATAGCATGAAATGATACTAGCAATCAGAATCTGAAGCTGCTGAGTTTGATTATTTTGCTACACTAGAGGTCAAAAATTTGGATCTATCCTCTGGATTTAATAATTTATAAGTCCCATAATGCCTTTGGTTTAATGAACTTCTACTAAGCTAGGACTGCTAAAAGTAATTAACCCATTAGTGCATAGTTTCCAATTATTTTAAAGGATTAGTTACCTAAAATATTAAATCTGCCAGCCCTAAGATTAATATTAACCAGTTAGGCAGATTAGGCAAAAATTTAAAGAAACTTTATGTAGTAATAGCTTAATTTTGTTACTATTACTGAATATATGATAAAACCCTTGAGAAAAAAAAAAAAAAATTTTTTGAAAAAGGCATGCAGCCTTCAATTTTTGGGCAAATTTTCAAAACCCAGAACTTTTGGCCCATAGTGTACCTTTTAGCAAAAAACTATTTAATATTGTCAAATGTCTCAAACAGAAAAATCATGCTCACCTTGAGAACCCAAGCTCTGTTCTGAAGACAATGGTTTATGATTTCACTATTTTCCAAATGATTTCCACTTTCTTTTATAATATTCACCTACAATAGACAAGAGAAAATCACATAATGGGCATGTAAAGAGACATTCTATGAAGATATGAACTTATATTGGTTAGTAAGGATTGTTTGATTACTACTATTATGCGAGTGCCACATACAAAATCCAACAAGGGTTGATATGTCAGAAAAATCAATCAGACATATTGACATACATTATTAAATGGAAAGGCAGGAAGAGGAAAGAAAAATTCATCAAGGGGAGATAACTGAAATATTTAGCAACCTTGCAGAAAAAGTGGCAAAAATCGAAGTTTTTAAACATGGAAACAAAAATCTTCAGAATAAAAATGATATTGGAATATTGTTTAGAATTTTCTATAACAAAGCAAAGAATTAGCAAAAATGCCCAGAATTAGGAAAAAAGAAAATTAATTTTATGGTTTCTGATGTAACACTCATTGTCACTACCAAACAATATTCCCTCATGCTGTGTGCTGGGTATTTTCAGTAAATAACACAATAAAGAAGCATGAAAGGATGTTAAAAGTGAAAAGATATTAGGGTTTAAAGTCGAGAAACATAGCAGTTTATTGTCATTTGTCTTCCTGGAAAGAGAATTTAAAAAAATATTTTACTTTAGTGCTGATTTTCATAATTTATCAAATGGAATTAGTGCATTTGTTGGACAATAAGAAGCATATTTGACAAAGACATGTTTTTAAATGGGAACTTGGCTGCCTATCCATAATACCAGACCCCCTTAGAAGATGGCAATCACAATGTGCATATTTAATCTCTTGTTTTGTCTTACCTTAGCCAAACATCGTTCATAAAGATGGTACTTAAAATGGTATAAGCTGTGATAGGAGCCAACATACATAGCAGCTGTCTTGCCTATCATAAATTCCTGAAAGTAGAAAATGGTTCAAGTGAAAGGCATTTCTCAGATAAATTATCACAATTTCTTTGATCACACAAAATTTACATGAAAAAATTAACAAAATGTCTAATATAAATTTCAACAAACATAAATGTCTTCAGTCATCACATTTTCTATCCCTCAGAGGATGAAAAATGTGTGATGAGGGAGATATATACTGAAGAGAATGCTTAGAGAGAGAAGTGATTCCTTATATGCAGCCATGATGTTAACATCACCATATATGCAGATGACAGGGTATTGATAGCAGACACAGAACGGAAACACTAGGAGCTCTTACAGAAGATAGTGAAGGAAAGTGAGAATAAAGAACTAATCATCAATTGTAAGCAAGAGGAACAGCCCAAAATGCAAACTATGAATTGGAGAAACCAAAATCAAGTACTAAAATTTAAATATCTAGAAAATGTTTTAACAGCGGATGGAAAATGCAACATTGTGCATTGGAATAGCAAATGGTACCTCACAAAAGATAAGCAAAGTATTAAGAAACATGAAAATTTTACTAGAAACAAAGAAAATATTACTGAAGTTATGTAATATCAGTCCTCCTATGCAGGACAATCTCCTGACAGATGAAGAAACTCAAGATGAGAGAAATGTGGTTTTACAGAAGGATGCTGAGAAAAGGGAAACAAAAAGGACACATACTTAGAATCAGAAAGAAGCAACTGAAATTTTTGAGTAATGAAGGCTTATTTGTCACTCACAGGACATATTGAAGGCAAGAGGCAACTAGGAAAGCAGCAAATAAAGTTCTTAATGACCTTGTGTAAATTCTTGGCAGAATAAGATGGGAAGTTGTGGAGAACCATGATTGCCAACATCCTAAAGGAACATGGCATGTTGAAGGAGAAGGTAAGTATTCTCAATTTGTGCCAATACAAAATAAAGCACTACTTTGTATAAAAAAACATTTATAATTTGTTGAACGGAAATAATTGCAAATTTGGAGAAAAAATCTTTTTGCAAAGGAGTTCTGTTACCTGTGCAACAGCGGCAGTCTCTCCAGGATCCACTGTTTGTTCTCCTAGATTAAACAGGTCATAAGGTTGACCATATAAATGGATGGACTTTATGGCAGGTTGACTAGCATTTTCACATGCCTAAATCAATAAAAAAAAAAACAAAAAAAAACATTTCAAATCAAAGTTTAACAAAAAAAAAAAAAAAAAAAAGACAAAAAAAAAACCAAGAAAAGCATAATGAAAACTCAGATAAAGAAATTCTTTAGAAATGGAGAGACTAATTACAAATTTTTTTTTATTTGAAAAAAAAAAAAAAAAAGAAAAAAAGTGAAGCAATTCTGAATAAATCTTCCTGGTTGAAAAACAAAAAACAAAAAAACATTAAAACCTTTACTATTTAATTTGCACAATCTTGACATTTTACAAAGTATTTCTTCAGATGTTTTAATTTCCAATTCATAATTGTTTACTGAATATTTTCAGGAAATTATTCTTAAATAATTTACTTTATAACCTCATATTACCTCCCTTGATTCAGTGGTGCGAATTTATGTCAATATCTGAAAAATGGAATGAAATGAGAGGGTAAGAGGCAGAGTGTGCATTGTGCTATCAAGTGAGAAGGACCTGTCTACTCTGAAAATCATTTGAAATCCTAAATTATTACCTGGATTTTAACACTGACCATTGGAAGCTTTTATCTAACTCAGCCATCACTGAACTGCTCTCATTTAATGATGACAGAGAAACTTCCCTGTCTACCATCAGCATGGCTGGTGCTTGGCTCTGGGAGAGCATCTCACTGTGTCTTCTTGGCCTCATGTTTTTGACTGACTTGAGGTGGAACAACTACATTGAATCAATAGTTGCATCTACTACAATGAAAGTTGTTGTTCTGTATCGAGCCAGAAGATTTTTCTTGTCAGAGTCCACCTAACACATATACAAATCTACCATTCATCCTTGCATTGAATACTGTTGCCATATCTGGTCTGATGCCCATCCTGTTCATCTCGAGGTTCTCAACAGAATCCAAAGAAGGATCTGCAATATTATAGATCCTGCCTTGGCATCTCGACTTCAGTCACTTTCTCAGAGACGTGATATGGCTTCCCTCTGTCTTTTCTACAAATATTTTCATGGCAACTGCTCTGACAAGCTTTTGTCCCTGGTGCCCCAACTACATGAATTTAAGCATGCTACTAGATTGGCAAATAGGTCTCACCATTTTACTGTTGAAATAGTTAAATGTAATCACCACTTCTACTCCAACAGTTTTTCTTGCACTTCTCAATTGTTGAACTCACATCCACCCTCTTTACCCAGGACAGCATTACCTCCTCAAGGTACTTGATGTAGGCCTCTGTGTCAAGTCAGAGGCTCTCACCAACAAATTTGGGAGTTCTTTTCTTATCAGAATGAATTTTCCGAGTTGCTATACCTTCGTAATCACCATTAGACTCATCCAACTCTTTTCAAATCCTCTGCACTGTCCTTAGATTGACACCCAAACACACTAAAATGTTTATATTGGAGCTTTCAGCATGAATGCGAAGCATACCGTTTCCAAATTTCTGGTGGAGTGAGTTTTCATGGTGCTCCTTTTCTCACAGATGGTGCCCAACTGGCCCTACTATATTGTCAAACACACAATGGAAATACATACAAAACAGAAGAACACAATTCCTTACCCTTCCCAGATATCAAGATACATTGCATTAACAACAGTTTAAAACTTGGTGTCCATTGGAGATCAACCAACAAAAATGACCTCATAAATTTCTATTCTCATCATAACAACAAAATAAAATTTGACATAATCAGTAGATTCTACCTAAGAGCTCTAATATGCAGCTTAGATTATTTATATGAAGAGGAGAAATACTTTTGTGACATCAAGCCGTTGGCCCGTGGTCAACTCCCAGTTGCGGCGTGAAACTGTAAGGTTTCTTCTACTGGTGTTTTTGGGTTGACTCTTTGTCGCTGACAGCCTGTGTCCCGGTCGTTTGGTGGTCATCGCTACTCAGCGAAATCCCCTGGTCAGAATACCAATATGTGACACCCAGCCGTCCAGGGTTGAATTCAGTGGTTACGGCACCAATATGTGGCACCAGGGTTGTGTTCTGGTCGTTGATGTTAACAGCTTCACCAGTTGTATCGGTTCAATGCCAACTATAGTTCCCAGCTCACCTGAAACGTCTGGTTACTGGAGTAACTGCTTCGATCTCAAGTCTAACCTACCCACGTTGTGACTTTGATCTTAGGTAGACGAGATCAATCAGGCGTCGCTCTGTAGTGTCAGCTGAGTCCAAATTGAAGGTGGCATTGCACAAGCGCAAAGAAAAAAATAATAAAAGAAAAACCCAAGAAGTTCAAGTGTGTTAAGAAATAACAATTTAACTTTATCCTTCTGTTGTATACAGGAGCGTGTTTTTCTCCCACCCAGTTTCCTATGAAATGTGACACTTCTATGTTTCAAATCAAAGTTTAACAAACAAACAAAAAAAAAAGCTGTCACACAAAGTTATGCTGATGGTAGAGAGGGAAGTTTCTCTGTCATCATTAAATGAGAGCAGTTCAGTGATGGCTGAGTTAGATAAAAGCTTCCAATGGTCAGTGTTAAAATCCAGGTAATAATTTAGGATTTCAAATGATTTTCAGAGTAGACAGGTCCTTCTCACTTGATAGCACAATGCACACTCTGCCTCTTGCCCTCTCATGCTTAAATTCATGTAGTTGGGGCACCAGGGACAAAAGCTTGTCAGAGCAGTTGCCATGAAAATATTTGTAGAAAAGACAGAGGGAAGCCATATCACGTCTCTGAGAAAGTGACTGAAGTCGAGATGCCAAGGCAGGATCTATAATATTGCAGATCCTTCTTTGGATTCTGTTGAGAACCTCGAGATGAACAGGATGGGCATCAGACCAGATATGGCAACAGTATTCAATGCAAGGATGAATGGTAGATTTGTATATGTGTTAGGTGGACTCTGACAAGAAAAATCTTCTGGCTTGATACAGAACAACAACTTTCATTGTAGTAGATGCAACTATTGATTCAATGTAGTTGTTCCACCTCAAGTCAGTCAAAAACATGAGGCCAAGAAGACACAGTGAGATGCTCTCCCAGAGCCAAGCACCAGCCATGCTGATGGTAGAGAGGGAAGTTTCTCTGTCATCATTAAATGAGAGCAGTTCAGTGATGGCTGAGTTAGATAAATCTTTCCAATGGTCAGTGTTAAAATCCAGGTAATAATTTAGGATTTCAAATGATTTTCAGAGTAGACAACTAATTTAGTTTTTAAGTGCTGGCTTAACTTTGTTCGTCAGTATAACTTGCTATTGGTAGCATTGGCAAAGTCGGAGGTCATGGAATCTCTCAGGCAGCTTCTGCGAGGCAACACTCTGGTTCAAAACCAGCTCAACTAAGTCTCTAGCTCGAACTATACTTCACTGCAACTGCAACTGCTGAACGACCCATCATCGTTTGTTTATATGGGTACCAACCAAAACCCGGTGTGTGGGCCCGACGCGGCCTGGGGTTCTCGGTAATCTCTATTTCTAACAAGAAATATCTTTGTTTTCAGGACAAGAAAATTGGTTATTTCCCATTTTCGGAAATTTAACCACTTCCTATTTCGGGGGACGGGGGACGGATGGACGGTCTCCGTCGTTCGTTAGGGAACGTCGGAGGAGAGCTATCGCCCTAGACTTTCTCTCTCACATTGATATCTCATACCAATCTCTTCAGTGGGCGTTAACATCTTCTCCACCTTTCTCATCCATTCACCTCCGCCCATCACCATGCTACCATACAACCAATGATCTCTCGGCAGTGCGGGTGTGGCTAAGCTGGCCTCCTTAAAATTATAATCTAGAATTTTTGTTTATAAAATTTTCCTTACCAATTAAATTTTATCACATGTTCTCTTTTTACCTGGGCCACCCAAAAGTCACTTATCCTGCACTCTTACCGTCTCATTGATCACTGTCAAAGTTTGCCATCTGGTCTCTTATGCCAGCTAGCTTCATCACAGACTCCCTGACTTGTTAAGAAACCAAATTCTTTTACCTCGTCAAATCTCAATTCTCCACTATTTTCTGGGGACTGCCAAAAGTTTACAATTGCCACATTGCCATTTGACGTCTTAGCGTCTGTTGGCAAAGTAAATGATAACAATCCTCTCACCTATATTGAAACAATGCCAAAATTTTATAATTGCCACATTGCTTCTCTTCACCTATATCCAAGAAAAAAAAAAGATAAACGATATCTTGGAAAGATAATTAACATTGATTCTCACTGCCTGTATCAGCATTCGTCTCCAACCGAAATTTTTATGACCAGCATCTGTTTTGGCCGATAATTTCATATTTGCCTTTCTTTCTATCTCCCTCGGCGATAACTCGACTGAACCTCAAACACAGCTCTTTCCACGGGCTTTTTTTTGGTAAACAAATTAAAATCTTTCTTTTAGTCTATCTTTCCTTATAGCTCTTTCTTTTTTTTTTCGCTTTAAAAATGTCTATTTTCTGTTTCATTTTCTATGGTTAATTAGTTAGCCAATTACCATAGCTAACTAGTGTCACACTTTGAAAACACTTTCAAACTTCTCCAGTACCTTAATTATTTTATATTCAATGTGAAACAAAAGGCCTATAAAATATTAAAACAGCCTCTCCTGAGAAACCCAATAAATCAAAAAATATATTATCCTACCTACTAAATTCTATCACATCTACAGTCAAAAAGAATCTATCTAAACTCAACATAAAAGTTGTTACTACTACTACATTTAAAACAATAAAAGACTTAGTCAATACTAAGCAAAACAATAAGCTAAAATCTGAAGGATTTTACTCCATCACCTGTAATATTTGTCACAAAAAAATACATAGGTGAAACCTCTAAATAAAAGATTATATAAACACAAAATGGACATTTTACAAAATATGTCAAATATGTTGGTTTCCCACCGTAAGGAGACTGACCACAATTTTAACATAAATAAATGCTACTCTGATCAAAGGAGAAAATAATTCACTATGATGTAAATGCCTAGAGAGTGTTTGAATCACAAGGTCATCTACAGTAAATTTGCACTCTGGCCCTTACAACATTTCACCATTCCTGGAAGATCTAATTTCAGTGTGGAATACCTATTTACAAAAGTGATGGAAAGGAAAAGACTCTAAATGAATTCTGCTAGATAAAACAATAATAATAACAAATTTTTTTTTAAATTCCCTCACCCCTCTGTTGTGCACACGTGTAGCCCTACCAACATAATAAAATTTAGTCCAAAAGGACAAAATGTGTCACCAGTCAACTTTTTCCACTTTGCCATACAGTTTCCACAATATATATATAATTATAATATATTGTACATATAGTGCTGGGGTTAATAAAACAGTGCTCAATGTAATACAACAGAACTATATATATATATATATATATATATATATATATATATATATATATATATATATATATATATATATATATATAGGCTTCATCAGATCTGAAATATGTATACATGCATTTCATTCTTTCACTTTCAGATTTAATGAAGCCATAAACGGTGAAATGCATTATCGGATTTATTCCTAAACAAATCTACTTTCGTGAATATTTCCAATTGTCAAAAATTTAAAAAACTTTGTTGGGATTATGTATCCTAATTTTAAAAGATACTGTCAACACAGAAAATACTTGGATAAACAAAAAAAAAAAAAATCTTTTACTTTCTACCCATTCTGAAGGATTAAATGAGGATTTATTTTGGATCCCTTTTCAGAACAGGCTAAATAAATTTCTTACTTTCGAGCCATTCTGATAAGGAGAGGATTTATCTTTAATCCAATACAGGAAAGCTGAGTAAATATATAACAACTTTCAACTTGAACTGGGAGTAAAGAAATGTTAACGATTTTTTAAAAAAGTTACACATTTTCTTTCTTCTTTAGTCACAAGAAACGCCAGCTTAGGGAAAAAGTACTAAGATTTCATTATTTAAACATACACTCAAATACACGTCATTCTTTCACTTTTGCATGTGATGAAGCCTTAAATGGTGAAATGCATTATCAGATATATTTCTAAACAAATCTACTTTCAATAGCATTTCCAAGTGTCAAAACTTTATAAAACATACATATAAAATTAAATCCATACATACATACATTTTATATATACAGTGGGCTATGATAAGTTTTTAGCTACCTTTAATTACAGCAATTTTGGTTTGTGTAATAATGTATCTTTTTTTTTTTTCAGACAATACTGTGTTAGTATCAAGCTACTCTAATCTATGAATGATATTTGACTTATATTTTGCAATGAAAGTTTGCGAAAGTAAGGAAATTGGTGAATTTCCACAAGGGCAAATAATAGGATAGCATTAGTGTGGTAAGTCAAATAGAGAAATTGCTAGATTTTTCAAGGTTAATCATCAAATGGTTAATAATATTGTCAAGAAATTTCATGAAGAAGGCCATTGTCGCGTGGGACAACGTTCAGCAAGACCAAGCATTGTGTCTGAATGAATGAAAAGAGCACTGAAGATGGAAGTCATCAGAAACTGTCATCAGAGCGTCAAAGATGTCGCCATATGCGGTGAGAAAGACTCTGAAAGAGCTAGACTATCAATGAAGAGTTGCAAGAAAGAAGCCCTTGATTTCAGCGGTTAACAGGAACAGGCATGTGGACTGGGCAAGAGAATTCGAGGGCAAAGATTATGAATTTTGTCAGTCTGTAATTTGGTCAGATGAAAGTAAATTCTTTCAATATTCGAATTTGAGACAGGTTTATGTTTGGAAACGGGCAACCATGAAACATGGAGGGATTGGAGTAATGGTGTGGGGCGCTGTCTGGTTTGGAGGGAAATCTGAGCTGATTCTTGTTAAACGAGACGTTAAATGGTCCAGAATCCTGTCAAATATTAGAGAAAGGACTACTCACACTATTTGAAACCAATCAGATTGACAAGAATGTCTACCTTTATCAAGAAGATGGAGTGCTATGTCATATGAGTAAAGTAGCAAAGGCCTGGAAGGAATTGCAAGGAATCAAGTCACTGCCATGGGTAGCCTAAAGTCCTGATATGAATCCAATAGAGCACGTTTGGGAGCACCTTCACCAACAACTTTGAGAGCGTGCAACCAAAATCACGTCAGTGGCAACCCTTAAAGAAACATTGCTAAAGGAGTGGCAAAATATGAATCAGATGATTGTTGATAACTTGATCAAATCCAGGAAAAATTGAATACAAGCACTGAAACTAGCAAATGGAGGACCTACTCCATACTAGTTCCAAAGACTGGTTATGTTGAATAGGGATTACGTAATTAAATTTTGAAATTGGATGTACTTTATTTCTCCTGGCTAAAAACTTTTCTGAGGCCACTGTACTACTAGATTTGCAAATGGAGGACCTACTCCATACTAGTTCCAAAGACTGGTTATGTTGAATAGGGATTACGTAATTAAATTTTGAAATTGGATGTACTTTATTTCTCCTGGCTAAAAACTTTTCTGAGGCCACTGTACTACTAGATTTGCAAATGGAGGACCTACTCCATACTAGTTCCAAAGACTGGTTATGTTGAATAGGGATTACGTAATTAAATTTTGAAATTGGATGTACTTTATTTCTCCTGGCTAAAAACTTTTCTGAGGCCACTGTACTACTAGATTTGCAAATGGAGGACCTACTCCATACTAGTTCCAAAGACTGGTTATGTTGAATAGGGATTACGTAATTAAATTTTGAAATTGGATGTACTTTATTTCTCCTGGCTAAAAACTTTTCTGAGGCCACTGTACTACTAGATTTGCAAATGGAGGACCTACTCCATACTAGTTCCAAAGACTGGTTATGTTGAATAGGGATTACGTAATTAAATTTTGAAATTGGATGTACTTTATTTCTCCTGGCTAAAAACTTTTCTGAGGCCACTGTACTACTAGATTTGCAAATGGAGGACCTACTCCATACTAGTTCCAAAGACTGTTTATGTTGAATAGGGATTACGTAATTAAATTTTGAAATTGGATGTACTTTATTTCTCCTGGCTAAAAACTTTTCTGAGGCCACTGTACTACTAGATTTGCAAATGGAGGACCTACTCCATACTAGTTCCAAAGACTGGTTATGTTGAATAGGGATTACGTAATTAAATTTTGAAATTGGATGTACTTTATTTCTCCTGGCTAAAAACTTTTCTGAGGCCACTGTACTACTAGATTTGCAAATGGAGGACCTACTCCATACTAGTTCCAAAGACTGGTTATGTTGAATAGGGATTACGTAATTAAATTTTGAAATTGGATGTACTTTATTTCTCCTGGCTAAAAACTTTTCTGAGGCCACTGTACTACTAGATTTGCAAATGGAGGACCTACTCCATACTAGTTCCAAAGACTGTTTATGTTGAATAGGGATTACGTAATTAAATTTTGAAATTGGATGTACTTTATTTCTCCTGGCTAAAAACTTTTCTGAGGCCACTGTACTACTAGATTTGCAAATGGAGGACCTACTCCATACTAGTTCCAAAGACTGTTTATGTTGAATAGGGATTACGTAATTAAATTTTGAAATTGGATGTACTTTATTTCTCCTGGCTAAAAACTTTTCTGAGGCCACTGTACTACTAGATTTGCAAATGGAGGACCTACTCCATACTAGTTCCAAAGACTGGTTATGTTGAATAGGGATTACGTAATTAAATTTTGAAATTGGATGTACTTTATTTCTCCTGGCTAAAAACTTTTCTGAGGCCACTGTACTACTAGATTTGCAAATGGAGGACCTACTCCATACTAGTTCCAAAGACTGTTTATGTTGAATAGGGATTACGTAATTAAATTTTGAAATTGGATGTACTTTATTTCTCCTGGCTAAAAACTTTTCTGAGGCCACTGTACTACTAGATTTGCAAATGGAGGACCTACTCCATACTAGTTCCAAAGACTGTTTATGTTGAATAGGGATTACGTAATTAAATTTTGAAATTGGATGTACTTTATTTCTCCTGGCTAAAAACTTTTCTGAGGCCACTGTACTACTAGATTTGCAAATGGAGGACCTACTCCATACTAGTTCCAAAGACTGTTTATGTTGAATAGGGATTACGTAATTAAATTTTGAAATTGGATGTACTTTATTTCTCCTGGCTAAAAACTTTTCTGAGGCCACTGTACTACTAGATTTGCAAATGGAGGACCTACTCCATACTAGTTCCAAAGACTGTTTATGTTGAATAGGGATTACGTAATTAAATTTTGAAATTGGATGTACTTTATTTCTCCTGGCTAAAAACTTTTCTGAGGCCACTGTACTACTAGATTTGCAAATGGAGGACCTACTCCATACTAGTTCCAAAGACTGTTTATGTTGAATAGGGATTACGTAATTAAATTTTGAAATTGGATGTACTTTATTTCTCCTGGCTAAAAACTTTTCTGAGGCCACTGTACTACTAGATTTGCAAATGGAGGACCTACTCCATACTAGTTCCAAAGACTGTTTATGTTGAATAGGGATTACGTAATTAAATTTTGAAATTGGATGTACTTTATTTCTCCTGGCTAAAAACTTTTCTGAGGCCACTGTACTACTAGATTTGCAAATGGAGGACCTACTCCATACTAGTTCCAAAGACTGTTTATGTTGAATAGGGATTACGTAATTAAATTTTGAAATTGGATGTACTTTATTTCTCCTGGCTAAAAACTTTTCTGAGGCCACTGTACTACTAGATTTGCAAATGGAGGACCTACTCCATACTAGTTCCAAAGACTGGTTATGTTGAATAGGGATTACGTAATTAAATTTTGAAATTGGATGTAGTTTATTTCTCCTGGCTAAAAACTTTTCTGAGGCCACTGTACTACTAGATTTGCAAATGGAGGACCTACTCCATACTAGTTCCAAAGACTGTTTATGTTGAATAGGGATTACGTAATTAAATTTTGAAATTGGATGTACTTTATTTCTCCTGGCTAAAAACTTTTCTGAGGCCACTGTACTACTAGATTTGCAAATGGAGGACCTACTCCATACTAGTTCCAAAGACTGGTTATGTTGAATAGGGATTACGTAATTAAATTTTGAAATTGGATGTAGTTTATTTCTCCTGGCTAAAAACTTTTCTGAGGCCACTGTACTACTAGATTTGCAAATGGAGGACCTACTCCATACTAGTTCCAAAGACTGTTTATGTTGAATAGGGATTACGTAATTAAATTTTGAAATTGGATGTACTTTATTTCTCCTGGCTAAAAACTTTTCTGAGGCCACTGTACTACTAGATTTGCAAATGGAGGACCTACTCCATACTAGTTCCAAAGACTGTTTATGTTGAATAGGGATTACGTAATTAAATTTTGAAATTGGATGTACTTTATTTCTCCTGGCTAAAAACTTTTCTGAGGCCACTGTACTACTAGATTTGCAAATGGAGGACCTACTCCATACTAGTTCCAAAGACTGTTTATGTTGAATAGGGATTACGTAATTAAATTTTGAAATTGGATGTAGTTTATTTCTCCTGGCTAAAAACTTTTCTGAGGCCACTGTACTACTAGATTTGCAAATGGAGGACCTACTCCATACTAGTTCCAAAGACTGTTTATGTTGAATAGGGATTACGTAATTAAATTTTGAAATTGGATGTACTTTATTTCTCCTGGCTAAAAACTTTTCTGAGGCCACTGTACTACTAGATTTGCAAATGGAGGACCTACTCCATACTAGTTCCAAAGACTGTTTATGTTGAATAGGGATTACGTAATTAAATTTTGAAATTGGATGTACTTTATTTCTCCTGGCTAAAAACTTTTCTGAGGCCACTGTACTACTAGATTTGCAAATGGAGGACCTACTCCATACTAGTTCCAAAGACTGTTTATGTTGAATAGGGATTACGTAATTAAATTTTGAAATTGGATGTACTTTATTTCTCCTGGCTAAAAACTTTTCTGAGGCCACTGTACTACTAGATTTGCAAATGGAGGACCTACTCCATACTAGTTCCAAAGACTGTTTATGTTGAATAGGGATTACGTAATTAAATTTTGAAATTGGATGTACTTTATTTCTCCTGGCTAAAAACTTTTCTGAGGCCACTGTACTACTAGATTTGCAAATGGAGGACCTACTCCATACTAGTTCCAAAGACTGTTTATGTTGAATAGGGATTACGTAATTAAATTTTGAAATTGGATGTACTTTATTTCTCCTGGCTAAAAACTTTTCTGAGGCCACTGTACTACTAGATTTGCAAATGGAGGACCTACTCCATACTAGTTCCAAAGACTGGTTATGTTGAATAGGGATTACGTAATTAAATTTTGAAATTGGATGTAGTTTATTTCTTCTGTCTAAAAACTTTTCTGAGGCCACTGTAAAAACATTTTTAGTCGATACTAATACTGAGTAGATGCTCTATTTATTTAGCAGTATATCTATTTATATATTTTGTCTACTGGCTTGAATATTCAAGAAATCACATTAAAAAAAAAAAATGCACTCTCCAGCAAGACCATCATCTCTCTAGGCAGAGAGAAACCATCGTTAAATTTGATATACTTAAAACAACTAAATGTTTAACGTTATAAAAATATGTAGGATCGATAAATAAAAATCTATTACCTTAGAAAATGACTTTGCTTATGTTTGGATAAGAAACTGAGAATATGAAAATTTTGGGGAAATTAATACGAGAATCTGTCTATATTTCTGAGATGAGGTATTATGTACAGTATTTACATTATTCGGACTATTGTCCTCATCTTTGTCGCCATATTTGTCACAACGTTTCGGCCGTTGTATGCTCCGGCCTTCTTCAAGGACACATGGTACGGTGGATAAAGGCGTTGGTTAGATCCAGTAACAGACCCAAAGAGTGTGAGTTCAATACCCGGTTCAGGCAGTGGAGAACTTTCAGAGGGAAAATTACCAGGAGATAACTGATAACTGACATCCATCAAACATGGCTCGTGGAACTAGAACAGTCTACCCCAGTGATCGAAATAAAGGGTTCGGTTCGAAATTCCAACCACCTGAAGAAGGCCGGAGCGTACAACGGCCGAAACGTTGTGACAAATATGGCGACAAAGATGAGGACAATAGTCCGAATAATGTAAATACTGTAATACGAGAATGATTTCACTTAAAGGCTTGTTTCAGACTTTGCTTGATCAGTAAGGCTGCTCTGTGTCCTAGTCAGTTAAGGCATGGTGGATCTAACAATGGCTTCTCTCTGCCAAGAGGGATGCAGGTTTGAATTGTGCCAGAAAGTGCATATCTTTCTTTAATGAGATTTACATTATATTCAGGCCAGAAAATAAATAAATATACTGTTTAATAAATAAACAGAGCATCTACTCAAATATGTGTAAAAAAAATGTTTAAAGTGATATATATTTATATATATATATATATATATATATATAATAATCCTTTAATTAACCCCCAAGTAAGGTGATAATGCCACTAAGACACAAGGGGCTACTGGGAGTAAAAGTGAACAAAAAGAACAAAATGTGAATGAGAGAAGGACATTGTACTAACAAGGCAAGTAGAATGAGGGTTTGGAACAGCAAAGAAAGATTTACCTGACAGGATTGCTTCAGATTTGGTCGGTCAAGCTCTCTTAGTACAGGCTTCATCTTCAAGCATTCCTGAAAGAAGAGATAAATAATGAATGTGAAACAGTAAATGTTCCTAGTTCATTAACATCTTCATGCATCATCTAGCATATTTATTAAATACATCAGGAAGAAATTATTTTTTTCTTTACCTCTATGGAGAGGGGGACAAAATTGATGAGTGCTTATGACACTCAGGATAAACAAAGTAATAGTTAAGATATTAAAATTTTTTAGCAAACATACCTGTTATTTTGTTACTATTTAGAAAAATATGTACAATACAAGATATACATATCTATATATATTTATGTGAAAAAAATGTTATTACATCTCTACAGAATATGCAGTCTGTACAATTAACCATCGACAGAAGTCACTTTTATTGGGTCTTAAGATAAGAATAAACATAAAAATAACAAGTATTCATCATTCTCACTTGTGAATCTGATATTGATTACTTACAAGATGTTTGTAGCTTATTTCAGGTTTTAGAAAAAAAAAAAAAGTGTGTTTTTGTAGTTGATCTATCTTAAATAAGTTTCAAGAACCAATGCTGATAAAAGTAGAAAAACTTGTTTGCTCATATTATTATTACTATTCTGCTTTATAACAGTATCGGTATCAACACTGAAACATAATAAATAGTAGTACTATCATTAAAATGCAGTAAGTATCCCAACACTGGTACTATCATTAAAATGTAGTATTGGAAACTTTAGAACTATAAGGTTTGCCAAATGGTTAATGAAACAGAAAAAGGAATTAGCAAATTGAGTTCAAATTCTGATAGAGGTTTGTTTACATTCAATTTGCCTTATTGTGCTTAGGAAAGGCATCAAAGCACCTCTTGCAAACAAATAAGCCAGGGTTTACTCCCTGCTGCTTGGTAACTGTGCATGTTATTTCGAAAGGAGATGGTCACGACCAAGTAAACCCCATTGATGTGAGAAAAAGCTTATGAAGAACTTAACAATCTACACAGACATGAAAAACTGTGATTTTTGATTCAAAACTTTAACTAGTAATTATATGACTGATCCAATCTTTTCTTCTGAAATATTCATTAAATATGTGTAAAGTTTTAGCAGTTTTTACTCCAATTGATTTTGTGTTTTCTTTATTTTGCTCATATAAATTCTTATAAACAAATACAGAAAGTAATTTCTATTAATTCTGATGAGGATATAAATAAACATTAAGAAAATCAATTGGAAAATTCATAAACTTAAGCAATCAGCACATATGCTAAGACACAAAAATCTCCTGAGCCAACCAAGCATAGAAATGAATACAATATGGGAACCAGTAATAAGGAGTGCCAGAGAAAAGCGATAATAACAACAAAAATTACAATATGAGCTCTGGTGAAAACATGTAATGATAACAGCAAAAATTGCAATATGAGCACTGGTAAAAATGGTTGCTGAAGACATTAGGTTTATAATACCCAGAAATTCATACACAGATGTCTTCAAGGTCACATGGCACAGTAGCGTTGGTTAGATTGGTTTAGATCCAGTGACAGGACCCAAAGAGTGTGAGTTCAATACCTGGTTAAGGCAGTGGAGAACTTGGAGAGGGGAATTAACAGGAGATAACTGACATCCATTAAACATGGCATGTGGAACTAGAACAGTCTACCCCAGTGAGCGAAATAAAGGGTTCAGTTCGACATTCCAACCACCTGAAGAAGGCTGGAGTGTACAACAGCCAAAACATTGTAATAAATATGGCGACAATGATGAGGACAATAGTCCGAATAATGTAAATAGTGTACATTAAGAAAATCAACCAATATTTTTGTTTCTTAATCTAATATTGATTATTTATTTGCGGGTGTATGGTGAAGTTGTTAGAATGTAGACTAGAGTTGATTGATTTGTCAGGGAGGTAACTTCTTGATAATATTGGCCTGGGAAGATGATTTGTGCATGTGGTACTGTTGGAAAGTTCCTGAAAACCATTGCACTGGTTGCCTCAAGCCTTGTGAGTGAAGTTAAATAGATGGAACTGTTTGTAAGCCATTGATGGTTGTACTAGCACAAAGTCAAAAGTTACTACATGACTGAGCGTATTAGCCTGTTGATCATGCCAGACTATGCACTCTCCCTCAGAAACTGTAACTAAGGTCCCCACAGCATAGTTGCAGTATAAACGACATGTTCACTCTTTGGGAATTGAAGAAAAACAAATGTGCCTGAACGGGTGTCTACAACAGGAATTACTAAGCCACTCTAGCAAATGGGCACACTCAGATAAAAAGTGGCTAACTGCACCCTTATATTTATCAGAATTGTCTTCATCCTTTATTATTAAAAGAAATTTTTTTTTTAATATCTATTGAGTGGCAAATCTGCATTTCTGGACACAAATGGCTTCTGCATCACTGTTATAATTTCGAAAAGAATTTTGACTTTTCCAGGTTTTGTTTGGATACTCAAACACTTTCTCTGTACTATTGACGTTGTTAGTAGAATGTTTCACTCAACTTCACAAATGTGTTTAACCATTCAAACAAAGCTTGGCATGTTAATGACTTCCCAAATTTAAAGACAATAAATTTTGATCTTTTTGAAATAATGAGTAAAATTTTTTTTTTTTATCGCAAATTTTTTTTCTTTCTTTCATTTTCAGTACAGTTTTATTTAATTCAGTCATTCTTTTAATTTTAGTCATTCATATCAGTTGACAAAACATACACATGTTTATTCAATAGGAAATGTTTTTTTTAAAAACTAGTTAACCATCCCCTCCCAAAAAACACCTACATGTTCAAATAAGCATTCTTTCAGATTTGTAAAAGATGTACACACATACACACACATTATCATCAACTGACAAATCTCTATACACAATATTCTATTGAAAAATATTATTTTTTATATTAAACAATTGTTTTATTAAACAAAGCTACAAAGTAACATGGATTGACTTTTGTCTAAAGTTGAAGTGTTTATTTTTATACAGGCTGTGACAGAAATACCTCCCACATAATGGTAAGACATCAGTGGCAATGGTGTCTTCATCTAGCTAATGTCTTATGTGGGAAGTATTTCTGACACACTTTGTATTATGCATTATGTATCAGGAATATGTTGCACCAGATATCTTTAGAAATCAATACTTTTTGTCATTTAGGAAGCTGGAAAAGCTAAAGAAAAATACCAAACAATTTCTACAGGCCATCAAATATGAGAAAGGCTAAAGATCACAATTGTTTTTTAATTAGTTGGATAAAAACAACAAAGATAAAGAGAGCTTTTTCTGATAAATGTGCAGAATATTGATAAGAAATTTAATGAATATGGCTACAATTCAAGAGAGGTGAATTCTGTATTGAATACAGAATAGATTGATGAATAATGGTTATCTGGAACTAAGTAAAAGGTTTTCTTGCCAGAGAAATTAAAATTATCACTTTTTTTTTCACTCACCACAAAAAGAGAATCCTGTACTAAAATCAATTTTAATAAAAGTATAACATTTTGTCTTTGATGGAGCTTACCTTAAAGCAATGGTTAACAAAATTGTCTTGCAGATCAAATGGTTAATATAGTGAGGTTAATCCTCACTGTGTGCTCTATTATTGTTGTCTTGTACCAGACAAAGCTATCCTTATATCCATGTAGTTTTATATAAATATTGACATATTTGGAAAAATCCTGCTGGCACCTTTCATAGAGCAATGTTTAGTAAGCTCATCATACTGATCAATTCACTTGTATGTTTGATCATACTAATTCTCTACTTTCGTGGCCTTGTACTAGACTAAACTTAGTCAAAAACTCTTTAGCCTCTAAGAGTAAAGAATATAAACAGTTTTAATTTTAAACATGAAAAACTGAAGATATTTTCTACTTTCATTCACTATCAAAATCAATTAGAGATGAAACATTTTATTTTAGACAAATGGCTTACTTTGAATTTTGACTTCCACTGAACTTTGGACTCAATTTCATCAACTTTTAGATCTATCAGACTGTCAACAGTTTGCAGTGGCTTGAGAAAAAAATTATCTGAAAGAAAACAGACAAAAAAAAAAAAAAATCAATGCAACACAAAAGAAAAATCACTTTTTCTGACAATGAATTTACTTTGAAAAATATTTTGTGTAAGAAGAAAAACTTTTGGACTGCATTTCACTGCATTCCCCAGTTTCAAAGATGCCATTTTTCACCCTGAAATAAGTCACAACATTTGATACTACATCTTAATGATTAAATGAGCAAATAATATTTTTCAGTAAGAATATAGAAAAGAGCTATTAAAAAGAATATAGCAAAGAGTTATTAATATAGGTACCTCAACTAATTCATAGAAAAAACAGCATAGCATGATGAAAAAAAGGCCCCAAACTTAATAAAAACAAAGTTTTATCGTCAAAATGTTTATGTAATTATTAAGAGAAAGAAGCAAAGTATTTTTTATTAAATCTTTTAATCCTTTCTATCATATTTTTTTTTTTTTTTGCATTAACTGTGGACCAAAGATTACTATGAGTATTTTAGCATATATAAAATAACACACTGTTTTGGAAATTGTTGCAAAAATCAAATAATTCTTGGATTTTAATGAAACTTTTAGGACTTATTCATAAATGAATGAAATTATTTTTGAAATTATTATTTTTAGAAAATCTCGGTAAAAATATATTTTTTTCAACATGTTATTCTCCAGAGTCTGTCTATATTTCTGAGATGAGGTATTATGTACAGTATTTACATTAGTCGGACTATTGTCCTCATCTTTGTCGCCATATTTGTCACAACGTTTCGGCCGTTGTACGTTCCGGCCTTCTTCAGGTGGTTGGAATTTCGAACCGAACCCTTTATTTCGATCACTGGGGTAGACTGTTCTAGTTCCACAAGCCATGTTTGATGGATGTCAGTTATCAGTTATCTCCTGCTAATTTTCCCTCTGAAAAGAACACATGGCACAGTGGATAAAGGCGTTGGTTAGATCCAGTGACAGACCCAAAGAGTGTGAGTTCAATACCCGGTTAAGGCAGTGGAGAACTTTCAGAGGGAAAATTACCAGGAGATAACTGATAACTGACATCCATCAAACATGGCTCGTGGAACTAGAACAGTCTACCCCAGTGATCGAAATAAAGGGTTCGGTTTGAAATTCCAACCACCTGAAGAAGGCCGGAGCGTACAACGGCCGAAACGTTGTGACAAATATGGCGACAAAGATGAGGACAATAGTCCGACTAATGTAAATACTGTTATTCTCCACTTACTTAATTTCATGAAATTTCAAGAAATTAAATTTTGATTGCAAACTTTTTTATTAGTTCAATGCAGGACTCCTTGGAGAATGTAAATCATCCATTTTTTTTTTTCAAACAGTTACACATTTCCAAAAAATTTGCTCTGAATCATAAAATAGAAGTGCAATAAAATTATAACATTATTTAATTAGAAAAGATTTTAATTGCTTTTACGAATAAGATTTATTAAGGACACTATTGCTGTAAGAAAAATTTTTTTCAATGAATTTTTACAAGAATTGTTTCCATTTCTTTAAAATTTTAATTATAATAATTTTAAAAAAATCTTAAAATTCTGCATTACTTTAATTACATTAGGTGATATTGTTATAAGTGAAAACTATATTTACTAATGAAAAATTGAAAAGATTAATACAAATCATCATGCACTAAGATTTTTAAGTAAATAAAAATTTTTCTTTTATGTATATAAGATATTATGTTACATGCCCATTTTTGAAAGTATTGTCGACCATAGTCAACATTATCAGAAAATAAGAGTGATAAATACAGTAAATTCAAAGTCAACATTGCTAAAATTATATAAAAAAGGCACTGACATCATTTTCCTAAATTATGTTTTACACAAAGTCTCTGTAGAACAACAATCAATGTGTTAGGATTTATCAACATTCAGCAATCACGTAAAATATGGCTACTGTCAGTTAAAAACACAGCTACTGTTTGCTTTAAAAATACATTTCTGTATTTTAAACTTAAATTAATATTTGCTTTAAATAAGATTAATTATACTTTAAATTAGCTAATGTTCCTCAAATAAAGTTTCAAAAAGTATCTTTTATTTTTGGAAGATTTTTAATAAAGAGAATGGCATTGTGAATATGAAAGATGGCTAAATGAGCAGTACTCAGCTAATTTAGAAAAAAACAAAAACAAAAAACAATTCCAACCTCTGTTTGAAATACACCAGATTATTGGCTTACTAGAAATATTAAATTTAATCCTTTAGCTTTCAATTAAAGCTAAAATGAAAGCTTCAAGAAAGCCTTTTCATTTTTTTAAATTAATTTTAAATCTTAGGTATTGTGAATTAGTGGAAGTCCCTATATTAATAAGAATATAGCAAAGAGCTAACTCAGCAAGGTGTCCCTAGTTAACTGTTATGGGATCTTACCTGTAACGAAAACGAACTCTTCCTGACACTATAAAGACTGCGCCTCTCAAGAGAGACGATAGAACGAAGTGGAATGAGTCGAGACAATAGTAGTTCACTCTAAACCAGACTGACTGTCATACTAACACCTTCAACTTCTTGTATTATTATTCTGTTTAATATATCTTTGTTATTCCTACTCTTGTGTTCGTGTTGTTCTTCCTTGGTCCTAACCTTGGACCAGAACCGTGTACGAGGATATTGGACCATAACAGTGGCAACGAGGATACTGAAGAAACAAATTCTACGCGGAGAAATCTAAAAAGAATATTGAAAAACGTTCTACGTGGAGAATCTACAAAAAACGTTTTTGCTATCGGTCGTTCATAACAGAGGCGATGTAGGTAGTAAAAAAAAAAGAAGAGTTCTACGCAAACATAAAAAAACAAGTTCTACGCGAACATATAAAAAAAAAAAGAAGAAAAAAAAGAAAATTTTCTTTTTTTTTTGTTGGTAACAAAGACACAAATTCTACACAGGAAAATTTTTTTTCATACTAAGGTTCCAGAACAACAGGTAACAAAGACCTGAAGTCTACACTAAAGAAAAATAGTTACACATAATTACGGTATCAACATGGAAGACTTTAAAGCAACCATATTGGAACTTATGAAAATGCAATTTGAGCAGCAACAGAAAAACGAACAGAAGCATCTTGAACTACAAGAATTACTACTGCAGGCAGTAACAAATAAAGGGCAAAATTCCGAAAATGAAACAGCGTTCTCGCAAAATGCTATATGGAGCTCTATCAAAGACTTCACTTATGCACCGGACAAAGACAAAACCTTCGCAGCTTACTTCAGAAGATATGAAGATTTATATGAGTTTGAATGCAGGAATTGGTCAGATGCGAAAAAAGTATGTCTACTACTGAGGAAACTAGGGTCAAGCAAATACACTAAATTCGTAAACTACATCCTACTGAGGAAAACGAATGAGTTGACTTTCAAGGAAGCCGTGAAACTTAACAGAATTATTTAGTCCGAACACTTCACTATTCCACAAAAGGTGGAAATGTTTAAATCTAAAAAAGGATAGCGAAGACTATATAACATTCGCTTCCATAGTAAACAAACACTGTGATGACTAAGTTATCTGAACTCAGCCCGGACAATTTTAAATGTTTGATATCTGTCCAAGGCCTGGTTTCTACTAAAGATGCGGAGATCAGACGGAGAATTCTAACAAAACTTGAGAGTGAACCAGAATTGACGCTACAAAAATTGGCTGAAGACTGTCAGAGATGTATAAGCGTAAAAAAGGACTCGAAAGATATAGAAGAGTCTAGCGTCGCTCACATACGAAAAGTACAACAACAAACACGTTTTTGTCCTTCCTCAAAAACAAACCAAACCAATTATTCTACTTCAAAAACAAAACAAACAAATTATTCTACTTCAAAAAATCAAATGAAATATCAGAAAAAACTACCACCCAGTCCATGCTATCGCTGTGGGACTTTGCATTGGTACAAAGATTGTCCATACCGCTTTAAGACTTGTCTGTCGTGCAATAAAGTGGGACATAAAAGTTTGCATTGTTGGACTCGGAAAGAAAGCAGAAGCCAAGTAAGAGTCACTAGAACTGACCAAGTGGACGAGACAAATATACGAAAATACGTACAAGTAGAAATGTTAAACAAAAAAGTCAGACTACAATTGGATTCCGGATCAGATTTAACTATTATTAACTTACAGACGTGGAAGAAATTAAACAAACCGACCATGTTAAGAACCGACAAAATAGCCAGGTCTGTAACTGGAAGAAAAATAAAATTTGAGGGAGAAGTTATTACAAATGTGACATTCAATGGAATGACCAAAAAATTAAAAATGTACGTTCTTAAAAATACAGAAAATTTATTTGGAACTGACTGGATGCAGAAATTTGACCTCTGGGATTTACCGATAAGTACGTTCTGCCAAAAAGTGAAAAGTTTATCAACTGAGGCAGATAAATTAAAAGAGAGTTTCCCCGAAGTATTTTCAGCCAGCCTCGGAAGGTGTAAAAAAAAAATGGCATCAAAAATAGAAATGAAAGAAAATGTACAACCCATTTTCAAGAAGAAAAGGAATGTACCTTTTGCAGCATTAGAAAAAATAGAACAAGAGTTGGATAGACTCGTGAAAACTGGTATATTGACAAAGGTAGAATATAGTCAATGGGCCGCACCTACGGTTTATGTGAAAAAGAAATCGGGTGGGATAAGAGTATGTGCTGATTTCTCAACGGGATTGAATGCAACGATTAAGGATTATCACTATCCTCTCCCTAGTCCAGAGGAAGTTTTCACAAAATTGAACAGAGGAAAATTTTTCTTAAAGATAGACTTGAGCGAAGCATACCTACAAGTACCAGTAGATGAGGAAAGCTCGAGGTTGTTGTGCATAAACACACATAAAGGATTATATAAGTTCCAAAGATTACCATTTGGGATCAAGGTCGCGCCGGCAATATTTCAGCAAATAATGGATACTATGCTAGGCGGACTGGATTTCATGATCGCATACCTTGATGACATACTGATAAATAGCAAAAATATTGATCAACACTGGGAACATGTTCAAGAGGTTTTCAAGAGAATACAAAACTATGGGTTTAAAGTAAAAGAAAATAAATGCGACTTCTTTATGAAGGAAATAAAATATCTGGGCCATATTATTGACGTAGAATGAAGACGACCAGACCCAGAAAGGGAAATGGCAATAAAAAAAATACCGGCTCCCAAAAATGTAGCAGAATTACAAAGCTTCTTGAGCTTAGTAAATTATTACCAAGAATTTATTCCAAACATGCACAAATTGGAAATAATAGTCGCAAGTGATGCGAGTGCCTATGGTGTTGGGGCATGTATACTTCATAAAATGCCCGATGGGACACTAAAATCCATTGAACCTGCTTCAAGAACTTTGCTACCAGCCGAACAAAATTACTCGCAAATCGAAAAAGAAGCGCTGGGGATTATTTTTGCGGTTACAAGATTCCACAGATATATTTACGGTATATTTTTCACCTTGCAGACGGACCACAAGCCGTTATTGACAATATTTGGATCAAAGAAAGGTCTACCTGTCTACACTGCAAATAGATTGCTACGATGTGGTACTATTTTATTGAACTACAACTTTAAATTGGAGTATCTTCCATCAAACAAAATCGGGCATGCAGATGGTCTTTCGAGACTAATGCCAAAGAAAAAGGAAGCCATTAGAAGATTCTGTAATTGCAGGTCTACGACATGAAGAAGATATTAGAACATCATTATGTAGTACAATTTGAAACCTCCCCGTCACATTACAGGAAATAAGAAATGAAGCAGTGAATGACAAATTTATAAAGGAAACGAAAACAAAAATTGCAGAAAAAGATAAGCATATATCAGACAGCTTTTTGTTGTGTGATAATGTTCTACTATATAATGAAAGGGTAGTAATCCCAAAAATGCTACAACGGCAAATCCTCAAGGATTTCCACATAGGCCATCCAGGAAAGAACAGAATGAAATCTTTAATGCGAAGTTACGTATATTGGCCAAACATGGATCAAGATATTACACATATGGTGGAAAAATGCAAGGGTTGGTCCTTAGCAGCAAAAGCACCGCCGATCATCCATAAGCCATGGCCGGAGACAGATCGACCGTGGTTGAGAATACATGTAGATTTCACAGGTCCATTAGATGGTTTCTACTATTTGATTGTAGTAGACGGTTACAGCAAATGGCCAGAAGTATTTTGTTGCAGAAAACCTACTTCTGAGACTACCATAAATTGCCTTCACAAGCTGTTTGCTCGTTTCAGAGTGGTTGATTGTCTAGTCACCGACAATGGGACACAATTTACATCTGCGGATTTTCAAGAATTTTGTGAAACTTTTCAAGTTAAACACATCAAATCCCCGCCATATCACCCAAGATCAAACGGGCAAACGGAGAGATTTGTAGATACGCTAAAAAGAGCATTAAGAAAAGCTTATGATGTGTCAACAGAAAAGTCATTACAACAATTCTTACAAGTACATCGAATTATTATACCGAACAGTACTACACCATCAGCATTATCACCCGCAGAAGTTTTGCTTGTGCGAAAAATTAGATCCGTATTCGACAAATTACTACCAAAACAAACAAAACAGTCACCAACGTCGTACGTACCAAAAAGAAAATTTAACCCAGGAGAGAAAGTTTTTTTTTCAAAATGTACAAAAACAATATATCCTACTGGGAGCAAGCTAAAATAGAGAAACGGATCGGCAACATGATTTACATAATTCAGGGTCCCAAGTTCTCACATAAAAGGCATTTAAATCAAACAAGAAAGAGACTTAGAGGAGTCTAACGGTCCACCTCAGGAAGAGGAAGAAGTAATGGATACGATATTCGACATATTCGATATGCAAAGGCCTCAAACAATATCAGAACTGCGAAAATCAACCAGGAAAAGAAAATTTACAGAGCCTTTGATGATAAATCCAAAAAGAAAAAAATATTAAAGACCCCTGCAAGGCAAAAGCTTTGGGAGGGGGATGTTATGGGATCTTACGAGTAACGACAATGAACTCTTCCTGACGCTATAAAGACTGCACCTCTCAAGAGAGACAATAAAAAAAGCGGAACGAGAAGAGACAATAGTAGTTCACTCTAAACCAGACTGACCGTCATACTAACACCTTCAACTTCTTTTATTATTATTCTGTTTAATATATCTTTGTTATTCCTACTTTTGTGTTCGTATTGTTCTTCCTGGGTCCTAATCTTGGACCATAACAGTGTGCGAGAATATTGGACCATAACATTAACAGTGGCATCAAAATGACTATATATCCACAGACAGAATTTGGTAGAAGTTCATATCTAAAATAGAAATCCAAAATATATGTGATATTCATAGCAAAAATTGCTTAGATCACTCAAAACCTTGGCCACCGATAGAGAAGGCCTGTTCCATTGGCGTCAGGTGAAATGTGACGTCATCATATTGAGTCCAACTTTCAAGAAGCGTGTCATTTGTTTTGTGCATCAGATTTTTACGTCGACATTTTAAAATTATTTATTAACACTTTCTTTTGAATATTGAATTAATTTAAAACAAAAACAATGCCTTATAGATGTGTTGTACCAAATTGCAAAGAGAATTATAAAAACGGCCCTAAAGTACATGTATTTTCTTTCCCTAAAGATAAAGAATTATCTGATGTTTGGATTCGTACAATCAGAAGAGATCATTTTTCATCTACTAAATTCAGCAGAGCGAGTATTTTTTGTATTAAAAAATAAGTAAATTTTATTGAAACTTTAATGATAAAATTAATACCATGTCTTTGTAATTCATAACAAAGTTAAGACATAAATCTAGCGAGAAAGTTTAGACATTCATTCTTGTATGTGTTGCTTTTAAATCTAAAACCTCATTTTTTTTAAGAAATAAACTTTAAAGAAATTTTTGACATAAATTCATTCATGAATTCGTAAAGGAATATTTTATATACATAAAAAATAATTCTAATAATTTTAAAGATGTTTTAGAATTGTTTTATTCGTGACTAAATGAAATTTTAATTGAATTAATTAATTTCATGTCTGTAATTCACAACACATTTTAAAACAAAGTTTTGTTTTAAAAAGTTATTAAACTCAACTGGAACTTTGAGGATTAAAATAATTTCATATCTTTATAATTCACAAAACATTAAAAACAAAGTTGCGAAAGTTTTTAAAAGCTGAAATCTAATCTTTATAAAAATAAACTTTAAAGAAATTTTTGATATAAATTCATAAAGGAATCTTTTTATAGGCATAAAAATAATTGAATTATTTTTTAGAATTATTATAATTCTAATAATTTATTAATTTTTTAGAATTGTTTTAATCATAAGAATGTTTTTTTTATTTATCATTTTAAATTAAAAAAATGAATAAACGTTAAAAATTCTCTTATTTGTACATAGCTTCGTCACTAATAATCTTTTGTTGAATTCTCTCCATTTTTCCTAAAATTGTTAATGCTTCATATTACTGTAGATTTTTGATGATTGATTTTCTTAGATTTTCACAAGAATTTAAAATAGGTTTGGTTTTTAAAATCTTTTTAGGTATGTGAACTACATCTTCGACTGGAGGACATAAGGAGAGAATTGTCAGCTTTTGACAAAAAAACAGGTGTCACAATTGCAGTTAAACTAAAAAAAATATATCTTCGTGATGATGCTATTCCTAGAATTTTCCCAAACTGTCCCCCATATTTATTTTCATTGAATACTTCTAGAGAGTCACCAGATTCCAGGAGAATTCGACTAGAGAATTCTGCTCTTAAAAGTGCTTTAAATCAAAGTATTAATGATGACTTAGCATATAAAATGGAACAGAAATTCCATAATATTAATGATCTAGAAGGGAAATTAAATTTCCTTGATAGAAATTACTGGAGTTTTGTTAGGCAGCAAGAGACACTTATTATATTCAGCATCATCAAATCCCCATATCCAAAAATCAATCTGTCTCTTGCAATTGAATCTGATTTTGCAGTACATTTGTTTTGTAGAGATGTGGAAATACATTCAATAGGGGACTATAAGATTCCTAAATATGTAACTGATCAAAGTACTCTTGAAATTCTGATAAAAAACATGAAGAAAATGGACACAGAACAACAGCAAACTGAACCTCAAAATATGATTTTTATATTAAAATTGGTAATGTCATTTCAAGAAGAATCAAACAAACATTATAATGCAATCAAATTTATATATGAGCAGCTAAACTTAATGACACAAAATAAGCTTGATTATTCAACAGAAATTATATTTTCTTCATTGTTATATAACTGCTTCCCTAAAGGGTACAGATTGTTAAGAGACAGCAAAAATATAATTTTACCTAGCTATTCAACCATTAAAAGAGTAACGTTATGAACATACATGAATCCTTTGATTGAGCAACATAACAATTTTCTTATGTTATATTAAAAATAAATTTAAGCTCCTAGTGCAGAAGGACATCACAGTATCTTTACTTGTTGATGAAATTCATCTAAAACCTTATTTAGATTATAAGGGTGGTAATATTGTTGGCTTATCTGGCAACAGCAGTGAAGCTGCAACAAGTGCTTTTGCTTTCATGATTGTATTCTCACAATATAAAGATGTTGTGCATGTTATGCCAACTAAATGTCTTAAAGCTGAGAAGTTATTTGACATAGTTAAACGTATAATTGGTTTAGAGGAGATAGGCTTTCAAGTATTATCAATCACAACAGATAATAATGCTATAAATAAAAAAGCTATATCTTTCCTTTGCAGTCCTCCAAAGCTTTCCATTGTATATCCACACCCAGTTATAAAGTCTCAACCCCTTTTCTTCCTTTTTGACTCAGTCCATATATTAAAATGCATTAGAAACAATTGGCTTGGTCAAAAAGATGCAAATTCATGCATGCTGTTCCCCAAATTTTATCATAATGGAAATCATGAATTAGATAGTATCTAAAGTGCCCCATTTTCTACCTTACAGAAACTTCATGCCTTAGAATCTCAGTCAATTTTAAAATATTGTTATAAATTGACCTCGAAGGCACTTTTTCCTAATAATCTTGAAAAGCAAAATGTTAATTTAGTTCTGCAAATTTTTAATGAATACACTATTCAAGGATTATTGATCTTAGGAAAACAGAAATATTTGCCTAATTTTGCAGAAGTTGCAAAATATATAAACATATTTTATATTTGGTGGACAATAATGAATGTTAAAATGCCATATAAAGGTAGTTGGCTTAGAAATAAATACTGCAATCCACTTAGAATGAATGAAGAAAATTTTAGATTTCTCTCTGTATTCTGTGACTGGTTAGAATCTTGGAATAGCATTTCTGGAAGAAATGGCAAATTAACAAAGGAAACCTTCACTGCTTTGCATCATACAACCTATGCATTTCTAGAACTGACCAAGTATTGCATAGAAGAACTGAAAATGCTGTACAAATTTCAAACTGATCACCTTGAAGCAAGGTTTGGTCAATACCAGCAACTTCTCGATACGGCAAGTATTTGAGTGTGAAAAAAAATTAGAATGCAATCAGTTTTTAAATTGAGCTTACCATTTAATCAGCTATGCATTAAAATTGATTTAAAGAGATTACAAGAACCAAACTGGGATGAAGTGACAGAGGAGGAAAAGTTAGATATGTATAAACATAGAAATGATGTTAAAGAGGATGATGTTAATAATTGTAGAGAAGTTCTACCTGTAATACTATACTTAGCAGGTTATTGCTGTAATGCAGTTTTTAAGAAAATTAAATGCAATAGTTGCAAAGATTTAATATCTGGAAGTGTAAGAGATAACGTGGAAGAAATACCTGAAATAAGCAGCTATTTTCAGGGGATTAATAGAGGTTCTCTCTTATATCCTAATGATAAAACCATAAATTTTGTTCTGTATAATTATGTAGTCATTGATAAGCTGATAAAAAAAATCAGTCTTTTCTTCATTCAGTAAATCAAAGAAAATTAGCCATGCATATAACATTGAATGTTTTGGCAGATGAGCTTCTTTTTGATGTTGACACTTGTGATGAGGGTCACAATATAGAAAAAATACAAAGAATGTTTGTCTGGAGCTCTACAAATGCTCTTTTAAATAATTTTTGTTCTAGGGAAAATAATAATATTACAAATAACAAGTTAAGCAAAAAAAGAAAATTTAAAACATTCAGCTAAATTTTGTATCAGTAACCGATTTTTCTGAAAGTATTATTTGATTTTTAAATCTATTTATTGTTTGTATCTAATTTATTTGCTTGATTGTATTTATTTGTTTCTTATTTATGTTTGTTTTATTTATTCATCATAATTATTTTATTTATTCATCATTTAATTTAGGATTTGTTTATTTAATTATTGTTTGTTCCCTAATTCAGTTGTTACTGTATTTGAGTAATAATCTCTTAATGATTACAAAAATTCTAACTTTACAGAATAATTATTAAAATTGAAATAAAAACATTCATATTAAAACAATGCTGATTATGATTTATAAAAAATTTTCAAATGTGAAACAATTAAAATCATTAAAATTTCAGTCTTAAAATTGTCTGTCTGTAACCTGCCTTTCTATAAGTATTATTTGAATTTTAAATATCTTTTTTGTATCAAATTTATTTACTTTCATGTATTTAGTTTATTTGTTTCTTATTTATCATTTACTTGTAATTTGCTCGTCTGTTTATTTGTTTGTTTCCTAATTCATAATTGAGTTGTTGCTGTAGTGTAA
This sequence comes from Acanthosepion esculentum, assembly GCA_964036315.1. Taxonomy (NCBI): domain Eukaryota; kingdom Metazoa; phylum Mollusca; class Cephalopoda; order Sepiida; family Sepiidae; genus Acanthosepion; species Acanthosepion esculentum. The sequence goes on along the minus strand of OZ038512.1, from coordinate 54,686,024 downwards.
GAATAATAATCATTAATATTTATGATATTGTAACTTTACAGAATAATTACGAAAATTAAGATAAAAACATGCAAATTAAAACAATACTGATTATGAATTTAAGAATGTTTTCAAATTTGAAACAAATAAAATAATGAACGAATTTCAGTCTTTAAAATTTAATGAAATGTAACATGTTTAGTTTAATTTCTTTACTTTAAAACATTTTTCTTATCGGTTATTTTTTAAAAATTAATATGAAATAAAGTTCTGTATAAAATCCAATTGTTTCTTTCTTTTATAAATTTATTTTTAAAAACTTTTCTAAAACCAATTTTTTCTTACAATTTTTCGTTACATTATGATTACTGTTTCACTGCATGACTCAAGAAAATCTTCATTTGTGACGTCATGTCACTATAAAACAGGCCTTCTCTATCAGTGGCCACGCCCTGACTCTCCTCCTCTTGCTGCAATGGGAGAGATGCTACCTGGTTAAATGAACTCTTGGAGTTGAGCTCATTGTGATTGGAATCAAATTCTGATTAAGGTAGAATATGAAAAAACTTTTCTGGCAATTGCAAAAAGAAGAAAACAGGAAATTCATGTTTAGTCATCATCTTAGAGGAGGAGTTCATTTCTAGAGAAGTCAGGTAGGCTATTAATTTGGAAGGTTCAATAATATAATTTTAACATTACAAAACACACAAAACATTACAAGGACACATGGCACAGTGGATAAAGGTGTTAGTTAGATCCAGTGACAGGACCCAAAGAGTGTGAGTTCAATACCCAGTTAAAGGCAATGGAGAACTTTCAGAGGGAAATTAACAGGAGATAACTAATAACTGACATCCATTAAACATGGCACGTGGAACTAGAACAGTCTACCCTAGTGAGCGAAATAAAGGTTTCAGTTCAACATTCCAACCACCTGAAGAAGGCTGGAGCATACAACGGCCGAAACATTGTAATAAATATGGCAACAAAGATGGGTTTAATAGTCCAAATAATGTAAATAATTTAAAAAATGAAGTTTAATTATTTTCCTCAAAATTTTTTCACATCAAAACTGTGTTATGTCTTTGGGGCCAGAGCATATGAAGAAATTAATTAATTCCTATCACTGATGAAAGAAATGAATTAACAAAACCATTGAACAGGTAAAAACAGTTTAAGTCACTTGTACCAAGTAAACAAAACTAAATAAAATTTGATTTCAAGACATGAATAAGTGGGACTCTTTAACTAGAAACACATTCCAGAAATTATAAATATTAATTTTTAATTTAATTAAACTTGTGGAATACCATTGGAGTGTGTAGTAAGATTAAAGTAATCTTTTCTTAAGTAAACACTCACAGATATAAGTACTACTGTAGGCAAATTGATATCTGTGTGTATTTACCTGAAAACATTACATACAACCAGCCTTTTGTCCATAACAATCTGTTGACAAGCAATATCTTCTTTGGAGTTGTCTCTGTCTTACTATTCTTCTTGATTGAGCTTTGAAAACAACAGCTTTTTAAACAAAAGATAATATACCTTTTAATAAAACATTTACTGCTTTAATAAAAAATCTGTGCTCGGGTAAGAAAGGACATGCAAAGTTAGTTGTACAAACAGTCATCCATTTGGATATTATCATAGTTCATTTGAAATCTATTTTCTAAATAAATTCCTTTTTTTAACTTTATGTTGGAGAGGTAAGTCAAAAGCAGAATTTTTCCCCCTGTCATTCAAGAGTAACTGTGGGGAGAATGAATCTTACCACCATTGGCTGTTATAGCATTCAAGAAGCCTGGTTCCAGGGCTTGACTCAAGAAAATCTTCATGTAGATATTGAACGATTCCACTAAAGGATCATCTTCATACTGACGTTCTAAGCTGTAAGTAAAACAAACAATTCAAAACGACAATATTAAAATAACATTATTTCCATAGCAAAATTTTTTTTTTTTTTTTAAAGCAAGGCAATAAAGCCACTAAAAGGCACAGGGGTGGGGGACTGAGTGTGAGAGAATATGAGAAAAAGAAAAAACACTTAAGTAGTGAGACCAATAAAAGAACTGGAATTAAGAACACTGAAGATAACGATTGGCAATACATTTAAATTTTTGAAGATCAAAGTTGACTGGAAAGCAATGAAGCCAGAAGATTTCCATAAGTGAGAAGTGCAAGAGAAAAAACTGTTAGCAGAGAATTTCATTCCAACTGTAAAATGACAAGACCTTCTTAGTAGCAGTCACCGTTTACAAATTCGCGCACTCTCTCTAAGGTGCTTCTAACTTCTGTTTTTGTAACAGTCACTTGGAATTTAATTTTAACCAATGATTACTATTCTCTGTGAAAATAACTTTCAAAATGGATAATTTATCATGACCTGTGTCAGACATTTTAAATTCTACCATTTCAGTTCAGAGTTGCAATTGTTGACGGAATCAAGGCTTTATCCAAAGCAGTCATTAACTGGTGATATTTGTAACTGATGATGGCCAATGACATCTCGTATATACTATTGTTCTGTTCACATGTATATATATCTTAGTCTATCTAGGTCTCTTGTTGAGGAATAAAGTTTAGCAAGCTAGTAATACAGATTGTAGCTACTGTGTCGCGAGTGTGATCTTCCATTAGTGTTCAATATTTGTGGCCTTGTACTAAATCCAAGCTTTGCAATAGAAATAACTGCATTCATCTCAGTCTCTGCCCAAGCCTACCTATCTCATTTTGTATATAATTATCAATCTAAAGAATTAATGGACATATTTTTATTACTTCAAATATTATTTTTAGTGGATACTTGTATTTAAGTAAACGCTCTGTTTATTTTGAACAGTATTTATTTCATTTATCAGCCCACATACTCGAAAAAAACAAAGAAAACATGACTTTTGGCAGGATTAGAACCTGCATCTCACTTTGCAAGTGGAGTCACCGTCTGATTCAGTGTGCTTTGATCTCTCAGCTACAACTTCTTATTTTGCATTTAAAGCACACTCACACATTCAGATTTTTCTCAAAATGTCTTTTCTCAGTTTTATATGCAAAAGGTAACCAAAGCAATTCCTTAAGAATTAATGGATTTTATTTTTAACCAGACATATTCTTATTACTTCAAACATTATTTTTAGTGACTACCCATATTTGAGTAATGCTCTGAGGAGGACACAGGTTCAAATCCTGCTGGAAGGCATGTTTTCTTTATTAAATTTTCTCAAGTATGCAGACCAGTAGATGAAATAAATAGTGTTTAAAACAAACAGAGCATCTACTCAAATACTGGTATCCACTAAAAATAACATATGAAGTAAACTCATTTCATATCAAATCAACAAGGGTCTGACCATCACTGACACGGATTTTATTTTTCTAATTTGGTACACTTATAGATTTTCATGATAGAAATTGAATGGTACATATTTTACATCTATAGGTCAAAGGGTTCCGTGATATGACCTTTTGAACCTTACCAAAACGGTGAATTTGGAAAGATAATCACAAAGTTTAAATATCAATATCGAAGTTGTTTTTTCATCTACAAAGCTCAATTACATGCCATTTAAAAGTACTTGGCTTGATCTAAATGGTCATCTATTTATTTTTTGTTTAAAGGTCATATAAGATAATTTGGCCTTGACTTTAAAATTAGACCTTTAATTTCTCAAAAAAAAAAAGAAAGAAAAGAAAAGTATCTTTAATATCTTTTTTAAAAATTTGACAACAAATTTGTCTGCTTTATGACAAGATAAATACAAAATTTTGTGGTGAACTTTTGACTATGGCCTGAGTTACAAGGGTTTTACTGAGTTGGGCCAAATTTAAAAATGGTGGATTTGGGTATTTGCCACTATATGCTAATATAGTGGCAAATACCCAAATCCACCATTTTCATATCTCCCAATATGGTTAAGTTGTATATCTTTAGAAAGCTCTTTGAATGCCGGTTAATATTTACTTTATTTTCTCTATATGATTCTAATCTATATAAAGTTGACAGACATAAATGAACATTTTCTAACAAGCTTGCATAATAATCAATACAAAAAGATGACAAGATAAAATATCTACTGTAATACATCAGTTATCAACAAAACCATGCAGATAACTCACAAGTATAATGCGTTCAATCCTCACTGAATACTCTGCTATTGTAGCCCTGAGCCATACTAAATAAATTTATTTTACAAAAGAGCAACCATAATTCAAATCACAAATACTGTACAAAGCATACAGAGGCATTTTTAGAGATGCAGCCATCTTGATTGTAAATGGTACTTCCAAAAATTTAATGGTATTTGAACAGATTGAGGAATCCGATTGTCAGGATAGCCAGCATTTCCTGTGTTTCAGTGGACATTTCAGTCATTCAAATTACTTTACCAGTAAATAATATTTTTAGCAATTTTTTCTGATTATATGGTAGCCATTTTAGGTCTTAATTTTCTCAAATGATATTTTTTTTAAATTTTAATTATGGATTACTATTTGAATGAATTTCATAATTTTAGGACTTGAATAATTTCAATTGAAAACACTCCAAAATCGCATCTGTCAACCTCAAAATAAGTGAGCAAATGGTTTGTGCTACTTGACTATAAAAATTTCTCAGCTGTGAAAAACAAACAGGTCTTAATGAAG
>OZ038512.1:54528901-54678901 GCA_964036315.1 Acanthosepion esculentum | reverse complement strand
GAGGTACAAAAAGATGGATGAACTTTAAAAGAATAGAAAAAATACTTCTAGCTTTAATACACATCTATTTTTCAAGAATATTGCAAAAAATGACTTCATAGACAAACAGTAAAAAAGTGTCACAGTTGCTTTGTGCAAAAATCAATTCTAAAAGCAAATACAACATAGATGATGTGTTATTACAAAGTCCTCAATATCAAGAAGGCCATAGATAGACATGGGCAATTGCTCCCAGAGGAAGCTGGGCAATGGTATGGCTCAAAAAGTGTTCATTTATGTTCTCATGATCAAAATTGTAAAGGACACAACAATGTCCATGCATAAAATCTGTTGACCTAAAAGTATCTGTCTATATTTTTGAGGTGCAGTATTGTAACTATTTACATTGTTCAGACTATTGTCTTCATCTTTATTGTCATATTCACAACATTTTGGTTGTTGTATGCTCCGGCCTTCTAAATAAAGAGTTTAATTCAAAATTCCAACATGTATCACCAGAAGAATTCCAACAAATATCACTAGAGCATAGAAATGTCATGAATATGACAATAAAGATAAGGACAGCAGTTCAAATGATGTAAACAGTGTAAAGAGCTAAATGAAGCTCACAAGATAGATAGAACACCTTCTAGTTAGCTCTTTACATGGAGTCCATGAAACTAGAAATGTACAAGAAAGGGTTCAGGTAACTTAAAAATTATAGGTCAACTATTAAAATATTCTCTGCCAAATAGATTTTTAGAGGACATGGTTTTGAACTGTCAAAACAAACAGTACCTTGCAAAGTTATCAGCTAATGTCACGGACACCTTCAGGACTAAACATCCAGGTCAAATCATGGTTGTCAGTGTTGTGGTTTCTGATGAGGGAAAAGATGCCCCATTCTGTCTAGAAGCTTGACAAAAAGGTGGGTGATAATGCTTACTATAAAATCCTAAAATTATATACATTTTGATGGCTGAAAGCCAACCATGAGTAGACACATGACGGTGCTCCTAGCCACACGGTCAAGTATAAATTCTGCAGAGCTAACTTAACAGATTTCTGGCTCTCCCCTAGCCTAGACCTGAACCTGTTAAACTACATAGTTTGGCATGTTTTGGAGCAGACCACCAATAAGTCCTTCAACCCCAACAGTAATACTATCATGATGTTTAAGGCTTGTACAGATTTTTAAGATTGCGTTGAGGCTCTAATTTAATATTGTAACAAAGAGAGTTTGGGAACCACACACAAACATATTTTTAAAAATTGAAATTGGAGTAGATTTGAACAGCGAAATTAGATCAGAACAATTTTGTTTACTGATGGGAATCTGATCTCGCCCATTTGGAATTGGGTTGTTAGGAAGACAATGGAAGATGATCGAGATGCTATGAGGAACTTTGAAATTCACATGATTTTGGGTTGAAGGCAGCACTCGTGATAATCGCATGTGAGGCAAGGGGCGATTTATGATCAGCCAGGTTTATCTATATAAACGCGCACAGAAATCTGTTGACAGAGTGGTTGGCTCGTCTGCCGTCGAGTGCAGTCGAGCTAGGTAGAGAGAGGTCGGAAACTGGAAGTGACGTCAGAGATTGGAACCAAATGCCCGCTAACATATTTTGTTGATATAAGTATGAAGAAGCGAATTACTCCTCCAACAATCTAAGACTGTTACTGCTACTATTATTACTATCACTGGAAAGGGAAACGTTGAACAAACTACAATAATCAAAAGGTTGTTTTTGGGCTCGTCTGCTGTTGAGCTGGGTGGAGAGATATCGGAGACTGGAAGTGACGTCAGGAATTTGGAACTAAACCCCCGCTAACATGTACTGTTAAGATATGTACCGATGCTTCTGCTACCACGAAGATTACTACTACTGTTACTACCGCCGAGGAGGAACACAACTATAAACTTTAAGCCGCGCACAGAAATATTTATCTCTCCATCGCAAGAATTGTATATTGTTCTGAGACGATTTCACAACAAGCTAATCACAACCCACTCTCTGTCTAGAATCCAGTGTATGAGTTTTTACGTCAATTATTTTCTTTTTTGTAACCCGTTTCTTTTCTATACTATTCTTTTCTGCTATATAAAAGACATTAACAATTCAACCATTGAATAGTTGTTTGTCCGGCGTTCTGCATATATATATATATATATATATATATTTTTGTGCATTCTAAATTTCTTAGCACAGACTCTCCAGCCATGTCTACATCTTCACCTGCCCATGAATGGATGAACATCACCTCTGCTTTCTGGATCAAACCAAACACAACGTGGGCAGGAAGCACAATTAAACCAGTGGACCGGTTGAATGATCTACGGATGCTCAGGGGACCTACGGCCACTCCCTTAAGTTCGGTTAAGACCGAGTAGACACCTCAACCCAGAGAGTAAGATGTCGGAGGTTGAGGGGGTGGGGTGAATGTGTTAGAATATAAGGAAAAGCACACTGAATAAATTATTTGCTTTTGATATTATCTATGAGTTTTATTAATATCTTTTTGCATTAAGAAGCTTGTTTATGCATAATAGACAAGTTTTGGAAGTTGGAAGCTTTGCTCCTCTACCCTATGATGTTCAATTGCAATGCTACCCCCCCCCCACAAAAAAAACATAAAATTTGATGAACTGGAAAATATCCATGAATACAAATACTTAGGACAGTCTTAATGTCTTTAAGTCTAAGGTCAACTCTTATCTATCCTACATATCCTCATAATCTACACTTACTTCCCCTGCTACGGCTATATAACCACCAACCCTAAAATAATAAGTAGATTCTTTTGCTACCTAGTAAAGTTATTAAATATTCCTTTACATAACTTTTTTGGAATGTTGTAATTAATCCCATAAAAGGTGACCTGGTCTTGTGCCAGGCTAAGCTAAGCATAAAAAGTGTCTACACTCAGACAAGGTGATCATTAGTGTTTTCAATATGTATTTGTTTAAAGTTTCTTGGAATCTTTAAATAAACAACAGGTGAAAATGTTTTAGAAAGAAATTAAAGAGCTAATAAAATTTTACCAATTAAAAAAGGAGGGAGCAACATTAAAGAAAGTTAATGGAAATTAAATAAAATGCAGTATAGGGTAGAAAGCATTTAATAAAAATGGAGATATGATATGCACCTTGCCAAAATGCTTAAGACAAAATGTATACTAAACTTATATTGCCAACTATGATTATGTATAAAATGTCTGTGTTGAGAGAAAGAAAAGATTTGATGTACATTTCTATCAAAAGCAACCAATTCGTTTAAACATTAAAAAGTGCATTAACATTGAACAGCAAGCTAATCCCACAGGTCAATTGATATGCGCAGTGAGTTTATCATTATGAGCCCTACACTTGTGGTTTTGTGCCAGACAAAGTTTAATTGAATAAAGTTATATGAAAAAAATGATCACACAAGAAAAATCACAACTTTGCTTGAATCTATTTAGTTGAAATGTTTGCTTTTATGTTTTCATTGTACTGTCAATAAGTTAAACTTTTTTTTTAAGCAATTCATTCTAAGCAAGCCGTGAGTGCAACTAGTATGCAAGGGGCTACAAAGAGTGTAAGTAAGGGAAAAGACTGGATATAGGGTGGTTGAAAAAAGGATAAAAAGAAGAAAGGGGATCAAAGTAACAAAAGATTCAATTGACATAACATTTAAATTTTTGAAGATTATAGTTATCAGAAAGGCAAGTAAGAGGAAGGGAGTTCCAGTGTTGGGAAGTGCAAGAGAAGCTGCTGTTGGAGTAGAAGAAGCCATTTAGCTGTTTGACAGTAAAAGGGTGGGACCGAGATGCCAACCTAGTAGCATGCTTAAATTCATGCAGTCAGGGCACCAGTGACAAGAGCTCGTCAGAGCAGATGCCATGAAAATATTTATAGAAAAGACAGAGGGAAGCCACGTTATGTCGAGACCCCAATTGAACGCAAGACTAATGGCTCTGATCAATTTGTTTTCAAAAGAGTTAAAGACTCTTTATAAAACATTGGAGAGTTTGAGAAATGAGCCCGTAAATGCTTTAACCGAGTTTAGAATTTGGCCATTTTACAAATGATTAAAAATTATTTATAATAATAATCATCTCAAATGAACAAATTAACACCTTAGATACACAGAGAGTTCCAAAAGTAAGGAGTGAAACTGTTAGTATCGAACTTGCATTTACATCCACCTGTTTCAACTGTAAAATGATGAGACCATGCTACCAATCTAGTGCTTCATGCACTTCAATTCATAAAGTCTAGGTACCATAGTGGAAAGTTCAACAGAACAATTAGCATGAAAGTATTTATAGAAAAGACATGTTACAGTGGTGGGAAAAGGACTGTAACCGAGATGTCAGGACCAATAACATTGCAGATTCTTTTTTGGATTTTATCAAGAATCTCTAAATATATAAGTGAACATTGAAGTCAACACTCAGAGGTGCCAGGCTGTTTCATGCTAGATGCAATCGTTGATTGTGTCTAGCATGAAACAGCCTGGCACCTCTGAGTGTTGACTTCAATGTTCACTTTTATATTTACATACGCTCTATCTCTGATACTGGGTACTTTATCCCATAAATATAGCACACCTTAAAACTATATATATATATATATATATATATATATATATAACGATCTCAAAGAAACTATTTTCAATTTTACTCCTTTATAACTTTCAAAATGTGCCAAATCATTGGATGGCTGTTTCCCTTGCTTAAAAAAACAAAGAAAACAAACAACTTCTACTGAGAAAAATATGTTTTTATAAATTTAAGTATAAATAATCTCTCAATGACCTTTTTCACAAAGATAAAACAGCTTTATATTTTTCAAATTGAGAGGTTATTTTTCTTCCACAAGAAACAAATTTTGTGCAATTGCACATCCTGTGGCTAATTATTAATGAATAATAACTTCTTTATTGTACAAGAAGATAGGACGCCTACTCTAGAACTATAGCTAACAGGAACCCCCAACTTTTAAAAAAAATAAATTTCCCCCAATACAAGGCCCAAGAGCTGCTCAGAGTAGAGGGTTACTGAATGATGTGTGTGATATGAACGTAAGAGGAGGAAGTAGGAAAGACATGGCAGATAACTATTGACCCTAAACTTGAAGAGTTTAAGATTGTAGTGTTGAATGCTTCTTATGTAGTTAGTTCAATACTTACAATACTCCATTATTATAGCCTAGTGTCAGACTAAGTTAAGCTTAGTAAATATCTGTTTAAGGTGTCTATTTTGGTGTGATGATTAACAAGCTTATCTCACAGGCTAATTTGCCAGTTTTTGATCATCAACGGTCTCTCCACAATAGTGGCCTTGTACCAGGTTAGACTGAGTTTAATAAATATTTATTCCTAAAAGAAAAGAGGGCCACAAATTAAACAGAAAGTGACACCAATTAGTTTCACCTGATAAGACTAAATAAACTGTCAACAACTTTAACTGAATTATATATGCAGGGTGTCTCCAAAAAATTGACATCATTTTAAAGAAGTCTAATAACATAGCCAATTCTCACTCGAATGATCTCAAATTTTAACAAAGTGTGTAAAAACTAAGTTCACTGTGCAGATTTATCTCAATGAGAATCTACCAGGAAGATGGATCGGGTGTGCCAGTGATAATGTGCTGTTGAAATGGCCCCCACATTCACTTGTGATTTTTTTTCTATGAGGTTATGTGAAAGGACCCTCTTCCTACAAGCCTAGAGGAACTTGAGCAAATAATAACTGAGGCGCTGGAGTATGTTACGCAAGGCATGCTACAGTGTGTTTGGCAGGAGTTGGACTACCGACATGACGTGTGTCCTGTCACAGGTGGTGTGCATATTGAATATTTGTGAAGCTTTGTGAAATCGCTTATAAAATCTACATCCCTTTGAACATCTTGTTTGAATTTTGATGAATAAATCTTATTGTTCAACATGAAGCCTATTTAATTTGCTTGGGACATGTAGTTACTAAGATATTCACATTTTAAATAATGTCAATATTTGTGGGACACCCTATATACACACATGCATGCATATATAATAGCCACATTCAATAAAGACAGCTGTTCAAAAAACAAAAAAATAAACAAACAGAACTGTTAGGTTAGAGATTCTTTCTGGGAGCCTGTTACATTTTACTTAAGGCGGAGATGGCCACCTTGAAGTAATACCCACCCAACCTTAATTACCCCAACTATTAACTTTACATGTTTTATAATCTTAACATTTCAGGAGTTTAAAATCATAAGTTATTATTTGAAATTTCTTAAAAACTTTATTTTCGTATTCTGAGATATTTCTGTAATATTGTGCTGTCAGATGAACGAGAGCATAAGATTTAATCTCTCATACTTAACATTTCATTTTATTTCACTCCAGTACTCAGCCAATGAGTGTGGGTGGTCTTGGACCTTACATTGATGTTAGAGAGGCTCCCCACTGTGATCTGGCTCTTTCCCACGTGTGCATTCCAGATGCAGTTGACACATGTTCACCTGTCAACGTTAACACGAACATCAGGTGAATTGTGGCTGAGGATGTCATCCCTCATCAATTCTGCACCTGGCTTCATTGAAAGCACTGAATGCAAAGTCTATTCTGCATGATCTCAGGTGGGCCACGTATTTCATTTCTGCTATTAGCTTTTCACTCATTATAATCTTGCTTTTTAAAAAATCACAATTTTCCAAGACAACTAACCCTTCCCACTGTTAAAGATATATATTATTGTTAGTAAAAATCAACTTTAGATATTGATTTGATTCACGTGTCCTTCATGTTTTGGTAACTACACAAAAAGATTTCAAAATTTTGATGTCCAAATTCTCTTAATTTTCAGATAATCAACTGATACTTTAACCATATGTTTAAAGCTTACAGTTTTTAGAGGCTCACAGCTAATCTAAGCCACTGGTCAATTTGCTTGTAATATTTTCTTCAACTAGAGTTAATATCAGATACTAAAATCCATGAAGATATAAAGACAAGATTGTTTAGAGTAGCATTCTTATTTTTATTCTAATAAAAAGTATGAGATTTCACAAATAATTAAAGAGGAAAACAAGCCTATTTTGTCCTATGAACAAAGCTTTTAGTAAAAGATCTTGTTAAAAGCTTTTCAGAAGTAATAATAATAATAATAAAATAGTTACTTATTGATGCCATTTTCTGCTGTTGTCATTTTAGTGGCATTTCTGACACAAGTGGGTTGAAATTCAAGTCAATCACAAAGGAAACAGTGACTTATTCACTTGGAAAAGCAAAGAGTAATAAGTAATTCTTCTATGCTAACTTGTAGAATGTATGTAAATCAGACAACATTTAACTAAAGAAAAAGGCATCCATCCTTGTGGCTTATTCCTACAGGAAAATAATCAGTTTGCAATTATCAAATTTATTCTGCCTTCAAATAATGAATTTCAATCTAATTTCTAAGTAACCAGAGTCTATGAGATTCCTTTCCAGCCAGAAAGACTTGCCCACCAAAATAGAAATGGGGAGCAGGTCAGACTTGTGATATGTGAGGAGTCAAATGTTTTCCACTACAGTATTAAATCAATACATTATATTCTAAATGTGTATTGCAAATTGCATAATATGGTATCTCAAGCAATATTTAATCCCAAAATAACCAAGTTTGATTTTAATACATTCTCTGATATTCAACTTAAAACATTATAAAACTGTTTTTGGTAGAATCAAGAAAACACAATCATGTATTTTGAAGGATTTAATTTAACAATTATCAAAGTGTGTGACTTGATTCATCTACAATTATTATAGATATTACCAAGAGGGGTTTTGTACTTTGAATCATAAAAATGGTTTATTGATCTCAAATTTGCTACATGAAAAGACATTGAATATCTCATGTTGTTTCACAAAAATATATACATATAGATTAAAAAGATTATAGGAACCTCTGGTTCTTAGCTTTGAGTGTCATAGATTTCCTTGAGAATTGAGAAACAAAAACCTTAATCTCCTTATATAAATATCATCTGAAGGAGCTGGTCTATTCAGAAGAGAAATACTAAATAATTACCATTATCCAGAAAAACAATTCATAATTCTTGTTAATTGTAAAAATTTTATTAAACTTTCAGTCAGCAGTTTATAATTCATATGACATTTATGTATTACCTATAACAAAACAAACTTAGTATAACATTCTTAGCTTAGCCACTCAGATAAATTAAGTTTACTTCACTTTTAGAAAACATAAAAAATTATTAAAGCAGGTTGAGGTTCATTAGAGATCTTACTTCAAATGTTAGAATAAAAGGTAATTTTTCTACTATATTCATGAAGCTCAAATTATTTCTGCTCTACATTTAGTAAATATTACCTACCTGACAGCAAAGGTAAAAGCAAGATATCTTTTCAACCATTGTAACATCTCTTGGAGCATGAAAAGGTGCATGTTATTTGAATAAGAAAACATCAAAATGTGAAATGTTTTAAAAACAGTTATACATTCATTGTTTATGATCATTCAGAGAAGATGTGTATCAAGTCCTTCAGAGCTGGAGTATCATTGTGGGTTGTTAGGAGGTGAGTGCAATTTGAAGAAGTAACTTCCTGCAGTTGGTAGAGACAAGCCATTAAAAAGTGTGTAGGAGGGGGGGGAATGACAATTTCAGATCTGATCTTTGTAGCTTCCTCTTTATTTATTTCCATGTTGAAAATTTACAATATCATGAAAAGTTTTTTTTCCTGCCAGAGTCAGAATGAAAGTAGAGAGAATTTCAAAAAGGAAACCAACAGATACTAACAGTGAGACTAACTTCACTTTTATTTATAGTATTTAAAAATGTCACAACTGTTAACCATTTCAATTAACAGTGCCTCAGTTAAAATGCTTTCTTCACACACACACACACACAGTTCAACAAATCAAAGAATTTTGGTACCAAATTTGTTTTTTTTTAGTAAAGTCAAAGAAAATATCTGCTTAAAATAATATACTGTTTAGAGAGATGTGATTGCATAGAGTTTAATTCCGTTATATTTAAAAGATGATTGTGAATTTTAAATGTCTGAAAATGTTTTCATACTATCACTAATAAAGAAAGGTGAATACTGATGCAGTCAACTAATGAAAAGTTTTTAGACTACAATCTGACTTTCAACTGTTATGTTTGAAAAGGCTTCCTCCTGAAACATTTTGAAGACCTAATTATGATGCCTGTGTTTTTTTTAATTTAAAATTTATGACAAAAATTCACCAAATTTAAAAAAAAAAAAATCGTGAAAAAATACAAAATAAAACTAAATTTTGGATTATTTTTAAGATATACTTTTTTGTATTTGAATACAGTATAAACAAACAAATCTGTTACATGAAATTAAGAATTAAGAGTCAAGTCTTATTATGGTTATCTACACATAAGTAAATATAACAAACCCAACTAGAATTGGAACTCAGCTCTCCAATTAACAATTCTGAGCCATTATCCATTATATCACCTGGTATTCACAAGCAGTCCCTCATTTAGGCACTGACCAGCCTTGATGTTGCTTAACTCCAGTGATTGTACGAGAACCAGTGTTTCAACATGATGTGGCTGTAAGCCCATTTAGCTAATAGGGGAAACATTGAAGAATACTTCCACTCGAGTTGAATTCCAAACAAAAAAAAAAAAAAAGAAAAAAAAAAAAGAAAAAAAGAAAAAGAAAAAAAAAAAGAAAAAAAAGAATAGTTGAATTTGAATGACTTACTGTTGGAACAGCTCTGTGTCGAATTTTTCCATCTTCTATAATTAATTCGTACTTATGCAACATCTTTCCATTCTCAATTTTCCAAATAGGGTAACTTTCATAATTGGATAAATCTTTTGTCTCAATTATAAACTTTCCTGGCTGCAAAGAATAAAAAACAAAATAAAAAAAAAATAAAATAAAACACATACCGAAAAGACAAAGAAAATATAAAAAAAAAAAAAAATTAAATTCTTAAAAGCAAATTAAAATTATTTTATTTTTATATTAAAACTAATTCTTTTAAAAAAATTGCTTTTATATGATGCATTTAAGAGATATTTTTTAAATTTCTAACATTCTTAGGATCTTTTAACTTGAAAAGAAGGAGAAAATGTCAGGAAATTTAGATTTTCAGTGAATTGAGAAATATTCTTCCCTATGAACTACAATAGAAAATAAGTCAGACTAAATTTTTCCAGCTTAATATAAGTAAAATCCTCAGGAAGTGAACTTGTTTTTATAAAATGTTTGATATCTGTTTTTTATCACCCTCCAGGTCCTTATATGTCATCAATATAGTAATTGGTTTCTTATTATGAAATTTATTTCTAGCTTAGCTTAATGGAATCAAAAGTAAATGTCTAGAGTTCTGAACAAGGACACATATTCAAAAATTCAGTCTGCAGAAAAGAAAGGTTTATAAAAAAAAATAATTATAATTGCATGGACGATAGTCTATCTTTCAAAAACAATTAGTCAGTCGTAACTAATTCAGACTATGATTACATTGTCATCAATTTATCATTTGACAGTAAAGTGTCAAAACAATGACATATACCAAGTATGTGTAAGACTCAAGTAAAAATCTGAGCTGGAGGGGTGAGAGGAGGAAAAATGTTTCACTGTTATAGGAATAAAAAAAAGGATTTGATAATAATTTAATCTTTCAATATTCAGAATTTAAAGATTTTATTTTTGTCTAACATCACAAGATGCTACAAAACGAAAACATTAATCCAAGAACTCAAGTCCTGTTCTAAGTCTTGTCAGATCTAGACTCTCATGCACTGTGTCCATTTAGAAACTATCAGCTATATACAACTGTTTTCCAAGATCAATATTTAGAAAATGGATTCAAGCAAACGAATCTTATCAGTTTTGAGGAGGACTCTCCTTTGTTGGATCTAGTAGACTGGTGCTATAGAATCACAAAGAACTAACAAAAACCACATAACTTGAAGACTTTCAACAGCAGCAACAGCTAAAATGGATAGCACATGTAACTCACAGAGAAGATGACAATCAAGATGTTGTTATTTCACACTACCTTAAACAATGTTAGAAAGGAAACTTCCATCAATCAACTAGCAAAAGCAATAACATTGGGCTTTAGTAACCTATTTTATTGAAAAAAATGTTATAAGAGAAAGATTTTATAAATTTCAACTGGCAATAACACAAACTGTTCAGTCAATAAATGCCATTTGTTTCCTTGCGAGAAAATAGCTAATCACACCATTATTATTATTGGGATTGCTTTTCTATGGATGATACAGCCAAAGAAGGATGTAGAATGGATTGGCCAAAAGGTTGTTTTTTTTTTAACAATGATGTTCACCCTATACAAGGCCCAAGAGCCACTCAAGGTAGAGGGTTAAAGAGCAAGAGGTAAAAGTTACAGTTAACTCTAGACTTGAAGAGGTTAAGATTGTAGTGATCAGGGAAGCAAAGCAATAATTTGTAGGAAAAAGCTGCTCGAGTGGAACTTACATTTCACCAATAGAATACAAAGGGAGTGAGGGTGATTCGCTACAATGAGTGGCATGGCGGGTTTTAGCCATGAAGGTTAGAACTGGTAGAACTAAGGAATGTAGTTCATTTGAACACTTTCCATGGAAATAGCGATAGAGCAGCAAGATGCTTGCAATGTTTTGTCTGAAGAAAAAGGGTTTCATTTCATTGTGGCAAGAACATCAACAACACATAGAAGGAATTTAATTCTCCAAAGCTTGGAACGTTAATGACCAAGTTCCTGACAATCAGCAAAATATAATTCCCCTTTGTAGCCATTGTTAAATATAAATAAATGAATGGATGGATGAATGAATGACAGAACTGCCCAACAAACAACTTTGACAAAGCTTGCAATAAACAATTAAAAAAGAAAAAGAGCAAGGCAAAAATTAATACAAAGCAAGCAAACCATATATGCAAGGCGAATTATCAATAATAAGGCAAAACAACAGTAGTATGGGAAAAAGTTCACAAACTAAGAATTGGGGTTGATACACAAGAGCAAATTCGGATGAATGAAAGCAGTGTACTGACTTCAAAGCAAGACAGACTGGGACTGAGTCAAACGACATCAAGAACCAGCATATTTTATTGGCTAAGAAGAAATCCCAGCATGCATTAGTGTGCTTCTGTCTATAAATTGGGGAGGGGAAAGTATTTTGCAATCATTCCAAGTAGTATTGGAACCAATACCCTTTTCAAAGATTAAGTATCATCTTCATATTTTCAAAAGGTGATTTTTGAGTTGTGAGGAAATAATTAAAAAAGTGAGGACATTGGTTAGTTTCACATAACTCAGCATAGAAAGTGAAATAACCTGATATCTCCAATGGTCTGACAGTAAACAACTGATCCAACCAACCAACCAACCAATAAAAAATAAAAAAAGGAAGAGGAAGAAGAAGGAATAAACTATCATGAAAATCATATATTCTTGTGATTAACTAAAAACTTGATGAAAGATGGAGAAAGAAAGGAGAGACTGAATTTCATGTGTTTGAAGAATGTATGCCCATTCCATGGCCTTACTTAAGATAATATAAATACTGATTTTGGTTCTGTCTTGTAACACTGAGCAATGGATATGCTTAATTTCTTGTGCAGTATGCTGCCAATATCTAATATAGATGTGAGCATGTTAACTGAAGTCTATCTTTAAATTCTATAAACTTAAAGAATACAAAACTTAGTCACAAAATACCTATTACTTTTCACAAAAGGACACGTGTTTCTTTTGATAAAATAATGAAAAATAAGTCATTTAGCCAACCTGATTTTGAAACATAGGTAAGAAAGCATTAAATTCAAATCCATGGTTAACATCAACAAAAGAGAATAAATGTAAACAGGTCAAAATACTACAAGATGTTAGGGCAGCAAATCAAGACAAGAGCAGATGAAAATTCTAAGAGTTCTGGTTAGACTAGAAAGGATAACAGTCTAACTTTATGAAGACTAGAGTTTAATCATAAAACAATATAACAAAGGTTGGTATAATGAACATTACAACAATCAAATAGTTTTCCCCCCAAAATACTTTCCCAGTTATCAAAAAAGAAAAGAGTAACTTAATTTTTCAATATCTCTTTTTTTTTCATATTAAATATAAATAAGTTTTCTGCTATTCTCTTGATGTCTTTATTTCACTCAGAAATTCAAATCAACATTTACAATTGGACTAATGTTGTTATGGTCATGTTTCGACTGTTGTAGCTGCCAATGGATAACCTTCATGGAATTTTGAACTGAACTCTTTATTCAATCTGCAAGAGTAGATTGTTCTTAATCCACTGTCTAAGGATATCTCATCTAGGTTAATCATTCAGCAATTGCTAGTTCTGTTTAAACTGAACTTATTCATACTACCCAGCTCAGAAATTGAACCTGCAATTATATGACCAAGACTGATAGTACAATATCCGAGAGCAGAAAGGCTGAAATGTTGTTATTGTAACAACAAAAATTAGAGAGAGCATCAGTTCAACTGTAAATAATGATAAATTTTCATGATTAAATTAAGACAAAAATTCAAATCCATATATTTTATATTAACTGTGGAAATTAAGATATCACTTAATTTGTTTATTTTCCTTTAGATATATTAAATGTAATAAAACCAAACCATATCTTTATTATTCAAGTAAATATAAGTGGTCAAATATTTCTACAAAATTATAAACTTAATTACTTTTACTGATTTTCATTCATTTGTTCTCAATAATTGCACGAAGAGCCAAGTAAAATGAAAAATTTTCTGCTTAATATATTTATACTTTATTGTCTTCAGTTAGAGGCAGAATTGCAAGATTTTTCCAGAAACAAGGTGCTACCAAATTTTTTATGATTTCAGAAACTTTATCTACTTTTATTTATATGTTAACAAACATTGTCTATTGTAAGCAATTCTTAAATGCGACAAGTGCTTCTTAAATTCATACACGTACATACACAAATCTGTAATTCATTCTTAAAAGAAAAATATCAGAGTGAACAAAATTATAGAATAATAAAAATTTAGTTTTCTAATATTAAATCCATTAAATAAATGTTTATTTTTTATAAAACTCAGCTGGAAATGTGAAACCAGAACACTGAGGCCTACACAGGAGGCAAAGATTTCCAAACCAGCCATGATAAGAATAGTACGTTCAATAAAAGTGACTAAAACAATAGATTAAAAGATAAGTAAAATGATTCTAAATGCATGATACTTTTAGAAAACAGTGGAAGTGTTGCATTATGACAATAATGACACAAAATTGGCTTCACAATACATTTAACCCTTTATGGTTAGAAGAACCCCATAAGTTCCACCTGCCTGAATGCACCCACAATCCTGAAGCATTGGATTTCAATACACAACATTAACACTGGTCACATGATCAACTAGAGGCACTGGAAATTCCAACTTTTACAATGTTGTAGATTTCCAAAACCATATCTCATAACCAGTCAGAGGTGAAAATTGGTATAATTTGGAAGAGAAATCAATTTATTTTCATATAAATGTAATATAGAATTTTCAACAAGTTTTGATTGATTTGTTCATTTCCTACAGTTTATCAAACCTTTGCAGGTTATTTAAAGCCAGAAAATAGTTTTAGAGTAAGAAATTTTTTTGAGATAATAGTTTAGTAATACAAGTCTTACTAATTAACCCATAGCTGGTGGGAAAAGAGGTGGATTCATACCTTTCCCAAGAATATTTGTGCGTAAGTGAATATAATGAACCCAACTGAAATTGGAACTCAGCTCTCCAAAAAATAAGTCCAAGCCATTATCCATTACACCGCCTGCACATCCAAGCTTACAGCACCTGGTAAACGTTTTTTGAGATATATCAATTTAATTGCGCTATTTCAGATATATCACATGGATTAATACAATTTTTTTTCTGTGCATGGAGGTTTCTGGCCATTTAGGGATAAAAACCTAATTATAAGCCTAGATCCTGGATATTAAAAAAAAAAAACAAAAAAAAAAAACAAAACAAAAAACAGACAAACAGTACCTCCCAATTATACTAATGGGGTAGGGTCAGACAAATGTTCTAATACCTGCAGCAAAAGTCAGTGAAGCTGAGAAATTTCTGAACTTTTACCCTTGTTTGTAAGTAAATAAATGCAAGCTTTGGCCAAAATGCTTTATATTGAAATTTTAACACCTGAGAGAATCCTTAATAGATTGGACAGTACAAATATAAAAAAAAAATATCTTGAAATATTTCCTTTTTTAAAGCAGACAAATAAATGCCACATATACTTGTAACAAATCTTTTCTTCAGAAAGGAATTTTGTTTCTTTATAATAAAGATGTTTTAATTTACTGTTCTTATTTTTATTAAAATATTTTCTGTGATATTCAAAAAGAATATTTATACTTATCAAAATTTATAAATATTTTGTATCTACTAATAATTGAAAATGTTACTTTTATAAATATCATTTTAAATTCTGAGAGCAAACTCATTATTAATCCAGGTGTCATAATACATAACAAGGTGTGTAACTTTCTTTACATTTCCTTGTTACTCTGGTTGTAACTTGTTACATTAAAGCGAAGAGCTATCTATATAAAATTAACAAGTGAATCCTGACCCAATTCAAATGTCTGACATAAATATAAACAAGTGACATATCCATTACACTAGTTTTCTAGCCACCTGTATATTTAAACAGAATGGTAAAATTAACTTGCAAATACTAATTTAGCCAGAGGGCTTAGATACAACACTGATCCTAGATAAAGCACATAGATACTACTTAAAGCAGAAGTGCTGATCTATGTATAAATAGAAGTATCAGTTTTACAGGTACTATACAAATGTTAGAATAATAATTTCATACTTTAGAAGACTAATAGAATACTAGTCTCCTAAAGTATGAAACTATAATTCTGCAACTTTTAGATTTACTTGAATACAAAAGGTATGACTATATTTGTACTAGTTTAATGACAATAATATCTTTAACATCTGAAATGGCATCTTTTTCAAAACTACTGAGAAAATTAATCCAAATCTATTTTTATATATATGCCAACAATTGTGTTGATTTTGCTAATAGTAGCCGATTCATTGTTAAAATTTACCTAATGTAGCAGCAGATGTTACATGTTTGGTGAAGAAGTTGATTCTTCAACATAACACAATATGAACATGATTTTTTTTTCAAGAGTCTTGTCTATTCAGTCAGCTTATTCATGTGCTTGAAGCAGTTCATAAGCCTGCAGATTTATATATGTACAAAAAGCATTATAATACAAGTCAAAACACAAATTTGAAAAGAAAATTGACTGGTTTGAGCTTGTATCTCTTAAAGCACATGACCAACATATTTACAGGTCCAGTAAACCAAATGTTTTCAAAACGTTGACTTATTTTTTAACCTGAAAGCATTTTTGTAACCTTTCAGTGGAAATGGCACAAAGAAACTCCCAGTGTTTTGTTTAATGGCAAGGCAGACAAACTGTTCTCTATAAATCATCGAATGAGAAATGAATGTCTGTCAAATTCTCAGGCATTATTCTAATTAATTGGACATTTACAGATGTCAACGTCTGAATTTCTTGGCATAATTCCTTGTTTGCTTGAAAGTTTTTCTATCATTAAAGATTCCCTCCCCACAAAAATGTTAGATTTAATGATTAGAAGCAACAAAAATTTCTACATTAAGAACATCAAATTTATATTTTCAAATTAAATGTAGCAATTTATTTTTTTAACTTTATTTATCATTTGATCAAAAATGAAAAAGACTAATTTTATGAAATAAGAGTATTTCTATGAAATGAAAACAAATGAACTGCGATTGATTCTGATACTGGATAGAGAGTCATACTGAAATAAGAACACAAAGTCAAGGTGAAAGCTTTGCATTTATACAGGTGAAGACAACATTTTGTGAGAGAAGAAAAGCTTAAGAGTAGGTAAGACACAACAAACAATATATCAATAAAATACACAAAAATTAGTCAAAACAACAAATATACATGCACATGTGTGTGAGAGAGAGAGTGAGATATGCATACAATTATAAGAATTTCAGCTTTGTATGAAACTTGAATGCAAATTCCATTACCACAAGAACTTGCTATGTCAAGCTGCAATGTCTTTACCATCTTAGCCACAAAAGCTGTTTACAGATGGAATTAATTTCTCTACACTTCTCTTTACCGCATAATACACAAATACATCTATAAACATATGCAAATATACTGGTAATTCTATTGCCTAATGATGGACAAAGAAATATTTACATAGATATTTTTCAGTAAAATCTTTCTTGTCTATTTCTTGTATCCGTCTTAATCAATGAGTGAAGATGAGAGTAAAATTTTAAAGCAGACTTATTAGTCCACACTTGTACATACACACACATCTGTATCAGTATATTAAGTTCATACAAAAAGATAAAGAATCTAAACTAACTGTAGCACATGTATTTGCTGTGTTCTTGTGCATTAAAAAAAAAAAACCCAAAAACAAAAAACCTTGGTTTCAAGTACATGTTTTTATAAACAAGCTCTCATCAATTTCTGCCTGCTGCATGTGTGAGAAATAACTGAAAAACTGGCAAAATTGAAGTGTTTACATCTGCAGAGAAAAATAATAAGCAAAAGGAGTTATTTTATTCTCAACTTAAAGCCTTTTGTCTTTGAATTTAAGTAACAGCCAAATGAATTTTTTATATGCAATGAACTCACCAGCAGATAGTCTAATTATATTTGAGTTTCACATAGATAGGTCAGGGTGATTATTCTTATTTGCATGAAAATCCATCCACGACATTCTTATCCCAACCAACTCTTTTATTAAATATTGAAATGTTTTGCACTGGAATGCTTGCAGCCAGCCTACATTAAAGGGGTTGTAAGAATTTTCCTTAATACTTGATAAAAGGGATGATTAGAATAAGGACATTCCAAGTAGATTTTTTTTCTCCAGAATAGAACAACTGCCCCAGGCGGTCCATTTGAAACTCAGTTAGTATCAGAGTAGACACACCCCTATTGAGTAAATATAAAATTACTTTCAAGTAACATGTACACACAATTTAGGAATACCTTTTCCTGAAAATTAAGTAAAAATTTATATTAAAATTAATTTATTAGAGCAAAGTGTCTACAAGAGGATATTGAAAATTTCTTGGTCTAACTGAGAAAAACAGAAAGAAAAAAAATACTTAAACAGATTTTGGGTAGTGAGTTGGACTGAGAACCAAGAAAATAAGTGAAAAAATTAAAAACTTGGGCCAATGACACTGCTAGAAGACATCTTAAAGATGGTATTTACTGGTGTCATCACTGAAGGGGGAGATTCTTAAATATTTTTCAGAGAATCATCAATTAAGTAGTATAATTAAAATTCAAGCCAATCACAAAGCAGATGGTTAACTGTATATCTGTACATTAGATTTCAATTTTCTTTCGTTGCCTAAAGCATAGTGAAACGGGTATTATTTGAAACCTGTTAAATTATAATTGTTATTCTAATTATTTATAATTTGTTAGATCCCAGATGAGCTACATCCAATTTTTCACAGCCAATAAAAGAACTATAATACTTTTAACATTTTTTTTTTATCCCCATTTGAAACTAAATATGAACCTTTTTTTTTAATTTACAGTAAAATTCCAAGTATCTTATGGGAGAAAATCCTGTTTTCATCTTGAATATCCTAAGTGACTTGAAATCTTCACATCTGTTGCTTTTTATCACAATGTTTAAGAAAGCCGTGTTCAGCTGGCATGCTCCATATGGTTGGTAAGATGCTCTTTTTCAAAAAAAATTAAAATAAATAAAATAAAATAAATAAATAAATAAAAAAAAAATTAAAAAAAAAAAAGAGAGAGAGAGTGTCCAAATATTATACTGTAGCCAATGTGGACATATTTCACATCTGGTAGATCTCAATCCAGTTCTCTTAGTGGAAGTGAATGCCAGATGACTTCATAAATGATGAGATATATTTTTTTCTGTCTGTGTATTTATCATGTTATAGATATTTAGAAGAGATCCAGAATTGTGTCTGTAGACAGGAAAACTTAACTAAAAATGTGGAAACAACAAATATTAACAAAATTCTTTAAATTATGTTAATATTGGTTCATTTTTTTTAATTTGTGATGGGTCACAATAATGGAAAACTTTTTCAAAATAGTTATAAATGGACAGGTAAAGTTTTGACCAAAACTTGAGGTTTTGAATGCATTCTTTATTTTGTGTCATTTTTAATTGGCTTAAGTTCAGCATTACCATTACTACTGAAGCGTGTTCAATCCTCATTGGGTGCCAAACACTTGCGCCATCATAAACTAAGCATAATAAATATCACCAAAGCACTTTGTTGAAGAACAATGACAAGCAGGTTAATCTCAAATACCAGTATTACTAGAATGAGTTCAAGCCTCACTGGGTATTCCTCATTAGTGGCTAATGTCAATCTTAACTAAGCTTAGGTAAATATCTCCAACATTACAACTGACAAAAATATTAAAACCAATTAAAATCTAATCTTTATGAGGATTTAGAAAAGATAATGGATAAATTCAACAGGCATAGAATGTTTATCCTTTTTAATAAGACTTGCTTAAAATAACAATTGCTGTGTAATTATACTAAAAGTAAAAAACAAAACAAACGAAAACAACAACTCATGAATGTGTGTTAGGAAAAATATGTCTGAGAATTAGATATCAGCCACTGAATTTGTAAATTGAAGTGCTCATTCCTGTCACAAAACTGAGTCAATGCAGCAGTATCTTTAGAAGCTGAACCAAAATTCTTTACGTAAAACCGCTTTTGGGATAAAGAGAAAGTCACCAGCAAGTTTCCATGATTTTATAAATGCTGAGTATAAGTTAGTTGACAGAGTATTAGAATGGTAGCTGTGAGGTCCTTGATCAATACCTGTAATATATAACATGGTAAGGTTTGTTAAACGAGCTTACAGAATTTAAATAGAGATATTTAGTCCATTTAAAAGTTGGCAAGTAGAAACCTTGCAATTCAAAAATAAATGCAAGTTTAGTTTAGTTTTTGGATACAAACAGTTGTGTTGACCAGGTTGATGATGCTTAAATTTAATGAACAGCAAAAATATTGGTTGCTTAATCGACATAAGAATATACCATCTAAATACATCTTAATGGTGGAATTTGTTGAGCATCTTGCAAACAATCAGATGACTTAGTGAATTCAATTCTTATTGTGTGTCCCCATTATAGTGATCTAGTGTTAGACTAAGTTAAACTTAGAAAATATTTAACAAGGTCTTATTTATACTATTTTATCATTCGCTTTGAATAGCACGTAGCTTCTCAAACTTAATAAATATTACTTTATAGCCCTTTAGTGCCAAGACAAAAACCCCAGACAAAACCTACTTCAGATTCTAAGTGTTATTTAATCTATTCATGCAATACCATTTTGGTTTGTCCATACTTTTCATTTAAATATTAAAATTGTTATAATTAAAATTATAATTTGGAATCCTTTTTAGTAAAATTTAATAAAAGGGCTATGATATTAATTTTGCTCCCAAAGATGCTTGACAGCATATTAAATCATAAAATCAATGCTATATAGGAGTTACAATTTTTGAAGCTATTATTAGATAAACAATTTTATTTAAACTGGTATCTTCATCATAGTGGTTATAATCACAATGTTGTACCTTACCTGACATTACTTAGTAAATTTTGAACTGAACCTTTTAATAATTCTACTATTCATACTAAAATATATGTATTAGTTAATTCATGTAAATTTTCACACTGAACCAGAATATGATTGACTTCTTGATTTAGAACCACCAAGTATCTCCTTCATTTAAGTGACATGCATATTGATTGTCTCATAGTATTTGGAGTCTTAAACCTAATGCCAGTTTTTTTTTTTTTTTTTTTTTTTTAAATCAAATTATTCCATGTTGTCTGATATCACAAGGCTAAATTAATTAGGAAAAATCACTGCAATTCCTGGCATCAAAGATAATTCATAATTTCAGTAATTTAGACAGAAATGTTTAGAATCTAGTATTTTATTTATATGTGGATCCAAAAGTCCAATTTATAAGATGGAATTTAAGTTTGATCTCCTGCATTTAATTTACATTTCAAATAACTTGAAACTTGGTATAAAAACTATTTTAACTACAAGATAAACATTTTCAAACTTAAAAGATTAAATTTAATTAGGTGGAGTGGGGAACAAAAGACAAGAAATGAGGATAATAAAGAAATTAAAAAAAAAAAATCAATGCAAAACAAATAAATCTACAAATAAAACTCGAGACTAAAAAAAAATTAATTTTTATAATTATTTTAATCATTTTCATGTTATTTGTAGAAGGTTAATATTAAAATGTCTTTGAAGCTGAAGTTTACACATACTCATATATACATCTACAAATAACTGATATATAGCTATACAACTGATAGTCATGTGCTTAAAGTTTTTATAAGATAATGACCATTAGAAAATCTAGTCTATTTTCCTTTTTCAAGGTAAAAACATCACCAGTAACACAGTATTTCAGCAGTAGGTATTTACCTGCCCTGTCTTTCTAAAGGTGGAAATCCCACAAATGTGTGAGATTTGTGACAAAAATTACTCTGCTTCCTCACTACTTCCGCTATGAATACCCCAAACAAGGATTAATCTTGACCCCATCCCTTTAAGTACCACAAGCTGAGCCAATATACATATAAACCTGGCCACAAACAACCAAGACCTCAATATATCACAATATGACCAGATTTTGTTGGTTAATTTTAAGATGATTGCTATAACAAAACAGTTTCTGCCAAGTTTTGAAGCTCTATAACTGATTTTATCTTCAGAGTTCCTCTTGTCTCAAAGGACATCAGAGGAAACAGGTTATGCTATTTAGCTCCCTGATGGTTGGGTATAATGCATAGCCAACTTAACACGGGATGTCTATACATGTGCATATGGGCTATAGACAAAAGGATTTTCCAGTCTCCATAACTACTGTCATGATGGCATTGGTATCCACCAACCACCCTCTCTTTAGTGCAATGGGGGAGGTGATACCACAGGGCTAAAATCACCAGTACTAGGCATTCAACATTATCAAACTGCCCAAAAGCAGAAATATAGCAAAGAGGAGAAAAACAGATACAAATGTCAGGTAAAGTAGCAACCTGAGCTTCACATCAGGTCAGATTTCCAACAAGAAATATGAAATGTACTTTGAAATCAAATGACTTGCCAATTTGCATTGTCATCAAATGACATTGAGTTATATACAGACTGCTGTTACTGAAAATCTTATTTCACTACTGATGTTTTTTTTTTTTTATATCACATTTTGCAAATATAAAAATGAAAGGTAAAAATGGGGCATTATTATGACAATGTTTTAAACAAAGTATGTTTTACATTTATTTTCTTTCTTAGAAACAAGTGCTTGTTAATGGTGCTGATCTCAGAAGTCATTGAAATTTAGTTTGACCTTCACCAAGCATTCCAGAAATTTGACTATGCTAAATGTGTCACAACTCCATCTAAGCCAATAAGTTTTTAAAAGATGATGTATATGTACAACAATTAAAAACAAACCATGAGAAATGATTTTAGTTTTTTTTCCATTTACTAAAAAATATTGGCTAGTCCATTTATCTGACAAATTTCAGTTACTTACAACTTCAATAATAGTTAACTAATTTACTCATTCTTATTAATAGTGTTAATAAAATGCTTATGGTAGAAAAATATTTTCACTAAATTTGGTAATGTCCACTTTTAATTATAATTATTATTTTATATATTCACCAGAAAATTCAATAACTATATCTAAACAATTCGTTTATCTTTTTTTTCATCCAGGAAACCTCTTCTAAAATTTAAAAAAAAAAAAATATATGTTTAACACATTTATTTTATCTAGCTCAAATATTACAGAAAATATAAATAACTGAAAAATGTCAGTAATAAATGGACCACAAAGTATAATAATTAGAAAATGATTGAATTAAATTTTGAAATTTTCATTATGCATAGGAGTTTAGTAGAAATGTTATTTTCAACACCTCAAAATGTTTAAAAAATTAATCTATTTTCCTTTTTTGATTTTTTCAACAAGTATATAACAATGTTCAATTATGTTACACAAACCTGACAGAAATTACTTTTAAATTGTTTGGGGGGAGATTTTTTGCTGTAAAATTCTGCAAAAATTTAAATATAAAAGGCAAACATTTAACAAATCATTCACCCATAGTGTTTCTTTTTGTTTTTTTTTTTTAACACTGCAGACAAAGTGGATGCTTGATGCTGCTCTGTCATTTTGATTTCATGTTTAAAAGAAATCTATTGTTTCAGCAACAGTTGTGTACACTTTAAAGTTCATTTAGAAAAATAAAATAACTGAAACAAATATTCTGAGAGGAGGAGGAGGAGGAGGAGAGTGAACTGGGTTTGTCATGCATGGCTATCAGGTGTTATGAATCATGTGCCTGTAGATAAGGAAACAAAATTCACACTGGTTTCAAACTGATCTGTTATAGATCAGTAAGAAATGACTAAGAAATGTTGAAAGAAAGACGGAAGGAGGGGGTGGGGGAGAAAGAGAAAGAAAGAAAGAAAGAAAAAAAGTGCAGCTGATCCCAAACACTGAAGAGTCTTGATGTTGCTTATAAAATCCAATATGGGATTAACTTGTAAACTGATTTCCCCTTTTCTAATGAACATACTTGAAAAATAATTCTCTATGCCTAACCCCCACTACTAAGAACAATATATCGCATTCTAAGTGTCCAAGGCTTTTTAAGCTAAAACCTTGCCCCATGCAAAATTGGATCTCAGCTCCAGTTTGGGCGGACAAAAATCACAGCCACAAATTGTACTACTTGGCTTTTGATTTTATATTACTTATATTGCCTTTTTACATTTAACCGCTTCGAACCACTTTCTGAAAGCAAAATGGACAGTAATAAATTCCCGCCGTTTAAACAATGTTTGCATTTCATAGTCTTAATTTCAACAATCAAAATCTGACTTGTAGAACTCTGCAAATAAACACCAACTTAAATATTGTCCTTTTCCGGCATTAATAAACTATTTTTATGAAAAAAAAAAAGCAGTATTTCTAAATTAAAAATTTGTACTTATTAGAATTTTGTTATTCAGAATGAATATTAATTGCAAGTCTTTCCATTTCAACGTCTTTGGGTGATAAGTCTGCTAAGGACAGCCTTTTAATGACTTAACTCGTTCCTTTCTAGATTTCTCTTTTAGCTCTGTTTTAAAAAAAAATAATTTAGTATAATCACTAAACCCAAGACTCTCCTTTAGGGAATTACCACCCTTGGACAAATGAAGAAGAAATGGCTAATTTTGCAAAGATTATAGAGTTTTTTTTTAAATATTGCACATTTTTGTGAAAACTGTCTTCAAAAGTAGAGTAATCAGATTGTTAGCTGCTTGTTTTTGTTTTAAATCAATCTTTGATTTTAAGCAACTAACAGCAATCAGTTACAAATTAAGACAATAGGAACTTCTGACTCAAAGGAAAAGCATTCAGTCTGAATAAATAAAACAAGTCATAAATTTCTGAAGATTTGATTTTAAAAGGTTATCGTAAACTAATTATAACCTAGTGGATATTTCCAACTAACTGAAACATTCAAAATATCTTTCCAGGCTTCCTTGGGATCAACAGCTAAGAGAAATCTTCCTCAAGCAACAATAAGTCAAACAAAATTGCTTATAACCGCAAAGTGTCTTTATTTTCTACACAAGGAATCTTATTAAGATCCTAGAAGTTCATTCAAACTAATCTACTCATCTTTGTTGTTTTTTTAATTCAATATTGTTTCATCAATTTTCACGTTTTCCAGGGCATATAGAAATTATCAAACTCAAATCAGGGAGTAATGATTACAAATAGAAATAAAAGAAAAAGAAAAAAAAAGAGGCAGAACCCAGACAAGAAAGTTGAGTAGATTAGGCTGAAGAAATTTCCAAGAGCTTAAAATTGATGGAGACATTACAAAACACATGAGCAAATTTACTGATAAACGATTACCTCTGGATATTAAGAGGAGTGGTATCTACCAAAATTGAGCTTTGCAAATGATTGCATACTGTTCATCCCATTTCAGTGTGTTTGTTGACTGCTTATGGCAAATATACCAATCACATACCCCTTACATTGCAACTTTTCATTTTTTTTTTTTTAATCCCTTGGACAAAGATTGGCTAAGAGGTCAGGATTTACAACCAAAGGGTTAATGGCAGGATTTTTTTCAAGTCTTCTCAGTCTTCAATATTTATGAGAAAAAAATATTTACATGTAAGATTTGATTTTCACTATGAAATCAATGCTATTAGATTATTTGTCATTAAATTCTCTCTATATATATATACATACTTATAGAAAACACACAAAGTTTTTAAAATTGGTGTTAGATGGCATTTTCAAATTGTCTGGAAAGTGCCCAATAAGAATTTTATTTAACTAAAAAAAGACTGCATGTAATTCAAGTCAGAGAGTGAGGACTTTTATTGCATTTTTTTTTCTAGACAAAAAGAATGAGTCTATCACTTGTCTTTAAATCTAACTTTACAATGTTCAATTTCCTGACCAAAAGGTTGAGGATAAAGACAAACTCACTGCTTAACAGTAAACAATCTGATAGTAGTATTTTTTTTATTGTAATAAATCAATGTGTGTGTGTGTGTGTGTGAGAGAGAGAGAGAATTTTTAGGGATGAGGAGTTCCTATTTACAGTCAAACTAATGTCCTCCTCTTTGTTTTTATTATCACAATGGTTACCTGGATTGACAAACACCTGAAGTAGGCCGGAGGGTACAATGGCTGAAACGTTGTGAGACTAAAAACAAAGATGAGGACATTAGTCTGACAGTAAATAATGTAAATAAATCACTTTTTGTCTGAATTTTAAACAATTCATCACCATTACTCAGTGATTGTTTTAGGACTAATAATGTCTTTGTTTTTATCACAATGTTTCAGCTCAATAATCAATAGTAAAATACATCATGTTAGCAGTATAGTTAGATTTAGTAAAATAAATGACTGGCCATTTACACTGCAAGAGTTGACAAGTGTTTTCAAAGTTTTAATGAAATCAAAAACAAAACAGAAGTGAGGGTTAGTGAAAAGTTTGAAGAGATTTGGCTACAAGTGAGCATTTTTTTTTTGTTTTTTTTTTTTTGAGAACTCCCAATCCTTTTTTTTCACTAACTTATCATTAATTAATTCTTATATATAGTTATTTTGCTATTATTTTAATTAAACAGAATTTAATATTTTTACCAGATAAGTTTGCTATAATTTATTTTAAAAGCTCTTTTCATCATCATCAGTGTTCATTTTTGTTCATGATTAACTTAGAAGCAGTCAATCTTCCTGTAATTTATTGAAATGAAAGTCACGGGTTTTAAATGTCACATGAGGATGATAAGAAAAGATAGCAATCAAAATATAGGTATTGTTATATTAAGTATAAATTAAATGACATCAAACAATAAATGCAGCCCAGTTGTAAGAGAAGTGGGCTATAAAAAAAATTATTAAAAAATCAGAATATAGATATTCCTATAGCTGATGTCAGGAAGGTGAAGCTCATTTTGTACATTTCACTTTGATAAAATTAGAAAACCAGAGCAAGTGAGACTCTGAGAACAGCACCTACAAAGTAACAAGCAGTGGCAACAAACTGCTTCAAGAGGAAAGGGGGCACTTTTGAAAAATGACCCTTCAAATGTATTTTAAGCAGCTTAAAATCCTTGGACATACCCAAATGGTTGACAGAATACCCTGTCAGACCAACAGAAAAAAAGTGAGTTAAATGCTACAGCTCTTCTGGCAGACAATGATTTTGAAACCAGATGAACTTAAAAAGTATCTACAGACAAATCTTTCACACTTCAAGATCAAAAGGAGTCAAAAAGAAAACCAATAATCTTTTAGAGTTACATGTTAATAAACATGTTGGTCTTGACAGGGTGGTACTCCATGGACTCATCTTAGTTCTTTGTAGGGTTGTATTAAAAATAATAAAAAACCTAATGAAAGCAACAACACTACATGATCAACCGTCAATCAACACAATCAACCATTACCATTGTAGATAGAGAAATAAAAAATGTTGTTAGTCAAGTAACAAAATTGCCTCCAGTAATACAGAAAATTTGGTCCAAGAAAAGGGACATCTGAAGAATATTCTATTTCACAGCTGATAATTCTTTGCTTAAATTTCAACACAATATTTACGCAATCAGTTAAAAATAAGTCTCAGTTTTTGCAATGAATTCCTTGACAAAGAGCAACTGAGATAACAGTAGAATTTCTAAGTAGAAGCTTTAAAGGAGGCAAATCTTTATTATTTGAAAACCAAGCTAAGAATTTATATTCACATTAACAAATTTTAAAGTTCAATACTTTCACCATTCTGAAGAATTTTTTAAGCTGAACTGAAAGGTTAATTTTTTTTTTTTTTACATTCTCAGTAAAAGTTTAATATTAGTTACTGATTCATTTACTTTCAAGTAGCATATATATATATTATAATATAATATATATAATATATATATATATATATATATATATATATATATATATATATATATATATAAAGTAATTAAAATTAATTTGATAAAACTTGTAACAAATAAAGTAGAATTTTAAAAAAAAAAAAAGAAAAAAAGAGAAAAGCAGTGAATATAAAATTCTTTTTATATGTTGTAAATGTTTAAGGAAAAAACTTTTAAAACCAAACTATGCCCTTAAACATTTGACAAGGAAAAATTGTGATTAAAGAAAAAAAAACACTTCTTTCATCTTAAACATTTCTTAAAGGAATATAAATGATTTATGGTTTGTTAAAGTGGCAGTAAATATGGCTTCTTAAAAACTGAATGTTAAACTACAGAATCTCTAAAACCATTTTCCCATGAATCTAGAAACATTGGTCTCAAGTAATGAGCTATATTATTGCCTGGCTGTGACCAAGTCACTTGGTTAAAAGAGAAAAACTACAAACATTCCTCATTAAGAAAAACATTTTGGAATGATTTAAGTAAAGGCCTTTTATATAATTTAATTAAAAGGAAATTAGAATAAAATTATATATATATATATATATATATATATATATATATATAAAAACAAAACATCATCCTCCTCATCATCATCATTTATAAGTTTTCTAAACATTATTTTATTCCTTACCCAACCCAATTTAGATTTATTACATTAGGTATAAATGCTGATAGTCAGCAGGATTTGGGCAAACATTAGCCTTCCAGATACCTCAATAGATTTTTTTTTTAATATTTTCATATACCCTCAAATAAAGTAATTAAATTGATGTCATATTTTGTACCCTTTAAAAATAGGAATTTTTATCAAATTTATCAATATCAAACTGGCTTGGGCTAAAGTTCATGTTTTGATCTGTTTATTCTCGAATTATCAGGTTACATGGCACATGTGGTTAACTCCACTAATTCCATCTAGAATAATTATGGAAATGTATGTTCATGGAATATGTGTGTGTCAACACCAGATGCAAAATGGCAAACATTAAACAAATACACTTGCCAATTTCCTATCTCCATGTTACTTGATATTTAGAGAACACAATTAAAAAATTAAAATAAAAATCAGAATCACAAATAAAATAATTCCAGCAAATCTAATAGCATCATCACATTTACCTGACACTTATACAAATAGCATCCTGGGAAATAGAAAATCTTACCCCTCCCTCCACACACCATTTAACAATATAAACTCCAATATACTAAATTAGTTAATAACAATTAAAAACAATTATTAACTCAACATTTATTTGGATAAAAGGTATTAAAGCATTTGCTAATTGGTAAAAATCATTGTTGACTTTAGAAAATTGTCTCAGAAATTTATAAAAAGAAAAATGATTCAATATCATTTAAATTGTAATTTACATACGAGTAGTTAAAAATAGAGAATAGAATTCTAATCACATTTTGTGTTAATGCAGTAAGGAAATCTGAATAAAGTTGACTAATTTTTCACATTAAATAAGCTCCTGTATAAAACATGTAGTTTTTCTATAAAACAAGGTTAAGCAAAAAGGTGGTCAAAAAAGACACAAGGAGAATATTGTTTTGTTAAATAAGAAGTAGCACAACAGCACAAAAAAAAAAAAAAAAAATTTATATCACTATTGATTTTTGTGATCTGAATAATTGACAGTCCTTTCAAATAATATTGAAGCAGGAAGGTATGTGATGAATGGAAGGAATGCAGTTGAAATGCCAAAATAAGACAATCAAATTTTGATTTAATAAAAGACACAGAAGCAATGTTGAGGTATGTAATATTTCTGATCATCATAAATCTTTCTGATAATCACAAATATTATGACAAAGCCATGCGAAAGAGAGAGAAAGAAAAAGAGGAGGGGGAGAGAGAGAAGAGGAGAGAGAGAAAAGAGGAGAGAGAGAGAGAGGACAATTCAAAGCAACAATAAAATCAGTTTTTTTATAAGGATCAACTATTTATGCTTACAAAATGATTTTGCAACAATTTTGTTGTATTTAAGCAAATAATGAGCACTTGACTGTTTCTGAAGTTCATTTTATTCATCCTCTTGTTTGATATGTAGAGATTTTTTGAGATTCAGCAGTGGTAAATTATATTTTTAAAGACAGAAGAGGGACAAGAAACAAAAAAGGACCCTTCCTTCACAAAGAACAAAAAAAAAAGTACAAAGAAATTCCATAAGAATAAAGAAAATGAAACTGGTTTTGTAGTCTGCAAGCAGCTGTGTGAATTTGCATTGCATTTCACACTTTATAAAAACTGTCTGATATTGGCTTCTTTGCCAAAGTTTTGGGCTAACAAAGAAGAGGATGAAGATGAACAGTTGACAAACTCAGAAACATAAGTACCTGCTGCACATCTGAGATGGCAAAATAAATTGTGCCCTTCATTCATCACAAAATTTCCTGTTGCTGTACAGAGAAAAAGAAACGAAAAGCTCCTTTTCTTTATTTATAATTGTAACAATTGGTTTGGGAGGAATTGATGCAGATTTGCAACAGATGGTAGCAACTTCATCCAGAAAGAAGAGGAGGTAGTGAAAAAGAAATACATTCAGCAAAAGAGTGGAAAACAAGAAAATGAAAGAAAGAGAAAAAGAGTGATTGGATTTTTAATTCATGTCTCTAAAAGTGTACAGAAATACTTCTGAGAAATTGCCATTTATTCTAACAAAAATTAAAAAAGAAGATAAAAGAAAAAAAAAGAAAAAAAAAAGAATTTTTAAAAAATTATGAAGATCAATGAAATCAGGCAAAAATTGAAATTTGTAAGCATAAGAATTTCGTTATATACAAATAGCCACTTGGAATTATTTAAGCCATTGTCTAATTTTTATTTTTATTTTTTTAAGATAATTCTTAGAGCAATTTTTTTTTTTGTATTTAATAATTTGAAGACTAAAAATTAAAGATATAAGCAGGAAACCAATGAATTCTATTTTTCTTTCTTTTTTGTCAAAAATGTTTGATAATTCTAATGCCTTTAGAAATAAAATTTTTAATTATTAAAAAAATATTAGCAGATCAGAAAGGCTAATAGCAAAGCTGTAAGTTTGAGAGTTGCAACAAGTGCAGACAAACTGATTTTAAAACACTGTTGTGAACTTATTGCTTGGTGCAAGCTATCAATAAAATTAGTTTCAAAACAACAGAAAAAGAGACAGAAAAATATCAAAAACCAGATGCAGCAATTCATTGGGATTGTAGCATTTCAAACCTTTCATGACTAAGCTAGCCAGCTTCTAGCCAGGCAATAATGGTTTGGGCTTTAGTTTTGTTGCTTTTTAAATTAATGATTTAATTAACAGTAAACAATTGATAGGGAAGGGTCATTGCTCTCTTCACACATCAAGCTTGTACTGAAACAGCCAAAAGTACTTACATACACTGTCACACAACCAAAACTAGTATTTATAAGATGAAAACAAATATATTGTATCAGTTTCATGAGCACCAGATATAGCACCAAAAACTAGATCATATATAAAGGAATAGGGAGCAAAAATTATTTCGTTTTTTTCTCTTAAGAAAAAAAAAAATAGCAAGAAACCAGAAAATATAGAGGTCAAATAACAATCAATCACACATGTATTTTGCAAGACGACATAAACTGCATGTTATCTTTATACAGTCATTTCAGAATAACATTGACAGTCAAGTAAATATAACTGAAGGTTAATATTATGTTAATGAATTTTCATGAAATATAAACATTTAGAGCAAAAATTTATGAAAATCATATTTTAAGCAGTAACTAAGTTCTATAGAAAAAAAAAAAAAAAATCAATGAAAAATTCTAAAATATAAACCAATCCCAGATCCTCAATCACAAACCTTTCGCCATCAGAATATATTTCTTTGAATCTTAAAATACCTGAAAATGGACATTATGTTTAGAAATATTTGTCATTGGGCACTTCAAGTCATTTCCTTGTAGCATAAAAATATGTCCTGGAATCTGGTTTCTAAAGAATATAGCCTAGCAAATGATGATAATGTTAATGATAACAGTTGCCAAAAATTATCAAATATTTCAATGAATTTAGTTTAGATCTTTCTTTTTTTTCCTTTTTTTTTTTTTCAACTGACCCTAGTAAAAAAAAATAAATTAAAAAACGTATGGTAACAATTGAGTATGAAAGTCTGTAAAGAATTCCCATAAGAACAAGAAAGAGGACAGTGTAGCAAGCATCAAGTGAATAAGTGAGTACATGCAATTAATGATTTAATATCAAATGATAAATGAATTGACATGTCCATGCTCTTTTGGCGAAGAGGAATTATAAGGGTGGATATGTTTGTGTGTGCACAGCACAAAGTTGAGATGTGTTGTGTGCAGATGTACATGCAATGTGAAAATGCCCATTTCATGTGGATATGTGAACAAATTCTATAAAAAAAAAAAAAAAAAAAAGAAAGAAAAAGGAAAAGGAAAAAAAGAAAGAAAGAAAAAGGAAAAAAAAAGTGAGAGAAAGAGAGAAACAAGATCTTATGTGAATGAAGACAGTAAGGAAAAGATGAATGAAAAACAACATCTATCCATATCCCCACCACTCCCACCCCATAGATATATAAAAATCTGAAAGACATTTTCAGGCTATCATTTGCCAAAATAGTCAAATGTTTACATTAGCCTTATTGATAGATGTGTACACTAGATAAAAACACTATGTAAACAATGTGCTGAACATTTTTCCACCCCAAACATTCCTGACTGGAGAAAAGGAAAAAGAAAAACTAACAAATTTCAATGAATATAGATATATTTTAAAAAATAATTAGATGTAAGTACCTGTAAGTATACCTTATATTCAGTCAAAAACTATTAATTTATATTTGAAGTTAAACATTTATATAGATAACAAGTTTAAACAAGAATTGTGTTTTTATGTGTGTGTCTGTGTGGGAGGGCTAAATATTCCTGAATTGGGGGAGGGGCATTTTTTGTTATTCCTCATTAATACCAAGGTTAATATGGACATTTTCAGTGAATAATAATAATCATCATTATCATCATCATCATCCAAATAGAACAGCCATGATTATTGCAAAATGAAACAACAACCAATTAGACTGCATATTTGAGCTAAGTAGTGAACAAATGGCAAGTATACTTAAAAATACACTAAATATAAAATATGTAGTATTTTACAGTTTGGATTTTTAAAATGAGCTCGTTGTGTTTAGAAACACATTTATTAGCCTTGCTAATAATAGGAAGATGATGAATGGTCACAGACTTAACAATATTTACAACTTTTTAAAACTAAATAAATTAAAAGGTTGGTTATCATTTAGCATATTAATTCCAAATCTACAAACATTAATTGTATAGGAATTAATAAATAAAAGTATCAAAAAGAATCCCTATAAAATTATGAGAAGAGACTTGAAGATGAAGAGTCACTTGACATCATAAAGTTTGTTTATTTTGAACGCACCTACATCTGTTTGTATATAATAATTTGCATAAAGAGCTTAATGAAGCTCAAAAATCACCACCAAATGAAAATTCAGAGACTTGCCAAGTGAAGCTTAGAGTAAATTTTCAAATGAAAGTACAGTTTCAGTTTGAGGATTGGGTGCAATAGGAATAGTAAATGTCTAGCATTCAAAGTTGATTTCAAAGAAATGACTTCAATGCTTTATACTGGCTTTTAGCAATCAAAATAAGTTTAAATGTAAATTAAAAGCATTTTTTAATTATCCTTCTTGTTAAATTATCCTCTGTTAAATTACTTTATAGTAATTATGCTGTGGCTTTGTCCATCTAGTATCAGATAAGGAAAAGTATTTTTTTAATGTATCTTTAGATTGAACTGAAAAATTAATCACAAAGTCTAATCAGCATTTCCACACGAACAGAGCAGCTAAATATAGATCCAACTGTCACATGCAATAACAAATTCTTTTTCAATCTATTCAGATAATTAAGTTGGAAGAGAGAGTGAGAGAGAGTCACATTTGCAACAATAAAATATTATGCTCATCTGATACCAATATTTGAGAAGCTACACCATAGAAATCTCAGAGACATCACCATAAAGCTATTTCTCTTTCAACAAACTGTATTTTTAAGTCCAGATGGCTGCAGAACACTTAAAACACAACTTTTTTTCTTTTTTTTTTTTTCTTTT
Organism: Acanthosepion esculentum; assembly: GCA_964036315.1. Lineage (NCBI taxonomy): Eukaryota > Metazoa > Mollusca > Cephalopoda > Sepiida > Sepiidae > Acanthosepion > Acanthosepion esculentum. The sequence continues at coordinate 54,645,201 of OZ038512.1, read as the reverse complement.
TTGTCAGCAGCTTTTTGAATTCTACATGATTGGATGGAATAGAAATCTTTCAGCAGAAATATTTAAATCCTTTAGTTTTTTTTTTGTTTTGTTTTTAATAAATTAAATATTCATTAAAGCTGGGTTAAAATTTATTTTCTATGCACAGATTAAAAAAAACTGAAAAAATGGGAGAATTTTCTGGGCAGCTATTTTGCCTCCATATTACATTGGAATTAATACTATGAATTATAGATTAGAAGAGACCACCAGATATTATAAGAGAGTCACAAACTCAATATTTTTTCATTTTTTTTCTTTACTGTTTTTATTTCTCCTTTTATGAAATAAAAGTATAGGAGAATTACAGAAAAAAATTACATGTAAACAAAATTTCCAAATTTAAAAGAAAGAAAGAAAGAAAGAAAATCAAATAATTAAAAAAAAAAATCCTAATACTGCACTGCACCCCCCCATCAAATTTCTTTCACACAAAAATATAATAGATATCATTTCATAATCTGGTAACAGATATTTACAAGTGGTCAAAATTTTCCAAGTAATAATAAAAGAAATTAAATGTAATAAAAGAGACTATTTGAAAGGTATGTGTGTACTCAAACATGACAGATTTTGCATGTAATGGTCAAATAGATTGTAGAAAGGGAATCTTTAAAAATGGTCCAGTAATATAAAAAAAGAAAAAGAATTTTTGAAAGCTTATTCTGCTGACATTTCTCTTATTAATAAATGGGTATGTTTTTTAAGAATTCTTCAAAACAAATGTGAATTTAATACAGATAATATCTAAATCTTTCTCAGTGAGACTAAATAACTAAAAATGCAACCAAAATAAATAAAATGAGAAAAAAAATTTTTTTAAAATAAATAATTAAATAATATAACAATTTTGAGAATTGCTAAGTTGCCACCCCCCTCTGGTATTCCAAACATATTCAGATGGTTTCAGATGCCAACTGGTTTAAATGTTGCCATCTTACAATGGTTTAAAGAGTTATTTCCACTTGCCAACTGTGAGAGACTAAATGTTTCATAGGTTGTGCTACAATTCACACCTCAAAATTATGTACAGGAGCTTCTTCCATGTCTGAATCTGATTCACTGTCAGAAGAATCGGAATTCCGTTTGTCATCTTCATCTTCCTCTTCCTCCTCCTCTTCTTCTTCCTCTTCCTCCTCCTCCTCCCCTTCACTCTCACTGTCAGATTTTTCCTTGGCCATCAGGGGAGATGCACTTAGTTCAGAATGTAATTTGGCTTGTGGACTTGTACTTCCACTTGGCATATTACTGCAAAAGAAGAAAAAGAAAAACAAAACAGTCAGTGCGATAAAAACTGAAGGGTTAACAAAACAAAAAATGGTACACTGAATGTAAACTTCATTAAAATCATATATAGATAATCCATTGAAAATCTTTTTTTATATAATTATGTTTGAATTCATCATCTGAATAGAAGCAGTCTTTAAAACATTTTAAGTTAATTCAGTGAACCTTTGAAGCAGTTACAACGGCTACCTGTAATTTAATAGAATCAGTTAAACTTAATTCCCAGGTAACCAGTGTAACAGCTACAAAGGTCCACTGATTTAACTTAAAACAAATTTTTCTAAACTAACACAAAACTACAATAGTTGCGCAATCAGTGAGGACTAAACTTCTAGCACTCCATTACATGTGTTAATTGCCCATTATGAAGTGAAAAAAAAGACATTAAAAATATTTGTCTTACTGTATTCAACTAAAAAATAAATAAAAAATATAATAATCATGATTAAAATTCAAAAAATTAGGTTTTAAATGATACCAGATGGATTTCTTCTGAAATCTTTGGTGACACTATAAAGATTGACTCTTTTGGAGATTTTATTTATTTACTTAGCTCAATTTAAATCTTATTCACTGCACACACAAAGAAAATTCTTTTATTTTTCTCATTTTTGCATTGCTCAACAAGATATTCACAGTAGAGGATTGAATAGAGAGGCAATATATTTCTTCAGGTCAATGTCTAGATTATTCAACATTCAACCAATGAAATTCAAAAAATGGTGAGGGATGGAGAAAGCCAAGAATGTCACCAAACACCATAATTCTAACCATTTTATATACTCCATCATATAACATTATTTTAGAGTGACCAAGTATACTGTAGATGTTTAGGTTTTGAAAATTATTGATCTGCATTTCCTTTGCCTGAACTAACTGAAATAAAATATTAAAATAAACAGTGATCCATTATGTCACAAATGAACCTAACCAAATCATTAAAAAAATAAGAGAAAAAACAAATAAGTTAGAAACATCAGTGTAAAAAATGAACAAGAATATTTTAAAATGAAATTCTTTTCTTCAATGCAAATGAGTTGCTCATCAATTTCAGATACTCTTAACCAAAAGAAGAAATTTCCATGCAAATCTTGCCCTACTTGTTACCTAACATTTTTAGAAATGCTACATGGAAATGACAAACAATCCATATATTTTAACTATCCCATTAGCTTTGATAGCAGGAGTAGAAACTACTGAGAGATTTTTTATTTATCTTTAGAGAGCTATTTAAAATCATAAGAAAATAAGTCCAGACTTGTCATAGAAATGTAAAGAATAAAGACAATATCTATTGCTTAGACAGTTGTTTCTCTTTTATCAAAATGACAGATCAGCATCACTAGTTTTTTTTAATGCTTTCAGCACATTTTAAACAGAGATCGAGAAAACTGGTTACTTTCATGATGATAATAGAAAAACAGGTTTACAAACAACTATTGAATCATGTTCAATATTAATGGTTTTCCGTTCAGGGTTTTCTAATTCCAGTTCATCTTTTTTTTTTTTTTAAATCTCATTCGAAAGGTTGATGAAAGCATCAAAATCAAATTATCTCATGACCTAGCATATGATTGGAGCAAAATACAGGGCATTTTTTTTTCTCTCAGGGAAACGGAGATTATTTGGTGGCACCCAGTTCCTCTTTAAGTAACCATTAACAGGTGGCACTGTTACATGGCACAAGCAGTAGGGAATAATCCCTGACTTGACTTATTAGGACAGATGGATTGTTCACCTTTTCCCAAAACTATTACTTCAAAGTGAACACATCTACCTTTGAAGTTTGAGATAAAGTATTTCTAATAGTTTATAGATATTTTTATTGCTGTTTTCAGTTGTTTTTAACAATGATTTTGTTGATAGATTAAATGTTTTTGTATTTCTTATTTGAAGTTTTGAAATTAAGTATCTTCATTATTCCATTGATTTTTTTTCACAACATTGTCTTTATCTTCATTGTTTTCAACACATTTCATTTGTGGTCTTCCTCAGGGTTATCATTCATCTGACTCTTTAGAAATTGCATAATACTTTTTTATGTTCAAAATTAGAAAGCCAAAATCCAAAACAGTTACATGATTGAGTATTACAGTTTTGTGTTAGTAGTGTTAAATGAGAACAGGTGAGACTGGAAGAACCCCATCAATTCTTATCAAGGAATCAGCCTTTTTCTTGACCTCCATTGTAGTTGGGAAGAAGAAAAAAGTACTAAGCAACTTCCAAAGACCACCAGATGCAACATACATCTTATGAAAACCAAAAAATATACTGACCAAAATGTTAAAAAAAAAAAAAAAATGAAGACAATAATGTAAAAAAAAAAAAAAAATTTAATAGATTATATTAATGTTGTTATTTTGCATGGGTGTTGTTAAGAAAAGCAGATGTCCAGATTTTACTATAGCTTGTCCCATTAGTGCACTCATTAACTAAGTCACATGAGAATAAGAGAAAGAGGATAATGTAAGTAAAATTTCTCTCACATAGGAAAGTTTTATCATTATTTTTAATGAACACTAAAATCATATTAGCACATGCTACATAGCTTAACATGTAGAGACCTTATTTTACAACTGAATTTTTCCTGAATTACTTCTTGGGAAAGATAGTGAATTGGTTTCCTGTTGACTTCTGCATAGTTTGAATTCAAAGTTGTCCTTCTAGACTAGTTGCTAACCAAGTTTCAATCAGTTATGTGCCATGCATGATACATGCATAGGCGATCATGTATCTTTTGATGCATGACTGACGAGGCAGATTTTTTCCCCACAGTAGGTTGCCATTTCTTTCTGCAATAGACTAGTTGCCATCCAAGGCTATAGAACCTGGCTGTCCTGCTATTTACCCATAGCTGGGGGGGAGAAAAGGATTCATAGCTTTCCCAAGGGTATTAGCATGTAAGTGAATGTAATGGATGAGACTGGAACTCAAACCCAGCTCTCTGATTCCTCAATGTGAGCCACAATCCATTACTCCACCATGATTTTATCCATAGCTGGTAGTGAGTGATAAGATTCATGGTTTCTTCATGGACATTAACACAAAGTGAATGCAACAGACTAAGCCAAAACTCAGCTTGCAGATTCCATTTTGCACTGATAACCATTACACTACAAAATTTACAAAAAGAGAAAAAGAATATGTGAAAAGCCTGAACTGCCTACTTTATTTTAAACAAAGAAAGCATTAAAGACTAAACAGATAAAGTTTACTTTTTTTTTTTGAAATCAGTAAAGGACATTTTCCCCACAAATAAACAAATTGCATCTGAAGATTTGATTTTAGTTATTAGTTCAATATTCAATATATTCAAGGTTTTCTTTATTTCTTCCAGAAATATTCAGAAGAATATCAAATTTTTCTTGGAAAACTACAATAAATATTGAACTTTTTTTATTAAAAAATGTGGCTATTTAATTATTGTTGGAAAAAATATAAAAGGAATCTGAAATTTTAAAACTTAAAGTTTTCAAAATAGGCAAAGTTTAAAAAAGTTTAAATGTCTGTAAGAATGAAAAAGAAAAAGAAAAGATATTCACCATTAAAGAAGTTTAAATGCTGATCAAACCACAAATTTAATTTGATTGTATATTTTATGTCAGGTTTTTGTATGCATGTAAATTTTCTTCTCATAACAAACACTGCTAGGTACTGAATGACAAAGTTTAATGCACAAAAAATATGGGGTAGAGGTTACTTATTACTTTAGATATAACAATTGCTTGATCAAATTTGCATTGCAACATTTGCTTCACAAACTTAGAAAATGCATATTGATTTAAAATGCTACCAATTATACACAATCTATTAGGCCTGTGCAAAACTTCCCAGCATTTTTATTAAAATTAGTTATTACTAACTAGTACATATATTTATCAAACATCAGCTTGAACTTTAATGTTTTTATGCCGTTGTTCCAGTTTTCCAATTCTATCATTCTTAAACAACTGGTACTGACACAGTTATCAATAAAATTTTGAACAATGAAGACATCTTTAAATTTTTTACAAGAAATGCTTCATTGATCAAAATAGTTCTGATAGTCCCAACTCTGGTGAATGTGTGAAGAAGAATTTCTCATCAAAACTCCATTTGGGCTGACAAAGCAAGGAGAACAAGCACTCCAGACAGTAGTATAATTCTGCGTTCTTCATCTTGTAAAATGGTCATATTTTTTTCAACTGTGGTACAAAAACTTTGAACGAGAAGACTGTAACACTTTACTATAAATTTCACCTGGCTTCAGAAATTCTTTCAGACTGATATGCAAAAAATAATGGTATCCAGTATCATGTAGGACAATACCTGTCTATCCAGATGAAGTGCAATGACTTGATGTAGCATCAATTTCACAAGTCCCTGAAAGATCTCTGGAGAGATGTTGAGCCATGCTGTCTTGATAGCTGTTCCCAGCTCCGTGACATTTGTTAGTGTAAGATCTTGCATATGAATAGATTTTGCCAACATATCTCATAAATGCTCAATTGGAGCCATATTCTGTGAACATGCTGGCACACAGCAGAAATTTCCAGAACGCTTTTCAAATATTTTTATCCTACTGGGATAACCCATTGTTGCTGGGGTATATGCAGCCCACAAATGAGTGCAAATAGTTACAAAGCAATGCAACATAGTGAACACCAATGACACGGTTAAGCAAACCAGTGGACCCAACTCATGCTGCAGGAATATGTTCCACACCATTATGGAGCTACGACAAGCTTGCCTTGTTGACAACTGGGGCCCATGGAGTCTGCACCACACCTAAATCTGTCTAGTGTCACAGGAGAGCTCTGATGGATAATCCATGGAAACTAATGAATGTCGAATGGATATGCTGGATATGCATTTGGTACCTACTGAATTTGACATTGATGTGATTTGTGCCAGTGTCACTTGTTCTTTATCACAGACAATTCTTATCAGATGCCTCTGGTCATAATTATTAAGGACTTGCGGTTGGTCATTGCACTGTTCTTAATGCCTTCTATTAGATATTTCTGGTATACACATGATGCTATAAATCGAAGGATGTTAAGTGTCCCCACAATTTCAGAAATGGAATATCCCATCTGTCTAGCACTTACTATTATGTTGCTTTGTCATGAGAATCACTGAATGTTAAGATCACAATTGATATGAATCTGAAAGTGTTTACGACACCACCAAACATTATCTTAAAAAACTGCCATTCCATGACATTTTGCTTGTCAATGTATATTAAGTACCTCCACTAATTCGCTGAGAAAAGAGCATAATATGATGAAAAAAAAAAAAAAAAAAAAAAAAAAAAGGTTGATAAAAAACAAAGTTATATCTTTGTTATTAAGAGGAAAGATTAAAAGATTTTTTTATTATTTAGTTATATTTTTTAATCCTTTTTAGAATATTTGAAATTTTGGTTAAAAATCTTGTTTTTCTTGCATCAGCAGGCTGACTATAAATTAGCATAACAAATTTTAGCATCTTTTTTGTGGTGGGTAAAAAAAATAAAAAATAAAAAAAAATTCTTGCATAAATCAAATAATTGCCAGATTTGAATGAAACTTTCAGGACTTATTCACAAATTAAATTATTTTAGAATTTTTTTCTTTCTTTTTTTTATATATTATTCCCCACTTAATTTTATGGAATTTTGAGAAATTAAATTCTATAAAGCTCAATGTTTATATTAATTAAAAGCAGAACTCCTTGGAGAACTTAAATCATCAATTTTTTGTAAAACCACCACCACCACCACCACCAGTTACCAAAAACCTGCTCTGAATCATAAAATAAAAAAGGCAATAAGATTAAGGCATTAAGTAGAAAAGCTTTTATAAGTAAGATATATTAAGAACACTATTGTGTTAAGAAAAACAAATCTTTTCAATGAATAGTGTAATGTACTTTTACAAGAATTAATTTCATTTTAAAATTTTTTAATTAGAATAATTTAAAGTTTTAAATCTTTCAAAATTCTGTATTAATATGTAATGGTTAGGTGATATTGTTATTAATTAAACTTATATTTACCAATTATAAATTGAAAAGCTTATTACAATTTAGCAACCCCAGTATTTTAAAAAGAATTTTTAATTTTTTGCATGTGTATAAACATGCAGATTTTTGTAGATACAGTTGTTCATATGACATTGTCAGTAAATAATAAATTTAAAATCGAAGTATCTATTGAATAAAACATTAGATTACAGAGAATATTTTCCTAATTTTTTAAGATTTCTGAGTACTTAAAAAATTATATAAAAAAGGTGCTCAGGTTATATTCTTCAATTATTTTTTACAGATATAGCCAGTATAGAAAAATATTAGATAAGCTTCCATCTGTCATTCAAGATGACAATGTGCTAATGCCTTAAATAAACAGCTACCGCTAAAAAAAGGATTTGTACAATATTTTAAAGTTAAAGTAACTAATATTTGTTTCAAATCATATTAATTAAACTTTAAATCAGATAATCTTCCTCAAAAGATTCAGAAAAGTATATTTTATTTTCTGGAAGATTTTTTTTTTAATAAAGAAATAAATTATATTGTGATAAACAAGTGCTAAAAACAGTGATATTTCTTCTTTGTTTATTTTTTTTTAATGCAAAAAACGAAGGAAACTCCTTCCAGTCAATTTAGTTTTGAAATACAGCAAAGTATTTTGCTTATTGGAAATATAAAATTTATGAGCTTGAAATAAAAACTAAAATAAAAGTTTCTAGAAAGATTTTTTATTTTTAAAAAATTAATTTTAAACTTTAGATATCATGAACCTGTGAAGGTACTTAATATAGTCTGGTTTTATATTCTGCTTTTCGGATTATCATAGTGAACTCACTTTTCATATCCAATTTTCTACAAAAAATATTTTTTTCATAAGTGTAAAATGCAGGTAAGTGAGATGCCATCCAATGCTTAGCTCTGATAATTTACATGAAAAACTTTTTCTTGTGTTTTTTTTTTAATCTTCTCTATCCTTTGCAAACACTTCACAACTGTTGAGAGATCAATACCAATTTCTTTGTCCAATTTCAATACCAATTGAATGGGAACATCATTTAAAAAAGCTTGCAAATCACCACTTCCAAATTTTTATGATTTCCTGTTTTGGGGTTTTTCCTCCAAATCAAATTTGCCTTTTTTGGACTTGCTAAATCATTCACAACATGTATTGAACCATTTCCACAGACTTCATCAATCATTATATTCACTTCTGCTGCCATCTTGCCTAACTTGAAAAAAAACATACTGTGTCATAATATGTATCCTGTCTGTTGCCATATTTTTTTATCTTTTACTCAATGTAGGATAAATAAACATTGAATATGGAACATTCAAAATGATTTAAAACATTATGCTTGGAACTTTTGCACACCAAATATTTATTCCAATATTTGAAAGAAAAGAAAAAGTGATGACTGTATTATTATATAAGGAATTTAATTTTACTTACTAAAAAGAAATTAAAGAGTGAGAATCACAAGAAATGTGAAATGTAAATCCATTATTCAATTAACATTCTAATTGCAGAAAAAAACAAAAAACAAAAAAAAAAAAAAACTATTTTCTAAATTGATCTGTTATTATATCTGATTTAATTAAAAACAACTTTTCTTTAGTCATAATATATTTTTTAATTTACCAATTACCCAACAATTATAGTTCAAGATTTAACCTTTTAAATGATTTAAAATACTGTTTTCATATTTTATTATTTCAATTTCACTTAAAAAAAGAAAAATCAAATTCTAATCTTCAGTTAGATAAGTGTTAAATCAAAAGCGACAAATGAAATGAACCAAATAGTAAAAGTGAAATATAAACATTTTTACTTGCTGTCATTTTAAAAAGAACCTTGTTTTTGCCTTAAGTCATTAAACAAGAAATAAATTTGTATTTAAAAAACCCTTACCAAGTTATCCCACCATTAAGTAATGGTTAGCAAGAAAGCCCAGTAGACTAATTTTACTAACAGGGTTTACCAACACTATTTACATTATTCAGACTATTATCCTCATCTTTGTTGCCATATTTATCACAATGTTTTGGCCAATGTATGCTCCAGCCTTCTTCAGGTGGTTGGAATGTCGAACTGAACACTTTATTTTGCTCGCTGAAGGATCTCAGAAATATAGACAGATACTGAGGGTTTTCTAACTAATCTAGTCTTAGAAAATAACTTGAAGACCTCTTAGCACAACAGAGTTGAAAGATTGGACTTTGATAAATTAAATATTTTGAATTTCATTGATTTAGAAAAAAAAACTATGCTATGAATAAATAGATAATGACCGATTATTTAACTATACAACTGGCATCTAAAATCTTCCTAAGTCATCATAATTGACACATGGTAAATTGGTACTGAAACTGAGAAAACTGACAGAATCAATACAATGTTCTATGATACATATATATTTTTAATTTTCAGCTACAGTTGAACTTGTGAGTCTGAATTTTAGATTTCATTGCCCACACCCACTCCAGAAAACCTACTTGCCAGCATTATTTTCATTTAGCATAGATTTAATTAAAGTGTGAATCTTTGTAGAAAAATATATTCTTTGTTTGTATGTTTGTGTTTCGATTGATATTAATTTCTTTGGGGAATTAACTTTTTTTTTAAAGTTTTTAATGCAGATTTATTTTATAATTTAAAGATTGTTAAACTGAATCCTTACTTTGTGTCTTTTAAAAAAATAATACCTTATTTTTGTTAGTTCATAATTTTAAAGCATGCTACCTTAGATTCCCTATTTTAAAATTATCAACCAGTTTGCATAAATGTGGACACAAAATCAGGGTGCAGTTTAGCAGTATATTTCTATTATAAATTTGAACATCCAATATCATATTGGACAGTCAGGATCCAGTCTGTTATTAAACATATATTGTAAACCAAACCCCATTCATTTTAAAACTTATTTGCTCACTTTCACTTTAAAACTTAAAATTTAACAGGTCCCCCAATGAAAAAAGTTCAGTTTGATTAAAAAAAAATACTATACCAGAAAAATATTAATTCCAGCTTAACCAACACCATATCTTATTTTTTTTTTTATATCACTTTGTATAAAATATAAGAAAAAAATTATGGTTTTGTATACATGGAATTTTAAAACTAAGTTTTTCTTTTAATTAATCTGCTTGAATATCCTCTAGTGAAGCAATTCCAAAATAGCCAGTTTAATGAAACAAGTGGATGTTTATGCAGAGCAAATTTTAATTCCAACCTTCTCTCTATTTTATTCAAGTTCTTTTATTAATTTTGAATCTCTTTCTGCATTTATTTTAAAATATTTTCTTGATTATTTTTTCTTGCAATATCTTATTTAATTTGATCTTTTTATAAACAACTGCAGAATAATGTGACCAATTTTCCACAGAATCACAAATCTGAAACAGAACCTAAGTTTTCATGTAGTTTTCAATAATAAACAAATTGATCATTTGATACTTTTTTAGATTAATTTTTTTTTTTTTTAAAATCTAACAGCTATCTACAATTTAGTTATAAAAAAAATAACATGCTTTAACAAATACACAGATGAAAAAGTTATGTCAAAATTTGTTTTTATGAATATTGATTTTTCAAGATGCAAAAAAAGAAAAAAAAAAAAAGAAAAAGTTTTTGCATTAATTACATTTTTAAAATAATTGTCCATTCATTTTTTCCTAGCTCAATGCAGACCTACTTTTAATTATTTTTAAAAATTTTTCAAGAAACTGGAGAGTTTTGTAGTTTATTATGAAAATGGACACAAGAGAATAGACAAATCAGGTAATATTTGTTGGTGCAGAAATTGGAAAATAATACATTTCCCACATAAAAAAAAATTAACTTTTTCTTTCAAACATTTGTTCATCAGGACTCTTTAGTTTACATTAATTTCTTCTACAGAAATTTGACTTTCACAAAATTTACATCATTCTAAACATCATGTAACCTTATTTGTTAAATTTGAATTGTATTCATTTTGCCTACCTCTACCAATTTCTATGCCAACACCCATTACCCGATTCATCTTTCCTCCCATGTCCACTTTAGCAATAAACTATGATCTACTGCAAAGCTATCTTGTGTCTTATACACTACTTCACATTGATTTGCAATTGTATCACATTTACCATTGTAAAATTTTTAAAGAAGAAAGAAAAAAAAGATTCCTTTAATAACATATTGTCAATTATTTCCCAAAATATACATAGAGTACATTTTCTAATTTTAAGAGATTTCATGCTTTTTTATTTTTACATCTAAACCATTTCTGTGTCTGATGTGAATAAGCAACACATTGTCAAGATGGATGAATGTGGATCACCTCAAAAAGTTGGATTTGCTACTCTAAAAAAAAAAAAAAAAAAGAAAAAAAAAGGGGGTCGAGGAGAGGTGTGTGGGGGGGTGATTCGAGTATCTAAAATTAGTGCTAGCAAAAAGCATCAGTTGTATTGCAAATTATGACTATAATATTGGTATTCTTACGGTTGACACAATCAAAGAATATGTAAAATCAAAAACCCATTTAGCAAAAAAAAAAAAAAAAAAAAAAAAAAGTCTCTAAAAATTCATCTGCATTAAAACAGAAGACAGTTACAATTTTGTTGAGGTCTAAAGAGAAACTGGAGGATTTTGTCCTTGATTTTTAAAATTTTTTTTTTAATTGCACTTTGACATCCTCCTACAAAAAATTGACGCCATTAGGCCATTTATATTAAAGCTGAAGAAAGAAGGTGCTGTTATCCCAAATATTAAGTGTGTTAAGCAACATCATCTGCCCAAATTGTTTGTCATGTTACTGTCCTGAAAGCCAAGCTGCCAATGAAACTGTCAAAATTACCGACTGTCCTGACAGCATTTTGAATGTGATTGCAAAGCATTCATTGGAAGTCATTTCTTATTGATATTTTAATCATGACTGAATGCAACCATCAAATTATAAGTCAAATCTGCATTTGGTGTGTAACTCATGTTGATATTACTTTTCAGTATATCATTACATTTATATCAGATTTATCAGCCTATTGTAAAAAGGCTCATAGGATGAGTAGTGTCATCAAATGTGTTGACTAACAGTTACCATGTGTTATGCTTCGTAGTATACATTTTAAATCTTATTGGTGAAGTATTCTTACATTGATCAGCATTTGATAATGCCCAGCTTACTGCTTTCATCAAGTCAGCCATTTTAAAAAGCCTAGCAGAAAATAGTGATACTTGAAATGGCTTGAAGGCTTGTTGCCTAAGCAACTAGTGAAGATGACCACTGTGCTGGTAAAAAACCAAATGAAATTCATGGTTTAATGCAGCCAAATATCACTCATCATACATGCAATTTTATGAACAATTCTTTCATCAGGAAAAAAGCCATGGCCTGGCAGTAGACAGGATTCTGGAGTCAACTACACCATATATCCAACCATAGTTGGTACCTCAATCTAAATTTTATTGATAAGAATTGCACCCATTTAATGACGATTTCCTTTTTAGTTCATCAAAACTAAGTTACTATTTGCATATATTGTGTACAACATAATGGAAAATGTAAAACTCGTGTATTAAAAATAGCATTTGATCCCTAAGCTGACTGTCTCCTGTTTGAACCAGAAAATTTAAAAGAATTTTTTTTTTATATCACTTTCAAAACTCCCCTTAATTTATTTTTAGGCAACTATTTGTTCTTAAAGGAATTTCTCATTAAAATTCTACCTAAAAAATAATTATGCACTGCAACATTTCATTTTTTTATGATTGACTCATGTTAGGCTTTTTAATTTTTACATGTAATGTTTCAATTTCTAATGAAGATATCTGCTATCAAACTTTGAATTTTGCTTCTGTTTCATGGTTTTAATAATAATGATAAGAGTAGCATACTTTATTATAATATCCACATGAAGTATAATAAAAATGGAATTTACAAAAAGTGAATACAAAATTAAGGAAAATTTGAAATGGAAAAATTGGTCCCCTTAATAGAATTCTATCCTTTATTTTATGTGTGTATGTCTAAACACATGTGGCTAAAATTCCTTGAAAATGCAATTAATATTTCATAGATTGTACTGTTTTAGACAACTGAACATCACTGTTAATGGTAAACATTTGCTAACAATGAAACAAATCTCCTGACATGACTACCCCTTTTTCAATCACAGCTATTCTGCAACTTGAATATCTTTATTAATGTTTACTCTTTAATTTCAACCTGCCATAATTGTTTTGGGTAAATAGTCAGCTAAAAGTAAAGGTGCCTTAAGTATATAAACTCCTGACTTGATGATCTATTTGGATAAGTAGCCTTATTACAACATCTCTCACAGTTGTGGTGGTCACAAAATATAGTTTCAAATCTGAGTGAGTTAGAAACTTGAACAATTTAAGTGTCCACTTTCGGTGGAAAGATGTCCAAATGAAAGCAGTAATTCAAAAGGGTCTTAGACACCAGTTAATATTTTTTGCCGTGAGCAGATGTATAAATTCAGACACTATTTAAACTACTGGTCAAATACATTGTTAGAACAAAATTTAAGCAACCATATTTGCTTGAGTGTAATTTTGCTTGTTTAAAGTCTAAGGAAAATATCTATTTCTTACAATTTATCTAAATCATCAAGGTTTTGGTTTCTTTGCCACTTTCATAGATAAATTAGGTTAAAAGTGGCTAGGTTCAAACTCTAATGCTTAATAAAGACATGAGATTTGTGAGGTTGAGAACAATCACTTTCAGCATTTCACATAAAGAGGGAAAATGATTTGTAGATATGAACCCATCTCAAGTTACTTACCATTCTTCACTTGGGGGCTTTGGGCAGAATTCACTTTCAACTTCTATTATCTCAGTATTAAACCCTTTTGAAATTAACTTGGTTTTAATAGGACTGAACTGTTTCCTCCAGGCTGTTGTCCATGTCCGATACTGCCAACAAAAATAAAAATAAAAAAAAATAAACAGTATATTTATCGTAGAAATGGTAAGATGGTAGATATGGAACAGGCAGTAAAAGGATAATTCTAGACTGTACAACAAGAACAATACTTATGGCTAGAATTATGTTTAGAAATATTTATGCCAAAAAGTTGATATCAGAGGAATAATAAACCAAGAACATTTTTGGCAAGTGACATCAATATAAGTCTTATTACTGCCGGTTGTCACAATTTTCTTGTTGCATCTCATGAATTTGTGGACTAAACAGAAGAATGCACTTCTCATCTGCTCTTCCACAAGAAATCAACATATTATTATGTAAAATATAAACACACTGTATTCACTAATATTTATAACATATGTATAGTTATACTATTTTTTTAATATAAATTTTTCTATCCTAAAATAAGATACCTCTTTAATAAAATTAAATCTACAACTAAAGAATTTTATTGAAAAGATAAAATATTTTTATTATTCAAAATGCATACAAATTATGTCTTCACTGAACTATCCAATAAACAGTCTTATTCAGCACTTTTAATTTGTTTGAAACTAACAAATTAAATATGTTAATCAGACAAGAATTTAATCTTTTTATCTAAGCATAACTTACATCAACAAAGGAAATCCAGAATTCTAAAATACAAGGTTTATTATTATTTTTCATTTTTATTAACACGTGTATTTCTGAGTAATGCTTTAAATTTTGAATTTGCAAAATATACTTATTAATACATAATACATTTTTATTGTATATGGGAGCTATTGTCTTCATTTATTGTTTAACATATTTCATCAAATACATTCTTCAGCCTTCCTCACACAAGTTGTATTTGGTCTTCAGAATTTCCTTAAGCATTTTTTTCTTTTTCAATGAGAATATAGCAGTCTAAGAGAATTTCAGTATAATATCAGAGAATCCTTTCAAAGCAAAATGATGTTAACTAAAAAAAAAAAATCACTCAGGCACAATTGTGGTAAAGAATATAAAGAAAGCAGAAAACATTCTCCTAAAGACCAAATTTAAACATACCAGAATGCCAGTATTAAAACTGAAACAAGCAAATCAGGCTAGACATGTATAGAAATAAAAATGGAGCACACTGACCGTTTAGAAAAGATCAAAATAGCAGACCCCAAAAAACAACGATAGAGAGTATAAAAATAAAAGTTATACAGAAACTTGTCAATAAATGACTACATTAGCAAAACCTAATATAAATTATTAGTACTGTATAGAAGTAGTGGTCAGAAAAACTAATTTGGGTAGTTAAGCCCTCTCCCTCCTCAATATGTGAAGTCAAAACAAGTCTATTTAGAGATCGTTATTAGCTGTTGACACTGAATTTCTGGCACTTCCTTCAACAGGTCATACTAGATGATCGATTTCAACCAACAATCACAAAACTTAGGATTGGTTGTCACTGAAGAAATAAAAAGAAAAAGTCCTTAGCAAATTCTAAAGACAAAATACATTACTTGGCTTGTCTCAAATATATATCTGCTGAAATCATGTGTCAAAAGCAAAGACAGTAATCGAAAAGGTATATGGAATAATGAATATATTTAATATAAAAATTTCAGAAAAGAAACAAAATATTCCTTTCAAACAAGCTGTTTATGTAATCCAAGATATTGTTAGAATTTATTAAAACAAATTTGTCTAAACTTATTCATTCTAATGATTATATAGTGACATAATACTAAAATAATATGTTGAAAGTCAGCAAATAACAAAATTTCCATAGTTTATTTAACATGTAAATAGATATAGTGAATGTAATATTAATAATTAAAAAAATTGAACAATACTTATCTATATTGTACTAGAAAACTTTAAAAAAATATTAACCATTATTAGACGTACCTAGAAAATGCAAATGACATTTTGCTTCCCGAACTTTAGATAATTTTAAAAAGATTAATATATATATATATATATATATATATATATATATATATATATAATCTTTCAAATTCAAACATTAACACAATTTTTAAGAATAAAACAAGGACTGTATTTTTTTTCAGAATAATTATTTTGATTAATTGAAATTTATCATACAAATTCTATGCTATTCCAATCAACCACATATTAGTCGACGAATCTAGAGATGAAGTCTTTTACAACTTATAGTTGCACACCAATCAAAAGTCACTTTTCAAGTACATGAAATTAAGCAGAAAATAGCATTGTCTCCCAGTAGCAGAGAGAAATAAAGGGTAAACTTTAAGAAAACTCTACTGATACTAAAAGATAAAAACAGAAAAGATTACAAGGATGATTTTGTTGCTTTGCCAATTAAAAACTAACATTTAATTAATAAAATCTGTCAGATTAATAAATAAAAATTCATCAATTCTTTAAAAAATGCTCTGTTTATATTTGGATATGAAATTAAGAAGATATGAATGTTTTGAGAGTCTAGGAAAAATTTGCATTTATAAAGCACTACTCAACTGTGTGATCATTGATGCACTCTGTGACTGAGACAGTCTAAAGCACATCAGATTTAGCAAAAGTTTCTCCTTTTTAAGGATTGCATCTATCTAGACAAAAATGGTCAGTGGTGCATTAAGTTCAGGGTTATCCACGTCGGCCTTTTTATATTTGAAAAGGATAATGACAAGTTTTAATTGGGAAAGGAGAGTGGGGAGAAACATTAGTTGCTCTTTAATTGTTGATAGACACTGCTTAAGTAGACTGGTCCACTCATAAAAAATTGTGTAAACGTTTTGGAGAAATAATTTTTGTACATTATCATTCTTTAAATTTTCTTTAGATTGAGATACTTGTTAGAATCGAAAAATATTGATTTGTTATCTATTTAGAAATGAGTGTCCATTTTATAATATTGATACAGTATCAAGTCAATCCCTGACTTTTACAGAGTTATTGACCTTAGGTTAAGTCACAAATTTTAAGTTTGAAAATGTGACTTAATTTTCTTGATTTTTTATCTTTCTTTCTTTTTTTTTTTTTTTTGCATGGGATTTTTCAGAAGCACATACAAAAACATTTGAGGTTCATAATTATTTATCTTAAATTAAGAATATATGGATACATTATTTAAATTTTTGTTCTCTACATCTCCGTTTGTTATTTCAGAAAAATCTTATTGTAACCTCACCTCAAAAATGTCTGCATTTGTACATAAAATAGCTACGGTCAATAAATTAAAATTCTGGGATCAATTTGACACTGCATCAGTATTATAAACAAAGACCCCCTTCTGAATCGATAAATCAATATTATTCAATTCTGACAAATATCGCAGCCTAAGGAATGTTTAAAGAATGCTAATGCAGAAAAATTATTTCCCCTCAAAAAGTTCTTTATATTTGTTTTATGAGTCAACCAGTCTATTTAATCAGTGCCTGTTGATAAAAAAAATGATATCAGAACCCCGACATTGGTTTAAGTTTTAATTTTTGTAGATAGATTTTAATAGTAAAAGTAATGACAAGCACAATATAAAGACAAAAGTCTATAACAAATCTACAACATAGAAAAGAACACTGAAACTGAGTTCTAATTTATATAGAGTTGGTGACATTCTTAAAAAATTAAACTGAGTTCAAACTAAAAATCAATCTTTGTAATGGAGAAGAAGAAAAAAAAAAAAAGGTTCCATTTAAATTAAATAAAAACTTTGCAAAGCCCAACTATTAATATCCTATTTTGATAGGTCAGTAGCCATCCACTTTCCTTATATTTTATTTTGCAATCTACAGATAGGTAGTTTAATCTTACAGATATGTGATGCCAGATTTAAGTTGAGTTTAAATATTTAAACTATACATATTTAAGTCAGAATAAAATAAATTGGATATGAGTACTTATTCTATTTTTTTTATTATTCAATGCTAAAAATGGACTGTCCAAGATAAAATTATCCAATAAAGGTTAATGGAACATTCCTACAACAATGAATAACTGGATGAAAGTCATTGATTTATTTTGATGACAACCAATGCATTAGCTGAGAAATCAATTCATACTATAACACTCAATTAAGAATAGGATGAATCTTTCTCCATACTCTTTTTGATGACTCTCCTTAAGATCCAGTCAAAATGTGTAATAACACATGCAGAGTAGCAGCTTGGTTGAACACCAACTACTAAATTAACAATGTGTGGACAATAATCAATCAAGTCTAATTTTACTAATCAAACAAGTTTGTGAGAAATCTAAGTGCAGTTATCTCATTCAAAAGGCTTTAAAAAAAAAGAAAAGAAAAAAAAAGTAAATATTTATAGACATCTCAAAATTTCATTAATATTATTTGACACACTAATATTTGTGGAAAAAGATATACAACTACACATTTACTTTATGATATAATTGTCAGTATTAATTTAGGCATTTGAGTCAAACTTATCAAAATGTGGTTTATGGTATTGGGAAGCTTTTAAACAAGGACAAGATCGTGCAAAAATGTGATATGTAATTTCTAATTTAAGCTCTGATTACAAACAACTTGATTAATTATTCCAAGCAGTGTAAAACATTGTGGAAGTTGCTTTCTGTGCTGTACACTTTCATTTACTTGATTTTACACTTATTTTGAATGTATTTAAGGAAATAGTATCTAACAATGTGCAACTCAATTCCATTACTACACAAAAACAGCTATATTCAGACAAAAAACATTGGTTAAAATAGGGTTGGTTGGTTGGTTGTTTTTGTTTAGTGGCATATTAAACCCTATGGGTTATTTAATGCAGAAATCTAAATATTGTTTTAAATAATTCTGTTTTCTGAGAACATATTTTAACAGAATTTTTAAAACAATATTGATAACACAAGTTAATAGTCTGAATGTAAAAGAAACAGACATTTTTAATTATATTCCAGTTAAAATAATGCAATTACTGAAATAATTTTTCAGTTTGAATTTCTAGGATTAGGAATGATCATTATTGACATTTGGATGAATGTCTTCATCTTTGTTGCTAATCACAATGTTTCAGCTGTTGTGCCCTCTCATTTTCTTCAGATAGTCCATCAATCTGGTTAGCATTTAGAGAATTTTGAACTGAATCCTTTATTTAATCTACAGGGCTAAATTTATTTTTGTTTTGTTGTCCATGCCTAGGGAAAAACTCGTCTTGTTCTTATTGTTCTCAGTCATTGCTCACCATCTTTTCATTGAGTCTAAATCTGTACTACCCAGGATTAAATTCACAATTATTGTATCACTAAATCTATGAACCAAGACTTTAATCCATTTAGCTATTGTCTCATATGGCAATCCTGTATCTAGAACTTTGGAGCCTTAGACTTAATGTTCTTTCCTATATACTGCATTCACCATTGCTTCTCTTTCTTACTGCTGCTGAAGCCTTGTTGTCATTTCTCTTTATTAACTGCTCTCATATGATATTTATTTCTATGCTAGGCCTTCTGAGGAGATCCTCAAAGACTAGCATATATGCTGGTTTCCTCAGACATTTGATTCTACAGTATTCTTCTTTGTCCAGTATTTTTACTTCATTCTATATTATTCCAAATGTAACTAATAATTTTTTGCAGGCAAATCTAGCATCTAACAAATTACATTTTGTCACATTGTTTGGCAGATTCAGCATCCAGATTGCACATTCACTTGAAGAAGACAGGAGAACAGACTTGTCAAAGTAGAAAGCAGTAGGAGGGGAAGGGAAGAGAGCAAAATCTATAATTGTTACTAAGCAGTATTACTGATGGATCCTATGCAGCAATTATTTTCCAATAAACTAGGAAACATTGATGAGGATACTAATTAACCTGGATTGTTAATTTCATTTTGGCAATTTCAAAATGATAAAGAAAAGAAGAAACCATTGTACAGAGAAGAGAGCAGGAGGATTCCGTTGTAGAAATAGCAGTTCTCTTCCTTTGGGTAGAAAAAAAAACAAAAAACAAAAAAAAACACTGTACTATTTGTGTCTCCAGAAACTATTCCAAGAAAAACTTTTGAATCCAGATTTCAATAGAGTCAACTGAAAAGCAGCAGCACACAAGATTGACAATTCACCTTATGTATCAATAAAAAATAAATAAAAGTCATCTAACACTTTCAAAGCAGTACATACAAAAAATTCAATTTTAATTGAAACCAAACAGATACACAATGATTATACACACACACAAATTGAGCATAATATCAACTTCCAGCTTTTTTTTCTTATCTTTATGTTAATCATTTAGACTAATTATTGTTGGTTCAAGCTCAACACATAATTCATGCAACTTAGTGACCAAGTTGTTCAACCATAACATACCACTGGACATCATTAATTACAAATCCACAAAAACATTTTAACTACCAAGACAAAAACTTATTTTGCTAAGACAATACATAAACCAACATAATTACATTGATTTTATGAAAAGGCAGAAGCAGTAATATTTTCTAAGATAAAATTTATCAAAGCAAATATAATGAACGCATTTTTTTCTTTTCTAAATTAAGACTGAAGGCCAAAACTTAGATGGGAGGAGAGAAAAAAAAGATGGAGAAAAAATACTTACAGTTGGCACAGCTCTATGGTAAATTTTGTCCTCTTCATTGATAAGCTCATATTTCTGCAGACGCCCAGTTTCAATCTTCCAAACTGGAAATTTATCATAGTTATTCAAATCCTTTTTTTCAATAATAAATTCACCTTCCTAAAAAAAATAGAAAAAAAAATATATATGTAAAAATCAATTATACAAGTACAATTCATTAAAATATTCCAATGTAATACTTCTAACTTGCAAATCTCTTTCTACTTTTATGCATTTCTTTATCATCTTCTCCGTGTGTGTGTGTGTGTGTGTGTGTGTTTTAAAAGAAATTTCATGGCATTATTTAAAAGATTTAACATTGCTAAAACTCAATGAAGCTATTAGGAGCATTAAACAGCAAACAAATGGAAGTTTCTCATGACTCAAGATAGTTGAATATTTGCTGAGCTTTGACTGGTTTGAAAAGAATTGTCTAACCAAGAATTGATTTAACTTGCTAACTGATGTAATGGAATAACCTGCCACCCCCATGAGTGGCAGCATTATAGGTGGTAACCATCTATAAGTATACGTTAGGATAGCAGACGGGAGAGTTGAGCTGGGATATGCGAGAACTATTGGCCTTCCAATAACAGCACGCATAAAACTGTACTGACTTGCGACGACCATGCACATAACTTACTTCCTTGCTTGTTGTATGGGTTTCTACAATAAACCTGTTACTATTTATCCACCATGTTTGTCCATTCCATATTCCTATTAGCACGGAATATAACACTAATTGAATCCATATTCTCCAACAGGACAAATCAAATATCTAAATTATTAAAA
The DNA here is from genome assembly GCA_964036315.1 of Acanthosepion esculentum. Lineage (NCBI taxonomy): Eukaryota > Metazoa > Mollusca > Cephalopoda > Sepiida > Sepiidae > Acanthosepion > Acanthosepion esculentum. The sequence goes on along the minus strand of OZ038512.1, from coordinate 54,623,622 downwards.
TTTTATGTTGGAAAACATTAAATGGTCATTAAAAACATAAGAACTAGATAAAGTTATAATTAATAATATAATAGTTAGGAATGGACAATAAAAAATGAAGCTTTGTTTAATGAAACCCCACAATGGTAATATTAGGAGTTTCCTTATAAGAAAACATTTGGCATTCATTGACCAACCAGCTAGTGTTACAGTTGGTTGAAATTTATTAAATTTTTCTCTTTAAAAAAATTTTTCCTGGAAAATAGGTTTCTCACATCCACTAGCTGTTATTGCTCTTTCTAGTATTGATAGGGTATTCCTTCCTAACATTTTGTTTGAAATAATGTGGAATGTTAACTCCTTGATTATGCTATTATTTTCTCTGAGTTACATGTGGTATCCATTTTAGTTGTTGCAGTTGTTAGAAGACCTCAAGTAATGTGTTTTCCGTCACTGAGTACATTTCTTTGTTTGCAATTCTGTAGTGCCAAATCCACTAGGTTCAGAGACGGATGCTCTTTGCTAAGACCTACAGGCTTCATTTGCTCAGAACCATTTTTAATCATTGACCTAAGAAAGCAGTTATATACAGCTGACAATTTAGATATTTCTGAACAAGTTTGGACCCATGCATGACATCAATATGAAAGTCCCAATCTAACAAGACTATTTAAGAACATGATTCAAGTTTTAGCTTCATAGTAGTTTGCTGTGTAGTGCAAAGTTACTGCTAGTGCAGCCTATATAAATAAATTTAAGAATATACCAATCTCAATAAGCTTAGGAATCAAAATATTTATATATCTTATTTCAGTAAACAGTGAACTAATAGCCTGACAAAGTTACAGTATACACATGACAGAGTGCAAAAATGTTCTTGGCTCAAACCACTTGCCAAAAGAAATATGACCAAATGACTCTCCATCCTTTTTGTAAAGGATTTCTTGGTTACGCCAAAAGCTTTAGCACACTCTTGTAATAAGAAAAGAAAGATGTCAACAAACTTGTATCTTGAGCTTATAAAATAAAAAAAAACAACTTGCAAATGGACAATTAAATAATTCAAGAAATTTAAAAATAATAACAATGATGGCAGATTTTTATTGCTAAAAATGTTTTATATCAGCTTTGAGTGGTAGATTAAAATATGGCAGTCAATTTTTGGTTTTTATGTACAGAGGGGTTTGGGGGAAAAAAGGTAAAAAATGATGACATAAAAAATGAACTATTTGCTACTTCAAAAAATGAAAAACATTTATAAAATAAATAGGTTTAATATAACCTAACAATTCTTTTCTTAAAAAAAAAAAAAAAAAAAAAATATATATATATATATATATAATGTAATCATCTGTCTTTTTTTAAAATAATGTCACTCAAGAAGAAACAATTTTTGATACAATTAAAATCACTTTAAAGAAGAAAAAATAATGTGTTTAAACATTGATTGAAATTTTTTGATGTAACACTAAGTGGAACAAGAAACTGGTAAAGCAAATTTGAATTTTCTTTCATCACATTAACTTTTGCAGAGATACTATTGAGAAAGGTATAAATCCATCTCTTCTCTGCTAGCTAGCTATGGCTTATATAGTAGGGCAGGCTTGGATCTTTATTCTTGGTTGGCAGCCAAAAGGACAACTTAGAATTCAAAATAGTATGTAGCCTGATAAAGCACATACTATGCAGCCAATGAAAGGATCACTGGATTCCAGGGAAAATGATCCTGACTGTGGTCAATCTGATAGATATTTTCTTAGGCTTTGGAAACGAGATGCCAGTTGATTAATTTATTTCTAATTTGTTTTTGTGCTATATCACCCTTCAAACATTTTTTTCAATTAAGCAGTTTTTATATTCTGATATTTTCAAATGTGTTCATTTGTTGTTGAGCTCAAAATAGTAATTTTTAAACTTTGCAAGTCAATTTGGACTTGTTTGCTTAAGCTTCAGTAATCCACTGTCTGCTGCTCTTAACAAAAAAAAAAAAAACAAAAAAAAAAACAAACAACTTCAGTGGAGAAAAAAAACAACAAAAAAAGCAGTGAATATGCATTGTATATTCAGTTCTGTTTCATAACAAAATAATGCAAAATCATGATTTTTCCGCAAAGAATTTTTAATGAATATGCATACACACAAACACTAAAAAGTTGAAGTTTCAAAAACACTTACATTGTAAATATCACTAATCAGAAAGTTAATGTCAGATCGAAAATTAATCACTAAAAATTTAAAAAGCAAATTCTTATGATTTTTCTTTCATGATAAAAAATAAGAATCCAAATTTGTCTCTTGCTAAAAGTCAAAATTTTTGTTTTGATTGGGGGAAAGTGGGGAATAACATGCATTTGCAAGTATTACAGCCAGTAATAAAATAAAGCTTAATTAAAATAAATATTTTTTGTAAACAAATTATTTTTTTATATAAATAGAACACTCATTACTTTTAAAAAGTTAATTCTGGAACACACAATGTCATATGAAATGTTGATTATAAAGGATGTAAGAAAAACTGAAATATACATTTACTATTTTTTGTTTTGAAAATATTTTGGGTGAAAATGATTGATATTTAAAAGAAATAAACTTTCACTGTGAAAAATTTTAGGAGGAAAACTATTTCATTTTCAAAATAGAAAAAAAATCTTATAGGTTATACACAAGTGAAGTATTGGAGCAATTAGAAAAAGAATTTTACATGTGCAAAATATTTTCAATGAGAAATTCATGCACTATATTAGTTTAATCAAAAATATAAATCCTTATTTAAATAATCTACTTCTAGGTTATATTTTGAAATTGTATAGCCCTCATCTTCTGCAAAATAAAACATTTTATGATTACTATTAGTAAAATTTAAGATTTGTCCCTTAAACTGCACATTACAATTATCTAAATACCATATATGATATATATCCCTACCTACAATGTCACCATGTAATATATTGGCTAAATTCTTCTACAAATTCTTTTGAAAGTAATGCAGACCATATACATTTGTTCTTTTAATCAGTGCATCTTAGCTACGATGTAGCTAGTGTGAGAATGACAACTGAAAAACAGAAATGATTATGAGCCTGTACACTTGTTAATAATATCTAGTCAACAGCCATCTAATATTAAAATTATTTTAAAAGTAATTGGAGACAATATTTTTCTAATATCTTTCTTTGTATATTTATTAAAGGACATCAGGTTTTTTTAAAATAAAATTTTAGACTGGTACACCTTTTGAAAGACTTAAAAATGTCAAAATATTAAATTAATATTAAAGAAAAATTACAAAAAACATCTTTATATGAAATAAGCAAATTTGTGTTTTTATTTAGACAATAATCCTAAAATCTGAATTAAAAATTAAATAACAAAATCTTCAAAAACAGCCATATTTTATTTTATGTTTTTAAATTCCAAAGGCATCCATAATAACTTTTCTGGGTTCCAAAGTCTGATAGGGTCGATAAAGTCAAATTGGCAGTTAATCTAAAAATGACCTCCACTATGTTGCTAACTGAGACAAGAACTGGTTTGTTAATTTTAACACATCCAAAACTAAACAGCTCTCTTTTAATAGTCTTAAAGAATATTTTTTTTATTACCTTCCATCACCAGAAGATTAACTCATTGAACCTTCTTGATCTAACATTTTTCACTGGTATGAATTAGAATAATTATATTGAAACAATTGCTAGCTCTGCTGCTAGGAACATTGGTTCATTGTGTAGTGTGAGGCAATCTTTCTCACCTGAAACTATCTTACACCTTAAGAAGTCTACCATTCATCCATGCATTGAATATTGTTGCAACATCTGGTTTGGTGTTTCTGCTATATATTTAAAGATTCATTACAAAATCTAAAGAAGAATCTGCAAGGTTATTGGCTTTGACTTGGCATTTCAGCTTCAAACACTTTCTCATCATCACAATATAACTTTCCCATGCCTTTTCTATAAATATTTTGAGCTTTCCTATTTGGCACTTAGACTTCATGAAGTACTAGATTGACAGCTAAGTTTTATCATTTTACTGCTATTGCTAAATGTAACCATAAGTTCTATTCTCATACTTTCTTCTGGCTTGTGGAAATCTTTTCTAGCATCTTACTTTCCTGTCAACTATGATCTTCAAAAATTTAAATGAATATCAATCATCTTTTGTCTTTTTGAATTCTATTCTTTTATTGTCTTTTTCCTCAATGTTTTCTCAGTTTCTCTGTATAACCCCTTGTGTGTTAGTGGGTTTATTGCCTTACTTGGGAGTAAAATGAGATTTTATATATATATATATATATATATATATATATATATAGCTTGTTTGTTTTTTTTTTCATTGTAATTTAACGAAACAAAAAATTAAATCAGTTTGTGATTTCAATTTCCTTGATCAGTAGACTATCTTCTGACTGATTTCTTCTAGTGAATAGTCTCATTTAAAAAATAATCAAACATTTAAACAAATACTTTAAAGCAATTAATATAAGAAAGTACAATTGTGGTTCCAGTTTAGAAGTAAAACACCTGAATAGGCCAGAAAATGAATATTTTTATGACAACTAGATTCATGTAATTGGTTAACTGCATACATTTCTTTCTTTTCAAGAAAGTGTCAGTTTTCAAAAATTAGGAATTATAATTTTCATAGAAAGGCTTAAAATAAATTTTCAAGAATAACTATGAAAGAAATGTACATTTATTATAAGCCAAAATTTTGCTTTGAGTGTATAAATTGGTAGGGAGATTTTTGATATATTCAAGATCTAAATTTATTAGATTGTTGAATTTTGTCTTAATTTTCATAGGAAAAGTTGAATTTTGTGCTGAGCAAAGTTGAAGTTTCTATGCTATAAATGAAAAAGTAAATTCTGACATGGAGTCCTGTAATGTTAGGGTTTGGATGGCTCTAACAGAACAAACATTTTCATTCATTAGAAAAATAAACTATAAATTTATTTATAACAATGATATTTTATTATTTTTAATACAATGTTAGATTTAATCTAAATTTAACATTGCTCTAACAGATAAGCATATGTCAAAGAAGGCCAGTGACCATCTTGAAGCCAGCAAAAATAAGCTCAGTGATAATGGTGGTGAGAAATACAAGTATCTAATTAATAGCACAAACAAGTCTGTTTTTTGTTTTTTTAAAGCAAAAATCTAAATTTTTCTTTACATTCAATATAACATTTTTATCCCAAATCATTTGGTTTTCATACCAACTGACATTCAAATAGCCCAAATTAAATTCAAAACAAAGAGCCTGCCAGATTGTGGTCTGTTAGTACAACTACATCCACAAAGTGATTATGAAGAGTAGTGAGAAAGACGTGGAAGATGAAAGTTAGAATGATGCCCATAACAGTAAAGAGAAATGTGCCGAAAACACTGGAATCAAGTTTGGATGAATTGGAAATCAGATGAAAGATTTAAACTGTACAAACATTCTTGATGTCTGCAAGAATACGGAGAAAGTTCGTGGAGATTTGAAGCAAATTGTGATTTAATCCTCAGTTATGATCACCAGGCAGCTAATGTAAACATGAAACATAATAATAAAAAAGGAGCAGATGAAAATAGAGAGGTACTAAAAGTTGACAGGGTAAATTAGAGAAATGTACCAAGAAGCAGCTAAAGTTGTCCCTGTTGTGGTTGGCACGCCTGAGGACTATCTCCAAAAACCCCTGTCTTGCAAGATGCCCTGGGGGTATCTGACATCATTAGAAAGTTGCAGGTCAGAGTGCTGCTTGGAACAAATCATGTGCTAAAGAAAGTGTTGTGTCTTTAAACTGTGTCTAGGAGCCGAGACAAAATCATTATCACCTGGCCAAAACATCTAAGTATCAGCAAAGATCTAATAATAATAATAACAACAATGAATACCCTGATGATACACCAAGCATGGCTCACAGGGTTTCAAGTGTTAATTGATCAGAGGTGTTAACATGTGAATATTTTGTTTTCATAAATCACCTATTCAGTATAAGAGATTTGTATGTCAGTTCCTTGATTTTTAACCAGATTGGCATGTGCCCTAGGGGATTGTTGCCCTATGCATCTCTGTTCATGAGCAAAATTAGTTGGGGAGCATCATAGTTGGGTGTTAAGTGGACTTTTTTCTTTTTTTAAAGTGTGAAGGATGAAGCAACTAAGATGACTTAGGAGTTACAACCAAATAATTGGGAACACTCTCAATCAGATACCATCGGAGTGGAGTGGATTATTTGACTTGAAAGTATTTCAAACTGGGTCCCACTTGCAAGTTTATGCACTGCTTTTATCAAAACCTGTTATCATATTGTGCCTATTTGGCTGTGATGCATGTGTCTGGCATACTCTTATCAGAATTGGTGTCATAATGGATATATTGGGCATCATTTTGTTAGTGGGCTGCTCTCTTACTAAATAAAAGTAATAGACAAGCAGTAGGTTAACATGAAGATCACGTCACCAAATATAACAGAGTTGTATGTCAGTTCCTTGATTTTAACCAGTTGGGCATGTGCCCTAGGGGATTGTTGCCCTATGCATCTCTGTTCATGAGCAAAATTAGTTGGGGAGCATCATAGTTGGGTGTTAAGTGGACTTTTTTCTTTTTTTAAAGTGTGAAGGATGAAGCAACTAAGATGACTTAGGAGTTACAACCAAATAATTGGGAACACTCTCAATCAGATACCATCGGAGTGGAGTGGATTATTTGACTTGAAAGTATTTCAAACTGGGTCCCACTTGCAAGTTTATGCACTGCTTTTATCAAAACCTGTTATCATATTGTGCCTATTTGGCTGTGATGCATGTGTCTGGCATACTCTTATCAGACTTGGTGTCATAATGGATATATTGGGCATCATTTTGTTAGTGGGCTGCTCTCTTACTAAATAAAAGTAATAATAGACAAGCAGTAGGTTAACATGAAGATCACATCACCAAATGATCTCCCAAAACGACTGATGTTTGGAAAGAGCCAAGGAATGATAAAAAACTGAGTTGTATGATAAGAAAAAAAGTTACAATCTGGAATTAAAAAGAAATATTTGAACTAAGTGATTTTATGGATAATTTGTAAAGTTGAAGACAAATCCCAGAAATAATTTTGTAATCTCCAATAAACCTCAATGACCCATCCAATTGCTGCTCAATTATTGGGTTGGAACAAAAGTTCATAATTTTTTTAAGTGAATTTCAAAGACAATATTTAGATATATGTACACAGATTTATTGAACCACATGTACCATTTTGTTCCCCTACCTTTGGCCATCTTTAAGTCAGCATTATGATTTTACCCAACGAGAACTTGGCATCTTTCTGAGTAATAAACTGGTCTAAGTGGCTTTTGCAAGCTTCCAGAGAATTGAAGTTTTTTTTTCTATTGTAGGAGAAATAATTGGCGATTTGTGGGTACAAAGGTCTAGTAAATATGGCATGTGTACTAGGATACCCCAGCCAAGCTATACCAATGTCTGCTGGGTGTTCTGAAGGAATACTATGTCCTTTCAAATGAGCCAATTTCAAATGCTTTTTATGAATTGCAACCTTTAAATTGGTCCAATTGAGAACAGTACTTGTTTGATTCAATATCTGATTTTGCCAAAGGAGTTTGTAATACACAATATCTTTCAAATCTTACTAGATACACAGCAACACCTTCAGAGGTAAAGTAGTTTTTGGAATGACTAACAGTGGCTCATTTTATTTTCTCCAGGAACTTTTTCACTACATATTGTTAACAATTTGTTTTTCATTACCTCAAAAATGAATTGCTTTTATTTTATTGCAGAGAATTACAGATGGAAATGTGGTCTATCAAATTTTTTCCGTTACATCAAGAGGCATCTAAACATTGTAGCAATTCATGTATCTAAGTGTTTTCAAATAACTAACAAAGCTCATATAATATGTGTGTTGTATCTGTAATGCCTTGTGTCATGTGACCAGGATTATTTTTAATTAGCATTTCAATTTGGTCATCATCAACAACTGCAGGCCTGCCAGAATGTTCTTGGTCTTCTAGATCAAAATTACCACTTGTGAACCTAGTGAGCCACTTACAGTACTATCAGCTATGGCACCATCTCCATAAATGACACATTTTTCCTGCTGTTTTTATGTTACGTTTTCTTTTCCAGAAATAAAAAGAATAAAATAACAAAAATGCATCTCATTTTCCTCCATTTTTACACACAAAATTTCCAATCCACTCACAAATCATATAGAAAGAAACACTGAGATGTAACCTTTCAGAATATGTCAAATTTCAGTCACATATGAAATTAAATAACCCGTTCAAATGCCACCTATTGAAAAACTTTAGAAATTTTTGTTTCAAACCAATAGATACCATAGCTTTCAAAACAAATTTTAATTCAAGTTTACAGTTACATTGTAAACATTCTAATTGTTCTATTATCTATCAGATTCATCTAGATGAGGTTCAATATTTTTTTTTTCAGAGTTGTTTTATAAAATATCAGACTCGGGAAAATAGAGATCATTTAGTTAACAGTTTTTTTTTCTGATTGAAGTTGCAATAGATATGTTGGAACATTGTGACTTTATAGATCTTTATTATAATGAGAATGATTTTTTTTTTTTTTAATAGATCTCAAAAGCAGTTTCTGGATTCAAATTCCAGCTCATCATGACTAACTAAAAATAAGTAGTCAAACTCTGCTTAACAAAGAGAATAATTTTTAATTCGACCTAGTAAATGTGTGCAGTGTGTAAGTTAAAGGATATACAGAGCTGTTTTAAACAGGAAATAAACACTGAGAGACTTTAAATGAAAAGAAATAAGCAGAATGCAAGATACAGGATTGAAAATACTCAAACCTATCTCAAGAATATAAAGTTTATTAAAAAAAAAAAAAAAAAAAAATTAGGTGGAAAAGTGTGAAAAAAGATTAACTTACTTCAAAGTTATGAACACAATTTTCTTCATCTCCTCCCAGCTCCTCCTCAGCAATTCCTTTTGCTTCTATTTTCTCATCTTCAACTGGCAAGGGTTCCAAAATTTCAAAGTTATTGTTTTTACGTCCTCGACCTCGTGATCTTCTAGTTAAAAAAAAAAAGACACAATTAGATGCATTTGTGAAAAATATAATCACAAGTGATAATGGCTATTTTCAATATAATATAAAATCAATCTAAATATTATTAGATAAGAAGTCATCAGGAGGTTATCTCATCCATTGCCGAGTCTTTTAAAAGATACTGTTACATTATTTCCACTGAAAACGTTCCAATAAAATGGACTTCCTTTCAAGTTTTGAATAAAGTTGGTCCACATAAAGAAAATGCTGTTGGTATTCACAAGATATTTTTAATGTGATGATAATTCAGTTTTAAACTTCATCCCAATTAGTTCTAATGTATTTGAGCTAACATTTCTCACATCTATCAAATAGTCTATTTGAATAAGTGATCTAAAAATAATATTTTTTTACAGAGGGAAAGACTTGTTACTTTTACATTAAGGTTATTCCTGAGAATGCAGCAAGTCTGCTTTATTTTCTACAATAAAATCGCATATATGATTAAAACAAAAAATTCTAACTAATTATACAAAAGCAATGCAAAACATTTTGCAAAAATGAAGTTTATTTTTTAAATAAGCATTTTTCAAAGATTGAAATGCAACATCTCTAACAGTTTCTTGTAGACTGGGTTGATCAATGCAACAATTTCCATAGCTGAGATATAATAATGCTGTTAAGCAACTTTCTCAGAAATAAGGGAATTTTACCTTGGAAAATTTCTTACATTTCTTATCATAAACACTAATTCACTTATCTATTAAACTTCCCAAATCTCAAATTAAGAAAGAAGAAAGAATTTAAATAAGGGTGGCAAACTGCAATAAGTGAGAGAAACTCATTTCATGTTACCAAAGACAAAAAATTGTTTCTAGGATTTTTACAAAGCATATTTGAATAATTGCAAAGAATGGAAATTAATGAGCTTCTTCCAATGCATTTAAAGTGACAGTGGGTCAAATAAGTCTCTGTACCAGGCCAAAAATTGACTATTTTCTTAAAATAAATGCCGGTAAATTTATTGCAGCTGTCACAAATATGACAGAAGAGGTTTATAGAGTTAGAAAATTAGGAATTTATTACTAAAGTTCAAAAATTATAAATAAATTATAAATTATTTGAGAGAAAGAAAGTAAAAATTAAAAAAATAAATAAAAAATTGCACAGTTGTATTAATAAACACTGGTTAATTTACATTTACTTATTCACTTATTAAAATTAATTTATATTTTCAATTTTTATTACTTCTTAGATTACATACACACTTTTTTTTCTTCTCCTTTCAATCATTTTTCTCATAAATTTAATTCTGATCTCTAAAAAGCAAAACGCATCCATCATTTTAAAGAGAAAAGAAAACCCAATGGAGGTCAAGAATAATATTTTAGAAGAATATAAAAAGGAAATGTCTACAGAAAGCTTTCAAAGCAGGTTAATGTTCAAAAAGTTTATATCAGTATATAGTTAACAAATGGAGAAAGAAAACATGGTTTCAAACTGACAAAAATTCAATGTCCCAAGAAAAAAAATTTCATGATATTCTTTATAAGGAATTGTCTTTAAGATCAAATGCATTGTGTTGGGAAGGAATATAAAAATATTGAGCAGCTCACCACGTGCCTCTAATGAATAAAAGGCATCTTAAAGCATGTATTATGTTTGCTAACAAGCATATAAAGATGTTTTGTTTTGTTTTGTAACAGCATTTTGTGGTCAGATAAAACCAAAGTCAACCTATTGGGAAACAATTATAAAAATACTGTGTGGTGAAAACCAAACCAAGTTTATGCTCTAAAGTGCATCATAGCTACTGTGAAACAAGGCGGGGACAGTTTCACTATGTGGGGGATGGTTTTCCGCAGATAGAGTTTGGAATAAATTGCTCTACCCTTTCTATGTTATAACCAATTTTTAGTTTTGGTGCCATTATAGGCATATTGAACATCATTATATAAGTATTTATCTGCAATATTTTGGATGAACATATCACTATCGGCTCCAAACATATGAGGCATGCCTGTATATTTCAACATCACAAACACATGGCTCATGAAACTAAGAAATGGTGAGCTAATAAACAAATTAATGTTCTTGAGTGGCCCAGACAATCACCAGATCTTAATCCAATCAAAAAATTTATAGAAAGAACTGAAAATTAAAGTTGGAAAATGTCAACCAAAGGACATCACTGAGTTAAAGGTAATATGCAGTCAATAATAAAAAGAAAGAAAAAAAAAATCTGTCTGCCGCAAGAACCTTGTATCATTGTACAAAAAGTGTTTGGGAGGAGTGTTGGTTAATAAAGATCATGCAACCAACATTAACAAGTACTTTTTTTTTTTATGGTACAGGCATTTGTTTTTTTATTATATCTCAAATAATTTCTTTTATTTACAATTCTTTGAACTGTAGTTTTAAAATTTTATTCCTAACATTAGAAACTTGTATATTAAATTTGAAATTGTGATAAATTTATAGGCATCTATTTTAAGAAACTAGTAAATTTTTGGTATAGTACAGAAACTTATTTGACCTATTGTACACTATTTCCGTAGCAAGTTTGAGCATTTCTCTAATACAGTACATGTATGTACACATACCTTTTCCTTGTTTGTATGTTCATTGATAATTAAAAAAAAAATGAAAAAAATAAGGACATCAAAGACAAAACAGAATTACACACAACAGTTTGACTGGACTTTTCATCACGAGGCTAAAAAAAGATAAGAGAGATCTTTATTCTCTATGTTGTAGTCTTTACTAGTGATTTGTGACTACTTATTATTTATTATTACCATCATCCTAATTTTTTTTATAGCTGGTTTTATTGGAATGTGTAATTGTTAAAAATAAAACAAATTCTCTATTTCCCAAACTGATTCTTTGAGCAGACATAGCTTCAGATTAACTATTAGTGACTTAATGCAATTTTCTATTCCTAGAAGATCATTGATTGATTTAAAAATGTCTGTTGGGTGGTGCAAAGAAAAGAATTTCTTCCTATTCATGAAAAATAATGCATGCAGGAAAAAAATATTTTCGGTGACAAACTTACTGACAATTGGTAATTGTCCGTAATAAGTGTCATCGAAAATATTTTTTGGCCTATTTCCAGAGGTAATTCCAGAATAAATTATGATTCATAATATACATTCTTCAAATGCTCTGAGACAAGTTGTCAGTGATTACAAACTAAATCATAAATGTCAATATCATTCATATTAAATCCAAATTTTTATTACAACTTATTTTAGTTGACTACTATCTGTATAGTAGCAAACAGAAAACTTTGAACTTGATATTTTGTCTATATGAAATGCTGAAAATTTCTCAAAAATCAGTGTTTTCAGTGACCAAACATTAGAATACTGAATTTTGAGAAGTGATTCTAAAGTTGAGAACTTTTCAGCACCCCTCATCATTAATCATTGGGTTACTTCTTATAAATACAAACCTTTTACTCTGATTTGAAATCTATTAATTCTTCCTTTATTACTATTTAACCATGAATATTTGCCAAGAGCAAATTTTCTGGTAGCCTCACAATTTTTTTCTGAATTTTTGACCACGGTTGTAGTTTAGACATTACATTCTGCTGCAGTTTGACGGATTTCTAAATAAAATCTCATATTGTTTTATATTTCATTCTGCTTAGCTTTAAGAATTAGATTTCAGAATGTACCTTGTTAGAAATTCTTTATATTGTTTTTGTGCATAGTTAGATTAAAATTTTTATGCTAAATTTATTTTCAGGACTGTTCAAGTAGTGTGTGTGTGTGTGTGATTTTTCAGATAGTCTTTCCAAATAAAATTCATGGCTTCCAAATTTACTTTTTTGCGTAAAGTCATAAAAACCAAAATTTATTAAATGTTTAAAGAATGCTAGAATAAATTTAGGAATTCCAGTCTTAATTCACTTTACATTTCAAATAACACAGTTGTAATGCAGTACATTTCAGAGGTTCAGTCAGCACCAAACAGGGTGGCATATTAGCAGGGTGGTTAATTTCAAGTCACAGATAAACACAAAGTTTCAAGGGATGGGTGTAGATTTATTGTTTTTAAACACTGTACAATCCATCCCTAGTATCTAGAATTAATGACAAATTCGCTGACCAATGAAGAAAAACTGAAGGAAGAATCGAAGAATATAAACTGGTTTTAAATCGTATCATTATTGAATACAGAAGGCAAGATCTTTGGAATTATAAAGTGGTGCCTATTCCAATTCCTCCAAAGTTATGAATACATCAAGACATCAGTCCAGAAAGGAGGGATCACGAGTATGCCAGAGTGCTTAGAATACACATGTGGATGAATGCAGCTGACCTAGTGGTCCTATGGATAGATCTCACCAATGCATTTGGATCAATTCCACATATGCTTGCAAAAGAATCTTTAGAAAGACACCATGTTCCCAAAGTGATATGAAATCTCATTACAGATTATTACAACTTCCATATGAGAGTGACAACAAGATCCACCATTTCAAATTGTTATACAGGCTGGAGAGAGGAATAATAACTGATTGTTGGATTTCTACCATCTTCTTGGTGGTAAGAAGTGGTAAAGTAAAATGCCAGTGTCCCTTGTCAGTGTCAGACACCTGTCAACCACTAAGGGCCTATATGGATGACTTAACAGTGACAACACTAGTCACTGGTGAGAGATGGTTGCTAAGAAGACTCAGAAAAGTTATGACTGACTAGAATTTAAACCAAAGAAATCATGGTCCTTAGTTACAAAAAGAAAAAGTCACATCATTGAAAAATTCTGGTCTACAATTTCAGGAATAACAATCCCAAAATTAAAAGAGAAACCTATCAAAAAGTTTAGATAAAATTTTCAACAACAGCATGGAAGACCACCATTACCATACAGAAAACAATCAACGAACTGAAAGTATGACTGGGAGAGGAAAAAATAACACCAAAAAAACAAAGCCTGACTAATTAGGATTACCAAGTCAAGGCATGGATATGTCAACATGCTGTAATATGAGTTTTGTGGCCATAACAACTGTGGGAAAAAAAAAAAAAGGAAAGAACAATCAACAAAAACTTAAGATGTTGGTTAGGATTACTAAACACAGCCTGAGCAATGAAGCATTATATGGGACAACCAATGTATTTCAACTCCCTTTCAGCAGCCTGAAAAAAAGAATTTGTTGTAACTCTGACAAGAGAAATTCAACTATAGAGAGACTCATGGACATTAAAGTAAAAGCAGCCTGAATACAAACTCAAATTGAAAGAAAATGGAGTACTCCCAGAGAACTACAGGTAGTGGAAGAATTACTAAGGCAAATGTGGGGATGATAGCAAAGAGGAAAGCAGGTCCAGGCTGGTTTCCTACCCTTTAATTAATTAAGGCTGAGGGCATGGAAAGATGCCAGCACATACAGGAAGAAGTCTGAACAGTAATGGAGGAACAACATTATTGTAAAATGGTAGGACTAAGCAAGCAAGGAAAATGGATGATGTGGGAAGATGGTGAAAGACCAAGTGAGCTGACTTCAATTAATTCCATTTCAATTGTCCAATCTGTATACAACACCCTACCAAGACCAGCAAACTTATTTAGATGCGGTAAGAGTGAGACCCCAAAATGACCACTCTGCACTAAGGAAGGGTCTCATTTCAACATGTAGCTTACCTCAAGGTTTTGGCAACAAGACGTTATCAGTAGAGACATGACCAAGTACAAAAAGTGAGAGTTGATTCAGCTACCACAGCCATTCAAATGAGAAGATATGAACCATCAAGGAGAGCAAAGGAAATTAAATTTGTTAGAGCAGAAATATATAAGCAAGTACAAAGGGAAAAACTTGGTCTGCTATGTTCAACTTCAAACTGGCAGCTAGAAGCAGATTTAAAAAAAAGAAATTAAAAGGAATTAAAATTCCCTAAACAATTTGCGGAAACAGCACTTTGCCCAGATTTGATATTCTTCTCCAACACCATTAACCAGATAATGTAGAAGCTTGGTATGCTTTGTGAAGAGTTTGATACTTATTAACAAAAGGAAATGTGATAAGTACCAACAACTAACTGAACATTGTCAACAAATATGGATGGAAAACTTACAAGAATAAATCAAGATAGGATGTAGCGGATTTGAAGGACAATGTTTGTGCAAGGCCTTAAAGGATTAAAAAAGAAAAGAAAAATGCTCTGAAAGAAATAATTGAAGCAGATATAAAATCATCTTGATTGATCTGACTCAAAAGATCTTAAACATAGAATTAAGCAGAATAGGAGAATTAAGAGGGAAGTTGCAGAATGAGAAAACTGAAAGGAAAACAAATGTCATCTCGATATTAACTGTAAATAAACAGTTTCATTTCATTAAGAACTTAAAAAGTTTGCCAAGTATAAATTTTTTTAAAATAATTTCACCCCCAGCAAGGCAATAAAGCAACTAAGACACAAAGGGTTATTGAGTGTTGGAGAATATGAGGAAAAAAGAAAAAAAAGACACTATTAAGGGAAGAGAGAGAACAAGAATTAAGATGACAGAAGATAACGATTGACATTGCATAAATTTTTGAAGATCTAAGTTGACTGGGAAACAAGGAGCCAGAAGAGAGTTCCACAAGTGAGGAATGGAATATAGAGAAACTGATAGCATGAAACTTATGGTTACATCTAGACATTTTAACAAGTAATTAAAGAAAAGAAAAAGGTAAAAATAAAAATAAATATAGGCATACAAGCTAGACAAAAACTAGAATTGGGGTTTCCTTTCTTCCTCTTAAAAGACATTAAATAATTAACAAGTGAAACAGAATAAATTAAGTTTTTTTTTAAAAATAATTTTTCACTTGGTCCTTGGAAAAATAAAATATTCTACTCTGAAAAAGTCTATAACTTTTTTTTTTTTTTTTTTTTATTACATTACAATAGGTACCTCAACTTTTTCACAGAAAAACAGTATAGCATAACGAAAAAAGGCCCCAAACTCAATAAAAACAAAGTTTTGTCATCAAAATTTTTGTTATTATTAAGAGGAAAGACCAAAGTATTTTATTATTATTATTTTTTGAAATTTTTTTTACTCCTTTCTAGCACATTTAAAATTTTGGTTAAAATTTTTTTGTTTACATCAGCAGTCGACATAATGATAACTATTAATTTATTTAACACATTGACATGAAAATTTTTGCCAAAATCAAATAATTGTTGGATTTTAATGAAACTTTCAGGACATATTCAGAAATGAATGAAATTGTTTTTGATTTTTTTTTTTTTTTAAAAGGAAAATCTTGGATGGTAAATTTATTTATTTTTTTATATACATGTTACCACCCATTTACTTAATTTCATGAAATTTTGAGAAATTCAATTTTCAGGGTGGGGATTTATTTTATTAGTTAAAAGCAGGACTCTTTGTAGAAAGTAAATCAATTTTTTTTTTTGTAAAACAGTTACCCCTTTCATTGAAAATCTGCTCTGAATTGTCGAATAAAAAATTAAATAAAACTATCTAATTATTTAATTAGAAGAGCTTTTAATTGCTTCGATAAATAAGATTTACTAAGGACACTATTGTCGTTTTATTTTTTTTTTTGATGATTAATTAATTTTTACAAGAATTGTTTTCATTTTTAAAAGAAATTTTGATTAAATAATTTATAATATTAAAATTTGATTAAAATTCTGCATTGCTTCAAGGCAGCAGTTTGGTGATATTGCTAAATGAAAAGTACATATATGTATCAAAAATTGAAAAGATCATAACAGCTGTTTGTATCCAAATATTTAAAAAAAAAAAAAAATGTTAGTGTATAGACGTTCCCAATTTCTAACTATGGTAAGCCATAAATGATATTATCCTTTAAAAGGTCACATAATTTAAGAATCATCTGGCGCTCTACAATTCTTTCAATTTCATTATTCAGTTCTGTTTCAATATCAACATCTTTGCAAATTTTCCCTTTAAAATTTCAAAATAAGTAATTTAAAAAAATTAAAACTATTTCACTAAATATTTTTATTTTATGTATTTATTTTAGTTTTGGTCATATTTCAATTAAGTAATTTTTTGTTTAAGTTAGTAAACTTAAGAACCTTGTTGAAACATAAGTCAATAAAATATTAAATAATTGCTGAAAATATGTTAATTTGTAAAAATAACTAGATAGTTACAAACAAAAAAGAAAAGAAAAAAAAAAGCATTCACTTAGATTTTGTAAATTTATGTCAATTCTAGTCATCCATAGTAGCTGTCATCACCTTGGAACTTATTGATACATCAATAAAGATCAAACAAAAACAGGATGTATTGTTAAGAAATGCTTGTATATTACTTTTTTGTTATAAGTAATATTTATTTCAAATCAGATTAAGTTAACATAAAATTTGCTAATTTTACTCAAATAATGTGTCACAAATATATATTTTATTTTTGGAAGATTTTTAAAACTGATAATTATGTTTTGTTTACAATTTTTTTTAAATTACGAAAATGGCCACTTTTAAGAAAATTTTCTGAAATCAGTCAAAAAGTTCAGATTCCAATCTATATAATTTCTATTTGAAATACACCAGAATATTTTACTTACTGGAAATAGTAAATTTAATCATTTAGCTTTCAATTAAAGCTAAAATGAAATCTTCAAGTATGCTTTTGCATTTTAAAAAATTCATTTTAAACCTTAGGTACCGAAAATTCAGTGAATGTACTTACAGTACAAAAAGGAATTAATTTAGTATGAAATATAAAGTAATAGATATGGTATAGAATTAAGGAAAGAAGATGACAAATAATAACTTACCAGACTAAAAAGACAAATAATTCCAAATAACTTTTCAAAAAACCAAAGAAATAAACCCAAAGAGTAATATACTTGCATAGAAGAATTTCATTGGCCGATAGCAGAACAGTCAAAATGCTTAAAGAAAAAAAAACAAAACAAAACAAAAAAAAAAAAACACTACCAAAATGGAAAACCCCACTAAAACAAGCATGTCCAGAGAATGTATAGCACATGACCACTGAAGCTTGAATAACACAGGCAGGAAAGAGTCTGGTATTGAATAACTCGAAACTTTTAATGAAGCCAGGAAAACATCACTGATGGCACATCTCAAAGAATATTTGTTATGAACTAAATTATGCAATTAGAGTAATTTCTCTCAGAGTTCTGTGATAAATCCTGTTAGGAAAAATAATCAGAAAAAGATTTTTATAATTTGCCACAAATATTAGAAAAATCTTCAAAAGACTATATCACTAGTTTTATTTAGTAAGCTAATATTGGTTTTATAATTTAATATTCTAAAATTTTGAAAATTTTGCTTAGTTTGTAATCTGTTTAGGAAATGGCAAATACAATTGACTGAATTCACCCGTAACTGCCAATAAATTTGTTATAGACAATTACTGACTTAGTGAGCAAATAAGAGAAACACTTTCCCTCACAGAACCAGCATTACTTCTGTTCTTTTCCTTCTTGTTACAAAATAACATTAAAAATTTAACTATGAACTAAAGACATACAAACGTTGGTGACAGGTCTTTACAACATTTTGTTTCAAGAGATTTTTTTTGTTTCTGTTTTAATATTGTGATGAAATTTAAAATTAGTGAATTTTTGTATGATAGATGATTATTTTAATCCTCACCGGCTGATGGTTCTATTACCAATCCTTCCTCTACCTCGACCTCGGCTGCGGACTCTGCGTTTTATATCTGGAAATTCACCTTCATTAAATGCAGCTTGCCTTTTTTCCTGAGCCACACAAAAAAAAAAGAAAGAAAAAAAGCATTTTTACTCAATAAACAAAGCAATAATCACACAAATTTTTCATTTATGATCGAACTGAAGATTAAAAAGATGAATAATTTTAGAAAAACAAAACAAAACTCAGATTATTTAAAATTTTAAACATAACTACATCAATATTTTTGCAAGGATCCTTAACCTAAAGAAGTAGTTCACTTCTGAAGTTAATAAAGCTTGTTATAATTAAAATCTATCAGAAAACTTCCATTTCTACTGTCATCTTGTAACACATACAGCATATTAAATCTATCAGAAGATAGCAATTGTTATTTATCTGCTATCTTGTAAAACCTGATGTATATTAAATCAGAACACTCCTATTTTTACTTATTGGTCACTGTGAAACAACAAAAGCATATTCATTTTGTCAAATACAGAGTATGACTGAGGAAGGCTCAATGTAAAAATGGCACTTCTCACTTGAAGGAATTGGCAATCAAATTTTAAAATATAAAATAGCCACTTTTCCTTTCAATTTATTCAGACTTAATTTTTTATAGCAACTAGAAACTATTCTAGGCAAGTGAGAATATAAGCTTTTAGCGATTTGGTTGAAATAATACTGAACTTTAGGCATCACAGGTTGTGTATTTATAACCATAGAAAATTAAAGCATTTAATGCTACAAGTTATCTTTTGACTTATACCGGGATATTCTGATCAATCACAATCCAATAGCCATTTCTTTCCTGAAATCAGAAATCACCTTGGCTGTTAGAAATTATACAAAGCAATTTAACAAAAAATGACAAAATGTAAAATCTCTGATGATTTTCATTTTTAGCCTATTTGCCAGCTAAATTAAAAACTTTAAAAAAAAGTGTTTCTGTAGCAAAAAGGTTGTAAACATTGTTTCTTTCCTTACAAACAATGCCCACAATCAGTTTCCTCTCAAGCACTCTACTGACCACAACAGGTGAAGCCTGCTCAACACAACAGTAAAATGTTCTGCCTGTTGCCCCTTTCTCTATTTTCATCTCTTCATTTACAGCCAAAATTTACACATGTGAAAAGATAATCTTGTGAGAGAGTATCTGACTCCAGGATCTGTTTTAAATGCATAAACTGAAGTGCCATTTCTTTCGACTTTGGACAGTTTACATGCGAGGGGCATTTGAATCTGTGTTCGTGCTGGAGATAAGCCATTTTCTCCTAGCGAAGCAAAAAATGCATGCAACCTTGGGCTTCTTTGCATGAAGTGTTTCCAACCGCCACCTTATCATCTCACTGGCTGCCCTCATTTTTACATGTGCCTTCCCATTCAGAGTGTCTGATATCCAGCAATGAATGCATGCAAAGTTAGTAATCAGGTACAAGATCATCACCTGCCATTGGAGGACCTTTTATCATTGCATCGAGTTCTGCTAAATTAATATGCTTAGCATCTTCTGCTGGATACAACCAACAAGCATCTTCAACAATGCCTCTGTTAACTCCTAATGCCACTCATGTGGCTAAAGAAACTGGCATCTACTCATACCTTGCCATGCACTGGTTAAATACATTGAAGGAGTCCGTTGCATACACGGTCATGAGGACTTGCTTTATCTGTTCTGCATTTGACCTCCATTCCTTACTTAGTTGCCGGTATATAGCAAGAGCTCCACCTCTCAATCGTAGCGGCAGGGCATCCTATTCATGTCACACAGTTCACATACCAACTCGACATTCTCAATTCACTCCATGATTGGTATATCGGTGGCAAGGTCACTAAATTCAGGGATCAAATGGATATCAAACGCCTTCTCCACCAACTTGTAGAAAATTTAGAACTGCTGAAGTAGCTTGTAGCAAAAAGGTTGTAAACTTTTTGTTTCTTTCCTTGCAAACAATGCCCACAATGAATTTCCTCTCAAACACTCTACTGACCACAACAGGTGAAACCTGTTCAACACAGCAGTAAACCGTTCTGCCCGTCACCCCATTCTCCATTTTTATCTCTTCATTTCCAGCCAAAATTTACGTATGTGAAAAGATAATCTTGCGAGAGAGTATCTAACTCTAGGATCTGTTTTAAATGTGTAACCTGTGAAGCCACTATTTCTTTCCTCTTTGGAGTTTACATGTAAGACATTTTCTTCTAACATTGCAAAAAATGCATGCAACCCTGGGCCTCTTTGTTTTCTGCAGTACTTCACTACAGTTTCCTCAATGTCATTTAGCCAATGCTGTTAATAAAACAAGTGAGTAATAATGAATTAATAAATGTTCCCAGAATTCAATGGCAAAATTGAACACTGAAAGACAAAGAACTTATCAAATGAAGCTATTCTTTTTTTTCCACTAATAAATGCTCTTTTGAAAAGGTATTTTATATAAAGTTTGAGCGTGATCCTCTAACTGAATAATTAGGTTTGTTGGGTTTCATCTTTTAAACTATAATCTGATATAGAAGCAATATTCTAGCAGGTTCCGTCAGATTTTAGAAGCCGTTTAGAGCTAAGATAGCTTACCTAGACTCAGCTTATTAGTCAACCACTCAGAACCCTAAGAATGGCTTTCAAAAGCTTGTAATACTCGATTTTATTGGTTATGGCATGGTTATACTCAGGCTTGATTCAAATTGTTTATTATACTAATCATTCTATTATCTAAATCTTCCAAAGATTAGAAAAACAGCTTTTACTGTGATAGACAGAAAATTAACACGAAGGAAAATATCTTATAACCCTATCTAATCAAAGAATAACTAAGCAATTGCTTAGAATATTTTAATAAAAAGCAAAGTAACTTACCAAGGCAAATGGTGTCCAAGCAGGATCCTTGTCAGAATCATAATTTTCTGCACTGTCTGCACTGTCACTTTTTAGCCCAAGAAACATGCCAGTAACATGATCTGTGTCACTACCAGAGTCAGAACCAAGTTCTATAAAGAGAAGACAGGTAGAGAAGTAAATAACAGTGAAGACAGTCAATAGAATATATTTTTTAATCTACCTTCGTTTTTTGTGTGTATGTGGGGAGGGGGTTACTGAGGATTTCAAGTTTAGTTCCTTTATATAATTTACTTGTAAAGAAATTGATGAATGCCACACCTTAAAAATTGGAACCCAAGATTTAAAATGAATTGTTAAATCATAAGAGTTGTAGCTCAAAGAAACCAAATGAGAGGTCATGATTCATCTATCTCCTCTATTGGGCAATGCTTGTGACTTCTCTACACAGATACAAGTAATGCTCTGAAATCACGAGAGAGATACAAAGCTGGGTCAATAAGTATGTAGCCTTTAAAGTTATTAACAACTTTGAAATAGTGTTCAGTCTATATAATTAATATTTACCAGTGAATTAAGTAAATTAACAAGGAAGATTATGCAGAAAATTAAATATGCTTATGCTTTTTTCTTTTTCTTTTAATTAATCACAAACTTATCAATATATCCATGTACAGGGTGCGATGTAATTGTCACTTAAATTATGCAAAAATGAAAATAATACTATCATTGCATATTAACAGATATATTTACCAAAATTACACAAAAATATCTTGAAATATTAAAAAATAAATTTATTCAATAAAATCCCCATTGACTCCAACCACAGCCTCCAGACGACTTCGGAATCTCTTGCAACTTTTCTGGATGGTCTTTTTGTTTAATTTGGTGAATGCTGCCATAATCCTTGCCTTCAGTTCATCTTTGGTATAACAAGGAGTTTTGTTGGTCTCTTGCTCAACTGCGCCCCACACATAATAATCAAGGGAGTTGCAATTTGGGGAGTTAGATGGCCTAGATATAAAGAGCAATGTGGTCATAGAAATTGTCTGAGCTGACTGAGTTCTCTTGCTTGTGTGGCATGGTGCAGAATCCTGTTGCCAGACATAGGGTCTTCCAGCAGCCACCCTCTTGACCCAGGGCAGCACTACCTTTCATGTTGAGCCCAAGGCAACAAATTTTGGAGTTCTTTTCTTATCAGAATGATCAGAGTGAAATTTCCAAGCTGCCATACCTTTGTAATCACTACAAGACTCATCCAACTCTTTTTTTAATCTTCTGTAGGGTCCTCAGATTGACACCCAGACACACTGAAATGTTTGTATTGGTGCTTTTGGTGTGAATGCCAAGCAGTACAGTATGCCACTTCCAAATTTCTGGTGCTCTTTTTCTCAGACAGTACCCAACTGACCCTACTATACAGTGCAGTCAACAAAATCAAAAACAAACAATGTGCATGCACAAAATTAAAAATATAAAATGGCAACAATTTACCCAATGCACACTATATATGTCTCTTGGCTAATAAAACATTAGATACAAAGTTATACAGTATGATGCCTCTTAGTTTATATTCTAAAATTTCACACATTAATTAAGAACAGAAAAATGCACAGATTTTTAACACTGGAAAAAAGAAAATTTATTAAAATGTTCAGGAGATGCTCAGAGATGATATATAAAATCTTCCAAGTTTTGAAGTAGCAAACTGAATGGCAGAAAAACTAGAGACCCTTACATCAGTAAATCAAACCATCTGATAGTCAAGTATTAACAAATGCCTAATAGTCAACAAGGAACATGACATGTCTTTTCAGATAATGATTGCAGCAATTCAGATGTAGAAGTTATGCAATGGCAACACCACACATTAAGAGAAACCTGATTGCAATTTGTCTTTGAAAAAGGTTTTTTTTCTCTCTTTATTATTAAAGTGCAAAAATAAATGTGTTCAATAACAATTGGGAGAAATAAAGTTTCTTTAAACTACAAAATGAAACCCAATTTTAAATTATAGAGAAAGAAATACAGGATAAACAATTTCAGAAGGTTATTTAGTCAAAATCTTAATTGCAAGAAAAACATACGACTTAATCCTTAAAAATAATTAATCTGTCAACTTTCAATTTTTCAAATCCAAATTTTTAAGCACCAATCTTTCTTAAAAACAATATAAAATACCTGTTTTAAAAAAATGTTAAATGCCAAATGTAAAGTGCTACTAAAACAATTCACTGTAAAGATCACAAGCTACAGAATTCTTTGTAAGCATTTATTCATAACTGTAAAAATTGATAACATCAAATTACATTGCATAAAGAAGTTTACTCGAAACACGACACATACTAAATGTGGCTTAAACATTCTAACATTGCTGATGTTGCTGGTATTGAAACTTTCAATTTTTCCATTGCTCACTCCCTTTCTCAATTCATGGATTTTCCTACTTGTTTCCCTAATAAATATGAGCAATATGCTTCTTTACATGATTTATTCCTTACCTCCTTTCCTAGCTTTTGCTGAGCTTCACGACTCTGTTCTCTTGGCAACTTGGATCATTCTGTAATATCTATTGATATTTCATTCCAATCATCTATTTGGCACGAAACTCATATTCATAAGACCTCTTTCCATTGCCAACATGGTGATTGGGATTCATTCTGTGACTTTCTTTGAAACACCCCTTGGATAGACATTTTTAACCTTCATACTAAGAATTGCACCATTGAGGTTTCTTCTTGGGTCAAAGCTGGCATAGTTGTTTTCATGCCATCTCAGAAATACCAGATGAAGCCTCGATCTTCTCCATGGTTCAAACCAGCATTTTCTGCAACTATAGCCCACAGGAACCACTATTTCCGGCTATGATATCTACTTGTGTATAACATAATAAGGGTAAACGTATGCTTGAAGGAGCTAAATTTTTGTTTACTAAGAAAATGAGGCACCATACTGCATTTAACAACTTTAGCTCTTGTGATTATTAGCAGCTATGTAACAGTGTATTAAATAAGAGAAAGTTTCTTATTCCTCCTCTCTTCAATTTGAGAGGTGTTAACATCTTCTGCTGATAAAGCTGAATGTTCCACCTGCAAATGCTCTTTAAACTCTACTATTGACTCATCTAGGGTATCCTTGCCTAACTTTCCATTTAAAACTGTCTCTGTTGAGTAATATGCATATAACCCCTTCTAGGTTTTCTGCTATCATCTCTAATCTGTATCCCCACAAAGCATGCGAACCTGATGGTATTCCTGTAATAATCCTTAAGAAGTGTGCTCCCAAACTGGCCCCTGTTCTCTCTAAACTGTATAATAAATGCCTAACTGCTTCTTACCTTGCTGCTTGTTGGAAATCCTATTTTTCCAATTTTTAAGAACACAGGTGAACTGTCCACCCCTTCCAATTATCAGCCTATTAGCCTTCTATTTCTTTTTGGTAAACTACAAGTCAATTGCTGATGTATTGATGATCATAGTGGAAAATCAAGCTTTAGATAAGAATTGGACAGCTTGAAAGTGTTCGAGAGGGTTTGTCATACAGGTCTTCTTCACAAGTTGAAAAGTTATGGTGTCCCCAGACAAATCTTTGAACTGATCCAGTCTTATCAAATTGTGAAATGAAAGTTATCCTGAATGGCCACTTTTCTAGATCCTTTTGTACTGATACCAGTGTCCCACTTGGCTCTATCCTTAGTCCTATTTTGTTTTTAATTTTTTTATTAACAACCTTCCAGTTGACATCAGCTCTAAACTTGGTATCTATGCTGGTGACAGAACCATTTACTCCTGTCTTGATAGTAAGTGATAAGTTTGATAAGGTAAAATTGGTTGCTGATGTCAAAAACAACCTTCAGTCTGTTGTTAACTGGGGCTTGAGTGGCTTGTTAAATTTAACGCCTCTAAAACCAAACTGCTCTCTATAATTCATCTGAGAGACCCCTTTCTTCTGTCCATCAGCATAGTTCAACGTCTCATGCTAGACAATTTCTCTCTCCAGAATTTATCTTACATATCTATAATTCTACTATTTGTCCATACTTAGAATATTACTGCCGCATGTGGTCCAGGACTCCTGCTATATATTTAGAGATCCTTGATAAAATCCAAAGAAAAATCAGCAATATTATTGGTCTTGACTTGGCATCTTGGCTTCAATCACTTTCTCACTGCTGTAAAGTTGCTTCCTTGCACCATATTTATAAATACTATCATGGTAATTGTTCGGATGAGCTCTTCACTATGGTAACTAGATTATGAATTTAAGTGCAGTACTAGACTCTCGACAAGGTCTTACCAATTTACAGTTGAGTTGGCTAGATGTAACCATAAATTTTATGCTAACAGTTTCTTTTCTTGCACCTCTGGAACTCTTCCAGCTCTATACTTTACAAAAATTAAAATGGAATGTCAATTGCTGTCTTCCAGATTATAAACTCAGTGTCTATGCTGATGACAACTAGTCGCTCCTGTCTTAATAGTAAGTCTGATAGTTTGATAAAGTCAAATTGGCAGCTGATCTCAAAAATGATTTATGGGGCAAGGAGAAGCTAATTAATTTTAATGCCTCAAAAAAGAAACTGCTCTCTTTTAATCATGAGAGAGAAACTTTATTACTTTCCATCAACATGACTGATGCTAACATCCAAGAGAGTGACCCATTGCACCTAATATTTTTAGTTGACATGAAGTGAAAGAGTATATTGAATCATTTGCTAAGTTTGCAGCTATGAAATTTGGTCCACTGTGTCATGTTAGACAATTTTTCTTGCCAGAATCTATCTTACATATTTATAAGTATACCATTTGTACTTGCTTTGAATATTGCTACCATTTCTGCTCTGGTGCTCCTGCTATACATTTAAAGAATCTTGAAAAAAAAAAAAATCCAAAGAAGAATCTGTAATGTTATTGGTCCTAACCTGGAATCTTCACTTCAATCACTTTCCCACCACCATAACTTGTCTTTTCTATAAATACTTTCATTCTAATTGTTCTGATGAACTTTCCTCTATGGTACCTAGGTTTTATGAATTTAAGTGCAGTACTTAATTGGCAGCAAGGTCTCATCAATTTACAGTTGAAATGGATATAACCCTAAGTTCTATACTAACAGTTCCTTCTATCACACGTCTCACTTGTGGAACTCTTCCAGCTTTTTACTTCCTAGTCAACTTTGTTCTTCAAAAATTTAAATGCAATGTCAATTCTTTTATTGTCCTCTCTCTTTAATAGTAGTTTTTTCTTAAGTTCTTTAACACTCAGTAACTTCTTGCATCCTAGTGATTTCAAAATTTCACCCCCCCCCCAACAACATTTTCCTGAAAGTATAAAATTGTATAGAAAATATCTATAGTTGAAGCCATAAAGTTGCGTAAAAAAGATTAGGATCTCGGCATTAAATGTTTTATGGAGGTTGTCATGTTGCTGAACAAAATCAACCAACCAGCCGTTTTGGCATTAATGACCCATAGTGATTGATATGCTGGTAAAAGAATCAATCAATCTTTGCAAGATAGCTCAAGTTCGGTCAGTTTGGAGGGTAACTGTCAATACCAATTTTCAAGTCTTGCCATAGATTCTCTTTTGGATTTAGGTCTGAGCTTTGACTGGGTCATTCCAACACATTAATATGCTTTGAACTAAACTACTCCATTGTAACTGACTGTATGTTTATGGTTTTTGTTCTGCTCGAAGTTGAACCTCCGCCCTAATCTCAAGTCTTTTGAAGACTATAAATTTTCTTAAAGGATTGTCCTGTATTTAGATTCACCAATCTCTAAAAAGTTTCCCCTGTCCTCGCTAAAGAATAGCATCTCCATAGCATGATGCTATCACCACCATTTCAAAGTGGAGATGGTGTGCTCAGGATGATGTGTCATGTTAGGTTTTTGCCACACATAGCATTGAGACCAAAATGTTCAATTTTGGTCTCATCTAACCAGGGCACCTTCTTCCACATGTTTGCTTGTTTCCCCACATGGCTTGTGTCAAACTGAAAACAGGACTTCATATGGCTTTCTTCTTGCCACACTTTCATAAAAGCCAGATTTGTAGAGTGCATGATTAATAGTTGTCCAAGGGACAGATTCTCCCACTTGAGCTGTGAATCTTTGCAACTTCTCCAGAGCCAGCATGGATGTTTTGGCTGCTTCTCTGATTAAGGCTCTCCTTGCTTGACCTGCCAGTTTAGGCGGATGGTCTTGTCTTAGTAGGTTTGCGGTCATGCCATATTCTTTCCATTTTTGGATAATAGATTTATTATTTATGAGTGCTCCATCAGATGTCCAAAACTGAATATTTTTTATAACCTAACCTTGCTTTATACTTCACCACAACTTTATCCTTGACCTGTCTGGCCAGTTCATTGATCTTCATAATGCTGTTTGTTCAGTAATGTTCTCTAGTAAACATCTGAGTCCTTCAAAGAACAGGTGTATTGAACCGGAGAGTGCAGAATCAAGAATCATAACTTTCTCCATTCCTTACTTCATTCAAAAGAAATCATAATTAGGTGGGCTATTTACTAATTATGCAACTTCTGAAAGGCAATTGCTTGCACTGGATTTTACTTAAGGGTTTCACAGTAAAGGGTGAAAAAATTTACACACCACACTTTGCAAATAATTTTGAAAATCATGTAATATTATTCAACAACTTCAAAATGATTTTCTCTTGAATGTTGTATAGAAACAAAATCTAATTTTAAGTCCTAGTTTTCTTGTAACTAAGAGACAAAATATCCTTTGTTGACAGAACATAATAGCATGTGACCAAAATATATATCCAGACTCCATGTTATGTAGCCCACACAAATGTATAGATTTTAGTGGTGAGGTCTACAATTGTCACTTGCATTTGAGTGTCAAAAGGAACCTTTGAATGAAATCATTTCATCTGGGTGATGCCTGTTACCCAAACCAGGAGTTAAGAGAATAAAGAGAGCTGGATCGGATTGGCAAAGAATAGTAGAATGTACAGCTGCCAAATGACATTATTATGGACTGTATTTTATCGGTAAAATTGGTGTGTAAAAAAGAATTTTACAAATATTTGTTTTATAGTTTTAAAATGTTTCTTATACATGCACTTAAGAGAGTATTAAAAATTAATATAAGTGCTGCCATTTTCAGACAATATTCTTTCTTATCTAAAACACACACATTTATTTAAGTATATATGAGTAAATATTGAAAATGATGCCAACTGTAATAAAAATGAGTCTTCCCTCCTAAAAGTGAGATTACTTTCAAGTGTTCTGAATATTAAAAAGGAAATTATTTTATGAGGACAGGTGTTATTTAATTTCCCATTTGGTAAAAAATAGTTTTCCCATTTTCAGTATTAACAGTATCTGTTTGAGTAATTTATACAGAAACAAGGTTTGGTTTTTCTCATAATATCAGAATTTTTTAAAGAGATGATAAATACTGTTACCAAAATAAACTGAGCAAAACAACCCCAAAACTCTCTATGTATTGTAAATATTGGGTTGGTCAAAAATTGTTCTGCGTTAAGAATATTTAGTATTACATTTAAAGACATCACTATTGCATTGCAACAGATATATCAGCATGCACTTTAAGTTGTCAAAATAGCATAGTTTTGTTTATTAACATGTTCAACACATTTAAGACAGACAAAAAATGTGACTCAAACAAAAGATTTTGCCAGTTTATAAGGAAGGTATTGCAAAGGATCAAATGTGCTAGACACAGTTTGTGAGGATTCATGCTAAAAATTGTTCACTCAGTGATGCCCCTTAGCTACATTTCATAGTTGAGATTAATAGCAATAATAAGAATAATCAACAAAATTGGAGACTAACTCATATGGTGAAAATATTCATATTAAATATTGAAAATCATTTGCATCAACTTCATTATGTTACTTTGATGTGTAATGTCTACATATTTAAATGTTCCAGTTTTCTAACAAGTTGTAATGGGTGATGAAGCTTATGGGGAAAAGGTGAAATTAATCACCACTAACAATACCAAGAACTTAGTTTTCACTCAAATAAAGTGATGCTATGTATATTATTGGATTGGAAAGAGTTTTTTTTTTACTATGAGTCTCTTCTGGAGAACTAAATGAGTGTATAAGTATAATAAGTATTGCTCCTAATGAGACTAACTAAAGGCAACAAGTGACAGAGTATTTTGAATTAATAGAAAAGGTGCAACATACTATTAGGTTATGGCCAGATTGTATGTTTCTTTAGTAACCAAATTGTAACAACTTCCACTGCAAAATTTTCACTCATACTCTGCATTGACCAGATATAATACCTTTGGATTATCATTTGTTCCAGTTTTTAAAGAATGCTGTTAATGAAAAAAAGAGTTCTATGAAAGATCACAAAAGACACCTAGATCAGTTCCTTGTTGAGAAAAGTTCTGGGAAGATAAAATTATGAACTGCCCCAAAAATTGCAGAAGATACTTAAGCAAAATGGAGAATATGTGGTTTAATAATGTTAAATGTTGAAAATAGAAATGGTCTTATTTTTACTTAATAATCAAAAGAATCTTAACGGAATTCAATTATTCAAGAAAATCCAGATTAGATAAAAGGTGGAGTTTTAGCTCAAAAATTCTTTTTAAAATTTGCAATTCATTTGTCTCAAAAAATAAAACCATTCAGTTGTAATTTGTGTCCCATGACAGAGTATACTTAACGTCTAGTTATGAACTTTTTGGGGGTGGGAGGAGGAATAAAGCCTTGATGAAAGCATACTAGTAAATCAAAACCTTCTCAGTTTTCAGTTTTCCTGTCTTCAACAGACTGGTCTTAATACAGATATTTCTTTCCTTTTCTTGAATATTTGTCCTGTTAGCCTTTTAATGCAAAAACAAAACTGGAAATTTTATTTGTGTTTTCTTATACATATTTAAAGGATTTATATTCCTCTAAAAATATTTTCAATTGTTTTAATTTAAAATTTAATAAGTCTATCATTGCTACAAACATAATTCTTCAGTGTAAACAATTTATATTAAAAACATGCTTAACATTCTTAAAACGTACTTAAATGCCCAAGTTTAATAAAGTCAATTTTCTAAATTCAGTGCCATGTATGTAATATGAGGTTGTGTTCTGCCAAGGTTTTTATGTATTTGTATTCATACACAAGATCTTGTGCCAGAAGACATTTCTCATATGTATCTATCAAATTAGGACAACAACCTACAGATAAGATGACAGCCTTTCTAACTAGTATTACACCTTCAACTGTGATATCAACATCTTATCTTTTGTGTTAATCTTCTTTAAAGCTTATACAAAATGCACAAATATACACTCAATTTCCAAAGCAAAAAACTAATACTGTTAATTTTATTGCTTTTCTTTGCATTTTTGTTGTTTCTGTTAAAAAAAACAAAATGTACAGTTGAAGGCCAGATATCCACAATAAGTTCATGACTATTCTCTCCACTATTTTTTAAAATTTCTAATGCACCATTAGTGTGCATGCTAAGCCTGCAAAAAAGTTGCTTTCAAAACTTTTAAAAAATTTGTCTGAGTACCTGATTGAAATTAAGTGTTGAAAAAAGAAAAAGGGAGCAATTCAACAAATGCTAGAAAATAAAATGTCAGTGATACCTTGGCTATTCTAAGTAGTATCTATTTGGGAGAACAATTTAACTTAGAAGAGAATTCAAATCCCAAGTCAGCTACCAAGCAAATATGGCTATTCAAAAAAAAAAAAAGAAAGAAAAAAAAAGGAGATTAAAAATTTAGAAGAATAAGCAGAAAAAGAACTTAGCTTCCTGAGAAAACTGCCATTGGGTGGTAATGAATGAATGAGTGAAAGAGAAAGAAAATAATTTATTATTACATGGAACAAAAAGCTAATTTTATGTTCCAATAAGGAAAGATATTAACTTTTACTTTGTGAAGTGCCAAGAAGCAGGTCTCCATAAAAAAAATATGGTCAAGTATCTGATGATATTCATAAGGAATTAGCCTAGCCAAAGAATTTATACTCACAAATAATTTCAAACAGTTCCTTACTGAGAAAGAAGGATTGAAATATTGCACATAAGATTATACCAGACTTACATAAATATGCTAAACTCAACTTGGAAAGTCTCACTATACCCATACGCATTATTACCATAAATAAATAAAAATATAAAGTTGTCTTCAGAAAGCACTGAAAACAATCTTTATAGACAAGAAAAATTACTTTGGGTTGAGATCACAATAGAAGGAAATGGAATTAGATTGAACATGATGTCAAAGAATATATATAAAAAACAAAAAAAACACACACAAATTAATCTTTTCTTCTTTTTTAATTAAAAACTCCATTGTCTGTCAAGCAAATATGCAGCTGAAGAAAGAATGGTTGAACAAGTATTTTCCAAAGTGTTTACTCATTTTTATCAATGCACAAAGTAGTTCAATGTTTATAATTGTGCTCTCGTAAAGCAACAAACAGATGGCAAAACATATTTTTGTACTTGAGGTGTGCTAACTAAAATGTTTATCCAGTTTTTCATCTGTTTATTAGTCTTGCAAGTAAAGAGAAAAAAGAAAAAAAAAAAAGAATCAATAAGACTACTGAACATCATTCAACAACAGAAGAGTGAAACAAGCAGAATAGCAGTTCTTGACAAAATACCTACAACTTAAGCAGCAGTCAATGAGTTTTCTAAAAGACTATGTAAACAGTCTTTTTTAATCAAGCAAAATCGTCCCAAACTTAAAAAGGTAAAACAAGGATAGCAAGACTTTATTCAAACTCTACAAGCAGATTTTGCTTGATATCATTCCAGAACCAGCAGTTGAGCTTTTTAAAATCTATAACCATTTACTGAATCAAAAGTATAACATTTAGAAGTATGAAAAAAGTATGTTCAACTGAGAATTAATCTTTTTAATCTAAAAAGTAAGTTCAACTAGCATACAGAAAAAAAATCTATTTGAATACAGATATATCAAACAAATTTAGCAAACATAAAACATTACAGGAATGAAAGAAAATCTCTTTAACACAAATTTAAAAGTGGTCAATAAAAATTATTTTGTGAGATGAATAAAAGTTAAATATGTTTTATTCATTTTCAAGTAAATTAAATATGCAGCTAGAATGACAAGGCCTAAAATGTATACAAAACAATATCTGTCTAGGTATTATGTACACCATTTACATTATTCAGACTATTGTCCTCATCTTTGTCACCAAATTTATTACAACGTTTCGGTCGTTCTTCAGGTGGTTGGAATGTTGAACTGAACCCTTTATTTTCACTCACTGGGGTAGACTTTCCACGGATGTTTAATGGATGTCAGTTGTCAGTTATCTCCTGTTAATTCCCCTCTCCAAGTTCTCCACTGCCTTAACTGGGTATTGAACTCACACTCTTTGGGTCCTGTCACTGGAGCTAACTAACGCCTTTATCCATTTTGCCAAGTGTCCTTCAGGACATCTGTGTATGAATTTCTGGGTATTATAAACCTAATGTTTTCAGCACTCATTTTTTACCAGAGCTCATATTGCAATTTTTGTTGTTGTTATTGCTTTTCTCTGGCACTCCTTATTACTGGTTCCCATATTAAGGAATCAGCACATATGCTAGGCCACAAAAAATCTCCTGAGTTGACCAAGCATAGAAATGAATGCAATATGGGAACCAGTAACACGGCCGGAGCATACAACAGCCGAAACATTGTAATAAATATGGCGACAAAGATGAGGACAATAGTCCAAATAATGTAAATAGTGAAAACAATTAATACCATTTCTTTTAATACGGTTATTTTACTCGACTTGATCAAATTTGAAGGGACTAAATCAATAACTACAGTTAGTAGATTCAACATGAACTATAAAAAGGCACCAAAATAAAATAATTTTACAATGCATGCATCACATTTGAGAAAAGAACTGAAGTCATTTTCAAGTCCTGCACCAAAAGTTAAAAAACAAAGTAACAAAATTTGCATTCTGATTCCAGGTAGTATTGTATCCACTTATTGTAATTAAGAATGAAAAGAAAGAAAAGCAAAAACAGATTGAAAATTAAAATTGAAATTTGTGGGACAGAAAAATTCAGTAACAATACCTGTCCAAATTGGGCAATGAACTTTAAATTAAAGTAAATGAAGAAAGAAAAACATAGTCCATTGTTATGACATTGTTATAAAGGATAAATTTTCAGCTGGAAAATTAATCCAAGCAAGGTAAATTCAAGGATTTACAAGTCATATTCTCTCAATGCCAGATCTCAAAAAGTCCACTTGAAATGCAAGGCCACAAAGAAGAGGAACAATAAAAACAACAAACTAACTCAAGTTATCACATTTTCCTAAATACAAATATACAACAGGATAATGCTTACCTGTTGAGTAGCAATCAAAAAACTACAAGTTGGTTATATTTTTTAACTACCAAAATCAAAGCTAATAATGTGATTTCTAAGAGATATACATAATATCCCATATGAAATATTGTGTCCTGTTTTTTTAAGTAATCATAAAAATGCGTGTACCTTCAACATATTTACCAACAGGAAGTAGTTGGACACTTAAAAGAAAAATGAACTTAAATGAAATTTAAGAAACAATACAGATTTAAATTTTGTTGCACATCAATGGAAATGGTTTGTATTTTTATGCAATAATGTAGAATATAATGTTATCAGTCACCATTCAATATTCATTTTGTTGCAATGGGGCTGTCATGGTTATTTTAAAGGAACGCTCAACCAAACAAAATAGTTATAATTAAGCAATATGAAATTTCTTCACTTAACTTTAAAACTAGTAAAAGTCAAAATGAACCTCAAAAGGAAATCCAAGATGATTTAAAAGCAGCTGGTACATCAGTTACTAAAAGAACTATCAGTAATGAACTGCACAGGAATGGTCTATAATCATACATCATACGGAAAACACATTTTTGAGTGTGGAGGGACCATGCCAAGGATTCTTGCATTATATTCACTCATGAGCATTTAGAAAAGCCTTACAATTTTTGAAAGAATATTCTTTATTTGGATAAAACAAAAATTGAACTTTCTGGCCACAACTCAGTTCATCATATAAGAAAAAAACGAATGCATCCACAATTGAAAAAAATAAATATATAGACCCTCTCCACAGCTTGAAGAGGATTGGATCTTTCTCCAAAATAATGATTAAGCATATAATCAAATTAATTCACAAATGGTTTGTTGAGAACAATGTAGAGGGGCTTCATTAGCTTAATAAATCTTCTGAGTAGAATCCAATTAAAATTTATAGTGAATTTGAAAGATTAACTTCATCAGGGAGTCCTCAGAAATATTAATGATTTGAAGGTCATGTGCAAGGAATAGCAGGCTGAGATTTCAGAATAATATTGCAGTGTTTGTAAGGATTTACGAAAAATATCTCCAAGTAGTAACCGCAAACCAAGACTATACACCTGAGCATTAAAAGTTGAAGTCAGTATTTTGCAAGTGTCTATATATTTCTTTCTTCTTTATGTGCACACATGGACACACCTTGATCAACTCACAAGGAGATTTCTGCAAAAATGTCAGAGTTTTTAATACATTACAAACTTTTCTGACCAATATTTCTGTTGAGCAGGCATAAATTAATGACATACATGTTTTTTGAAAGTAAACAAGGCTACTTCTTAGCCCACAAGAAAATTTCCAAAATTTGTTAAAATACTTGCAATAGTCACAGCAAATATTTTTCAACTTTATTTGTATTGAGGTTAATTCTGCTATCGTTCCAACAGGAGCTGAATGTTCTTGTTGATATTTGAAACTATGACAGACATTATGGGTAAAAGATCAAATAAGTCTAAGGGAGAGAATTCTTTCTCAACCCTGGCCATAAAAAGTAAACTCAACAATTGTGACAAGATGGAAAAGATTACAAAGTAACCAAGATAAGAACTTTAGTCAAATGTTGGAAATAACAGGTGTCAAATTGGAAAGATACTTAATATTTTAAGAAAAAGATAAAATGATGTCCTTAAATTGTTAAAAGAAAAAAAAGGTAATAAACATTAGAGACTCACATAAAGCACAGAATATATTTTCATATAGAAGCTGTGAGTGCCTTTCTGGTAAAATATATTAAAAAAATAAATAATTCAAAAATAAAGTAACTATTACAGATTTTATTTAAGTAAAAACCCTAAACAGGTAAAGTACTTAAGCCGACTGATCCACTTGTTAAAAAAAGAAAAGAAAAGATTTCCCGGGGAATAATTTTCATAGATTAGCATTTTTTAGACTTTCAACATTTGTAACATTTTTCAGAATCAAAAAATATTGATTTATTTTTTATCAATTTAAGAAGGGGGTTTGTTCATAATATTGATACAGTGTTGAATTGAGCACTGATTTTTAGAGTCCTTTTCTTTTTTATTTAACAAATGTCACATGTTGGAAATGTCTTTATGCCGTTGATATATACATATTTTTTTAATGCTTGTGTTAATTCATGAGAATTTTTGTTTTTTAATTAAAAATATGGTACTACCTTAAAAATGTATACATTTGTTCTTTAATAACAAGAAATATTTCTGTAAAAAAAATAAAATAAAATAAAAAATATCAATGTCTTAACCACATTTCCGAGTTTAACACCTGTAAAGAAATGGTTGATTTGCAATCACTCTGTAAAAGTCAGGGATTGATTTTACAGTGTATTGATATTATGAACAGGTCTCCCTTTCTAAAATGATTAGAAATCAATATTTTTCAATCCTGGCAAGATCTAAAGAATGATAATCTTCAAAACTTAATCCCAAAAATAAATTTCCCTATATTTTTTTTTTTTTTTTAACAAGTAGACCAGTCTACTAAAATAGTGCCATAAAGTAATATGGTTTAATATGTAAGCTTAGCCAAAAACAACAAAAATTTTTTTTTTTACCTAAATAGATACAGCATCTAGCTATCAACTCAATTCAATAATCAACTTTTGGATTCAAGTCACACCAAATAAACTTTCAATTTTCTTTCTACACACCAAGGTAAGCTGCACAATGACTATGAATTAATCTATATAAACAATTTAAACTGTATAAAGCATGAGTGTAATAAATCTAAAAAAAAAAAAATATCAAGATTGTATTGGAATATTCTTTCTGCACATGGAAGTTTCATTAAAAAACAGTGAACATTTGTAATGAAAGATAATGATCAGGAAATGATTATATATCATCTATTTTATTACTTTCCAGCAATGGAATTTTAAAACTGTGTTCAGACTTTTTTTTTTTTTTTTTTTTTTTACAAGACTTTTACAGGAATAAATATGTAAATTATAATGCACATGTTCATTCAGTATGAACATAAAAAATTCATTAACTGCTGAATTTCACCAAACATACAAATTTATAATTTTTCAGAAAATTTGCATCATGTTTACACCATCCAATGGCTTACACATTGCACATGCTATTTTTAGTTTTGAATGTCTGGAAAAAATTTGCTTTCCAATTATCCCCCCCACCCCCAAATACCTGGAGAAAATCATTTTACATGACCTTTTGTCAAAACTATATTTCAATACTTCATTATTACTAGGATAAAAAGAAGAACAAGGATCAATGCATCAGAAGATGTCAATTGACATTGCATTTAAATTTTTGAAGATTGTAGTTATCAGGGAAGCAAGTAAGAGGAAGGGAATTCCACTGTCAGGAAGTGTGGGAGAAGAAGAAGCTGTTGGAGTAGAAGTGGCTGTTACATTTAACTGTTTCAACAGTAAAAGGGTGGGACCTAGTAGCACATTTAAATTTATGTAGTCAGGGCTCCAGAGAAAACAGCTTGTTAGAGCAGTTGACATGAAAATATTTGTAGAAAAGACAGAGGAAAGCCACATTACGTCTGTGAAAATGTGACTGAAGTTGAGATGCCAAGTCAGGACTGACTACATTGCAGATCCTTCTTTAGATTTTATCAAGGACCATAACAGCAGGGCCACCAAACTGTATATGGTAATAGTATTCAATGCATGGATGAATGGTAGATTTGTAGAATTGACTCAGACAAGAAAAACATTCTGGCATGACACAGAGGCCCAATTTCCCTTGTGGTAGATGTAGCTATTGATTCAATGTAGGTTTTCCACTTAAAGGCAGTGGAAAACGTGAGGCCAAGAAGACAGGGTGAGACACTCTTGCAAAGTCAAATGTTTAACCATGCTGAATGGTGGTTAAATGAGAGCAGTTTCGATTTGAAGGCATTAAAATTTATAAGCTATTTCCTGCCCCAGTTAACCACTGATTGGAGGTCCTTTTCAAGACCAACAGCCGAGTTAGCTTTGTCAGCATTGCCAGATTTACTATTAAGACAGAAGTAAATGGTAATGTTGCCTGTATAGATGCCTATTTGAGAGCTGATGACAGCAGAAAGATCTTTGATGAAGATCAGAAACAGTGTAGGATCCAAGATAGAGCCTTGGAGAACACCTGCATTTGTATGAAAGGAACTGGAAGAGAGCCCATTCAGGACGACCTTCGTTTCATGATTTGATAGGAATGATTGGATTAAATCAAATAATCGTCCTGTAATACTGTAGCACTAAAGCTTACATAGAAGGCCAGCATACCAAATCCTGTCAAACACCTTTGAGATATCTAGAGCCATAGCTTGAGCTTTGCTGTTATTATCAAGAGCTTGGTATACATATTCAGTTATGGCCATAAGCACATCAGCAGTAGACCAGCTAAGTGGAAGACATAGTGTTTGTCAGAGAGTAGATCGTGGGAGGTAAGATGCTTAACCACTTTGGCACTGATTAAAGCCTCAAAGACTTTGCTGAAGAGTGGTAGGAGATTGATAGGTGGTAGTTAGAGGGATCAGAAGGGTCTCCAGAGTTCTTAAAAACAGTGATGACAGAGGAGGACTTGCAACAGGCTGGAAAGCAAGAATCAGTAAGGCAATAGTTGTATAGTTTGGAGAGAACTGGAGCCAGCTCAGGAGCACATTTCTTAAGGACGACGACTGGTATTGCTCTACGAGAGTCTAATTTAGAAATGATGTCCAAGTCCAGTGGTTATGCACATATCACTCAATAGAGCCTCAGTTCTAGGGAGAAAGTAAAGTGTGGGCACTCTGGATGAGTCGAGTGCCGAGTTGAATGAGAATTTCTGAGCAAAGCATTCAGCCATATCTGCTGTGGATATTAGGACTTTGAATTGATTGAATAGATGAGAGATTGAGGATTTGCTGCTGTTCAGCACACTCTTGCAGAACTGCCAATAATCTCTAGAACCAAACTTGCAAGATGCTATATGTTGATTCATTCTATCAGCAAACAGTAACTTTGGTTCATTGAGGACATGCTTGCACTCATTATGAGCAGAGAAAAAGAGATGTCTGTTGCAATCAAGCCTGTTGCTCTGGTAGAGATGGAAGAAGTGATTCTTGTGGGCTATAGCAGCTGAGCAAGCAGGTGAGAATCAAAAAGATGAGCACGATTTAACTTGAGTGCATATTTCTTTGCTGGAATGAAAGCATAGATGCCATCTTTTACCCAGGAGGAGACCTCAGATGCATTTTTGGACGGGAGGATTAAAAACTACATTCCAAGGGACATCGCGAAGAAAATCACTGAACGAGTCCCAGCCTGAGCGTTGGTAACAGAAGCATATTCTGTTGGTAGGAGGTTTGTGGCTGGTGGTAGAGTGAAAGGAGATGTTTACAGACACTATCATGTGATCAAAGTTGCCAATAGAGTAAAGCTGTGTAGTGTGACAAGAGTCAGGGATAGAGGTAAAACAGATCAAAAAGAAAAGTGTTTGTGTCAGGGTTACTGGGGAAACACGGAGGAAAGTCAACCACGTGCATGAGGGATTGTGTGATTGAAAACTTAAGGGTTTGGATGCCAGTGAGGTCAATGACTGTGTTTAAGCCACCTGGTATGGTGGGCGTTAAAGTCACCAAACATGAATGTTTGTAACTGGGTGTAGGGAGATGGCCTTGTCTATATTATCGGAAATGCTATCGAGCACACAACAGTCTTAAGAAGGGGAATGCTAAAGAAAGAAGAGATAGCTTACTGAATTAAGGAGAGAGAGAAACGGAAACACATATATGAATGGTCTGGAGATTCAAAAGAAAGTTCCTTAGCCAGCGGTAGAATA
The DNA here is from genome assembly GCA_964036315.1 of Acanthosepion esculentum. Taxonomy (NCBI): domain Eukaryota; kingdom Metazoa; phylum Mollusca; class Cephalopoda; order Sepiida; family Sepiidae; genus Acanthosepion; species Acanthosepion esculentum. Next base: position 54,584,002 of record OZ038512.1, on the reverse strand, counting down.
TCGCGGACATAAACTCCCAGGCCATGCATATGGACTTTAGAGTGCATATTTATTATCAAAGCTCTGGGCAAAGCCTGTATATTTTAAAAATATTTTATGTTGTCATGCAAAAAATCAAAGGAAGGAAATTTGAGAAAATATTATCAGTTCTACCAAATTTGACTAGTAACTTTCAATATATTTTTCCTTAGGATTTCCTTTTGAATTTTCTCATTACTAAATGTTTTAGGGATTTTAATTTTTCTCTTTTCAAGCAGCAAAATGTTTCCACACAGCGCTATCAACATAGTAAAGAGAAATAAGTCAATGTCAACATGGCTTATCAATAAAAGCAATAAAGGACAACATGATCTACTCAACAGCAAAGAAGGCATCAGATATATTGCTGAAGAGTACAAAACTGTCTCTACACAAAGACTGCTCTTTAAAGTGACTGAAAAAGAAGTAAAGTCTGCCATCAGGAAGCATTCAATAAGTCTAAATACAACTACACTAGAGTCCATGCTTGACATCAGTTGATTCTGATGCCTTGTTGTCCAAGTACAACACCAGGAAAGTGCAGAAATTAGTTGTGTAAGCAATCACCAGAATTTCTTCTTCCAAAATTATATTAACTTGGTTGATCTTATAATCAACATTAAATGTTCCTTAGGAGACATCATACAAGGTTGGTTGCTGCTACTATTGCCAGACAGTGAGCCAAGTCACAAATGCAGATGGCTTCAATTTGAACAGCCTACTTTGGAGCCTAAGGGGGACCATGAGCTGGGTACACATAGAAAAGAGGAAATCAGCATTGACTGTGAAGAGAAACAAGAAAGTGAAGGATACACTTTTGAATTGTTTTAAATTCAGACAAGTTAACTTGTTATCATGTTCTTCCCTGAAGATCTTTCATTAGGGAATGTTTCTAAAAATGAGAAAGTTATCAATTTCATGGAGAAGGCCCATTTCAATCTCAAAAGACCAGTTTTTTGGTAGCCTGTCCAGCAGAACTCTATAATCAAAGCTTAAGATATTTTTGAAAGAAAACCTCATTACAGAGTAATCATCATCATGAGGATATAGAACATTCAAGAACTGTCTGTATGAAGATGTATGGTCATTGCTTTTTGGGATATAATTTAACTTGTAGGACATTTTTATTTATTTTACCAAGATTTCCTTCTGCATGTAGTTCTGCATTTCTCTACATCTGGGTAGTTGTATTACATTTTTAGAAAAGCAAAATAATGCTTGCAGTTTATTTACCCATTAAACTGAAGGTAGTTTTATATTCAACATGTATCCAAAATTTAAAAATACATGCATTAGGTCAAAACTTACAGCCATTTTGGTTTTGTTTGTATCTATGCAAGTCCACATTTTGTCCAAATTTCATGGCTGTATGGAATTAGTAATGCATTGTCTTATGAACTGGAAAAAATTAACCATATTCTATATATAGTAGTCTCTTGGGGCAAGTAATTTCAGGCTGGTTTTTGTTTTGTAGATACATGTTCAAAATGAACACTTTGTCTAAAGATTACATCATAGCAATTTGCATATTTTGTGATTTTCTACTTTGTATTATTCATAAACTACATGTAAGTTAATAAATATAATCTGTCTATTTCTTTATTTTGCAATGATCATATGTGGTTAAATATGAATCGCCATTCAAATGTTTCTAATCTTTAAAAATCCTCAACCCAAAAAACTATTCAATATATCAAAATATTTTTTGCACTCTGTTTAGAATGTTAATCTCTTGAGAATAAGCATATAATATTTAATAGTTGATTTTATTGAAATTTTAACTTCCACTACATACTTAAAAGTAACATCCACCTATTTTGTTTTATACATAAAGTGAAAATTTTTCTTTCTACTAGTTATATATTTCCAACTACTTTAACCATTATTCAAAGACTAAGTATTGATTTAAATTTTATATCTTACGGTGATCATATCACACACTGTATTTACTGCACATATTTCTTTTAATTATTCTGCTTCAGTTGTAATTAAGCCTGCAAAACAACTGCTGACATCTCTACAATATTTAGTGTATACTAGTTTACCTGAACTGTTAAAAAATAAAATGAAAAACATGATTTTATAATTGTATTGTTATATTTTGTAGTCAAAATGTACAGCTGTATTCAAAATAAACATAAATTTGATAAAAACTGATGTTTTACTTAACTGTACCCATTAATAATGCATGTAATATTCACATATTAGCATTGTATTATAAAATACAAACAGCAAATATGCATCTTTTCCATGTTTGCATTTATAAGATGTTTAACTGTTTCTTGTTCAGTTGTTTATGGCTGTATACATTTATGCAACAAGTATAGCATTACTAATGGTAGTTTTATCATTCTCTTTTACTTTAAAGAGATAAAGGAAAAAAAGGTTAGTCTGTTGTAATTTGGTCTCTCAAAAAAAGGAACTCACACAATACACAAGATAAAATCATTTTTTACAAGTGAAAATTTGGGGGTCACATGATAAGCGAGGTTGTGTGTTACATGAGTATATATACACACAAAAGTAAAAGAGAAGGTGTCAGAAGAGCAAATACATACCACATTTTTCAAAAACATGGACAAATCATTTTCTCTACATGAAAATGTGTATGTTTCTAAAATTAAAAACTACCTTGTAGTCAGGTCATTTCACACATACAAAATAAAGTTAGAAGTGTTCTTAAAATTTGGAAAATAAATTGTAATATGTAAATTGTAATCAAGCAAGCAATTCCTTCAGGTCTTACAAAGAGTTTTGGGGAAAAACATCACATCACTCAACCCTACAATTCAGATTTACTCCCTCTGCAACTATTGGCTTTTCCCAAAGATAAAATTGCTGTCAAAAAACCATGAATGAGATTAAAGAGAATGCCATGAAGTAGTTGATGGCAATCTCGAAAAGGGGTTTTGTGTATTGTTTAAAAGAAAATGCAAGGGACATTGGGACAAGTATATGAAACTCCAGAGTGTGTACTTTAAAAGGGACTAAAGTACATTGCTCTATACTATTCTTTCATTAATATTAGATGGTTGAATACTTTCTGGATACTCCTATAGAGCCTACTTAGCTACAGATATTCCTATGAAAATGGATATTAGTGAAACAAGCATAATAGTTCTTTCTTTGGATTTTATCAGTAAACTCAAATTTTTCTAATTAATGCTATCAAAAGAACTCATTAGCAAATTTTTATACTAATTTAAGTATTAGTCATTCTATCACTTACACTATCATTTGCCAACAACAAAATATCATCTACAAATGTCCTAATTTATAACATCTATGCAACTCTGGTTTTTATTATTTTTTTAGAAAATCTGTAATGATTGAAGTGCACCAAAATAGGCAAGTTGTCAAAGGAAAAGAAAAACAAACTAAGACAATTTAATATTGTTTCCACAATAATCAACAATGTATTTTCATGCTGAATACTACCCCACAGACTAAGAGATTGTAAGCTTCTAACAGCCCTCAAATGAGGCCTTAAAATACAACAGCAGCAGTCACAAGACAATAAAATAGGAAACTAGTTTCACACTCACTACACCAAAGACAACAATACAAAGAAAAAATAAAGAAACTGATCTCATAATACAAACTCTCCATTTATTTGGATGATATGTAACATTAAGTATACTGTTTAACTTGCAAGATATTCTAAAAAGTTGCTTTTCAATGTACCTGAATGTCAACAACAGAAGAGAGTGAGTGAAATCTCATTTCTGAAATCTCATCTCCCAGTAAGATCATGTTCTCTCAATTCTCATGAAAGATTGAGTGAAAACTTTTAAATGGTAAAAAAAAAAACATTAATACCTATTTATCATGGTTTTTCTGTATAACCTTAAAATTTTTTTAACAAGGATTAGTTCATGCAAAGAAAAAAAAATAGCTTTTCAATTATTTGTGTCATTAAATATGAACAAATATTACTTTAAGCATATTTCCTATTAAATTACAATATTTACAAGTAAATTTAAATCAAATAATTTGATTTAATTTTAATCAATTCATGTAATATAGTTTTTTTTTTTTTAAAGGAATAAACATTTTAAAACATGTGAATCACATTTACTTCAAACTGATTTCTATATAAAAAAAATAATATGCAAATTTCCAGTTTTGTTATAATTCACAATCAGTCAATCCTAAGTTTTCAATTGCAAAGTACAAAAACATTTTTCTCAATTGTTGGTTGAAGTGCTCTATGAATGGTGGACACTTCTGTCTTGCTAAGCAAAAGTTGATTTTATCACTGGAGGATATGAAAGCAAAGAAAATCAAATAAAATGTTCTATAAATAAAACTGCTATTTCACATACCTGTTATTTATGAAAAGATTTCCATATTAAACAATTTAAAAGAAAACTGAAAGAAAAGAAATACTAAAATTGCTAAAATTGAATTACCTTCACTAAATCAGTTGAGAGATGGTGTTAAAATGTGAACAAATAATGTATTGTAGGATTTAGTATATTCCTTTCATTTATTAAATTTCAAATTAGATAAAAATGTTCCATGAAAATTTTTCTCAGCATTTTTGAAAAGTCATTTAGTGGTTAAGAATCTCACTTCATACAGCTTCCTTTCAGGCAAACAATATAGCTTCGATTTTGCAAGGTCTACCGCCGACATGTTAACAGCCATCACTGGATTTGTCTCTCAAGCCTTAGATAGGACTGGTGAAGCTCAGACTGTGGCTCCAGTTATCTCAAAGGCATTTGACAGGGTTTGGCATGCTGGCCTTCTCCACAGGCTCAAGGACTATGGTTTTAAGGGACGAATATTTGGCTTAATGCAATCATTCCTAACAAATTGTGTAGTCAAGATGCATGCTTCTAGATCATTTCATACAAACACAGGGGACCCCCCCACCAAGGTTTCTATCCTTGGACTTACACCATTTCTGATCTTCATCAATGACCTCCCCAACTAGGTATTTATGAAAATGATAAAACCAATCATTCCTGTCTTCGTAAGTCTAACAGACCCCAAAAAGTAAAACTGACAACTGCTCTCAAAAAGGATCTCCAATCAGTGGTTAGTTGGGGCAAAAATGGTTTGTAAATTTTAATGCCTCCAAAACAAAACTGCTTTTATTTAATTACCGCAGAGAACCTTTTCTGCCGGTCATCAGAATGGCTGATGTTAGACTCCAGGAGAGTAACACTACGCCTTCTTGGGCTCACGTTTTCCATTGACAAAGTGAAGCAACTATATCAAATCAATTGCTAGATCTACATGCCAAATAAAGAGAATTGGAATTCTGTAATATTCCATCCAAAGAATTTAGTTTATTAATACTTGTTAAGGATTATTAGGAAAAACTAAAACAATGTATTGCAGTGACAAACATACAATAATAAAATAAACAAACATGTTGATACAATTTTAAGCCAACTTCAAGAAAATATTTGATTAAACTGAGATCCTAAAGCTTATGCAATATTCTTGCCAACTATCTAAGATAACTATGGATGTGAGGCTCAAATTCTGAAAGTTTCAATATCTCAAAAACAAATGCAAGCAAATTCACAAAGATAAAAAAAAAACTTGAGTACATCTCTGCTTGCAGCTTTTAAAACAATTCAAATAGTAAAATAAGAGCCATAAAATTTGATATTATTAAAACTTTGTGTGTGACCCTTTAAAGATTTGGTAAAGAGCTATGAATTATTTTTGAGAAAGGCTAGAGCCAATGCTTTGATTAATGATGCCATAAATTTGAATTATGATCACATGATTTGACATATTGTCATAGTTAGAATGCATTTTCAGATAATGTCACATGGCTGAAAAGTTTGGTCCAATTTCCTAAATATCAGTGATAGGTTTCATATTCTATTTCTCAAAAACTAACCAAATTTTAGAAAAATCAAATTATGTAAAAAGAAACCTGGAAAGAGGCACCCAAGATTCTCAGTAATTTGTAATAAATTTTATTTTTGATTATCTCAATTTCTTTTGTTCTCATAAACCAAGAAAAGTGTCTACAGAAAACCTGGATTAATGCCACTGTCTTTAAACTAAAAGTATTTAGTTTGTAATGTATACTTAACACATCCTTGCAATTTAGTATTGAGAGAACATGGTTTAAAGTTTAAAGTCTACAATAGAACAACATGAAATTTATTGTTCTTGTCATAAAGTAGATAAGAATTGCAAATGAAAAATGTAAGCGCTGTTTCCCAAACTGAGCAAATTTAGACCTTTAGCTCTTGCTATATCCATCAAGGGTGCCTACCATGGGGCAATAGTTAACAAGACTAAGCATAACTCTCCAGTGTTGTGAGTTGGATCCTGTACTTCTACTGTAACCTTGTGCTAGGCAATGTTTTCCATAGTAAGTAGCCATTGGTCTACTGATACCTGGCAAAGGTAATTATAAATTATTGCCACAAGAATGCTCTTAATACACTATAGACATAAAAATAATGGGGGGAGCATAGAAAGAACTGAATAAAATTTTTCTACAAAATATACACGCTTTTCCTCTCGAAATCACAGAAGGTTAAAAAAAAGAAAAAAAAAACAAAAAAAAAAAACAACTTGAATACCCCCCACCCCTAACAATTTTAATAATGATAGAAAAAATAAAATAAAATAAAAAATAAAAATCTTTTTACCAAACACTGGTTCAGAAAAATACAAGTCTTACTTCGGAAAATGTTTTTGTCTTAATATTAACTTTCAATTTTAGATTTTATATATGTGAATGAGATGTTTTTATAAAATAGCTAAGTAATTATCATGAATACTAAAGAATAAATCTTTGTATGGCTATTCAAGAATGGAACAATATCTATAAATAAAGCTCAAGTGCATTTTATTGCCAATTCTTCTATCAGAAGAACAATGTTTTTTTTAAATATATATATATATATATATATATATATATATATATATATATATATATATATCTATGAACAAATATTTTAAAGCAAACATTTGTACACATCAAGTGAAAATGTAAAAAAACAAAACAAAACATGAATTATGTCAAGATTCTTATGCAACCAAAAACTAGAAGTTACGTAATGCATTCAAAAATAGCTTTCCATATAAGGAAATAGCTAGAATAATTTTTCAAATTAAGAAAACAAGATTCCAATTTTGTTCTCACCAGCATCTATTATTAACTTATCCAATAAGTTGAAAAGATAAAATCACAAAGTTAAGGGCAATAGTAAAAAGAAAGAGCATTAAGCAGATTCCACAAAAAACAAACAACCTCAACAGAAAGCAGTTGATTAATTGAAAGCTTACCATGTTTGCGTTTCCTTTGTGTAAGAGTTTTTTCTTTTGCTTTACGAGAAGAGGTTTGCCGTAAAGGTAGCCCAGGTGCAAGAGTCTTATCAACCTCATTTTCTGACGAGACCTTATCGAAGAAGCCTAGGTCTTCTCTTTCACCAGGAAATATCCTGTACCTGCCCCGACCACGTTTGGCGCGGGGTGCCCGGCCTCCACGACTGCCTCGTCCCCTCCGAGGGCTTCTGCCTGCTTCGGGGACCAATTGTTTATGCACCTGATTGTCGGGTTCAAAGTTATCACAAAGATTTTGAAACAAATCTTCAACCACATTAATACTGTTTTCCTCATCAGAAAATGCTGTTGAAGACTGGTTCATATTCACTGGATCCATTTTCGAACTTTCCAGCTCAGTTAAATTGGGAGTCTTCCTGAACCCACTTCCAGATGTGTCAGCTCGTGCCATATTGTTCTGACTAGGAGTGAACAGCCTTGGGTCATACTTTGTAAGAGGAGTGCGTCTAGTGATATTAGAATAACTCAAACTAGACAAGGTCTCTGTTTTTTTACCATGTAAGAAATTTATATAGCTTTCTTGGAAAGCATCAACTGTTTTTGAAGATTTAGTCTCTGGTTTCTTCAGCAGCTCACCATCAAGCATTGCCTTATTCTGCAAGTGCTGAAACTCCTCATCATATTCAGCTTGGAGAGTAATGGCTGTTACAGTTAGCGGCATCTGTTTCTGTTCTGCTTTAGTACGACTTCTTTTTAGCTTCTTGTCAGCCATAGAGAAATCAGCATGGATTGTGGCAACAGCTACCCCAAGTGTCTCATCATCATTGGAGAGCATCTGTGGCTTTGTATCAGCAGTATTAACATTGACCAAATCATCAAATTCCGATCCATCTTCTTTGCTCATTGCCAAATCCTCAAAGCTGTTGGAACCATGCACCAAATCTTTGGATGCTGACACCTGAGAGAAATTTATGAATGAGGAAGGATGCATTTGCAGAGAAGGCTCTTGCTTCATGTGCATTGTTTCTGGACACAACTGTTCTGGGTGCTGCAGGTTCATCTGGTTATGAACCATTGTATTATGAGCCATTGTATTTGCATAAGCAGAGTCAGCTAGCCGTCTCATTCCATAATTCTGAATGTCTGACAACTCTTGTGTCGGAGTTGGTGGGGTCAGGCTATCGGAAAATTGGTCTGGAATAGGAGCTGGTCGCTCAATTGGGTCGGACATAGGTGTTGCTGTATTGGGCATATCCTCAGACAGAACGCCTTGGGGGCTCCCAATGCTACCGGCAACTGAAGTGGCATGCATGTTTGCCACAGGGTCGGAACTTGGTTGGGAACTTTCAACGCTTCCTGGTACCGAGAATTGCTGCATACTGGTAGGAGATGATTCCTGATGGCGATCATTCAAACGGCCAACAGATGAAGGGTCCATTGCTGGACTGACATTTTGAACCTTCAGCTGTCGGTCATCTACATGGTCTTGGTACGTAGGGCTCAATGTGTCTTCTGTCAGTGGTTGGGGAGGAAGAGTGTCATGGCACTGCTGTGACATTACTTGTGCCATGTTAGGAAATACATTTGCAGTATTTTGAGTCATGTTTATTGGTTCATCATTGAATAAATGTTCTTGTCCAAGCTCAAGAGCTTTGTCATAGAGAATGTCTTTTTTCTTACGTCCACGTCCACCCCGTTTGGGTTTGGTGGTTGAATCTGCCACGGCTTGGACTGGAGGAGGTGCTTGCACAACAGTGGAGCTGGGAAGAGGAGTCTGCGGACTGCCAAGAGATATTGGAGCCTGCGGACTCCCCACGCTAATGGGGGACTGTTGCATGGGACTTTGAACGCTCTGTGAGAGCTGACCGTTGTGCATATTGTGAGCAGACTGGATGGCCTGAGGTCGAGAGGTTATGCCCTGAATATTCTGGACAGTCTGCTGAAGATCATTCAAAGACTGTGACACTCCCTTGTTGGTAGTACTGTGCAGCATGATATGCGAAGTCTCTTGCAACAGCACACTTTCTCGGTTCTTTATATTCTGCATTCGGTCCTGACTAGATCCAATAGACGCCAAGTCTTGCAAAGAGACTGTACAAAATGACTCACCCTGCTGTTGATGCTGGCTTTGTGGAGGTGCTTCAGAGAGGGGCTGAGTCGGACTCACAGGATCATAGCCCATGTCTGATGTCATATGAGACACAGAACTATAAGTAGGTGCAGTAGAAGTGACAGAGTAATTTTTGGTGCTAATACAGCTGTAAGGATCATATAGTGGAGACTGTGAGCCAGAAATGCTCTCCAGATCTTGCGGGGAGGAGTAGTTTGATGGTCGAGGTGTTGGTGGTTGAGAAAGAGGTGTAGTAGGTTGTTGTTGTTGTTGCGGTTGTTGTTGTTGTTGTGGTTGTTGTTGTTGTTGTTGCTCATGGTTGATGTTGGACATATTGTATGGTGAAGGCAACTGTGGCGAATGGGCCGGCTTCGCTGATTGTGACGTGCGGCTGTAGACAGGTGGCAGCTGTGGTGATGGCACCGACTTGCTGCTTGACAGCGAGGTTGAACAGTAGATGGGATCAGGCTGGTAAGGACTTCTCTGGGAGAGACTGCTGATGGCTCGGTTAGTGCTGTGAGCCGGGGGAGGAATGTGTTGCTGGGGGCTAGGCGAGGCAGGTGCATAATTACCAGGCCCAGACAGCTCATTGGTTAAATTTGCAAAGGGGTTCGATGAAGTTGGAACAAAATTGGACAAGCTCCAGCCCTTATTGCTTGTTTCAGAAACATGAGGATTTGGGGACATAGGTGATGGGGTAAGACTGCTGGCAAGATCCTTGCTAGAATGGAAATCCTGACTAAAAATGGATTTACTGTGTGCAGGAACTCCACTGTGTGATGAAGTGGCATATCGACCTGAACTATAGCATGTTGGTTGTTCTGCTGATGATCGTGGTGCAGAGTCAAATGGGAATGAGCTGGGAACTGTTTTGTAATGGGACTGGCTGGGGAATGATGACTGTAGATTCATAGTGTCTAAAAATTGAGAAACAGAGCTGTGCAATGGATGGCCATAATTCACTTGAGGAATTCCTCCCAGTCCACGAGCAGGTGGCAGGCTTGTATGGGGAGAAAGGGAAGGAGAAAGTGCCCCAAGACCTGAAAAAGAAACCAAAAACAGAGTTGCATTTTGGAAAATTCACATTTGAAAGAGGAAATACAGTATATATTTCATACATATATTTTACATACTGAAAAACTGTTCAATTTCAACGTTTCAAAGAGTTTTTGTCAAATTGGTTTTAATTGTTTAGAGTCCAACACCTATATTTAGCCAGACATTTCATGAAATATATAAAAAAAATCTATAAGCAGGAAAATCAAAATTACTCATCATAAAAAGAACCAAGTGATACAAGTAATAAATCTTACTTGAGAGAGAGAGAGAGAGTGTGTGTGTGTGTGTGTGTGGCCCTTTATGCAAACATTTAGGTAGCAGACTGATGTTGTCTATGTTGAAAGTTACGGATATATAAATATACTGTTGTCTTTCAAAAAAAAAAGATTTATATGTACAATTGTTTAGTATGTACTATTAGATTTTTCATTCCTGTTCAGTCATTAATATCAATATTACTGAGATAAACATTTTATAATCTGTTATTCAAAATTATTTTCAAATATTGTGAATAAACCTTTCAAATGTAGAATTGAAATATTCGTATTTATCAGTATTCCATACCCTGATAATTATGACAGTATTAAAATCAAAAGAAACAAATAAGTTTTTCTAATTGATAAGAGATGAAGTTAATGCTTTGACTTTGTTAGCATCCATGAAGAACTTCAAACATTGATGAGCCTAAACATCTTTGTTTCTAAATTATATTCAAGTAATAAAACTCAAAACCTAATTTTTAGAATATATCCAAATGTAAAGAAAGGGAAAAAAAAAAAAAATTTTTTTTTCCATCAGTTTTTATTGCTACTAAAAACTTTTGCCAAATTATATTTATCAGAAATAAAAGTAATTTCATTGTATGTTGATAAAATCTGCAGACAAAAGGCACATAATAAACCTAAACAAAAACACTGGTTCAATTTGTGAAAATGACTGAAATAGTCAAATACTCCATTTTAATAGTTACCTTTTACATAATTTCAGATAGATAAACTTGCTATTTTCAAAGACTTAAAATAGGATTTTTTTTTTTATGGTAATTGATTTTAAATACATTTCTCCTTGCACAAGCAAGTGTCAAGTCTATTACAACACAGAAAAACCTAAAGTTTTAACATTGTGGGTCTTGTTAGCAGAAACTATTTTTAAGCATCTTATTTCTTTTCCTATTTTGAGACAAATTCCCAAGTAAATTTCAAATGAGTTAAATACAGAACAGTTGTTCTAAACTATTTATCATGACTTGATCAACTGATGTTACAAAGCAATAAAAGAATACTTATTTGGCAACACTTCTTTCAATGACTTTTGCATTGAGACACAGCAATCAAATAGATAACATTGAAAGTCAATCCTAACTAGTCATGACCACTGACTGAAGTTTAAATAGTTTCTAACCCAACCAAAGTGCAGAGGAATGGTTTTAAATGCAATTTATCAAGAGTTTGAACTCAATCAAGAAATAAATTATTTAAGTAAATAAAATAATATCATTTTCAATCTGTCTATTCATTTCAACTAAGAAGCTATTTTTTAAATGACCATGAGTAAAAATTGTATATAAAACTAGTCAAACTACTCTATTCACAATTTGAACAGATTAATTATTATGGTTTCAAACTTGTTCATGCCATAAATTAACTCCAAATAATTCTATGCAAAATTGAAAAATAAATAAAAATTCAGTTGTGACAGATTATTCAAATAATTATGACTTGGCTTATGAATGCAAATTAGAAAAGATAGTGCAATTTTAAAAAAAGAAGGTATAAACCAATATTTAATACTAAGTAGTTGTTCAATCATTTTTTATTTCAATTGTTAAAAACATTCTTATAACAAAATAAGATTTATTTTATTAAAGCTGGTATTTTTCATTATTTATTTTGGGTAGCTATTTTGCTTTTGTGGTTTAAAGAGCAACAGATTTGTGAAAACACTTCCAAGAAAAAGGGCCACACTTACTTTCAATTGAGTGAAAAAATACATGATCAAGTCAATGAAGATCTATAGACAATCAAAGTTTAAAAATAAAATAAAATAAATAATTTTTAAGTTGAATAAACATATTTTTAGATCATTCAGAATCTTCAAATATTTTCCCTAGCAAACCAGAGAGAAAGAATAAAGGATTAAGAAATATATTTTCTTGGTTAGAAAAAGCAAAGTTGAAAACTCAATTGATATTTACTAAAAACATGAAACTTCTTAGTAGAAAGCAAACTTATTGACAAGTCTGCAAGGACATCATCTTACCTGGTAATGGTTCTAAATATGTTTCTGATACGCAGCCATATGCTATATAATAATCAACTCTTGAAATAGTGAAATATTTATGTGACAGTAGCTTTCAGCCATAACAGACAGCCTAAAAACTTTGTCTCATCTTGTTTGTCTTTCTTGAACTTTCATTATTGACCTGTTATTGTTACCAATATTCATTCTTTAAAATATTTAGACTAACATATTTATATTTTTGTTTTTCCAAAATTATATATCTTTATTGCCATATCTCTTCAGAAGGCAGACTATCATAACTCTCCACAAATTCCATTTATTATCTTTGAATTGGGTCATTTTTTTTTAGCTGTTGATTTCTTTTTCTTTTCTTTTTTTAAAAAATATTTAATGACACTTAAAAAGCAGGGCATTATATTGCATTGTGAAAGCATATAATATTTTTGAAAACTGATTTTATATACACATACATATCATGTACAAATACGTAAGTATGTGGAGTTATATTTTTGTTATATAGTTTTAACATTTTGCAACAATGTGAATATTACATCTGTGAATTACAATGATTTAGGAAAATTGTAGAGTGATTTCCTATTGTCTTCTTCAATTTGGAATCCAAATTAGTTTTTCTCTAAGAGTGGCTGCCACTCAAAATTGTAAAGCCCAGTTTTCCCTGCTATTTAAATCATAGCTAGTGAGAAAAAAAGGCAGATTCATAACTTTTTCCCCAAGGGCATTTGTGCAAAAGTGAATGCAACAGACTAGGCAAAAATTTGAATCCAGCTCATGAATAGCCATTAAGCTAATTGCACATCAATATTATGTGATGTCACTTAACTATACAAATTACATCACAATGTAAATATTTACATTGAGTACAGAAATTTAAAAGAAAACAAAAAAAAAAAAAAAACCCTTCTAAATTAAAACTAGGAGAGATTTTTTTTAATAAAATCTTTAATTTTCACTCAAGAGATATCAATACTGTATCAATTGTAACTTTTTGTGGTGGTTTGGGGGATTGATTAAAAGAAATTATGGCTCATCACACTTGCTTATTTCATGATAAAGAAACATTTGATATTTTATGAACAAATTTAAAGGTCTTTGAATATTCTGCATTATTCAAAATTAACAATTTGGTAAGAAGGTAGAATATAATGGGAATACAATATAACAAAGTTTGTTCAAAATTTGATTGGAAATTTTAAGACATTTATGAAATGAATGTATTGAACTAAGCTAGGTACCATTTGTGTCATAATGGTTTGCAAATTAGCCTCACAAACTATTTTGCTTGAGAATGCCATCCTTATGAGTGCCCTACCACTTTGTTCCTGAACTAAACAAAACAATGGCTAGCATATATCTATGCAAAATTGCATTGATTCTCCTCAAGAGGATAAAAAAAAAAAAAAAATTAAGCTGAGTTATTAGTAATTTGCATTTTTGGAAAGCAATTGTAATGTTTTGAAGAATAAAGTTGACAAAGAAAAACAGAAATTATTTATGACTCAACCTAATAGTTTTTGTTACAAAACTGATCACCTTTTGCATCACAAAATCTTCATTGGAGAAGATTAACTGCAAACATAACTATGAAAAGTCACCATTTCCTCTTATCCAAAAACATGCCAATTCCTTATAAGCTGAAATATTGCTGCCAAGGCAATCCCAAGTATCACTTCTGAACCAAATACTAAAGGCCAACAGAAATTGAATATCTAATATTTGAGGAGGAAAATTTTAAAAGATTTCTCAATACCTTAAAAATCGGAATAATTTAAGTAAAGTGTCATTCTGATGCTAAGAATATTTTCAATCTAATCACTTTTGCAAGATAAAAACATAACTTTGCTGTTTATATATATATATATATATATATAAAAAGTTGAGGAGTTAAAAGACGAAATCCTGGAAGAAGCAAAAAATATATTTGATTTAAGCTATTAAAAGAACATTTGTTTAGTTATTAAGATGCTAATAATTAGATTTACCATTGCAAGAATCCCTTGACTTTTAGTCTTATGGAAGAATAGATATGAAATAGTGAAAGAAGAGTTTGCTCAAGAAAGGAGATTTGGAGGAAAACAGAGCAGCAAGCATAGAGAGTTTGACAAAACTTCTGTTACATCTTGCTTGAATAAAATTGAACAGGATACACTTATAACAAAATTATCCTCTATCTCATTTGCCTTGATAAAAAAAGAAAGAATTACATAAACAAGATTTAAAAACCAAAACAGTAAGAATATTATTATTACTGTTTTGCTTTTTAAATTACAAAATCTTTCAATCAGGATAGGCAATGTTCCCAACCTCCACCTCCCATGGTCATCCAATTATTCCAATATAATATTTTCATTCCTTTTTTATATTTCTTTTAACTTTTTTTATTCTTTCTAAATTTCAATACAATCATTTCATTCCTTTTTAAATACTTTTTTGCTTATAAAAATGTTGGAATAGACCACAATTTCAATAACATGATACTTTGGGAGGGGGGGGGGTCGTTTTCTATCAGTAGCTTTTTTTTTTTTACTCGGAAGATAGGCATTTGATTTTGAGAAAATGTAACAATTATATGTTAGAGATATAAAAGGTCTTTGGAAGTTTTTTTTTTCATTAATATTTAAAGAGTGAATTTACAACATCAAAGTGTAAATGAATTTCATTTCAAATTATACTGATAAATTATGTCAAATATCAATATTTTCAATTTTCATATAATTAGATTAATTATTTTTTTAAATAAATTTTAATTTTCTAATTTTTAGCAAAAAAAAAAAAGTTAAATAGAAACGGTTTTATTAAATTGCTAAAGAAAAAAATTCCTCATTTGTATTTACTGCATTCTACAGACGTAATAATAAAAAAAAAAAAAAATTCATTGTACTGAAATTTATTCTAATATTAAATCTTTAAGAGATTTTTTATAAAACCCAAAGAAGAATCTACAACATTACCGGTTCTGACCTGACATCTCAGCTTCAGTCACTTTCCCACAACTGTAACAGCTTCAATGTGCCTATTCTATAAATATTTTCATGGTAATTGTTTTGATGAGCTTTCCTCTATACTAACCAGACTTTATGAATGTAACTACAGTACCAGATTAGCAGCAAGGTCTTATCATTTTACGGTTAAAATTGCTAGATATAATCATAAGTTTTATGCTAACAGTTACTTTTCTCACACTTCTCACTTGTAAAACTCTTTGGTTTCTTGCTTCCCAGTCAACTGTGATCTTCAAAAATTTAAATGCAATGTCAATCATTATCTTCTGTCTCCTTAATTCCTATTCATTTATTGTTTTCCTTAATAATGCTTTTCTTTTACTCATATTTTTTCACATTCAGTAAACCTTAGTGGTTTTATTGCTTTGCATGTGGTAAAAGGAAAAAATAAAATAAAATAAAATGGAAAAAAATTTTTTTTTTTTGGTATTAAAGCCATTGATGTCCTACTAACATGTGTGTGAATAAATCCTTAGCTTGACTATTTTCTTTATTTTATTTATATACAAATATTCTTCAACAATCTTCTTTATCAATGCATTTAACCAGACTCTTCTTTATAGAACACAAAGATAGAACATTACACAGTAAAAATTTTACTAACTGGATTAGGCTAAGAAAACAAGTACATCTGCATTTTAATGTGCTGTCATTTTCCCTTTTTTTTTTTTTTAAATCAAATTTAAAAGTATAGATAATTTAATCTTTCTCTAAAAGTTCTTGCTCATGATGGGATGTGGCTATAATTTTTAGAGATTTTCATAATATATAGATTGTCCAAGATGGAGGAATAGACATGCATGCATAGGGGTGCTTGAAAGTCCTTAGCCAACCAACTTTCCCAAATCTGTCCAAACATCAGATTTTGGGGAATTTAGATCAAGAGCTTCTTACCACCCGTGTGCGTGTGCATATATATATATATATATATATATAAAATACTTATATTTCATTGTCTTTTGCAACCTGCAGTTCCATGTGGACGTGCAGCATGTGTGTGTGTAAAAAATGGTGAATCAAAAAACCTGTGACCTGATGTATTAATTGAATTTCAATCTGAATTTTTCACTGTATGATTTTGTTTATCTATAATATTCATCACAAAATTAAGTGCATTGCTCAAAAGGTTATGTTAAAAAAAAACAAAAATTTGTGTCATACATGCTTAATTTCCTTTTTCTGATCATTTTACTCCAAAGAAGGCAATAAAGCCACTAAAATGCAAGGAGTTATTGAGTGTAAAGGAATATAAGAAAAAGAAACACATTAAGGAGGGAGGAAAAAAAAAAAAGAAAAAAAAAAAGAAAAAAAAAAACAAGAAATTAAGATAATGATTGACATTACATTTAAATTTTTGAAGATCAAAGTTAATTGGAAAGTAAGAGGCCAAAAGAGAGTTCCACAAGCAATAAATGTGAGAGAAGAAATTGTTAGCATAGAACTTGCAGTTACATCTAGTAATTTCAACCATAAAATGATGTGCTTAAATTTGTAAAGTCAAGGTAGCAAATAGGAAAGATCATCAGAACAATTACCATAAAGATATTTATAGTAAAGATAAAAGCAAGCTATGTTACAGCAGTGGGAATATGATTGAAACCCACATGTCAGGTCAGGACTGATAACATTGTAGATTCTTTGGATTTCTTTTTTTTTTTTATTACATGATTAGGCAAGAGGATAACTGCTATACCTATATCGGCAATTAATATCCATTCAAACAACTTTTGTTGGCAACAACGTGTTCTCTTTTATATTTTTTCTTCTTGATGGATTACTTTTCCTATTTTAGCAGTGAAGGTGTAAAGGAACTCTCCACAATTTGTGTTAGTTCCAAGCATTTGACTGGCTTCAGCCATCGTTAAGAAAGAAATTAGATGAAATTGAAACTCCATGTGGTAGTTTGCAATTTGGAATGACTGAGTTTAGAATGTGTGTTGTCAAATAAACATAATGTTATTTTTTACTTTTTGAGTATCACATGGCCATGAGAGTAAGGATTATGAGAATTTAAATACATTGAGAATTTCTATTTCAGAATCATAAATGACTTAATTGTTGGGATTTTGACCTTAGACAGCTGTAATTTGTAGTTTTTGTTTAAAATTTGTTTAAAATTATTGTTTTTCACAAGGTACTATTATACAGAGTGCAATGAATAAATTGTTGTTTAAATTACAAAAAATGAAAATAACACTGATATCTCATTTTAATAGATATTTTTGTGTAACTTTGATAAATATATCTTGAAATATTAAAGAGTAAATTTATTCAATAAAACTGCCATTGGCTTCAACCACAGCCTCCAGACAACTTTGGAATCTCTTGCGTCTCTTCTGGATGCTCTAAGCTGGTGAATGCTGCATAAATCCTTGCCTTCAGTTCAACTTTGGTGTTACCAGGAGTTCTGTCAGTCTCTTATTCAACGCATAATAAACAAGGGGGTTGCAGTCCGAGTTGTAAGGGGTAGTGTGGTCGCAGAAATTATCTGACAGTCATGACTAGGTTCTGCTTGTGTAGCATGGTGCAGAATCCTGTTGCTAGACATAGGGTCTTCCATCAGCCACCTTCTGGACTCAGAGCAGCACTACCTCCCCAAGGCACTTGATGTAGGCTTCTGTGTTGAATCTAAGGCCCTCACCAACAAATTTGGAAGTTCTTTTCTTATCAAAACGATCGGCGAGTTTTCCAGCTGCCATACCTTCATAATCACCATTAGAGTCCTCCAACTTTTTCTGAATCCTCTGCACTATCGTCAGATTGACACCCAAACACTCTGAAATCTTTGTATTGGAGTTTCTGGCATGAATGCAAAGCAGTACAGCATGTAGTTTCTAGTGGAGTGAATTGCATCATTTTTTTTTCTCACAAACACTGACCAACTGACCCTACTATGCTGTGCAGCTGATAAAAACCAAAAACAATGTATATGTACAAAATGAAAAATATAAATTGGCAACAATTTACTCATTGCACCTTGTATATTATTACTGTCTTTTTTTCTTCTTTTTTTTTCCTTTTGCTCTGTATACTGGTATATATCATTTTGGTCATAATTATGAAAGGTGTCTAAGGGTTGTAGCTGTATATCCTATATCAGATTGTATTTCTGAAAAGAACAAAGAAACTATCTCCTCCTTACTAATATATCATGATATTGCCTAATATTCTGTATGAGCTCATAACATCTAAAATGGATGTAGTGAAGTTTAAACCTTTTTGTTTCTGAATTTCCCAAGAGGGGGATATTAAATTGCTATTTATCAACACTTTCTGACCATTTATATATACTAAACAGTGGATGTAAATACGATTAGGCAGTGGGTAATGTGTTTCAGTAGTATTATCAAAAATGCACAGCCAATAGTGGTGATTATACAGAAAAATAGTGTTTTTGTAACTGAAAACTTAGTATATCCAACAGTATTATGGTGCTCCATTTTAGTTTATATTGAAATAAAATGGATGCATTATTTTTTATATACAGTGTTGACAATCGCCAGGTGTCAAAAAATAAAATTTTGTCAGTTTGGTTTTATTTCGTAAACTGCCTTGTATTATTAAAGACGCCCAGAAGTCAAAGAGATTGTTTCATTGTTTAAAGTGTTCATAAATCTTACTACCACCACCATCTCTACTACTACTACTACTATCCTAGCTAGGTGTCTGAGCTAAAGTTATTACAGGTGTTAATAGGAATGCTTGTTATTCTTTTATTTAATTACTTGATCTAATTTGTGACATATTTCACTATCTTTTTAAAGAAAACAAAAAACGCATCTGTAAACTCAAGGAAAAAGATATGCACATATTTATATTCAACATGATTATTGATTACTCACAAAATATGTGGAGAACATTTTTTTCAATTGAAAAATCAATTAAAAATGCAAATTAAGCTTTAAAATTTGCTTAACTGTATAATGTGTGTATGTGCGTGTTAATTGGTTCTTCAATCTTCAGTTTTTAGAAAAGCTATCATTTAATGAGGTCTGTATATTCTAAAATGGAGGTGGGTTTTAGCTAATTTCTACATTCATAACTGAAGTATTTTTTTTTTTATTAAATGTTTACTCAACACAAGGATAAGAGCCATTTAGGGTAGAGGGTTACTGAATAAATTTGTTGCATGGACATAAAGAGTAAGTGCAGATTATGAGGACATGCATAACAGATAACAGTTTACTAAACTTTACTTTTACAAATGAAATCAACATTTTCATCAAAGTGATTAGCTAATTCATACAACAGTTAAATTCAGCCTTTTCAATCAACAAAATCTAATTTGACAAACACACAACCTCAATTTCTTTTTTTGATATTGAAACAATCAGAGGCCTTACCTTACCAGTTATAAAATCCAACTTGTCAAGCTGTTCTCAATGCTCTAACTTTCATAATGCAATGTAAAAACGTTTAAAAGTAGATCTTAAAACATGATCTTTCTTTATATAGTATTCCTTTATGTAGCATATTTATAATGAAAGTCTTCCTAAAATATTCCAATATATTAAACACGATATTCCAAAACCTTGTGCTGGATACACACAAGATAATTCTTTATAGAGTTATTAACAATATATCCATAAAGATTACATTATTTATAACCAGAAACAAAAACATCAATGCCAATCTTAGCTCAATTCACTGACCAGAATTTGTTGAATCTCAAGTCTCATTATATACTAAAGTTAATATTTAAAGAACAAAACTTTTCAACTATTTGTAAAGTTTTGCATTATAGTACATATTACATTAGTTTTATTTGTGGTTAATATAAAGTGGCACCTATGTCTACTATAGTCAAACATTATCTTAATTTATGATTATAAATTTTAAATCACATCAGAAAAGTAATAAACATTTCATTTTTAAATTGTGTCAGATGCCATAGTTATAAAAATAGGAAAATTTCAGTTGTACTGTGTTCAGTTTCACAATGTAAAACTAGCCTTTAATTACTTTTCCATTCTATTTTAATGCAGAATAATTTGAAGGTTTTTTTTTAATGAACTCTTAGACTGGTAGTAAACAGCAAAACTATAAAGATTCTTAAAACTACAATTCATTAAAGATAAATTATATCTATCTATAATTCTTTCATAACAACTTGATATTCTAAATGATATAAAAATACACTGAATAAAGATAGTTGCTGTCAGTATTCAAAATTACTAATCTATTTATTCAGTGATCATCAATAAATCCGAATACTGAATTTATACATTTTAGGCAGTGAATGACATATGAAAATGCATGATTATCTTGCAATATTAAACCAATCATCCTTAGCTAGCAAAAAGGGGAAGGTCAAAAGTATTTTTATAGTTAATGTTTAAGTGATATCAATAACTGCTTGAATACAATCAGCATGTCCTTCATAAAAATAACAGGTTTCATTGTTGTGATGGTCTGGAATTCTCTTTTGGGATTACTTTCTGGATTTATAAATCTTTATCATGATTAAAGCACTGAAAAAAATGAATGATTGCATTATGCAAGTACAATATTGCTTTTATTCCAGGTTGGTTAAAAAAAGTTTTACCTATATGTTTGTAATCATTAAGACAGAAATATTAAAACAAAGAAAAAGAAAAGAAAATATTTCAAAGGTAAAACTTGTAATTTTTTTTTTTTTTTGATTAGTTACATAAAAATGGCAGCAGCAGTCAGCCAGCCAGCCAGCCAACCACAACTACTTGCAAGCAATGGATGGACAAGAATAAAAGAAAGCTAACAAAGAGAAAAGAAAAGGGGTTAAAGAAAATTAAATGATAAAAGCAGAAAAGAAAGCAAGAGAGGATATGCAATTGTAGCAGCAGCAGGGGATAATGGATTGGTCATTAGGAAATGGCCAAAAAGACACAGGAAGTTAGGAAACCATAACCAAGAGGATGAAAGCAATGGACATCAGCAGCAAAGAGGAAGAAGAGCTCTGATGACACATGGATAGAGAAGAGGAAAAGGAAGATGGAAGGAGTAGCATGGAAAAGGAAGAAAGAACCAAACCAAATGAATACAGTGCAACTGGCAGCAGCAGCAGTGGCGGCGGCAGCAGCAGCAGCAGCAACAGTGGCAGTGTGTGGAATAGGAAGAGGATTATTTACCTGTTCCAAGTCCTTGATCCAGTAGTGGCAAGTCATAACGGTTAAGGCAGGAAACAGCTGGAAAATCACCATTTTAACGCAATTTGTCAGTTGTTCGACTTAATAGAAATTTAACTAATTACTGTTCTCCTACTTATTACATCATTAATGAAGATTTATCATTTGCTTTCCAAGATTAAATCTATGAAAATAACTTGTGTAAAACAATGTCTGCATTTGTTTATAATAATCAACAAAAGATAGAAAATGAAAAAGAAACTAATACTCTTATTTATCTAAGAGACAGCGACTTTCTTTCAGGTAGGTGTTAAAAAATATCTTTCATTTTGAAAAGATTTTATACTAAATAAATAATATTCAATCGTATAAGATCTGGTTATTTGTTAACCTGAAATTGAGATTTTTTTATTTTTTTTTTTTTTTAAATTATTTCTTTCAAACTGCAGATTTCTCAATTGAAATTTAGACCGAATGAAGAATGGTGTAAATTTCCCTAGGCTACAAATTATCTGAAAATTACTAATAATTAATGTTAAAAACTTTGGCACAACCTAAATAGACTGGTTCATTCATAAAAAAATGAGGGAAAATTTTTTTATGAAATAAGTTTTGTACATTAGTATTCTTTAAACCTTCCTTAGGTCACAACATTTGTCAGAATCAAAAAATATTGGTTTGTTATTGCTATAGAAGTGGGTATTTTTTGTAGTGTCAAATTGATCCCTGACATTTATACAGTTATTAGCCTTAGATGTTTTGCATACAAAAACTTTTTTTTAATGTGGAGTTACAAAAACATTTCTCTTAAACATATATACATTTTAAATAAAGTAAAAGATTACACAAATTAATAAAATCATGTATCTGTTTATTCTTATTTTAAGATAATTATGAATTTCAAATATTTGTAAATGTGCTTCCCCAAAAAATCCCACACAAAAAATTAACTCAGAAAAGTTAAAAAATATATACAGATATCAATGATGTTAGTACATTTTCAAACTTGATATTTGTAAATAACAGCTAAATGACTTGGCTTAAAGCCAATAAGTCAGGGATCGATTAGACACTATAGAAATTATAAACAGGACCCCACTTCTAAAATGATAACAAGTCTATATTCTTCAATTCTGACATGATAAATGTACAAAAATTATTTCTAAAAAATTTTTTCCTTATTTTTTATGTGTGGACCACTCTAGTTAAGTAGTGCCAATACTTCATGTGATTCAAGCAGAAAAAATAAATCTTCAAACTAAAATTCTATAAATGCATGGAATGGTCTAGAAATATTGAAAAAAAAAGAAAATATAAATTATTCACGTAAATATAATATTACTCTCAAATTATTAATAAAGTCCTTTTTCAATGAATATACAAGTAGAATTTTAAAATAGAAACAGCAGAAGAGTCAATTACTGCTGGGGGAGGATAAAAAAAAAAATAAGAAAGATAGATATCTCTTTTGGTAAACACCAGTTCATTTTTATATTACTTCCAGGCAAATTTAATTAGTTATAATGAGCATAATTAAATATTGACTATATGATGCACTAAGTCTTCAACATCCATAATTATAATTATTTTAAAATCGTTAAAGAGTGTATTCAATTAGATTGTAGTAGTGTCCAAAATTTTCATGAACCATTTAAAAAACATTTTTAATTATTTTGATTACCTACTGTAATCTTTACTTTTCTTATTTTAAATAGCATTAAAATAATCTAACATTCTATTTGGTGTTAACACATGCAGAAAGAAATGACTAGAAAAAAACTATAAGTAAAAACAAAAACAAAAAACAGTGGTTTAGGTTCTTAAACACTTATTTTTCACAATTAATAATTAGACATCTAGGTTTGAATACTTTTTTTTTTTTTTTTTTTTTAACAAGATACAAGAATAATAAGTCCAGAGATAATCTTGATATTATTATATTTAGTTAAGTAAAGACTAAAAGTTATCTCCTAATGTTAAAAAGTTAAAAACATGTGTACAACAATAAGAAATGATGAGCCTAAAAATAGATATAAGATTATGATCGATTTTCATTTAGCTAAACCTGAAATGTAAACAAGTGATTGGTTGTTTTTGCATCCTTTGTGATATAATGAATATTTATCTTTAAAATATGTATCACTAAACCTGATGCAAGAAATACAAACTGAATAAATTAAAATCATCATCAAAATATGTTGTAGATGATCTTCATTAGCAGCTCTCTGCAGAATTGCTAGGCATCTCTTTACAATTAAACTAAGAATCTTTTTACGAATCTTCACTTCAAAACAGCTCTATAAATTTATGGTCACTTGAATCTTACGAAAAAGAATTCATTAGATTGAATTTTAACAGCTAAGCAAATTAACTTTTCTATTTTTAAACACTGATCCTAATCAAGATTATATTAGAATATACAAATAATAGATGAACCTTAGTTAACCTATTTTGGAGTATTTTCCTGTTTTCAGTTAAAGCTTAATCCAAAGTTATTTACACAATTATTGAGGTCAGCATTTTGCAAAACAATCTCTTTGTAAACTATATTCATTTAGTAGTAGGATTTTTTTTCCTGTAATTTGTATGCAACAAATCTGTAAAATATAAAATCAAAATTACTGATACATACAAATCAAAGTACTTAGGTTTTTTTTTTTTTTTTAATTTCAAAGTCCAGATGCCAGTGGTGGTAAATACTCTTCAGGTAGGAGGCTAACAAAATGAGATGAATAATTACATTTATAGCTGGCATATTTTTGTTTTTTTACACTGACACATTAAATCTATTCAAATCTTTACAAGCATACCCATCTTAAATAAAAAGTAATTCAGGTGAGGACAAGATTCACTTTTATTAATAAGTAATCACAGCCTTTCACGTTCACTTTGACACATAAAAGATTACATAGGTACAATGATTTTATTTAGATGAATGGTCAAAGCACAACCAGTATTTCCTACTGGTTCTTGATGTCCCTAAGCTGGATTTGGGACATTTCTCTGCATAGTTATTCCTGGTTTTCTTTATTCTCATAAACTGAAACTATTCTTGAGTATGCAAACAAAAACATTGGGTCAGAACAAAAGTAAACAGTGGTATTTTAAGTGGATTTCAAAGACATTTAAATACTTGGAACAGATTTATTCAACTACATGTGCACCATTTCATTCCATTAAATTGTCATTTTTGATGCAGCTTCATGATTCCATCCTTCCAAATACTTTGCATCTTTTTAGCTGATGAGCTGGTCTAGGTGGTTTTTACAGTTTTCTAGAGAATTGATGTTATTCCCATTTAGATCATTTTGTAAAGATCAAAATCAGTGATAATCTGAATGTGCATGGTCAGGCGAGTACAGTGGGTGGTGTAAGACATATCAGTCAAGCTGTACCAATTTCTGTTAAGTCGCAAAGACACAT
Source organism: Acanthosepion esculentum (assembly GCA_964036315.1). Taxonomy (NCBI): domain Eukaryota; kingdom Metazoa; phylum Mollusca; class Cephalopoda; order Sepiida; family Sepiidae; genus Acanthosepion; species Acanthosepion esculentum. The sequence goes on along the minus strand of OZ038512.1, from coordinate 54,558,761 downwards.
ACAGTCTAGTGATGTCTTGATGGAAGATGATAGCATTGCAATTGACCAATTCCAGATGCTTTTCATCAATTGCTATCTTTAACCAGTTCAATTGGGAACAGTACATGTAATTCAATGTTGGTCTTTGCAGTAGAAATTTGTAATGTACAGTGCCCTTTCAATCCAACCAGATACACAGTATCACTTTCTTCAGATGCAGACCGGTGGTTAACAGTGGCCCATTTCATTCTCCCAGGACATCTTTCATTCCTAATTGTTGGAAAAAATCCACTATTCATTGTCTGTGATTGTTCTTTTCAAAATTGTGGGTCATTTTTGTTACAGTTGAGCAAAGAATTACAGTTAAAATGTGGCACATTAAATTTTTTTTTCTATTAAATCATAGAGGCACCCAAACATTGTGGCTATTTACATATCCAAGTTTTCTCAAATGCCTTACAATGCTTATATTGTATATGTGAAGTACTTCTGCAATTATTTTAATCAGCATTTTAATTTGGTCATCAATGATAGCCAGAAAGTTTTTGGCTTTCAAGATCAGAATTTCCACTTCCGAGTCTAGTGAACCACTTATGAATAATACTTTGAGCTATGGCACCATCTCGATAAATGGCAAGTCTTTTTTACTACTTGACAGCATTTTTCCTTTCCAAAAATAAAAGAGCATCAATTGATGAAAATGCATTTCAGTAAAAACATTTAAAATTCACAATACATACACAAATTCTATAGAAAGATAAACTGAAAGGTCACGTTTCAGAATATGCATGTCATAAAATTCAGTCTCATGTGAAATGAAACCATATGTTCAACCACCACAAACTGAAAGCACTAAGAACTTTTGTTCTAACCCAACATCTTGTTGTTATCCAATGTTATTAATAGTTCTTTAAAGCACCATTTATTGGGCATCTGAATCTTTAGTCTTTTTATATGTGTTTTACAAAAATGAATAGGATAAATTAATGTGAAAAATCTTCCTTGGCTTCAATATATATTTTTACAAAAAGTTAATGGAAACTGCATCAAAAACAAATACTAAATATTTACAAGTTGTACACAGGTCTTTCTTGGAAGCCTGAATTTTTGTAATTTGAGGCATACTCTTTATTTGAAGCAATCAATTCACAAGTAAAATCTATAATACTTTCTGCAAGGTTTTATACTGACATTTTTCTTAATCAAAATTAGATTGTTTTAATTGCAAAATTCTTTAAAGCTCAATAATTAGATCACATAATTAACATTTAATGGCTATATCAATAACTGTCTTCAAAAATACATATTAGCATAAAAACTAATAGCAACATGTTTAAATTTCTTAATTTAAAATTTAAGAAAAAAACATGAAGCCATGTATTTTCTATAGAAAAACTAAATATAGGCCAATGAACCAAATTATTGTTGGACTAGTTCACTGTGTGTGTATATATATATATATATATATATATATGGGGTATTTAGTCACATGCTGATTAAAAAGCCATTTCCAATACTAAATGCACACTAAATGCTAACTTCTTTAAATAAAATAAGCTTAAATTGGACCAGCATTGGTAAACCTTAGTGAATGATGCAAACAAAAGTTCAGCATTTGAAGGAAGTACAGCAAATATATAGATTATATGACAGATGAATTAATGTTAAAGGAATCATTAACAAGTGCACAAAAGGTTTAACCAATATTACTCAGTGTATATAGTGAGCTATCAAGGCAAGAAAATTATAAATAAATTATAATTAATAAAAAACAAAAAACAAAAACAAGATAATTTTAAATAATTTTTAAAAAATCATTAAAAAAAAAGAAAAGAAAAGAAAAAAGCAACAATCATAAACGGAGGTGGGGACAATGTGATTAGAAAAACAAAAATAAACTATTTTTTCATAAATTTATTTGAAGTTACTTTACTGTTATTACTTTTTGACTCAAAGTTGTTTTGAATATTGACACAAAAACAACTTTAACATTTAGATTGGCTTTTATAAAACTCACAATTGTTGTCAATTGGCTTGGCTTGATTTAGTTAAAAAATAATTTGATTAAATTGGCATAACTTGGATTTAACCAAGGAGAATATTTTTCAATAAACAATACCACATTGTAAACAAAGCAGTTCAAATTAAAAGCAATTTATTTATCCTATTGAGAAAATGTTTCTTCAAATCGAAATGTAATAATCACTACATCTACTAAATTTTTAATAACTGTTAACCTTTATGCTAATATTTTTTAGAGGATAGCATTCTCAAGTTTGTATACTTTTGTTTATCTAATGGTAATAAGGAGAATGAAGACTAACTAAATCAATAGAGAAATTAAAAACTATTTCCAACAAAAAAAGGATTTGGCTGTCATTAATCAGTTACTTTATAGTAAGAATTAATCTCATGTTGATAAGACCAATAGAGTAAGCACTAGCCTTGCCCACATTAATTTGAAAATAATTGGAAAAATGGAACACAGAATTAAATCACAGTTAACACCTCAGCTGAAAAAACATTTAATATTGTAACCTTGCCGATTTTTGCTATCACTGTCCTACTTGTGAAAAATGATCTTCAATATTAGAGTCAAGTAGTATGAAGAAGTAAAGCATTTTTCTTCAGTTCAGTTTACACAAGAACTGATAAAATGTAAACCCGTGTTAACAGTTTACAAGCAGAGTCACCTTCACATTCTTAATTAGCAGAAGTCAAATAGGGAGAGTGAATGATAAGGTCTGAGAATGTATTAAAATAAAAATATAAAATTTATTAAAAAAAAAAAAATTATAAGTATTTAAGAATACAATTTAAAATGGTCAGTTTTTTTAATATGAAACCTTGTAAAAAATAAATTACTGACCAACTAACTTGCGCAAAGTAACAAGCGAACATTAAATAAACTTATTTACTAGAAATAAAAAAGTTAAAATTTAAAAAATGTGAACTTTTTCAAAGAGAAATATCACCAAGTAATTGCGGAAGAATTTGAATAAAGTACTAAGATTCAAACACCTGACTGAAAGAAATACATGAAAACTTAAATAGTTTTATTCATGTTTCAGTCAGTTTTATTTAAAAAAATGTTTTCCATTAAGGAAAACAAAAAACAAAAAACCTTTTTGTTCAATAGTCAAACTTTAGTCTCTTAAACTTGTGTAAAACAAAAAGCTCTGAGTTGATGTAAGTATTTAAGATTTGTGAGCTGATAGCACAAGAAATCATCTTGAAATTTCAGGATGTCAGAGCATAGATTTTATATTCATAAATGCTTCCTATATATTTTAACTGCTTATAAATAAATGTCTAACAGTTTAATAGAGTTAATATATTATTGGTACTCAACATGTTATAAGAAATAACCTGTTAAGTACATATATGAAAAGTTCTTATCAACAAAGATTTCATTTTAAATCATTTATTTTGTCATTCAAAATTGTACTATAATGTCTATCAAAAGCCAAGTTGAATAAGAAATTTTATTTCTTATTCATGATTTCTACTAATTCTTAAATTTTGGAGCATCTAATTATGAAAGTGACTGGATTGCAAGGCCTCTCCTAAACCATCATACAAAGTATGATGGAATGAGAGAGACGTCAAAGAAAAGATGGTCAATGACCAAGTGGAGGCTTCTTGTTGAGCAGAACTATGACTCTGGCAAGTTATGAGTGAAGGAGAATAATTATGAAAGACTCAATTTATTTAGCTTTGTGCACAGTGTCCAAATAAAAGAAATGCCTTAACTAAGCTAGCAATAATCAGCATTATTTCTTACACCCAGGAATTGAGATTAGAGCTTGGACAAATTACACAAAATTTATCCAAATTGAAAATTAACTGGAAACCAAATTTTTTCTTGGTTATATATCCTTCTCCATTCAGATAACTATCAATATTTGAGGTGGAAAACAAGAGAGATATCATGAAGATATATTTATATGCCTATATTTAAACACACTTGAGAAAAATTTAGAGTAATATTTAGATAGAGTATTCATTAAGTAAGAATCATGTTTGGAAAGGAGAAGACCTAATCTCGGTAAAGGAGTACAGAAGGGAGCAATGAAAAGAGAAAAAATATTTTTAACATTTTATATTGAATTCAAGTATTGCCAATAAGTAACATTCCAAATATGAGAAGCAAATAAGATGGACTGTTTCTTTGTTTTTTGGGGTTTTTTTTTTAACTTATTAGCATATGCTAAGTACAAGAGAGTGTAAAAAGAAACAGTCTAGACTCACTTTCTATTTCATCTATAAAAATTCATTTTAACTCATGTGACAGCAACAAACACCTCAAATACAATTATGAGATCATTTTTATTACCTAAGATTTATTAAACACATGTTTTATGTATTGAGATTCAAATTACATAACGTTTTGTGTGTGTGTGTGTGTGTGTGTGTGTGTAAAAATAATAAGTGCAAGGTATATGTTAATATCAGCATTTTGGGTAAAAAGCAATTTCGGACTGCTCAGCATGAAAGCAAAGCCTGGAAGGGTTCAAATATCAGCCAAGTAAAGTGCTAAAGGTGTCAACAAGTGCAAAGCTAGGAAAACAGAATAGACACAACCAGAGATGCATAAGGAATTTTCTTGTACACATAAGAAAATATAACTATTTCTTTTAATGATATTTAACATTTTCTGTAAGGAAATCTAATTACTTTGATTACATATATTGGCTTTCTCTTAAGATCTATAATGTAAAACAATTTCTGATATTAATAAAAATACCACACTAAACTCTTTCTACAAATACAATATTCTAACAAGAGATCATATTTTTAAATTTAATGCTACTAAATAAAAATAATATTCAGTGTTGCTTATAACATTAAAAATGGGTGGGAATGAGGCTATAATAATAATGGCCAGTTGCTTCTGAGCCCACCCATCTGTCAGGGTGGCTAGCTAAGCCCTATTACAGATGCCTGTTATGTTGTTTATACTGCAATTATGCTGAGCAGATCTTAGTAACAGATTCTGGGAGAGAGTGCATAATCTGATGTGATCAATGTTTTTGAACAAGGCCAGAATGCTCAAGGCCTGAGTGATAATGACTTGTGCTGGCATAACCATCAACAGATTCAGAACAATTCCATCTACCCAATTTCACTCACATGGCTTGGGCCAACTCATGTTATTATTTTCAGGCACTTTCCAAAGGTACTACACACTGGGTTCACCTATCCAGGCTGATAGCATCAGTAAGCCACCTCTCCTGACCAATCAACCCTGGTGAGATTCAAATCCAGGTTTCATGGTCAGAAAGTGAACATTCTAATGACTCAGGCATGTGCCCAAAATTTGGCTATGAGTCTATAAAATTAATTAGCAAATTTTATCCAGACTGATTTAGAAATTGGAACTTATCAGAATTTACTTTGCTTCTTTTAAATGACTATGTAAAAACTCAAGTTGAAATTTAAGTATATTAACCTAATAGCCCTGCTGCTTGGATTTGGTTTCAAGTTATGATTTCTGTCATATGGCAGTTATTTCAGTCAGATCCATTGATTGTGTAGTAGAAAATATTTTACAAGCCTCAAACTTCACTTAGATATGAACACCTTAAAGCCAAGCAAATTCTGCTCATTCTCAATGTTAGTATCATGCAACACAATCAGTTACTATTGCAACTATTAGTACAATTAGCTTTACAGTTATAAGTAAAAATAATATGCTTTGAATATAATCTAACATTATCCAAAAAAAACTTTCACTCAAATGATATGTAAATATACATGGTGCGATGGGTAAATTGTCGCCATTTCATATTTTTAATTTTGTGCATGTGAATTGTTTGTTTTTGAATTTGTTGATTGCACAGTATAGTAGGGTCAGTTAGGCACCATCAGTGAGAAAAAGAGCACCATGACACAATTCACTCTGCCATAAATTTAGAAATGGTATGCTGTACTGTTTGGCATTCATGCCAGAAGCTCTAATATGAACATTTCAGAGTGTTTGGGTGTCAATCTGAGGATAGTGCAAAAGATTTTGAAAAAATTGGAGGAGTCTAACAGTGATTACGAAGGTATGGCTTTCTGACCGTTCTGATAAGAAAAGAACTCCTGAATTTGTTGGTGAGGGCCTTAGACACAACATAGAAGCCTACATCAAGTACTTTGAGGAGGTAGTGCTGTCCTGAGTCAAGTGGGTGGCTGCTGGAAGACCCTATGTCTGGCAACACGACTCTGCACCATTCCACACAAGCAGGAGAGCCCAGTCATGGTTGTCAAACAATTTCTACAACTACATCAACACTTACATTTATTAAATTTATTCTTTAAGTATTTCAAGATATTTTGGTGTAATTTTGATAATTATATTTGCTAAAACGAGATGTCAGTGCTATTTTAAATTTTGTGTAATTTTAGACGACAATTTATCCATCGCACCGTGTATGATCTTTCCTTATAGTTCCCTTTTTAAAACATTTTTAAGTGTACTTAAAAAAAATATCACCAAAGCTATATTGGTAAATAAAGACTAACTTTTAATCATGCAACACTATAACTGCTCCAATAATTAATGAAATTCATGTAATTATCATATGGATTATTCTATTTAGTTGTTTCTACTAGGAAGTATTTAAACATTCTTGGCTTAACGAAAAAAGCCTTTAAAACAAAAAATAAATAAAAATCTGACATTTGGCTATTGAGTCAGATTTTGTGAAGTGGGTCAGGTTGAGAACTTTTCAGTACCCCGTTTTGTAATAAATAGCTATTCCCTCCAGAAATAACAATACTTGTAAACGTTTCATCAAAAGTTTATAAATTAGAAAAATGTGCCAGGAAATTGCAAACTCTGGCTGACAACAATCAGGTAAAGATGAATCAATGATTCAGATTTCTACAATTACATCTTCACATTTCTGAGAAATTTAAGTTGTAGTTTAAGAACTGTTAAGCATAATACTTAGAAATATCAAGCCAGTTATATTCTTAATTCTTACTAACTTCAGGCAAAACAATTATTTTTTTAATCTGTTGAGTTTTCTTTTAGGAATGATAAGCTGGATAGGTAAACAAATATTAAATTAATTGATGATAGGAAAATTAATTTATCCACATTTTACCAAATTAAAAAAAAACTTTAATATTGTTTAATCATAAATTAGATTGGTAAATAGCATAAAAGAACTTTTGAATAAATTCCCTCAGAAGTTACAAGGTAACAGGTTGTTAGAAATGGTGTCCAATTGTAAGAAGGAGTAGTAGTAGTAATAGTAGTAGTAGTAGTAGTAATAGTTGTAGCAGGAGCAATGGTAGTGGTGTTAGTAGTAGTAGTAGTAGTAGTAGTAGTAGTAGTAGTAGCTATATTGCTGGTAGTGATGAGAAAGAAACAAACAAGAGAAAAAGAAATATTTATGTGATTTTGACTGTGTGTACACAAAATGACAGACAAGTTGGACAGAATGGCTAGGCAAAAGCTGGCCTGCTTCTTAGCAGAAGCTGAGAAATAGCAGTAAGAGTATCAGCCTTAGTGGAAGTAATGGTGCTGAGGTGAGAAGCATAAAATGAATTACCTGTTCCAATTCCTTGATCCAACAGAGGCAGTTCATAACGGTTAATGGAACTGTGGGCTGTGGGCATGGCACTACTGTGGTTGATTCGGCTGTAGGGCTGGTTGTAATTACTCCAGTGGTTTGGATCCATGGTGAGGCAACACCAGCCAGTGGCACCAACAACAACAGCAGCAGCAAGTCTAGCAGTGCCTAAAGAGGACACAGTCAGCAGCAGCAGCAGCAGAAAAAGAAGAGCTTCTGATTCTACTTAAAACTCATCTAGACACAAGTCGGCTGCATTTCAGAAGTCTGGGTTCCTGTATTGGGAGAGAGGAAAGAAAAAAAACAAAACAAAAAAAAACTAGTTAATGATATCAACAGAAATGTATCAGTGGCAGCAAAAATACTTTGGTCATAACTGAATTTGCCAACATGTCTCCTAAAAATCCATCAAAGAGAAGCAACATATAAACAAATGAAACAAAGCTTTTTAAGCAAATAACACAAGACGTGCATCTGGAGGAGGGGAGGGGGGTTCAGCTGGAGCATAATTGATAACTGAAATAAAAGTCATACAATTGCATATGTGCTTCTACTCCTTCTCCCATTCCCTCTATTTTAGCCATGTGCTTCTTCTGTCATATTTAAGAACTAATTTGCATATTAATGAGTTACCCATCAAAGATTTCCCAATCAGCCCAACATAATCACCCTAAACTAGTTGTAACATTTAAAGGCTGTAATATATCAGAAGGCTGTGTGTATGTGTGGCAGCAGATGACCAAGTTGCAGCAAGAGATATAGTAGAGCTTTTGAGGAATCTTGCCTAACACATTATCATCAAGAGTGCAGTTAGTAGCAGGAGTGAACCAGCATGAATGTCACAAACAACTTTCTTCCTTCACAAATCATACACAAAAATTTAGAGGTTCATTTATTTAACAGTTAAGGAAACCGTATTCACTCCTGGGTCTTCTGACAAAGTATGCATTTTATTTAATCAACTTAGGCAACTTATGCAAAAAAGCAACATTATAGAAATAAATTGAAGGTTACTAATTATTTAATAACTGTGTCCAAGATAACAGTCAATTTGGATTCTTTTTCTTTTGCAATAACTTAGTAAAATTAGAGCTCAATAATTTGCCTTTTTCTTCGAGATAAAAATACTGTGTATCTTCAATTTCATACAATGTTAAAGGAATAAAGAAATGTTATTTGGTTGTGTTATTAAATTTAATAAATAGAAAACATTTTAATAAATTTTCATAAAATATATAAGGTATTTGTAATTAATGGGAGAAAAAAATTAATAAAAAAGCAAAATTATTTTAATTAAATATCTAATTCAAGAATACTGCTATGAATTTAAATTTATCCAAGACAAAACATTGAAGTAAAAGAAAATCTTTCTAAAATTGTAATCATTTTATAAATATTTATAGCTATCAATCATAAGCAAATACTAAGAAATAAGACCAAAGGAAAAGTAATATCACTGATTCTTGAGTTTTTGTTAATTCAACCTTTCCTATTTGTAAAGTTCATTTTTTATCTCAAAACCCCATCAAAGTGAGGGAAATCCTCATTCTCCAACATGAATCAATTTCCATTTCAGCCACAACAAATAAAATTTTTCAACTAACGTTTTTCAGCTATTTAAATACCCATATTTTCAATTAAACAATTGGCATGTTAAGAAATAAAAGCTACCATTTTAATTGTACTATTCTGAAAAAATATTTGTGCAGAACATAAAATAAGTCTTTTTAAATATAAAAAGATACTTTTTGCTTTAAATATTGGAGATAAAGCTGATAATTACAAAAATGTATTCCATTAACACCACAATTATTCTGAAAGTAGTCATTCTTACACAAAGAAAACACTATCTAGCATGAGTAATGATCTAAGACAGACTGTTTTAAACACAAGAACATTAAGCCTCAAACTAGAAATGAAAGAAATATTGTCAATACTAAATCACAATTGACACCATGAGTGAATATTTGTATAAGGGGAAAAAAACTGCTTTGCTTTTATTAAATGAAAGAGAATCAAATAAGTATAAAGACATTTCAGTTCTTTTCTTGTGTGTGTGTGTGTGTGAGAGAGAGAGTGAGTATTTGCTTAAGTTTAACAAAAGCTCACTAGTTCAATTCAATATTTATTACACATGATTTTAATTATTTTAAAATTGTGAGGAAGATATTAGAAATTCCTCCTTCTTAGAGGAATATTTTTCCAATTGTTAGAAATAAAAATAATTCTTTGGTATTTATCTTATCCTGTGATATTTGCCAAAGGAATAGATTTTGTTTCAAATCCTTTTCAATTTTAACCCAATATATCCATACATTGTTTTTATTTGTATTTTACAAAAGACAGAAAAATAGGATTATGTGATATGTTTCTGTAACTGATCAATATTTGTGTTACTTCTAATGAAGAAGCCCAACTAATGAGCTGAAGTCATTTTTTTATTGTGAATCCAGAATGGTTTCAAATAGAATTATTCAAACCTAACAAGGAGAAAGGCTTCAAGTCAAAATGTTTCTTTGCAGATTTTGTCCATCTTTCAAATTGTATAATCGCACAACAATGTCAAAAAAGTAAAACAATTTTTTTTCCTGACAAACTTTGGTTGATTAAGTTTTAACTTCAAAAATATTAACCGTGCCAAAAAAGTACAACAATTTATAGAAAGTTAATTTAAAAACCTTGCCCTTTTATTTCAGAATTAATTTAATGACTGGCTATAATTTGTTTTGTTAACTTTTGCAATCTTTCAGAATCTGTTTGCATATTTAAATGATGGCCTTTCAGGCAAAAATCAGAGTCAGATTTTGGCAAGAAGAGAGATTACAAGTCAATTCAGTGCCTGGCTATCACACATACACACCTTGTTCTGATATCAAAGTGATCAGCTTACAAGGGTTGGATGACTAACATCAACAATTACCTACAATAAATTATAACTAAATTACTTAATTGAAAAATAGACATATTTTCTCATTGGTCAATTATTTAGTAACTGATAAAAATGAAAAACAACAGAACAAAAATCAATAACTATTTTGGAATTGATATTAATCATCATCAAGGAGAAACTCTATACAAAGAATAAGCAATCTTTGCCAGAACAAAATTAAAAATCAAAAATATTCACAGATTACATAATTTGTGCACACAAACTTAAACTAAGCTCAAAATTATACATTTGGTAAGACTATGTTATGGTGCCTATTGGGTTGAAACAAACATTAATAGGTGATGTTTCAACATGTGATTTCAATGGCATATATACACATTCAGAAAAGAGACATTTCAATTCATCTTTACATAGGATGTTGATTAGAATTTTTTTATTTTTTTTTTTCCATCAAAAGTGAAAACAGGAAAAGGAAATGCTGTTTTCTCATTTGATGATCTTATTTCTGGAAAGGAAAGCACTTTACAAAGTACCCCGCCAAAAAAAATGAAAATAATAAAAAAAATAAAAAAATAGGTGCTGTTTATGGGGATGGTACTATAGCTGAGAGTACATTTTATAAGTGGTTAAGAAGTGGAAATTGGATCTGGAAGATCGAGAATGTTCTGGTAGACCTGCCTCAACATGACAAAATCAAAATGCGGATTCAAAATAATCCAGGGTACACAACACCAGATATCACAGAGATACTCCACAAATATTGTAAAGCACTTGAAAACAGTTGGAGACATGAATCATTACAATGTTTGGGTGCCTCACAATTTATAAAAAAAATTAATGGACAATATATCTACAATTGTCAGCTCAGATATAAGAAAAATGACCTATTTGTGAAAAGAACAATCACAGGCAATGAAAAATTAACTGTTTACAATAATGTGGAGCAAAAAGGGTCCAGAAAACAAATGAGCCACTATTACCCACTCCAAGAACTGGCCTGCATTTGAAGAAGGTGAAGGTATGTATCTGGCAGTAATGGAATTTTTTTTAACAAAATTTCCTCCACAAAATCAGATGTTGAATTCAGACAAGTACTTTTCTCAATGGGATCAATTAAAAGCAACAATTGGGAACTGGCCAATCAAAAGGGCGTCATATTCCATCAGTACAAGACCAGATTTCAAGTCTCTTTGCAGACCCAGTAGAAATTGGTACAGCTTGGTTGGAATATCTTACTACACCCGCTATACTGACCTGACTTTGCATATTCAGATCATCACTTATTTTGATCCCTAAAAAAGTTCTTTTAATGGGAAGATTTCAATTCTTTGTAAACCTGTAAAAACCACTTTCATCACCCAGAAAGACACCAAGTTCTGGGAGGATGGAATCATGAAGTTGCTTCAATGATAGCCAAAGGTAGTGGAGCAAACCACTACAAAGATGACTGAATAAATCTGTGTACAAATATCTAAATGTTGTCTTTGAGATTCACTTAAAAATGTGACAAACTTTTGTTCTGACTCAAATGTTTGTGCCAACTTTAAGAATCTCAAAGGCTCAATGGCAGATAAGTTAAAATATCCAGGATCTTGTATTTTTAAATAAATGGGTGATCTCAACAGGAGAAACAGATCATAAAAATTGAGACAAAAACAAGGGAAAAAAAAAGAGAAAAGAAAGAGAGAGAAAAATAAAAGGAAGAGAAAAAAAACCAAGACAACAAAAATCTATTGAAATATAAATAAAAATTAAAATAAAATGCAACTCAATTCAAAATGAATAAATTTCAGTATATCTTCAGACAGAATAAAGAGTGAAGGTTGAACATGAGCAAAACAAGATTTTATGTAATATTTGCTTTGTTTTTAACACAACTGATAAATTATAATAACAATCATTTTTTTTATTTCCTGTAATGATTCTTTTGCTTTCTGCAGTAATGGCACTTGGAATTAAGACATAAGGCACATCTTTTACATTTTCTCTGAGAGAAACTTTTACACTTAGATCCAAAATGAGCTATTGAAAAATTTTATGTACATTTTATAAAAGATAAATAGCTTGGTCACTAATCTTCAGCTTTTAATTTACTAATAACAAAAATCCACCAATACAGCTAAATCTTATATTATAACATCTTAGTTAATCCTTAAATAATAAAGGGAAAAAATTCCAAAATTAAAGATCTCATTTTGAAACAAATTTAGATATTTCAACAAAGACAATAAACCATAAATATTTGCTTTAATTCTTAAATAATCAAACAATATTTCTGTTTGGTTAACAATTTACACTGCTAAAATAAATAATTTGCATTATCTTTGAACTTAGTGTCAAATATCAAGATCTATAATACAAAGTTTGCAAGTTATTTTCAAAACATCCAGCAAATATAGATAAAAAAAGAAAAAAAAAAGTTAAAACATTTTTATTTCAAAATATTTTGAACTAGTTGAAATTTTAAACAGATGAAATATGACAAAAGTAAAGAACTAACCAAAACCTGAAAATACTGAAAGTTTATTTATACAGTGTCTACCTTCAGTAATTAATTATTGCAGTTTCTTGCAACTCTGTATAAACTTTCATGTATATACCAGAATATTATCAGCAACTATAATTAAGAAAACACGAATGTTTCTTTTGGCCTTCAGAATAACATTACTTTTCATAAAGACACCTTTATAAAATTAAAATGAGCTTTTGTTTCCATAGAAATGAGGAAGAAAGCAGTAGCAACAGCATAATAAAAAAGTAAATTAAAAAAAGAAAATTAGCTTATCTCCCTTGGAACAAACAATAAAATTCCTATGACAACAATGAAAAAACAAAAATCTTCCTGGCAAAAATGAAACTGAGCTAAAAATCCACACACTTAGCCTTAAATAGATGGCAATTGTTTTAAAAGGAACATCTAGCCTGGTAATTCTGTATTTCCTATTGAAATCAAAACAAACTTTTTAAATAATGACTTAACAAAAATGTCAGATTAGGAAATTGAATCATCCTTCATCTAACAAACTTTTTCTGTTGAAATTAAAAGAAAAAAAAAGAAAGAAAACGTACAAGAGGTTTTCAATTTTGTGGCTTTTTCATTTGGTCTTCTGACAAATCAAAATATTTCTCACCCCAATACTCTAGACTCTGAATAGTTTATTTTCTATCAACAGTGAGGCTTTATCACAGTATTAATTGTTTTTCATTTGGTCACTCCTTCCAATTACTGTTTTTGGAAACAAGCAAATCAACAGGACACTAAAACTGAGATTAGATTCTAATACAAAATTGAATCTTTGTGTTTTTTACATATAGTTATATTTTCAGGATTAACAAGACTCAATGTCTGATTTAAAATCTGAATATAAACTAGCTTGCTATAATCAACTAGTTTACATGAGTCAAGAATCATGAAAAGATTTCAATGACATGCTGCTTGCCCCCTCTCGGTAAAGAGACAGATCACTGCATTTTTCAACAATTACTACCAATTTTATTCTCAAGGCATGTATGAAATGTTACCTAACAAGAGAGTTGAGTATGAGAGCAGAAAATACATTGTGATGGACTCAACCTCAAAATTTTCTTACAATGACAAAGAAAATAAAACTAACAGTTTTGGCATATATACCAAAATAGACTTTACATTTAAAAAATTTCGTTATAATCTTTTAATTATAAAGTTATTTTTTTAATATTAATAATATTATTATTGTAGTAATATGGAAAATACTATGAAAAACGAAATAAATATCTTCAAAAGAGATGACAAGTTTGGAAAAGAGATCTGATAAAGAAAGGCATAACAGAATATAAGAAAATTTGGTTTTAGTTTTTGAACATCATTTGACACTGCTTTAGCAGTGTATCCTACCACCACATTTGTATCCTACATTATCTAACGTAAGGGGAAAAGCAAAAACGGAAGGAGGGATGACATTTATTGGTATATTATAAAATTTAAAATAAAAATAATTATAAAATAAGAAATTTGACTAAGAACATTATAAAACAGGATATTTGAATCCTTTAAATAAAAACATTGAGTGTCTTAACATATTGAGAAAAAAAGTTGGGACAATGCCTTAATAATGTAACATACAAATGTGATGGTAGGATACACACCAAAGCAAAAACTGATTGGTAGGACACATGCTAAAGTGGCACCCATCTTCAGAAATTGGGAAGAGAGGAACAAATCCACCAATGAACTGCCAATTCAATACTATTTTTCATCCTACTTTCTCTCCTCAAATTGTTTAACTGTTTTTTAGTGTACTAGTTTTATAGTTCTACTTCATCGAGAGATTAAATACTCAGATTTTGGCTACAGGTGAAGAGCCGGGGGGGGGGGGGGGGGGGAATGAAACAACTAATTTCTTAGTATTAACTGAATTTTTCTTTTTTATATAAATTTATATCTAACAAAAAATAAAGTTAGTATTCAAGGTAATGATCGCATTTATCCCCAATGTTATCCATGTGAAACTTTGAAAGTAAAAATAAGAGACTGATTAATTTATCAATATTTAATGTTTAAGAAAAATTACTTTAAAAAAAAAAAGCCTGGCTTTTGCAAATACACTACTTTTTACTTTTCCACTAACAATATTTCTGTTTTATTACCAAAAAGCTGTTTAGTACTTATATAAAAAAAAAATCACAGGCTACTACATTAAAAATAATAAAACTATGAGATCAGTCTGAAAAGCTTTTTTTTGCTTTGATAGGCTTTACTTTAAGGGATTGTTGCAGCTATTATGTGATGTGTATGTAAGTTTTGTCTGCTGTGGTTGGTAGGCTGAGAACTGGAAACAGCCAGAGAAGTGACCTGTGGCACTGGGTACAGAGACACAGCTACTAAGTGGAGATGACCCAGAAAGCTGAATAATTTATTCAAACTAAAAGCTACACAAAGCAAGAGCCTAAAACATACAACTTTTATCAAATCATTTTTATTCTGGTTGCACATTAAAAACACACAAAAGTTGTATTAAATGTTTAATGTGTTTAAAAATCTTGTTACTGTTTTTTTAATAAAATAAAACATTAAAAGAAATAAAATAAAAATAATGGTATGACTAATATTCAATTTCAAACCAATGTATGCTATAATTGTTTTTAATAAAACCTAATATTATGACAAATCAAAGTTTAAATTAAGTACCTTCACAAAAATCAGAAGAAAAAAAAAATATCTAAGGTTTAATATTCATTTTTTAAAATGAGATATCTTTCTTGAGGCTTTTATTTTAGCTTTAATTTCAAGCTAATAGATTAAATTTAATATTTCCAATAAGCAAAATACTTTGCTGTATTTCAAAAACTAATTTAAATTGACTGGAAGAAGGATTTTTTTCTTTTTGCTAATATAGCTGATTAGCACCATTTTTGTTGTTAATAACAATTCTCTTTATTAAAAAATCTTCCAAAAATAAAATATACTGTTTTGAAATTTTATTTGAGGAATATTAGATGATTTAAAGTTTAATTTAAGAAAATGACGTGAGCACCTTTTTTATAATTTTTAAGTACTCAATAATCTTAAAAATGTTGGAAAATATTCGCTGTAATCTAATTTTAGGAATGTTGACTTTAAATTTACTATAGTCATTGTTCTTATTTTCTGATGTCATGTATGGTCACCCATACTTTCTAAAATTGAAACGTTTATACAAAAAAAAAAAAATATATAAAAAATTTTTTTTTTTTTTTTTTTTAAAAACTTGATGTGTGATAATTTGTATTAAGCTTTTCGATTAGTAAATAGTTTTCACTTAATGACAATATCACCAAATGCAATTAAAGTAATGCAGAATTTAAAAAATTTTGAAACTTTATAAATTATAATGGAGAGAAAAACAAAAAAAAAGATTCTTGAAAAAATGAATTATTCACCAAAATTTTTTTTTCTTAATAACATCCTGATTAAATCTGATTTATAAAAGCAATTAAAAGCTTATCTAATTAAATAATGTCTTAATTTGATCACATTTTTTTTATTATTTTATTATGTGCATTGCAAAAATTAGATTACCTTGATGTGTGTTCACATATATGAGATTGCATCAACTCAAAAAATGTATTCAAATTGAAAATATAGTTTCTGATGCAACATTATAGATATGATACACTGATTTCATTTTAATTCTACACAATATATAATAGTACAATATTAATTAAAGATATCTATAACCTAAAATTTCAGAACCTATAATCCATGAGATATACACTTTACTTCTAAGTAAGGTTTAATATTTCACCCTTAATAAGTTAAAGAACAAAAAAGTTAAATGTGAATCACTATTAAAATCTTTGTTATATATATATATATCAGATTAGGACATGACAAAAGAAAAAAATAACTTTTTTTTTTCTACAAATCTTAGTGAGGCCTCCAAGTATGGTGATTAAATCCTTAAGCTTTGCAAATTGGCAGAGACACAAGATTCAACTGAATTGGGCAGGATAAAATTATTTGCCTTTTATACTTCAGATTCAAGTACAGTGTTAGAAAAGTAACTTTTAAGTAATTTGAAAATCATATCAGTAATTTGAAAATCATATCAGTCAATGAAAAATCTACTCTAAAAATGAGATCGCTAAAAAAAAGAGCATAGCATGATGAAAAAGACATCTAAATGTTTACGTTATTATTAAGAGGAAAGATCAAAGTATTTGGGGGTATTTTTTTACATTTTTTAATCGTTCCTAACACATCCAAAAATTTCATTAAAAATCTCATTTTTTTCTGAGTCAGCCAAATTGACAGATGGCAAGCATTTTTTTCCATTTTATAAAACCAACGAAAATCTCAGTTTGAAATTCTTTTAAATATCAATTATCATTTTTTCAAAACTTAATTTAAGAAAATCAGAAATTATAATGTTTATTTAAAATATTTTGAACCAAGCTTAACTTAGCTTTTGCACAGAAAAGATGTAATTTGAAAATAAAACAAATTTAAAATTTTATCAGAAGTGTACATAAAATACTATAATTTTATGTATATTTACTACATTTTACTGTGTTATTTGTATTTCCATTCATTTTATTATTAATTTTGATATTTCATTTATGGAAAAAAATGCCACAACTGGGATTAATATAAAAATAAGATCATATAAATTTCGTAAGATGATACTGATACTGTTAGGTACCCTTCTCGGTTGAAATTGAAAAATCAAATAAACTTCTCCACATGTGTTTTGCAAAAGTAAAGGCCTTAACAGCAAAGAACAATGCTTAACTCAAATAACGCAACTTAATTGTATTCTGGTTGGTCTTCCGTACTTTATAATTACAGCCTGATTATAAACACAAAATTACATTTCTTAATTACTGCGAGTCTTCTGATTAGTCAAAACAATACAATTTACAACACACTAAAAAAAAGATGTCTCATAAGGACACTTACAAAACCTGATGCAGCTTTTAACTAATTTTATAATATTTTAACAACTTAAATGTAAAAATCTATTATAATTAAAAAGTAACAAATAATTGTATTAAAAATTCATTTTTCATCGAAAAAATATTTTTGCTTTCAGAAAATATTGTTCATATTCATAAAAACAACTAAAAGCAAATAAAAGCATTTGAAATTGAATAATATATTTGTTTTATTGAGTTTTGTATGTTACAATTCGGTGCTGATTTTCAGGTAGGGGGGGATCCAATTAAAAAACACCCCCCCCCCCAAAAAACATGATTTGCATTCCTCAAAGCCTTGTGCTTTTAACTATTGTAATCGCTAAACCTGACGCAATCGAATTTCTAGCGTTTTCATAAAATTAGTTGGGGGGGGGGGGTAATATATATATATATATATATATATATATATATATATATATATAAAAAATTTCTGCCATGACTTTAATAAAAGAAAACATATTTATAATAATTTTGATCATCTGTGAATACTTTCTGAAAGTTTCATTAACATCTGACAATTATTTTTATTTTTGCAAGATTTTCCAAATTAATGTGTGTCATACAAAAAAACTTGCTAAAAATTGTATGTTATTTTACTAGTTCCGGTGATACAAAGAGAAACAAGGATTTTTAAATGAAAATTCAGATTGTTCTAAAAAGAAGGAAAATTTTTTTCAAAATAATTAAAAGAAACTTTGATCTTTCATCTTAATAATAACAAATATTTAGACAATAAAATATTGTTTTCATCAAGTTTGGCGTCTTTTTCATCATGCTATGCTCTTTTTTTAGCAATCTCATGGAGGTACCTATGTTTTAACAAGTCTGTACATAGACCTTGAAAAATTATGTATTTTCTAAAAACTAGTTAAAACATTTGCAATAAAAATTCTTGATTTATCTTTTTCTGCTCACTTGAGAAGATTAAAGTTGAGTTTCTATCTATTATGTACATGTCTATTTGTAAGCAGTTATTTCATTAACTGCTTATCTCTTTCAGAAGCAAAAGAAAAAGGATCCATAAGTAGCCATCAGATCAAATCCAAACAAGATTAAATCAAATTTGAATTGTATCAGAACAGAAAAAAAAAGTTGATCAAAGCTAGCAAAAATAAAAGATTTTAGAAATTTTGTTGGTTGCATTAGTTTAATTTTAATAAAAGATTATAAGGAGACAGAGGTTTGGACATAAAGCCCATTCTAGTCATAAAGAAAAAGAAATTTGGGGGAGGGGCATTAACTATTATTTTTAGAATATGAAGAAAAGAAAATTTTATTTAAAAGTATCTATGGCACATTCAAAATAAAAATAAAATAAATTACATTTCTTAACAGCACGAGTGTGTGTGTGTGTGTGGACACACAAAACAGTGAAAAAATAATTACAAGAGCACTAAAATTATTTTAGTTAAAACTTTCTGAGATTGCTTTGAATAAGATGCTAAATGAAGGCCTTTCTAAAATGCTTGTTGCCACTTTTAGATCATAAACATAACTCTATTGCAACCATTGAGAGGATACAGTAGATTATAACCGAAGCTATTAACCACTTTTTGAGATCATATTTAAAGTCACTGAAGAAACAATAATGCTTGTCTTATAGTTCATGCAGATCATTATACAATATATTGGGTCAGAACAAAAGTGCATAAAGTTTTTTTAAGTGAATTTCAAAAATTATTTGGATACTTGTATATGGATCTATTCAACCACATATGTGCCATTTTGTTCCACTAGCTTTTGCCATGTTTGGGGCAGTTTCATGATTCTATCCTCTCAGAACTTGGCATCTTTCCAGGTGATAAACAAGTATAAGAGATTTTTACAAGTTTCCAGAGATTTGAAGTTCTTTGCATTAAGAGATTTTTGTAGGAATCAAAATAAATTGCAATCGGAAGGTGCAAGGTCACGAGAGTACATTAAGTGTAGTAGGACATATCAGTCAAGCTGTACCAATTTTTGCTGGGTCTGCAAATACAGATGGAAAACAACACCATTTGATTGGCCAATTCTGAATGCTTTTCATCAATTGTTGCTTTTAAGTGAAAAGTACATGTTTGAATTCAACAGGAGTTCAGAATGGAAAATACACTTCCAATCCCACCAGATACACAGCATCACTTTCTTTGTATGCAGACCAGCTTTTGGAGTGTTGAATAGTGGCTCATTTTGTTTTCACCAGGGCCATTTTCATGTCACATTGTTGTAATCAATCCATTTTTCATCACCTGTGATTATTCTTTTCAAAAATGGATTGTTTTTGTTGTGCTTGTGCCAAGAACTGTAGTTGAAAATGCAGTCCATTAACCCCCCCCCCCCATTAAATCTTCTAAATCAAATTTGCATTTCTGAGCCTAGCAAACCACTTTTGCACAACACTCAGATATGGCAAAAAAAAAACAAAAAACAAAACACATCTTGTTTTACTTTTTCTATGGAGATTTGTTTTCATTTTTAATAATAAAAGAATAACATGATGAAAATAAATTTCATTTTCTCAGTTTTCACTTTTAACATATTTCTCAACCACACATGTAAGATGTGTTGAAATGTCACTTTTCAGAACATGTATTAAATGTCATAAATTTCAGTTATTTGTGAAACAAAATCACATATTCAAAATGCCACTTATTAAAAAAATGGTATGAACTTTTGTTTCAATTCAATAAAATTCTCATCTATAAGACTATTTCTATATCATACTATACAATTATTATCAAAAGTGAGGTTTGAGCTAAAGTTGACTAATTCTTTTTCTTAAGAAAACATCATGTTTCAATTTTTTTATTTATTTACAAAATGTTTTTACATTTTAAAAATACTTTGTACATATCTCTTTTTAAATTGAATATCGTTCTTACATGATCATCTGTGATTAATGCAAACATTTGCAAGAAATCTAGTATAAATAAAATATAGAGTAAAAATATTTTAAACTATAGTAATATTTCACAGAAAAACTTGAATGTGTTCAAATCTATAAAATAGGTCCCATACAAAATGAGGCTAATTCTACTTAAGGAATTACGACATAGGAATTATACATAGATTTCCTCGTAAATCATTGAAGTGAGGAAGGGGAAGAGAAGAGTAAAAGAACAGAGGAAGAGAAAAGAAAAAGAGAAAAATATTAAAACAAAAAACTATCAAGTGATAAAAAGCAAAAAAATAAATTATAAGAATTTAGAAAAGTTCATAGAATATTTTTATAAAACCATAAACACATAAATCACAGATTAATAAATTTCAAAAACTTTTTGATTTGATTTTTATCAGATCCTGAGTTTAACTTTAATTTAAATTTGGAGTTAAATGCATAGGAAAGACAACTCAAAAATTATAAATATGTGAAAATTATTTTCTCCAACCCCTGCCACAAAAAAAAAACTTACAGCCACTAAGACTAGTGAGTAAACCTAATTTTCTCTCATTGAGCAATAACTCTTAACTTACTTTATTCCTGGTCAAATCTACAAGTTAGAAGCATTATCCTTTTTGAGAGTATAAGAAAAACATAAAAAGGTTGTAATCTACCTACCCTACTAACAGGAACAATTGTGCCCACCTTTAATAAGCAGGTGTGCTTCCAGTTCACACTTGTCTTTCAGATTTGCTATGCTCTATCCATTTCCTCAATAAATGTGGTGATCCTTTGGAAGAAAAAGAAAAAACATTATTTAAAAAAAGACAAAACAAAAAACACACAAACTAAAAACAACACTGAAGATCAACAATAAAATAGATTGCAAAAAGAAAAACTGAAAAAAAAATTTGAAGTTATATTAGGTTTTGACAAACAGAGATATGCATCTATCCTTTTGGCATTTCCCTACTGATGTGCTTCGGAGAATAAAAAAAAATTCTTTAATTCAACAATTCATTTAAAGATAGACTTAAAACATATTCTTAAATAAACTGTCAAAAATCCTATTCGTAATCCTTCTAAATGAAAACTAAATACAATCTATTTCATCATTAGGGTTTTGTTAGGAGATTTTTTCCATTTTTGTTTGTGAATGGAAACTATACAGAAAGCATTTAATATTTTTCCCATTTGACAAATTATTGAAATCTACAGTTAAATAAGTGAGGAAAACAAATGGCTACTTAGAACAAAGAAGTAAAAAACAATTGCATTAATCAACAACTCTTCCATCAGAAAAAAAAAAAAATATATATATATATATATATTATATATTATATATATATATTTCTAATTTTTAAAGTTCACAATTTATGCTAAAAAGCTACTTGTAATATAATGCATAAAGACTAATGTCTAATTTTGTTTAAGCTGTTGTGCATATGTGGTGGAAAATGTGACTAATTTAAATACAACTGACAGTTTATTCATTTCAGTGTTATTTATACACTAAAAATAACAAACTTGGAGTAGCAACGAGATCAGTGTTGATTTGGAGTAAACAATTTATACATTTTTTCAATCTTCCACAGCGAAAACTGCATTCCCTGAGAATACAAATCAAATATTTTGTCTGGAACATATATTTAAACAGTCAAAACTTTAATAAACTTATATATCATTAAGCTGTAGAGTTCCTAAGTGCAAGATAAATATAAAATTATATAATCAATAATCCAGTTCTTTCAAACTAATTAGGTACAATAATAGAAATTAGCTCTTCAACTTTTGAGTGAAGTTAATATTCAAATATTTAATTTTTCCGTTATCCTCATCAATGTTTGTAAATCACTGCAATATGATAAAGAAATGAATATTAGTTTGTTCATAACAAAATAATTAACTATAGAAAAAAAATAGCCATTACGATTGCATCTCTACTGTGATAGTATTGTTTAGCATAAATACTAATTGTGATAATATTGTATTGCATAAAAAATTCCCTGCAGTCATTTCACTAAAATTAAACTTGCTGCCATATTTTGAAAATTGGCTTAAAGCATCTCAAAAGAAGTGGGGAGGAACCTAACTAGTGTTTAAAAAAAAAAAAAAAAAGAAAAAAAAGAAAAAAGGAGAGCAAGCAAGAGAGAAAAAGTCAATTGATATATTCTGTAATATTATATGATATTTTCTGTAAATGTTTTAATATGCTGATTCATCTGGAAACACAAGAGGGACCAACATTCAAAAATAGTAAGTGTTATTATAACCAGGTTTAAACTCTTAAATAGAAACCGATATCTTTATACAAATGCAAAGTTTCCTTAGTAAGATGTTCAGCTGGCAAATGAGTGTACTGAGGGTTCAAGAGAACTAACATTCATTCTAGTAGATTGTAGAAATGTTAAGTGTGACAAAAGAGAGCACAACAAAAATTAACACTGTCACCAATAATGGTGAACATCTACATTGATGACTTTAAAGTAATGGTTAACTGTACAATTACATCAATGAGGCTTTCATCCTTTCACCATACCTAGAAAATCATGAAGAAAGTACACTTTATGGAAGTCTCAGTAACTTGCATAAAGTATGGATTAATAACAGCTGTGTATCATAAGCCTATATTCATCAGACAGTACTTGAACAGATTCCCACTATTTGTACAATATAAAAAAAAAAATCATCTGTTGCCAACAAAACAAAGTTTGTGACATCTCAGATACTTGTCAGCATAAGATAAGTCTACTGGCAGAATAATCCTTGAAGAAATTTCTCTTACATAACAGGATTTGCAAGTAGACAGATGAACTTAAAGGATACAAGCTAAAAAAGAACATCCTCACTTTTAATGGGGAGAAGTAGAAAAATCAGCAAGTTGCATAATAGCAGAGCAGTATCTAAATGTTACATCATTCAGTACAACGTCCTCAGAAAAGTTAGGTCTCCATGTTACTAAGAATTACATATATAGGAACCTCCACAAAAATGCAATGCCTAATGTTTAAAATTAATTTTTAATAATGAAAATTTTTTCTTGAAGCTGTTATTTTAATTTTAAGCTGAGAGATTAAATTTAATATTTCCAATAAACAAAATACTATGCTGTATTTGAAAACTGATTTAAACTGATTTGAAAAATCTTTTTTAATTTCTAAAATTTTAAAATTTAGCACCATTTTAGAAAAGTATTATAAAAATGTAAATCTCTTTACCAAAAAGCATTCTAAAAATAAAATATACTTTTCTGAATCTTTATTTCAAGAATATTAGCTGATTTAAAGTAAAATTAATCCAATTTGAAACAAGTATTATTTTTTTAAGTTTAAAATATCACAAAATGCATTTTTCAACATGATAGATTGTTTATATTGACAGGTTTTTAACACCTCCGTAACAACTTGATGACACAGATTGTTATCTAATGTTGTTCTATGTTCAGCGTTAGCCATAAGAAAAAAATTGAGGAATATAACATGAAAGCCCTTTAAATACTCAGTAATCTTAAAAATTTTTTAAAATATACTCTATAATGTAATGTTTTATTGAATTTTAGAGAATTTTGGCTCTAAATTTACTATTGCTGTTGCCCTTATTTTTTTTATAGTGTTGCGTATGAGCAACCATATCTGTAAAATTTGGCACATTTTTACACATACAAAAACAATTCTAAAATCTTTTAAAAACATTCAGAGTTGTCAGATTGTAATAAGCTTTACTATATATGATTAGTAAATATAGTTTTACTGAATAACAATCTTTCCTAAGATTTATACCATTGAAACTGAATTTTAAAAGATTTAAAAATATTATAAGAAATTATTCTAATTAAAATTTTAAAAAAAATGAAAACAAATCTATTAAAACTTCATTTTCCATTGAAAAAAAATTATTTGAAAGTATTATATTATTCATAAAAAGAATTAAAAGCTTTTCTAATTAAATAAAGTCTTAGTTTTATTGTGTTTCTTAATTTTTGATTCAGAGCAGATATTCAGATATACCCAGATAACGTGGGTCTGAAAAAAAAAAAAAAAAAAAAATTGATTTAAATTTTCGGAAGAATTCTGCTTTTAAGTAATATAGTCACTAAAAATTATCATGTCTCAAGTTTTCATAACAATTATGTAAGGGGGTGAAATAAAAAAACAAAAAAAAAACAAAAAAAAAACAACATGTATTTTTACCAGAATTTTCTAATGAAAACATTTATGAAATAATTTCATTAAAATCCAACAATTATTCAACTTTTGCAAGAACTTCCAAATTAATGTGTGTCTCAATGCCAAAAATATGCTAAAATTTGCTATGCTAAAATATACTACATGCACTGATGCAAGAAAAATAAGAATTTTAATCAAAATTTTGAATGTTCTGAAAAGGAGTAAAAAAATTTAAATATTGAAAAACTACTTTGATCTATCCTCTTAATAATAATAAAAATTATGACATTGAAGCTGTGTTTTCATCATGGCATGCTGATTTTCTAGATATTTCATGGAGATGTGTATGTGTGTGTTTTTGTACACACACACACACACACACACACACACAGGGTGTATCAAAATACTTTTACAAACATTAGGGTTGGGTTAATTACTACAAAACAAGGACAAAAGTCCATATAGATATACATCCACAAATCTTTTGTTTTTGAGTAATTAAGTTTAAAGTTTACAGTGGACGCTATTAAATGTACCATCCAAAAATACTTTACAAACATTCAGGCCACAGATCCTGCCTCAGCAATTGGATGATAGTAAAGGTGGTATGACTCAGTTGACTTCAGCCTGGAAACACAATCTGATACAGCCGTGCAGACTCGTGTCCATTACCATTCACACAGCTGTGTAAAAATCATATATAGATAATTTTTTTTTTTTTCAGATATTTATATGGAACTGTCATATAACCTGACATGCTATATCATTTAGCTACAGAGGGAGTGTCTGGTTTCTGTGTAGAATACGGGTTCGATTCCTTTTGGAGGGCACACGTTTCCTATAAAATTTCTGACGATCAGGCCGGGAAATGTAGTTAATACTGTTTATTATAAACAGAGCAATTACTTAAACATTATTATCTATAAAGATAACGTATAAAGAGAGAATATATTAAAAAATAAAATTTATATATATATATATATATATATATATATATATATATATATATGAGAAGAAATATAGTCTTAAGGTGTGCTATATTTAGTGGGATAAAGTGCTCAATATCACAGTAGAGCGTGTGTAAACATAAAAGTGAACATTGAAGTCAACACTTAGAGGCGACAGTCTGTTTCATGCTAAACACAATGGTCAGGCCACGAGTGCCGTTATTTATGTAAATAACTTATGTAAATAAGAGCACTCGTGGCCTGACGATTGTGTCTAGCATGAAACAGACTGTCGCATCTAAGTGTCAACTTCAATGTTCACTTATATATATATATATATATATATATATATATATATATGTGTGAAATATACATAATATCTTACATTAATTGCACAACTCCAAGTTTCATTTTTAAGTGCTGGAATTATTATATTTATTTATATTTTGGGTTGACACCAGTTTTTTTTTTGTTTTTTTTTTTAATTTTCTGGTTCATGTGAGATATTTTTGTTGGGGTGGAATATTATTGGAGTAAAATATTTAAATGAATTGTAGTTCAATTTTGAATTTGACTTCAGATTAACATTTAAAATTGAAAATAAGTTTGGAAATAAGAAATGTAAATTCTAAATTAGAGAGATGCTGGTTTTGAAAACATAAGTAAACAAAAAAAAAAAGGGCATTGGAAAATCAAGGGAGGTAACTATTTTTCCCTAAAGTTCAAGAGAGTAATTGATAATAATACTAAACTAACTAAAAGTGATGATATCAAGAACAAGGTATACCATGATAAAAAATATAAAATAAAACTAAAGTACTACTATTACTACTACTAAAACAACAATAATAATACATATCAATGGAAAGAAAATGATTTAAAATAAAATAAGAAAAATAAAGTAAAATGAAATAAGAGCTTTATATAGGAACATAAATATGTAAATAAACATATTAAAATGTTTAAATGAATTGTAGTTGATTTTGAATTTGAAGTTTGGCCCAGATCAACATTTAAGATTGAAAATAAGGTTGGAAATAAGAAATATAAATTCTAATTCAGAGAGATGCTAGTTTAACAACTAGAAGTGGTGTTAGAAAATCAAGGGGGGTATTATTTTTTTTAGAAATCAATAGAATAATTAATAATATTAATAACATTCCTAAAAAAACTAAAAGTAGTGATATCAGTAATAATAAAATATACAGTGATAAAGTCAAATAAAATGAAAGTAATGTATAGGAACTTGTAAATATGCAAATAATAAAACAACAATGACACTTCATGCATACAGTACATATTAAATTCTATTAAAAATATTTTTCAAACAACTATTTTCATTAAAATAATATAATTTGCCTATTTGGAACTTATTGTAAAGCTGTATGACAAACAACTGTTTTTGGTTTTCCCATTTGGCATCAGTACAAATAGCTTGTTTGCATTCTTAACCCTTGAACAACCAACATAGATGTGCCTGTGAGGAAAGAAGGGTTTCATCAGATGAAGTCCAGTTACTTTCAATGATTGTCCTTGGCACTTATTGCATAGGAAACTGAACTCTTTTGAACTCAGAAGGAAGATCTGTAAGAATTAAAGGAATTTTTTGAATTACAACTCTTTCCTGGAATAGTAAGGATCTCTGCTTCCAAGAGATGAGGAAGCATCTTCTTGACAATTAACCTTGTCGCATTACAAAGCTTTGGAAGATCCAGATTACTCAATAGCATAATTGCCACATTTTCTTTTAGTTCCAGCTTGTGTAATGGCATTCCAGTAGGATTCATTGAGTTCAGGAACTCTATTCGATAATTCACTGCCTACTCCTGTTCATAAACAGTGTCAATGGAAAAGTACTTCATGCTTTCTTTTGGAATTTCTTGGAGAGGTTGCCAGTTGATACTATCCAGGGTTTGATTCTTGGGAGCTAATATGGCGCTCTCACAAAGCCAAATGGTTGGATAAACATGGTTATTGAAATCTTGAATACTCAAGACAAACTCCACAACCATTTGGGAGCGAAATATCGCCATTTCGGTCCAATTACCAAACTGCAACAGCAAATCTTTCTGCTTCAAGGTCACCTATGATTCTAACTCATGTTTGTTTTCAGGCTGAGTCTTTGAACATGGCTCCAGATGCAAGAAATTTTCAGAGAGTTGTGTCCCTTTAATTGAAAAGGGTGACACACAAACATTTTTGCATTTATTATATATATATATATATATATATATATATATATATATATATATATGAATGAATGAAATGGATCAAGTCCGACAATTATTTAATATATTTTCTGTTTATAAGTTATTTTTAAATGCTCTGTTTTTTAAATAAACAATATTAATTACATTTACCGGCCTGAATGTTTGAGAAATTTCATAGAAAATATGCATTCTCCAACAGAAATCGAACCTGTGTCCTACACAGAACTGTCAAATGATTATCAATATATAAATGAGAGAAGGCTATGACAGGTCTTCAGCTGACGTTGAACATTCAGAAAACTCAGGTAATACTGTTAATTTTATTCAACAAAGGGTTTGCTTGTTAATCTCTTTGTAAATGTTAGGAATCTTCTTTAAAATATTCATTTCAATGTTTCACTTTTTCAGATTAAAACTTAATTTTTTTAAAATATATAAAAATAATGAAAATTTTATTGTTTTGTGCATTTAGTGTACTTCATCAAATGTCAACAAAAATTTGTTAACCATTAACATCATTTGTTGCACATTCTCATTATTTTATGTTATCTTAACATTAATTCATGACACTTTTTTAAATAATTATTTTCATTATGTCACTTTTTCATATAAAAATCTATTTGTTGTATAATAAAAATGTAAACAAAACCCAAAATAAAGTTGTTTATTTTCTACCAAATTTGTCAACATTTAATCACAAATAACACCAATTGTGTTCATTTTATGATTATAGTTCTTCTGTGAACATTAATCAGCATTCAAAGAGCTTTCTAAAGATATACAACTTGACCATAGTGGGAGATATGAAAATGTTAGCATATAGTGGCAAATACCAAAATCTGCCATTTTGAATTTGGTCCAAACCAGTAAAACTATTGTAATTCAGGCCATGGTCAAAAGTCCACAAAATTTTGTAAATATCATGCCATAAAGCAGTCAAATTAAAAAAAGAAAGAAAAAAAAAGAAAAAAAAAGATACATTTTTTAAGAAATTAAAGGTCAAAGGTTTAGGTCAAATTATAAACTGTCAATAATTTAAAATTTTTAATTTCCGGTATGCACATTGTTTTTGATTTTGTTGACCACACAATCTAGTAGGGTCAGTTGGGCACCGCCTGGGCAAAAAAGAGCACCATGACACAATTAACTCCACAAGCGAATTTGCAATCCGCAAGCATGGTATTCATGGCTTGTTGAAAAATAGGTGCCACTTTCACACCTAAAGGAAGTTGATTGAACTTATATAATTTTTTGTGAGTATTTATGGTCTAGTTCAGAACATTCATTTACAATCTGAATTTGTAAATATACTTCAGAAAGATCCAGTTTTAAAAGTATTCCTCCCCTATTTAACTTCGAAAAAAATTTCTTCTGGACTTGATAATGGGTAGTTATGTGTTTCTAAACAACCGTTTACTCCTGTTGGGAAATTTTATTTCTTTTCTTTACATACACCGCTGGTGAAGCCCATTTTGAATGGTTAATTTTTTCTATTCCACCAATTCTTTCAAGTAACTTGTTCTAATACTGTGAATAGTACGCTCCATTTCAACTTAAATACTGGCATGAAAAATATTTTATTTGAAGATTGGCCTCCAGTTTTGAACACCAACCAAGTACATTTGACAAAACATCTGGAAAAACATATTTTAATTCTTTGTTAAAATTTTCTTTCTAACTTTTAAATTGGTCGCTACTCCAGTTGTTTTTACAATAAATGTTTATTGGCAAATCCTGAAGTTTGAATAGTTCCATCCAGTCAATACTGAATAAATTTGTAGCATTTCTTAGTATATAAGCTTCAGT
>OZ038512.1:54508119-54515619 GCA_964036315.1 Acanthosepion esculentum | reverse complement strand
CTAAACATAACCCCGCTTTCAAATGTAACTATTAACTGATACAACGAAAATTAAAAATTGAACCCTCTACCACCCCTTGTCTAGATGAATGGATTTATCGGTAACCTTGGAAACCCTCAAACTATGAATCTTTCCTGTGCCGTTAACAACCGTAAATTTTAAAAAGTAAGTTACTCCAAAATTCGCTTGATGAGGAAATGGAACTAATGTCTTTGGTTTAATAACAAAATTAAATTCAGGGGCTTTAGCTTCCATTTCTGAAACATGGTTATCACTGTGTAGCGGTAAAACCATATTTTAAATCTATTAATTTATAATATTAATGCTCTGTAAATTTAAATTTACATAGAGCACTATTGTGTAAAAATAAAAATATCTATAAGAACACTGGATTTTATATCTTACTGTTCTTTCCTTTTTATTTATATATATATATATATATATATATATATATACATACACACACAAACATTTACACATATACCGATATACATATACGCTCATATATATCTTATGCACACATATTCCGAGACATATATCCTCACTCACACAGTGTGTGTGTGCGTGTGTGTGTTGGCTTACAAAGAGAGTATGACCATCACTGACATATCCAGTTCCTCAGTGAAACTCCTTCCCCCACAACACTGCAATCAATTGTGGTGTGAACAACAGTGGCTCAAAGCCAGCCATCGATTTGAATTTCTTGTTACATATATGGCATGTCAAATAATCTCTGGGTCGTGGAAGTTGACTTTGAACTTCACTTCCAATGTTTCTTTTTATATGCTTTGTCAGGCCAGACCTGGACTTGCACACTCTAGTGCAGGTCAGGCATTCAAAGCATGCCATTATGAAATCATCATATGCAATAGACTGTTGGGGTTTGGTGTGATTTCTGCTGACTAAGCAGACCTGCCCTGAACAGACATCTGTTTGCATTGGGTACATGACCACGTTGGCACCTCATGTCAATTCAGGGATCCTTTCTGAACCGCTCTCTATTTTTGTGATGCCTCATGGAAGATCTGGACACCATCAGTAATACTAGCTCTTCAAGAAAACTGGTCTTCAGCTAGAGTCTCCCAGTTATCCAGACCAATACTGCACTTGTATAGTGACTCTTTAAGGCAATATTTGTAACAAAGCATCGTTGATGGAAACGTTCCAGTATCTTCAGATGTCTGTGATAGACTACCCATGTCTCAAATGAATATAGCAGAGATGACATAATGCAGGCATTATGTATTTTAGTTTTTGTCTGCAAATGCATTGGAGGCCTTCTCAATTCATAACTCTATCTCATCATTAAGAGAGCAGTGGTGGTTAAGGCTGCTACCAAGGTATACAAATTTGTTTACTACCCCAAGTCGACTACCATCTACATAAATTGATGGCTCTATATACTGAATTCCTCAGGCAGTTTGATACATCACCACTGTCTTGTCAAGGCTGACTGACAATCCAAAAGCCTTAACATGACCCTGATAGTCAACCATGAATTCATGTGGGCTGAATTGTGTGTGCAACCAAGTTACAGTCATTGGCATAGAAAAGGTTGTGCAGCTAAACTAAAAAGAATTTTATCTTTGCTGCAAACCTATGTATGTTGAAAAGATTGCTAGTTAACCAGTACCTTATCAAAATACCATCATGGCAGTCCCCAAACACATCAAGAAGTACAATTGCAAAGTAGATAGAAAACAGTATAGGAGCCAGATCTCCCTGCTTGACTCCATTTTCAACCTTGATGGGCCCTGTAAGCATACCACCAAAACTGACGCAGGCTTCCATACCATCATGGAAAGACTTGAGAACCTTGAGAAAGTGGGGGGAGGGGGCCATTTTTAGAGACTTTTCCAAAGAGCAGCACAACAGTGTCAAAAGCTTTCCTCATTTCTACAAATATTTGATAACAGTCCAATTGTTGTTCACCGATCTTTTTCCTGGATTTGTTGTGCTGTGAAAATCATATCTGCAGTGACTGTGTTGGTAGAAACCACAGTGACTCAGGCAGTATATTGGCAACTATTTTCTGGTTTAATCTCAATAGAAGAACAGATGTTAAGATCTTACCTGCCAAAGAAAAGAGAGCAATCCCTCTAAAATTACCATATAATTCCCAGGCACCTTTATCCTTATACATAAAGTTATCATTGTTGCATCCTCCTCAATCTTTTTGCACTTCTCCATCTATTCTAATCTTTACAATAAAGATCATGCATAAGTTGGTTTAAATGTGTTCCACTGTAATGAATATTTCAGCAGGAAGGCCATCAACCCCAACAGCTCTGCCCATGTTGAGAACCTCCATACCATGCAGAATCTCGCCCAGCGATGGTTGGCTGTCAAATTCTACCACCATGGGCCTTTGGGGTATTTTCTCGAGAACCTCAGGGTCCACATTTGAAGGCCTATTCAGTAGCCCTTCAAAATGTTTCTTCCATCTCTTGGCCATGCCATCTATGTCTTTGAAGAGACTATTGCCGTCCTCTGTCCTGAGAGGAGCAATCTTGGTAGATCTGGGGTCAAATACATGTTTCATTTAGTAGTACATCTGCTTGGTATTATTTGAATTTGCTGCATTCTGTATTTCATCTGTTAGCTCTGACCACCTTTGTTCCTGCATAGTTCGAAGAGCATGTTGAGCTTCTGTTCTTGCAGCTTTAAAGTCCTTGCAGTTTACTGTGTTGTTCTTTGAACAGGCTTTTTTGCAACATCGAACTTCGTATCTGATTCTTTCTTGTAATTATCTCCTTGATAGCATCATCATTTCCATCAAACTTGTCTTGATGTTTTGCTGGCATTTTACCCAGAACTTCATCAGCCACTTCATATATATATATATTCTTCTTCAAAGAGTCCCATAAAGATGTTTTAGTGATTCCTGTATTTCCAAGGCAGGCAGTTTTGCAACATTCTGGAGACTTTCCATTGTTTTGTCTACTTGCTGGTTTAAGAACAAAATTTATCTTGGCCCTCACTAGGGCATGATCGGTCCAACAATCCACACCACACATAGATCTAACAATATGAACATCCTACATATTTCTCTTATGGACGATGACATAATCAATGAGATGCCACTGGTGTGAACAGAGATGCATCCATGTAGTAAAATGATCACCCCCGTGCTTGAATTGGGTGCTGGAGATAAAAAGATTAAACTTGTTGCAGAGTTCAAAAAGCATTAAACCATTGGTGTTTATTTTCCTGACACCATATTTCCCAAAACTACTCCAGGTCTCCCAATCTGCACCAACTTGGGCGTCGAAGTTACCAAAGAAGACACTTGTCATCTTTTGAAATCATGTAGAGTATACTTCTCAAAGATTCATTTGTTGAAGCATAGACACTAATCATTGTAGCGTATCATGATCCATTCAGATGTAGGCAAATGGCCATTAGACTCCTTTATCTTTTTTTTGACCACACACACAATAGCTGGCCACTCGTATTCGAGGATACTGGTCTACTAGGGCAGCAAGCCAATCCCTATTGCAGATGCTCGCCCAGGCATACTTGTGTTTGCTCAATACCCACAAAGCCCACCTGAGGTTTATACTGCAACTATCCTGAGCAGACCTTACTTACAGTTTCTGGGAGAGGAGCGTGTTATCTGGTGTGATCAACAATTTGAACAAGGTCAGCATGCTCAAGCCATTGGCCATAATGACTTGTGGCTTTGTGCTAGCACAGCTATCGACGGCTCTCAAGAGTGTTGTTTACCCAATTTCACTTACAAGACTCTTGGTACAGTTTTCAGATACTTTCCAAAGGCACCACACACTGGAATCGACCTTGATCCATTCCAATAATATCAGGAATTCTCCTTCCTGACAAATCAACCCTGGTGAGATTTGAACCCAGGTCTCATTGTCAGAAAGCATACATTCTAACCACTTGGCCATGCGCATATATATATATATATATATATATATATATATATATATATATATATATATATATACACACACACGTATTTATAGATGAGTGAGTGAGTTTGTATATTTTTCTTTATATCTGGCCACACATAATTGAGGATACCAGTCTAATGCTACGACTAGCCAACCCCTATTGCAAACGCTTGATCAGGTGCATTTGTGTTTATTCAACACCTACAGAGCCAACCTGTGGTTTATACTGCAACTATGCTGAGCAGACATTAGTCACAGTTTCTGGGAAAGACCATGTTATTTAGCGTGATCAACAATTTGAACAAGGCCAACACACTCAAACCCTTGGCCGTGATGGTTTGTGACTGTGTGAGCACAGCTATCAATAGGCCCCCAAGAGTTTCATCTACCCAATTTCAGTTGGGTCAACCCATGGTATGGTTTTCAGGCACTTTCTAAAAAGGTGCCGCCTGCTGGGATCAATCACTTCATTCTGATAACGTCAGGAAGTCTCCTTCTTGACAAATCAACCATGGTGAGAATACAAACATTCTAACCACTCAGGTATATATACCTACACACACACATATATATATATATATATATATAAAACCTCATGCAGTTATGGCAAGAAATATACATATATCTCTCTCCTGTGGTCCATACTATTATTATATAATAAAGAACACCATATCTGTCAAGGCAAGTGATAACCACTCCCAACAATATTAAGTGTTAAATAAACACATTAGAAATATGCAAGCTAGGAAAGTCAGCACATGATAGTAGCATCAATTATTGCTATTAGGAAGCCCAGCATAGAAATGAGTATCAGAGAAGACTATATAGCGAATGTTATATACTGATCCATAGATCTTGGGAAAATAGGTAAAGCCAAAAGGTTCTCTCACTGAGAAATCCTTTAGAATTGCATAAAAATCAGTGCTATTTTTTTTTATTTATTTAAAAACAATTATCAAAAGACTCTTCATGGAAAACAAGGTATCTTAAGCACTTGGCATAAAATGCCTTGTGATGTCATCTCACAGAAATTCTTTTCCAGACTAATAAAGTTTCTAAAGGAAGTAGTGTAAATGAGAAGGGTTTTTTCTTCTCTAGTTATGTCATCAGTAAAATTCAAGGACTTGACTTTTCTGACAGAAGGAAAATCACATTCAACAATGATTCCCCAACCCCATCAAGAAAAAAAATCTATTATTGTCTCCTAGATGAGCACTAACACCAATCTAAAAATTGAGCAATTTTATCATAGATATAAAATAGATCCACCAATGCTTATCTTAGAAGAAAAAAGTATTTGTGATCATCTTGAACTTAAGCCAATATGATATTCAAATAAAACGTTTTATCAAATAATAAATCATATTTTTCTAATAGAAAAAAGGTTTTCACAGTATTTGTAAAATGAGGAATATTATCAGCTTTTGTTATACATTTTTTTTCCAAAGTAGACGTATTTGAACTAAGTGACCTAAGTTTCCTAAATTGAGTAAATAAACAGCAGAGTATGTTTGGGAATGTTCATAGAAACAATTGTTTCTAGTTTTGCTAATTATCAGTTTAAGCTATTACAAATGGATGTCTTACTTTTTGTAAGAGACTTGAAATATTGATAAAAGTGTAAACTGAAAGTTGAAAGACTTTACTCAACAGTGAAATCTTAAACAAATAAAAATAAATTAGGAAAATCTGGAAAAGCTGACATTTTTTTCCCCCCAGCTTTGTACTTTGTAATCAATGTTTTTTTTTCTCCCAGAAGTTGGTTCTAGTACTTAAAGAATTTCAATAAATTAATTTTTTTATTAATAACATAAATTAGTAAATCAGAAGTTGAGAAATTAGAAGTTCACCTTGGTGTTAAGTTAGTAATGTTTGTTACCAAAAAGAAGCTAAAACTTGTTTGAAACCCAAAAACTGATCATCTTCCAAAAATCCTTTTTTATTTATGAAATATCAATATTTTAAAATATTCACATTTATGGAGGTAAGTAGTCACTATCTTCAATATACCAGATAAATGAGATTATTTCCTAGTGGTCATTTGCCTGCCAGCATGTTTCAACATGGGTGATAATTGTGATATGAGCTAGTAAAAAATAAAATAAACTATTAATTAAAACTGCACTAAATGGAAAAAATAATGAATGAGTATTAAAACTGCAAACAAGTTTCTTCAAGACCAACCAAAATAAGAAATTCAAGGCAATTTTATTTAAGGGAAAAAAAGAAAAAGAAAAAGAAAAAGATTTAAAATCTTTAAAATCTTATTCTTCCTTTTCAGACCGAAAAAGAATGTTGTTCAGAGAACCCTTTCTTACTAAATAAAAGGAATTTATGCCATACAATGTATTACCAAGAAAATAATCTTGTTGCTTTTCTGAAAAAAAAAACAAAAAAACATGTAAGCTTTACAGCCCACAAAGTTTTTGTTTTTTTAATCATGTATTATTTTGAAAACATAAGTGACCTGATAGGTAGTTATTAACTGAATTTCAATCTAAAATTTGCACTGTAAAATGTATGTAGCTAATTGAGAAATGTTGGGTTATGTGCAGTGTCAAGAAAGGAGATTGTTAGAAAGTAAGTATTTGTTTCATAAAATAAAAGTTTCCCCTTCATCATTCAGCTAAAGATATGATAAATGTGTACATCTTTTTCAACAAAATAAGGATGAAAATAAAAATAAATTTACCTTGAAAATACCTTATTCCATAATATCTCATGCATTTTACAATGAACTACAGAATAGCTCCATAATTATTATGGCTATAAAAACAGTCATTTTTATAGTATATATTCACATAGTTTTAAAATGTGCATTTTTGAAACCATAATAAAATTTTGTAACTGCCACTGGTAATTTAACTCCATAATTCTCAGTTTTAGTACATCCTGTCAACATATGCTTATTATACAGTCAGCCCTTTATATTTTCAGATCCAACGACAACAGAACAAAGATGTAATACAAATTTTAAAAACAGGAAAATTAAAAAATGAAAACTTTAATTTAGCACATGCTGAGTAAAACACTGAATCTAGGTAAGTTATGTGTAGGCATATTTTGCTATAGCCTCTTAGCATTTTAGTCTCAGTTTCTTTCTCAAAGTCCTTGTTTGTTCATGACGTATTTCATTTATTTGCTACTCATGTTGCATGCAACCTTTGTCTTTTTATTTACAAAATTTGAAATTAAAACTTAAAATAAATTTAAAATTTAAAATAGTACCAAAAGTTTTATTAAAACCCAACAATTAGTTGATTTTGTTAAATTTATTTTTTTTTTTTTTTAATCATGGTGCATTTCACCATAAAATTTTCAAATACAAATTTAACCTCCTTCCACCCACAGATAAACATTTTTTTAAACACTATTTTCACAAATATCTCTAGTTGTATGTGTGTGTGTGTGTGTATATATATATATATATATATATATATATATATATATATATATATATAATCTTTTAAGAGTTATTTTCTCCAATCTTTTAATGATTATGATAAAGTTTACTCTTATGCCACCACACCCCACCAACCGCAACAGCAGGTGTTGATTTCCTGGCCAACTTATTTTTTCTTTTTTT
>OZ038512.1:54463119-54503119 GCA_964036315.1 Acanthosepion esculentum | reverse complement strand
TTGGATCCAGTGACATCACCCAAAGAGTTGTGAGTTCAATGCCCGATTATTGCAGTGGTGAACAAAGACTTGGAGAGCTAAGTTAAAGGGAGATAACTGAGACATCTTGAAGAGGCATGACGTGTGAAACTAGAACAATCTACCCCAGTGGATGGGGAAAAAAAGGGTTCAGTTCAAAATTCCAATCACCTGAAGATGGTTGGAGCATACAATGGATGAAACGTCATGAATATGCCAACAAAGAAGAGGACAACAGTCTGAACAATGTAAATAATGCCCATCTGCGTTTAGAACCCCCCCTCTCTAAGCAGCTTTTGGTTTTATTTCATTAAAAATATCAACATAATTAAAATATAATAGCCATTCTTGCTGTGTCATTATAACATATCCAGCTTATGATAATAAATTTTTCAAGTCACCAGGTTCTTTGTTATCATAATTTGCCACATCCAGGCAGCAAAACATTTTAACCAGGCTTTGACATAGGATCGTTTCCTAGTAGTTCATATCCTATTGGCAACACCATTGTTATGATAGTTTTCTTGAAGAAGAAAGAAAAAAAAAAAGAAAAAAAAATCAGTATTTGCTTCCTCTTTTCCATCATAACCAAAGTTAATTTTGTGTGTGTGTATTAGAGTTGGTCAGTTTGGTAATTTATGTGTCGGTATCAGTTTCCGGTTTTGTTTTCCTTGATACCGTAGTTTCAATTCAGTTTTTCGGTTTTTAATTTAGTATTTTTGCTTTCTAAGGAAGACATTCATTTTCTTGTGTAATGATAGCATTTCCAGTCAATATCTGATTTTGTTTGAGATTGATAATACTTAATCCGTTCAACTCAGAATATCTTGTGTATTTCTGGTCCAATCTTAAAAATATTCATATCGGCGGAAAGAAAATAATATAATCTTTCTAAATGTGTAATTTGTATGTGCTTTTATTCATTGAATTATTTTTTATTTTTTTTACAGTGAGTTAAAACAGTATTGCTTCAACCAGCTGAAAATGCAAAATGATTTTTTTTCTCTAAATTTTACATGTTACTATGTTTTACAAAATCAAAGTGACCAATTTTTATCAATATTCTTGAAATTGTACACTCAATTAGAAGACAACTTAAACTATAACCAGGAAGATGTTTATTTATTCCCTGACCCAAGGAAGTGAATTCCTTCAAAAATTATAAAGTAAGCAAGCTGGGGGGGGGGGGGGGGGGGGCTATTGGGGATTTGCAAATAAATTTCTTCTAAACAAGGAAAATCAGGGAGTTATTTTTTTCCCCTAAATAAATTTATATTTTTATCTAGCAAATACACCTAAAATTAAATGTTAAATGTTTTAGAATGTGTAGATTTCAAAATCTTCAAGTATCACCTGTTCTTTTTCGATACACATTTTAAAACCGAGATTAAAAACTATTTTAGACATTTTAATATAATCTTACAGAAGTGTATTATTCACCAGATAAAACCATAAAACTTTATGGCATAAAGTAAAGATATTTGTAAAAATAAAATTAATTTTCCTTGTTTAGAAGAATTTTATAGGCAGAACAGTAACAAACACCCACCGAACACTAGTGGCTAAAAAAGAATAATTTTTACTTTGGGTTTAAAAAAATGACCTGCAGTTTTGAAAATATACACATTTTAAAACTGAAATTAAAACTTTAATTTTCTAATATCTAATTTTACGTGTATTCATTAGATAGAAACATAATTTTATTTGTAGAAAACAGGGACTTGCATATCTGGAAATATACACATCTTAAAAGTGAAATTAAGAACTATTTTAATTATTCTTAATATCTAATTTAGGTACATATCCTACATAAAAAAATAAATTTATTTATTAAAAAAAAAATCTTCATTCATTTTTCTTGTTTACAACAACTTTATTTCATGATTGGCATAATGGCTTACTTTAGAAAACCCTTACAAAAAATCTGACTTTATAAAATTTAACATTGAGATGAAACTGGCAACTCGCTATTTTGTTAACTTAATTTTATCGTAGAAAGATTTTTTTTTATATATATTTTTTTTAATATGAAACAAATAGATTTCAGACATCATGTCGTATTTCTTTTTTTTCTTCATTTCTTTTGTAAACAAATAGATTTCATATTTATTTTCTTAAAACTAGTCAATTAAATGTTTTTTAACATATTTTTGTTCAATCTTTTTCTTTTACAATGGTATAAATATTGATAAAATTTAATTTTATTAACATCTGAAAGTCCTTTTCAATAGTGTTTCTTTGGATATGGTCACTCAGTAGTGATATAAAAACAAAAGCAAAATTGTTCAGTTTCGTAAAAAATTTTGATACGGTTTCACAGTGTGAAGATGAAGCCAAAAAAAAAGTCAGTTTTTCGGTTAAACAGCACATCTCTAGTGTGTATCACAAGTATTCTTTCTCTGACCCTTATCTAAAATACCAAACAGCTCTTTTTAACATTTCTGGGAATTAAAGGTTAGAAACTTCACCCCACAAATAAAATTGAAGATTATAGGTAAATTCCAAACTCCTAACAGCTTCAGAAATAAATGTAATGTGCTTGGCAGAAAAAAATTAAAATAATTAAATATAAAAATAGCAGTCAGCTATTGAACCAAAGAAATGAAATCATATTTAAATGCTGGCAAAAAAAAAAAAAAAAAAAAAAAAAAAAAAAAATACGTTTAAATTATCTTAGAAATAGAATTTTATTTTGTATTTATTTTGCAGTCATATATATATATATATATATATATATATATATATATATATATATAACATGCACAGATGCATTCATGCATAGCACACACAGGCACCTGCTTCATTCTTCAAAGAAGATAACTACTTATATTCAAATATCTTCA
Source organism: Acanthosepion esculentum (assembly GCA_964036315.1). Taxonomy (NCBI): domain Eukaryota; kingdom Metazoa; phylum Mollusca; class Cephalopoda; order Sepiida; family Sepiidae; genus Acanthosepion; species Acanthosepion esculentum. Next base: position 54,500,258 of record OZ038512.1, on the reverse strand, counting down.
CAAACATGATCTGCCAAATAATTGAAATAGCAGCAGTAAAATTTGCTGAATCATCAATACAAATTTTTTTAAGTCATAAGGATAGCTTTTTTTGTTTTAATGATAGTTTTATAACTTTTATGATAACTGGAATGTTATAAAATTTTATACAAGCTTAAATAACTCCAAATTGTATATATTTATTTGAGGACTTTTTTTATTGCAAAATGTTAATTGGATTGACAATAATAATGATTAAATAGGAATTTTATGAAATGACTAGCCACAATAACCTTTTAATTTTGTACTGAATTGAGAGTACCAACTAATGAATGCATTATACACAATTTCTCAAAATCATGGTTACACGAACCATTTTTATTTCCCATGAGGGGTGTATGATCAAGCTAAGTGAACCAGATTAATCTTTAAATATCAATAGAAACTCATAGGAATTATTCATAGTACAAAGCAACCTAACATAACTTAAACAGAACTCTTTCCAGAATATAACATTTGTGTTTATAAACAGGCTATCCAGCCAACAATATTGAAAAAACTAGGAATTTTTCAGCTAAACATGCTTTTACCTTTTAGATGATATTAATTACGACAATCATACAGATGTTCTGCGGACATAACACGTTCTTTTGCAGCTCTAATTCACCAACACTGACCCAATTTGAAAGGTTTATTTTAAAATATAGGCAAAGAACAAAATCTTTATACAAAACAATGAGGGTATGATAAAAATGCAATAACATATTAATAAAACATATTTCCATTTTCATGTGACATTACTCTATTAAGTCAAAGATTGGATATTTCAAACAAATAGAAGCAGGGCCATATTCCTTTTATAATGATAAGTATACATTACTTCAGGTTTCATAAAAAACTGTTATTGAACACAGTTCCATAATGATAAAATTAAACATAAGGAGACAAGTATATTAAACATAAACATGTACTTTGTAAAACATAAAATGAACAGGTACATATAAAGCATCAAGCATTACATTGGAAGGGGTAGTTTAACATCCTTTTTACTTCTTCATAAACGAGTTTATCAATCACAATCTCTTCTTTCCAATGTCATTTCTATCTTCAATGCATTTGCTAATAGCAGCTGTTATCTTCTGAAGATTTGCCTTTGTAACATCCAACAGACCCTGAATAATATTCATTTCTTTGAAATTTGTAGACTTTATAGCTTCAGATAATCTTAAATTGGCTTCTTCAAAGATCTAATTTGCATTCTCCATTTCTGTCTTCAGTTCCAATTCACTCTTCTTAACATTTTTCTCCTTTTCATCAAGCTTTTGTTTGGTTTGCTTTTTCTTCTTGTTTCTGGAGAGCAGCTTCCTTTTTCTTCCTCTCCAGCAATGCCTCCTCTTTCCTTTCAGCTTCTCACCTTGTTTCATACTTTTGGTGGGCTTGTCTCACTGCAGCCAGAAGGTCCTTGGTTATGGGGATGTCTGTGACATGCTGGAACATGCTGACAGCATCTCTTATGAGTCTCAGTCCATTAACTGACTCATCTGACAAACAACATCTCTCAGGAATGACCACTTCTTGTTCACAGAAAGGCTCCTTTCTACATCAGCATTCCCATGTGAAATGCAGAGACAGGTATCACAACTCTATTCAAATTAGCATATTGATCTCCCCACTAGCATTCTTTAAGCTGAAAATAACATTCCAGTAGTGGTCTATTCTGATGAATTGGCCATCCTTGTTGTACATCCCACTTTCATCCACTTGCTCTGACCTGTATAGTTTCCATCCATCAATGATCTTTGAAACAATGGAATCTTCTATGGAGGGCAATGCTGAGCAGAGTTCTCTGAGGAGCTGTTGGGCTTTGTCTTGGTCCTTAACCTCAGGATGAAGACATTGAACACATCTGATGATTGTGTCATTCAGGGGTAGTTTTATCTGGAGATAGGCACTGACTGATTGGTAGAATTTTCTTATGTCATACAGTTTCACCTTCTGTTTGCCTTCATCAAGAGCTCCTACAGTCTTCTCAGTGTCTGCAACTATTTCCATGTCTTAGAGTTCGACTAAATTCTAGTTGTCAAAAACATCAATGTCTTGAAGCTTTCGTCCTGTTCTGTTCCCAACTACATCATTCTTAACAAATCTGTTGAGAGATTTTCAACAATGTTGATGACTCTTCATACAGGAGATGGATCATTGGCTCTTCTTTCTGGAATTTCTTAAGAAAAGGATCAACACATACAAGGAACTGAACCTGTGCAAGGCACTCTTTGCTGGAGAGGAACTGGCATATTCTTTGGTATCAGGTGTTCTTTTTCAGCTGTGCATTGGTGCGATCCTTTGTACTCTTCTTGGGAAGATCTGTTAGGAAGTACTTACAAAAAGGTTTCCAATGTTTGAGATGTTCCAAAGCTGGTACAAGGGTCAACCACCGACACTGTACATGCCGAATGAAATACTCTTCATTTAGACCAAGATCCTCTAGAGTAAGTCTGCAGTCCTCCCTTTGACAGATGTCTTAAACCACTGGAAAATATCAATTGCTAGTTGTTCAGCATTTTCTCTGTAAACAGGAAGTCCTTTCCTGAAAGAGTTATGCACTGTGTGCGGTATGCATGGCACAAAAGGTATCAGTCCTGGCAATTCACCTGTTTTCAGATGACTTTGTACAGCTTTTCATATTGTTTTACTAACATTTGGACCATCGCTACCTAAGGATATCAGCTGAGCTAATGGCATTTCAAATCCATCTTCTGTCACAGCATCTATAATCGCACTACTCACAGTCTGCTTTAGCATGTCCAAGCATAAGGCTTTTCAAAAACATGGTACTTCACCTTTTTGTTCATTCCAAAATCTAACAAGCATATCACTTGTGTTGAGCATTGCCGGTTTCGTCAAATTGGATTGTGAAAGGACATTGTGCTGCTCTTATTTTTGCAGTGGTCTCTTTTCGAAAGTATGGTCCAAATCCATCTGATATCAGGTATGATACCTTTGATTTGCTCATGGTGAACTTGTCAGAATGGTTCCTGAGAACATTGCCTTGAATAGTCCAGCAATATGTTCACAGGATGTGTAGGAGTACCCTCCAGCAACAATCTGCATTGCCCACAGTGCTTCTGCTTTTGTTACTTGGTCACTGACAGACACCGGATGAATATACATTTGTTGTTCCACATCTCCTCCTCCTTGCTTGCTGGTACTGGCCACTTGACTGGTTAGCATCAACAATTTCTGCTTGGGATCAGAGAGTTTATCCTTGTATGTGTCCTGTTTGCATGATACCATCAGCATGACCAATGAGTTGTATAGCTCCAGTAGTTGAACATGAGATGCTCTTTTTACACAGTACACAAAAGCCAGCAAAGCTGAAGAATCCTCTTTACACCATTTGGACAGCAGTTGGCCATTATTGTCAGGTTTACTAAGCCAAGCATGGTTAAATTTGGTTTTTCCACTAAGCATGATTAGTAATGTTGATAGCTAAGCAAACTACTTCGTTTCTGAAAAGAAAGATAACAAAGACAAGAAAGTGGCTTTAAAGCAAGCATAGTATGAAAGGGTTAGATATTTATCATATATTAAACATGAAAGCCAAGCAGAACTATGATGTATATTATTACTTAAAGGGGGATTACATGTTAACACTAAAATAGGATTGGTATCATGCAAACAGGACACAGACAAGTACACAAGCAAAAGCATTTTCACCACAAAATCTATGCTACAGTAACTATAGGTTATAACAACTCTTAAGTTGGTTTTCAGTCACTGATCACAGCAAAGCAAAACAGAGGGTTACCAAATAGAATAGGCGAAGCCCCAAACTCATTTATAAAGAATATATATATTTTCACAGTTTTTAAACCCAAATTGCTAATAAATTTTCATGTTTTATGCCCAAATACTTTTAAGATCTATAGTTTATAGGTCTATATTTAATCTTAACATCTTATGATTCCATTCTGCAAAATACTTCAAACACATTTTAGAAATGGATTACAATTTTTTTTTTCATTCTTTTGAGAATAAAAAACTAGGAATACTAGGAAGGTTTTGTGAAAAACTAGGAATGACTAAAAAAAAAAAAACTAAGAATCACTGGAGAGCCTGTATAAGCTTAAAAGTTGTAATTTTACTGCAATATAAATTCAGTTGTAATTTATTTTCTCTTTTCTAACTCAAACAAAATTATAAAATGTTGGAATAAAATTCTCCCAGTTTCTAATCAATCATTTTTCTAATCTATGATTATTTACCTTATTTTGAGCATAAATGCATCTTGTTTTCCATTTTTTTTTTCCAGGATGTTCTAATATTAATTCCATTCTCAGTTGCAGTTTAATGAAAAGAAAAATGAAAGAACCCCTTTTGCTTAATAAATAGATCTTAAAAAATCTTTATGTTAACAGAAAGATAAAGTAAAATCTTTTGGTCAATTGCTTAAAGGAGATCCACTGTAAAGTAGCTACATTAAATTTAGCTTATTTTACATTTTCAATAAGCTGTTCAAGTCTGATCACTGAAGATTTTTTTCATTTCCATAAACAAATGGCAACCAGCCCTATCAATATTAGGTGCTTGCAAAAATTTTGAAAATTATTTTTAAATTAGCTAATAATTTAATTAGTTTATTAATCATCAACTTTATTTTCTGACATCAGTGACATTTGTTTTTTGAATTCTATCTTTATAAAACAACATTGGCATTGACACAAAGTTATCAATTTTGAACAGATAATTGCGTCATTGATTAAAAGAAAATCATCTAAATGGGGATAAGTTCTGTGAATATGCTGAATGAGAAAGAATTTCCTAACCCAACTTTATTATAATTTTAGCATCAACAAACATTACAATGCAGTATTGTGATTTTCCCAGCTTTCCTGCAGTCTTCAGCAATTTTTGATAGTCAACCTTTCATATTCCACTAAATATGCAACATATTTTCCCCCAAATGATTTTGCTATTGATGTAGCCCTGAAGCTATCTGTGACACTTTGGATTATTGGAAGGAAATACAAGTTGTAAGCCTGTTCTACATTCCCCTGATAATTTACATGGAAACCATTTGCCTGCTTTACAATTTTCCCCCATACTTTGCAAGCATCTTCCAACTGTCAAGTTTTTCAACCAATTCCAATACTGACTGAGTGGGGGTCATCATTCAGAAAAGCTTGCTAATTGTATGCCATCTCTGTGGGGATTTTCCTCCAAATTAAATTAACCTTTCTGGAACTATTCATGCTGCACACTACTTCCAACAAATCATCTCCATAGGCCTCATCATTGTTATCACTCCTACTGCTACCTAACTCAACTTGAAAACAAATATATGTGGGTCTACAGAAGGATGATAAGAATACCATAGTCAGAACATATGAAGTTTTAAGGAAAATGGGAACAACTTACTTGACATCCCATCAACTTCAGTTTTTAACAGTGTATTGAGTAACTAGTAATAAAAAAAGCACTTGAAACTTGGGACAAATATAACACTTCAACTATTAAATGAAAGACAATTTCTTTAGCTGGTTTATTCAACAACATTTTTAAAAGATAGTTGGCTTATCTAATATCCAACTCCAAACAGTAAATATTAAGAAAAACATAAATGAAAACAATTACTTTCAAAAATACATTCAAGGCTGTGAATAAATTAAATATTAAAGCCAACGAATTAATCATTACAAAAAGGTGTGAAAAGATTATTTTTTTGCCACCTGCAAATGAATAATTCACTGATAAGAACAATTTATGTCTGAATTTTGGGGGATGAAGAGTTATTTTTTGCGTTCAAAATACTGACCTCATCTTTTTCTAAACAATAACAAAGATGAGGAGAATAGTCCAAATGTAAATGAGAACAAGTCATAATATCTTAAATATTTCTAACAGCTGCTTCAAATGATTAAATTAGAACTGATAAAAAAAAGGTAACTCAAATGTTCAAAAGTTATTTTGAAAGGAGTCATTATCATTCAAATTATTAAATTTATTCCTTTTATTAATAATATTACTTTAAGGTCAGTTAAAAAAAAAAAAAAAAAAAAAAAAAAAAAATCTAAGAAGAAAGGAATTGCCCTCAACATTAAACAAAATGGTCATCAGTAGTGATCCAGAGAATGTAAAGGAAGCATTAAAGTATATGAAAAGTATACCCTCCAAAACTATTCATCCCATATAACATCTGAAATGAGGAATAGGAAGATTCTTCAGTAAGCTTTCTATTTGTAGAAATTGGAACATCAGGGTAGTTGTCAACATTACTCTTTACAACTTCCTTAATAAAGCAGGTATATCCATGAAACAAAAAGATGATAAAAGATTGCATTTATAATCTCATGCCATGTGTGGAAAACCATAAGGTAGAAACGAAATGATTCTTACTCTTAAAGTTAAATTTTTCAGCGGAACATAAATCACATTCAAAGATGAATTAGAAAAGTCTAATATGGTAAACCATATCTTGTGTGAGAATAGATCATTCTACTTTCTCTGTGATTAATTAGCCTAACAACTGTTTGAATTTCTATTACATATCCCAAAATAAAATTTTATTTTCAATATATCTAAAAACCTTTAATACAGATATAGAGAGCTTGACAAAACATTAACAAAAAAAAAAAAAAGGTACTGGTTGACAATCCCATATCCAAGTATGTGAAAACCAAAAAGCTCCAAAAGCAGAATAATTTTAGTGTGGAGTTTGGTGCACAAAAATATTACCTACTTGACACACACTCCACTTAGGTATGATGTGGCGACAGGTGTCATAATTGGCCTGACTCTGCCCACCACTCCTCTAGCCTGACCGAGTGAACTGAGCCCACCAAATATCAGTTGTTGCCAAGCACCCATATTGGGTAGATACGAGTGTGCTGTTCGTTGATTTTTTTTCCATTTCATAATTTTTCTGACTTTATACAGTGAAAAAAGTCAAAAACAACTACAGATAGCCTGATAAGTAACAGTGAGAAAAAGAAAAGGAAGCATCACTCGTTATCAATGACACAAAAAGTAGAGCTTTTGCAGGAGCTTGATCACGGTGTTCCAGTGCAGCATCTGACTGAGGAATATGATGTCGGAACTACTGTGTATGATTTAAAGAGACAAGTTACTTAAATTTTATAATGATGATCATAAACTAATGAACAATAGGAAAACACTACATACAGCAAAATAAACTACAATACCTACTGTCTGTAGTTTTTCTTTACCCCACTCTTTGGAAGCTATCTTACACTACCGTCAGGTAAGTGACAGTATTGAGTAACAGGCAGATGCGATACATATATTTTAGTGGGCAACAGAGCACAATATATTTTTAGTTTATTCTTTGATGCTGTTCATTTTTAAGTTATACAAAGCATTTTTTGTCTGAAATAAATAAAATTTATTCATTACTTATGGTTTTAATTTTCCCTCTATTTCATTTATCAGTATATTACCCTATAAATAAAGTGTAATAATAATATTTAAAGTCTCTTTTTTTTTTTTTTCATCCCTCGTGGTGTGAGTATTCATGTTTTTGCTGCAATATTGTTTGAATTTCTGAAAACCATAACTGGCCTCAAGAATTTCAGATCTGGGATTATGTATCTGTACCAAATCTGTCTTGGTAGCTCAATTAGCAATAAAGTTAAGTCCATTCAAAATTCATAAAAACTGAAAGTTTTCCTTCTCACGTTTCTAGACCAGAAGTCAATTTCAATAGTGTATAACAGAAGATGCTGTTTTCAGGCTAGTTAAAAATCATTATAAAAGTAATGTCATCTACAAATCATTATAAAAGTAATGTCATATAGTCTTGAAATAAAAGAAATATAATACTAATGGATTCAATTATTAGATCAGATTTGTCTAAACAGTGGGAAAGATTGGATTCTCAAAAATGGAATAGTTAAAACATGACACAGAAGGGCACTTTTAACTGTTCATACAAGTTTCATTTCAATAGTTAATACCTTGCAACTTATTGCTATTATTCATAGTGCAACAAAGTTGAAAGTAATTTTTTTTCTCTGTAATACATGGAAAAAAAAAAAAAAAAAAATGAACTCATTTACGCAATGTAAATATAACAGAGATGCATTTTGATAGTAAAGCAAAAACAGGTTAAAAGTAGACCATCCTGAACATGAATAGAAAGGTACATGTTTGAAACCAGGGATTCAACAAAACAGCTCTTTTCTCTGTAATATAAATACTTTTTGTTATAGATGTATCTAATTTTGTAAGATTTTCTGAAATTATGCAATTTTTAACTTATCAAACAAGAAAAGAAAGAAAAAAAAAAAAACTGGGGGTGGGGATAATAATGACTAAAAAAACATTTATTTCATGAAATGAATCATGTGTCATGCCTTCAAACAAATGCTTATTGGAAAGCTTTAAACTTGTTTATCTTCAAACTAAATATATTGAAATGAATGAATATATATATATATATATATATATATATATATATATATATATATATATATATATATATATTGAAACTGATGAAAAAGACTTTCTGGACAGTTGGAAAGATCCTCCAGCATTTCTTCTTGTAAGTGATTTGTAGTCTGAATTTGTTCATAAGCCTCTGCTATATTTCTGAATACTCCATATCTTATCACTTGAAAGTGGTATTATATTAAAGTACCACCCAAAGACAAATGTTGACACCACTTGTGCAATATCATCCAACAAAGGCCATAAATATTAAAATTTGTCAAAAAAGTGTGTGCAGTTTAATATTGATTAAAGAACAGTATGAAAATTAATTTAAATTTTACTTTTCAGATTATAATCAGCAGAATGGCCTAAACTTGAAGACAAAGTTTGAATTGTATAATTTTCATTTTTTGCTTTATCTGTAATCAAATCTAACATTCAGAGGGATGATATATATAATAAAAGATACATGTAGGGGCGGGAGGTCTCAACTTAACAAAAAGATTTAGTGTGTTAATATTATACTATATCAGGAAACTATATATTTGTGGAACAAATTTTCATTTTTGGGAACTTTGCTTCATGTCTGGACAGTATAATCTGTTATCAGGCGAGTGCTCATCAATTTTTGAAAACTATGGTCCCAAATTAACCAAAGCAATTCTCAAAGCTTCATCAAAATGTGTGTTGGCCAGTACAATCTACCATCCAAAAAGAAAATGAATTATAAACTAAGAACTTAATCCTTTTATAGGCAATAGAATCAAAATTCTTGAGCAAGAGATTTTTAATTTCATAGTTTAGAAAGATTTTATTTCTCTTATTAAATTGAAAAACTAATAATTATGAAATATTCAAAAATATAAACTGTTTTCAACGCTACAAATATCTCTGCAAATTCAGTTATACACAGTCAAGCTTACCAAATTAGTGTCTGGCAAATTCACAAATTAGGAATTTAATTAGTTAATTCAACAAATAATATCGTTATGAAAAGAATTGATATGAGAGTGTGAAAAATCTTGAGATTGTTCACAAATAGTCGTTTCTCATTTAGAATTAGTTTTCCTCATAAGCTTTATGTCTGTAAAACTGATAGGACAATCATTTTTAACCCAATGTTCTGAACCTAGAAAAGGGAAGTAATTTTAACAGTCTTTGACTATGGTTTTTCAATTTTCACCTGACTACTCCTAAAGGAAAATTATTTTATTAAATAAAATAATGATTTTCAAGTAAAAGATTTCGTCTTAGAAATTTATTTTGCTTCTCACAGGGTCACCTCCTTTATAATGAAATGAATACCAAAATTCAAGTTGTCAGACATCAGTCATATTATTACTTTCATTTTCATATTCTGAGAAACAAAAGAAAGTAAGCAAAGATGCTGCAACCATTACGGCTATCATTGCTGCTGCTATGTCAACAAATGGAATATTGCCAACAGTTTAGCAAATTAAAAAAGTAAAAAGTGTAGATGGAGAGGAAGCAGAAACATGAGCAGATAATACTTGTGATTTATGGTGTAAGGTAATATTTCTTAAGATATAGATCAAAAAGGTTTTTTACGTAATTCAAAATGTCAATCTCTAAAATAGATGTTTTATTTTTAAAAAAAATATATAAATAAATTGCATTAATGTAATAGTTTTGAAATTATTCACCTGTATAATTTGATTCATATTTTAGCTGGCATTAAATAAAGCTGTATCATCAAAAAAGAGGAAATCTATTAAACCTAAAGAACAGTTTTCATAGAGATTTATTTATAAACAGTTAAGATAAAAATATAACACAAGTTCATTGTTTTCCAGAAAATAGGTGACAAAATCTTTAAATTTTAGCTTAATACTTCATTTTGTTTATTTCAGTAAAGAAAAATCCAAAGACTGATCTTAAAACCATGAAATAAATAAGGTCAGAAAAAACATTGCATACATGTAAATTCATACACCTAACATATTGTCAAAAAAAATATTAATTACAAAATTCATCTGTAATTTACTTACAAAAATAAATAAAGTAAAACAAAATTTAGCTCAAATCAAAGTAAGAAACTTAACTGTGTATCATTTTATATAGGCGCCCCCACTAATTATTCATAAAAACAAGTAAATGCTTTTTTTAATTAAAGCTCTTAGTCTTATTGATTTTTTATTTTTCGATTCAAAACAGATTTATGGCAAGACAGGGGTCAGATTTTGAAAAAAAATTTAGACAATTCTTCAAAAAGTTCTGCTTTTAACTAATATAGCCACTAAAAATTATCAGTTCAAATTTCTCAAGTTCTCATAAAAATTAAGTAAGGAAGTAAAACACAGATTAAAATTTTTTTATCAATATTTTCTAATAAAAAATTTCAAAAATAATTTAATTCATTTGTGAATAAGTCCTGAAAATTTCATTAAAATCCAACAATTATTTGATTTTTGCAAGAATTTTCAAATTAATGTGTCTGTCACTGCAAAAAAGAAGCTGAAATTTGCTATGCTAAAAGATAGTACAACCACTGACACAAGAAAAACAATTTTTTTAATCAAAATTTCAAATGTTCTTAAAAGGAGTAAAAACAATTAATTAAATATACAAAAGTACTTTGATCCTTCCTCTTAATAATAATAGATTTTGACAATAAAACCATGTTTTCATTATGGTATGCTGATTTTTCAGTGATTTTGTGTAGGTATCTAATCTTATAGAACTTGACATAAAAAAAAGCAAGTGTAATCTGAAATTTTAAACAAAAGTTTAAAAATCTAGAATCTTTAAGAAATTAATAGAAGTCTAAAACTGCTATCAACAAAAGTAGCAAAGCTTTACAAAAACCAATATTAAATAGAATTTTCAGTTAGGTCAACATTAAAAAAGTATAAAAAGATTAGTTATGATTGAGATATAACTTACACATTTTACAAGTCCTTTGACAGGGAAAACATAAGAAAAAATTTTTAAAAATAGTCACAGTAAAAATAATAATTAAATTCACTAATTTTTGGAATGAAAGTTCACTATCAGCAATTATAATATTTTAATGCTTTTAAAATGAGATATTTGTTTTAGTTCTATGAAATCTATTTATAAACAGCATTTTCCATCTTCAAAATGTGAATATCAAGTCTAATAATTATATAAAATATAAAAATAGTTAATTGCTATTGCCAAGTGACCATAAATCATCAAGAGATTAAGCCAATACTAAACATATACCAAGTTTGAAAATCCTTAAAAAGTGTTGTTTTTTTCTGCATTTTGGCTGACAGTTTACAGTGCTAATCAAACAAGAGTAAAATTTACAGTGAAGAATAATGAGGAGAGGTGAACAATGAAGTCCAAAGATCATTACAGTAAAGAAGGGCTAAAAAACATGTTCTATATAAAAAAATTGAAAACTTATAAAAATGGTAGACATTACTAATGAGAAATTAACTAATGAGTTAGGTGATATAGAAACATGAAAATGAAGAAGCTAAACAGGAGCAATTGAGGAAGATGCAGTTAAATTTGTGATAAAGAAAAAAAAACAACAATTTTCTGCAAATAGTTTTAAGAAAGAAAAAATTATGATCAAACAATTCTAACAATATATCTCACTTTTATACTTCAACTGCAAAAGTGTTTTTTTTTTCATTTAAAACAATACTGAAACCAGAGAATTTGGGAATCAGCACAAAAAGCAATCCTAATGACAACTTTGAGATTCAAGAGCTCTTTTATATTAAAAATATCATTTGCTTTTTATACAACCAAGATTTTTGGTGTTTTGAGAATTTAATGCAAAATATATATATAAAAAAAAAAAAAAAAAAAAACACACACACAAAGCAATTCATTATGACCTGAATGGAAAAAAGATAGTAGCCAATTCTGGAAGTTCTTGCATTTTGAAAACTTATCCCTTTGCCTCTTTCCAATCAATCATTCTAGTAGTGTCAAGTTTACATAGTTGGTGATGAAAATGTTGCATATCTGGATTTCTTTCCAAGACTATTTACTTAAATGAACATCAGATAAGAAAAAGCCAAATTGCACGGTTTTACCTTCCAGGGACCAAACATGTTATTAAATCAGTTCTTCAAAAACATCCTCATAAAATGAGCCACAATGAACACTCTGGATACTGACAGCAGCAGATTAATATTTACACCAGTTGCTCATTAATAATTTTACAAGTACACAAATGAATTAAGAGTAGAAACTAAAACATTTTCAATCCTCATAGCACAAAATGATGTAAGTGTAACAGGTATCAGTGCAGAAGGTGGAATCAGCACTCAGAATTCAAATTCCTGCCGAGTTTGTTATACACTTTCACACAAATACCCTTTGGAAAAGTATAAATTCTATCTCTTCTCTCCCCAAAAGTTAAATAGTAGGACAAACTGGGCTCTCTAGCTCACCTTGGTTGGGACCCTATCTAGAAGAACTCTGTACTGAAACCACAGCAGCAACACCTAGTGTGTTGAGGCTGTGGATTTATACTCCACAGTGGAGTGGTACTGAGGAGGATAGCAAGGAAGTATATTAAAAAATAGATATTTTCATATAGCAGTTCCTAAATTATTTTTCAATGTTTGATAACAAAGATATTTCCTTAAACAAGCTGTTGAGTAAGTCAGTCAAATAAATATACAGTGCTGCACAAAAGGGAACCCCTAAGATAATAGTTTAAAAAAAAAAAAAAAAAAAAAAAAAAAAAAAAAAAAAACTTATTTTCCAGATAACCAACAAATCTTAAACTATATATTCATTAAGAAAAAAAAAAATGCCAAAGATCAAGAGAACTTCCAGAAGTTTAAAAAAATTGCATAGTTGAAGAAGGATGGCGAAAGCTACAAAAAGCTACCAATTGGAGTGTATATCTCCACCACGAAACAAATTATTTATAAATGGAAGGCTTATGGCCATCTACGAAAAATAACTGCAACTAGAAATCTAGTTTGGTAAGCCCAGGCGAATCCTGCTGTGATATCTACAGTTCTCCAATGCTCGCATCTATTGCAACGAAATCTGAATGATGCAGAATGCCTAGAAAAAAGTCACTGCTTAAGAAAAAGTACAAACAAGCTTGGCTCAACTATGCCAAAACTCATTAACAAGGTAATAAAGTTCTGGTAAAAGTTCTATGGCCGGATGACACCAAACTAAAAATTTGGGGTTGGAAAGCACCTAATATGGTTTTTGAAGAGAAGAACTTGGTATCAAAAATTACATATGGTGGTAGCGGCAACATTATGATTTGGGGGTGCTTTGCTGCAGCTGGAACAGGCAAAATAGTATGCATTGACAGCACACTCGACTCTGCAAGATACCAAGCAATTTTGAATGAAAGTGTCTTGACCTCAGTTTGAAAGTCAGGGCTGGATCTTCCAACAGAACAATGATCCAAAGAATCAAAGAATGGGTTTTAAAAAAAGGAATTTCAATTCTTGGAATGGCCTAGCCAAAGGCCTGGCCTAAATCAGATTGTGTTTAAAGTTATAGGCAGTACATGCAAGAAACCCAGGTAATATTGAGCAATATTGTGGGAGTTTTGCCAAGAGGAATTGTCAAAAATCGATGCTCACTACTGCCAGGAACTTAATATTTTTATACCAGCTTGATAAAAACTTTTGAAAGTGGTTTTGTTTAATAAAACATTTTTTTTTAATGAAACATAGTTTAAATAAAATTTGTTGATTATCTGGGAAAAATAATTTTTAAAAATTATTATTTCAGGAGTTCACTTACTGTGTGTGTATGTGTGTGTGTGTGTGTGTGTGTGTGTATAAAAACACAACTGATAGTGTAAGAAAAAAAAAAAATTTTATCAGATCTTAAACAGGTTTCTTTGTATTACAGAAAATAGTCACATATTTTTAATAACAATGTTGGAATTTTTGGGGTTTGTATTGTGAGTAAGATAGTTATCTACTTTCTACTGGCACCAGAGATGTTCAAGCCCAGATAAAGATTCTAAATGCAGATTTTCAAAGTAGTCTGTCTCTCCTTTCTGATAAGTTTATTTCCATTTGTTTTTTGACAGTTGAGTGAAACACTAGAAGTAAAACTAAAATTTTATTTTCAATATATCTAAAAACCTTTAATACAGGCATAGAGAACTTGACAAAAAAAAAAAAAAAAAAAAAACGGGGGGGGGGGAATCTTGAAGTAAAAGAAATATAATACTAATAGAACCAGACTAGCCTAAACGTTGGGGAAAATTGCATTCTCAAAAACAGAACAGTTAAAACCTGACAAAGAAGAGCAATTTTGACTGATCATATAAGTTTCATTTCAATAGTTAATGCCTTGTAACTTCTTGCTAGGATTCATAGGACAACAGAGTTGTGCTATGTGCAGCAGTACATCAATAAAAAAATTCATAATTACACCATATAAAAACAGCTAGAAGCACAATTTGACAGTTGGTCATAAGTATATCATTCTAAACTTGCCAAAAAAAAAAAAAAAAAAAAATTCAATAAAACAGTTACGTGCTCTGTAATATGAACACTTTTTCTCATACATTTATAGAAGATTTTGTGAAATTATGCAATTTTTAACTTGTCACAAAGTGAAAGCAACTTAGAAACTCGTTTCATTAAATGAAAAATTGAATTTTTTTTTTAAAGAAAATGTAACTATTTTAACCCCCCAAAATAGTAAACAAATAATCATATATTAAAATACAAAAGGGGGGGGAACATGATTTTATTTTGAAAATTACCTAATTACTTTTTCTTTTTTTTTTTTTTTTGCTCATAAGCAAAAGTGAAGCTAAAACATATCCAGTTCATTTTTTATTTTATAAAACACATTTTCACTTTTGGAAAAGAAAATGTAAATAAAGTTTTAATTCATTTTACTCCCCCACCAATCCCTAGAATTATAGTAAAAAAAAAATTGCCAGCCGGGAATGTAAATGACCATTAAAAGGAAAAGTGGACCCCCCCACACACACCTTTTTTTCTTTTCTTTTCTTTTTTACAAACACAAGTGTTAAATTTAAAGATCTAAGAATATATCCAGTTTATATTTATTTTATGATATGAACTCTGTTTAATGTTTATTTTTTTTACAAAAATGCATAATAATGATAGCCAAGGCAAAGGTAAGTTTAAACAAAATAGAATAAGCACTTTATACAATTTCAAAATGTATCATTAAAGAAAATACAAGAAAATGTGTAAAAAGTGATTCTAGCCTGACAGTTTGAACAAAAAAGAAAATGAAAAAGATTTAAACGGTAATATCCATCCATGAAACAAGTCTGATTTAAAATGGAATTCAGTTGACAATGTTCATTCACTCAGCAGTACAAATTTCAATGTGTCGGACCTAACGGTTGTGCATGCCTTTTTGATTGTGTACCTCAAGTCATATAGATGTAGATATGAAACCAACTGATTATTAAAAGATGAGACATTACAAAGAGGTGTTATCTATCATTCTTTTTAAGAGTTGAATTTCTCTAACTTCAAATTTTAGCTTAAGTTCACCAAATTGATGAGCATCCTTTTTTTCAAGAATGGACTATTTTCATAGATGTAAAATGACAACTTAGAGGATAACAAGTTTTTAAAATACCACTATGAAATTATCAGCTTTGAAAATGTGGAAAAAAAAAAAAAAGCACCAGTCATTGAAATAGTGACAATTTAAAGAGACATGGAATAAAAACTAATCATTACACAAGAAAGAATTGTATCTTTATGAAGTGAAATAATTAAATTTCATTTACATATTAATTAAATCAAAATAGCCTTGATAACAAACAAGATATCAGCAGATGAAAAAGTAAATTTCACTATTTTTACACATTTTCTCACTGTAAAGTAGGGCAGTTTGGGATACCTACTAAAAGTTGACAAAATTTCAGCTCCAATAAATAAAAAAAAATAATAAAAAATCCATCACAATTTTAAAAGCTTCCTCAAGCTAAGAATTTTGTTCTTTTGAATATTTTTGCAAGTGTATAGAAATTGCTAATGATTTGCTGTAAAAAGTAAAATAATTCATCTTGAAAGAAAATTTTAAAAGCAACAAGCTATACCTTCACCTCAAAAGATGTTAAATGATTTATGCTTTTGTGCATGCTAACAATTAGCATATGATATATGGAGATTATCTAGAAATCAAATAGCTTAGCAAGTGGCTGACACTATAGATTCTGTATAAGGGAGTTACAACTTGGCTCTCATTCCTATCTCGACTTGTTAATGTCCAGATCATTAGCAAATTAATACTTCTTATATGTATTTCATCTATTATAACTAAAAGGTATTATTAGTATCATCATTCCATAGTCTTTCAAGCTGCTTGGAACCAAAAAAATATCAATTTTGTACAATCCTATTATCTTCTAGAGGAGGTGGTAAAATGCTTCAACCTGAAAATATAATACAAATTGAATCATTCAAATTTGTACAGAAATATTATTCAACTGAAGGTAGCAGCAAGCCATGCTTGAAGAATACTGAAACAATATCAACATTAATACAAAAAGAAATCACCACCAAAGTGAGAAACAGAAATGGATAAAAATAAAAAATACACTAACAAGATTACTGTACTCAAAAGCTGCTGAAAATTTAGAAAATTAAAGAAAAACTACTTTAAATTTCTTTAATAATCGAGCATGGAAAACACTTTTTTGACACTTGATAAGTACAATATTAGTTGAATAGCCTTGCAAACTGCTACATCACTATCAAATTGACAGATTCTAACGGAGTCAATAAAGGGATAGACAAATTTGTTTAGCAAGCTTCTAGTTGACAGTAATCTGTATTTTCTGTTTTATAACTAATCTATCAATTACAGCAGCCCATGTTTTTTGTTCTAGTTGGATATTTTTCCTGTTCCAAACTATGACACTTATGACAAACTTTTAACAAGTTTTTGCTTGTTTTTTTATGTCATTGCTTAACTACCAATTTTGATATAAAAGGATTTATATCCGAGGATAAGATTTAATTAAAATGATAAATTCAACTTTTCACATGAAAGGAACCAATGACTAATATCATTTGTTTCAAAATATTGAAAAATGAGAAAGGAAAGATCTGTCTTCGATTGCTATTTTTGAGAAGGAGCTTAAAAATCAGATCAATTTGCTTACAATTAACAGATGGAAACAATTTACTTCTGAAAAGCACAATAATAGCCATTTGAATAAATGTATCATATTCATAGAAATCAGACCAATATTGTAAAACCAAAACTGCATACTTAAGATTGTAGACGGGTGTTATCAGGTAACAAACCTCAGAAAAAGGTTGTTTTTCCAAATTAAATCAAGTTAATAAAGAAAGAAAAAAGAAAAAGTTAAATTACTTTATTACTTTCTACACTAGTGAATTAAAACAAAAATGGCATACATTTTAATGAAAAATAATTTTGTTTTCTTTAATGATTATACACTATTCTTTTATCATTATTTATATTGTTTCAGTACGGAATACTGAAAAGTTCAAGGATACAGAAAGGCTGATCATTACTGATTTCTTGTGAATAATGATTCATCTATCAACTCTTCTTTAAATACAATGAATACTTTCTTAAATTGGATACCTTTCAGTAAAACATTCAAACTGAAACTAAATATCATGTCAACACCTGTTAAATGACTATTTTATTGTATCAGTCAGTCATATAAAAAAGTCATCATATTATATGCTGTTATTAAGCCGATGCACTTCTAAATACACACAATGTTAAGTTCTAGCTTAGATAAATTCTGACATGTGCAATTTCTAACTAAAATGGAAATCTTTAGCTTCACTTTGGCTAATTGTTTTTCTATATCAAGTGAGACATCTCTCCACAATTATTTAATTTTTTAGTCAATATAATGAACACAATGGGAATTGGAATTTGTCTCTCCAATTAACAATTCCGAGCCATTATACATTATGCCACACATACATACAAGCTTACAACACTTGGTGTTCCCAAGTGGTCACCCATCTAGGTACTGACAAGGCTTAAAATTGCTTAACTTTGGTGATCATACAGGAACCGACATCTCAATGTGAGGTGTCTGCAAGCTTCAAGTAGAATGAGATAGAAAATCATTAACTGTAGCTGACAGTTTTAATCTATCTGCTTTAACTTAAAGCAACTGAGTTTTCCCACCTTCTGCATTTTTTTTTTATTTGTTTTCTAAATAATAAATCATAGGCAGCACATTCAAGAATTTGTTTTGCTTTCATTGCAAATACATCAAATAATGAAACAATGATTAATTTTCAACAATCCAGGCCTAACAACATTTGTGTAAAACAAAACAGTGCAGGTGGTAAAAAAAATCAGATGGTCACAATTTCACTGAATTCATTATTAGTGTTGCATGAAGCCTTCAGATCAGTCAAAAGAAAGTTTGCTTTTTTTTTCTTTAAAAAAAAAGTCACTGCATAAAAGAAATCTTTGAATTTTCTTTTCAAGAAATCTAAACAGCATTTTAACTAGATATCCTAAAGTTCATGACAACAACCAACAAAAGTTTCAACTATTTTTAAAGTAACCATAAAAGACAAGATGAAAGCAAGGAACTTTCAAATGAATAAAAATCTGAAATAATTTGAAAATGTATGGACAAAAATATTTTCTTGGCTAAGAAAAGTGAAAAGAATTTTCAAAATTGAAATAGAGATTAGAACATGTACAGACCATATACCAGTAATTGCTTTTTTGAAAATGTGGAAGAAAGCAATTTTTTATTTCCATTTATGTTGTATATGATAAACAACAATGTCAAAATAGGAAAAAAAAGTGTTACTAGTTTGGTAATAAGATCATCGAATAGACAGATTACTGATCATGAAGCAATAGTTAGTAAACTGATTTAATAAACCATTACTACTGTAGCGAGTTCAATCCTGCTGAGTGCCCTTATATTTGTGGCCTCATGTCAGATCATGCCCAACTTAGTAAATAAGAGTATTAGAAACTCATTAAATATCTTGAAAAATGAAAACAGTTCTTTGTCCTTTCATTGTTGAAGAAATGTAATCATAACAATAAACAAAGACAAGTATAATTAGTGAAATAAGACATTAAAACAATAGAAAAATAAGAGGCAAGAAGATTATCTAACCATATTTTTAAGCCGGAATATTCTCATCATACAAAAAGTCACATTTTTTACCTAGAAGGTCTATTTGAGTTCTTTTTAAAGTGCTGGCAAGTTTCTTATTAATTTTCAAATCATGACCGATTCTAAATAATAAGGTTGACTTTAAATAATAGCAAGCAATATGGGTAAGCTATTTAGAACAACATCAATTATCTTTGTTTTCCCTTCATAGCTTGCCGTTTTTGTTAAAAAGTCAGATTATAATTTCATGAAAGCAAACCAACAGTTTCCAAAAGATGAAGGATTAAAAAAATGAAAATCAAGAGAATAATTTTATCCATTCAATGTTTTTGAACACAATTAGAAATCAATTGGGGAAAAAATATCACTCCTATACAAACACCTTACAAACCAATAAAAAGACCGAAAGAAAAAAAAGGAACTTTAAGCTTTGTGCTCTTGTAGTATGTGATTCATACCAAATGGTTTGAATCAGGCCTCATATCAAAAAGGAACTTTTGTTCTAAGACCTCAATATATATTGGGCTGGCTCCAGATGATACCAAAACAGACTTTACACTCATTGTCTCCAGAGAACTCAAGTGATTCAGTGAGTTGACCAGGAAGACAACTTCATAGCCACCAGGAGCAGATGCACACTTCACAGGATGTCAGTAGTTTCCTCTGACATGTAAACAGATGGGTGAACCAGCTGCATTTAAGATGTGCACATGAAATACAATTAGATGACAGGAAAATATATAGGCACCATACTGGAGAGGAAAAATAGTGTCTCAAATCCTCACAAGGAGATTCACATTTGGAGAAAAATCCCTAAAGCTTCATGGACCTATTCAGAGATCAATCAACAAAGAGATGGCTAATCAATAATTGTACATACAAGAGATGTGGCCTCATGTTCTTATTAGTCTTTACAATGATAACATTACACTAGTTGAATTTAGGTATGTCAATGTTTCATTATTAATGATAGAAAGATATTGAACATACATTATTGCAGGATATTCTTTCTTGAGTAATAACGTACATAATGTTTTCCAACATTGTTGTTCTTCCCTGACCAGTTGCTTAGTTTTGTTACTTGTTCTTCAGCCACATCAGAAATTCATTAACTAGCTTAAAATAAACATTGGCTTATACACTGAAAGTATCATTGCAACTTGCTTCTCTATAATTTTATCCTTTTGAACCTTTATACAGCAAAGCTTTTATGCTGACTGACATGTTTGGTATCTTAGGTTACAATTATAATAGAAAGTAATAGTTGCAATGACAGAAACTATTGCTCACCATTGATGGCTGATTCTATGAAATTTTGTTCAATATCTTTTACCTCTTTGGATTTTCACCTCGTTAAGAGTCCAAAATACATGATTCTTCAATATTCTCTTCCTTGGCAAATTCCTATATTTTTTCATATACAGCTTATGTTCATCTATTTGCTTTCTGGATTCAATGTCATCAATGCTTTTCTTATGTTTTGTGAAGTCATCTGCAGTTGCAAATTTATCACTGAATATCTCAACTGCTGCCGTCCCTATGACAATCACACTTTGAGAATTTTTGAATTATATACTGTAAGTAATTTGGAAGATATTCTATTGATTGAGTTTCATCTTTTTATCTCTATAATTACAACAACAAAAAAAGTAAATAAAAAACATACCCTCATACAATTGAAAATGAAATGGAATTTTTATCATGGAAATAAAGGCAGTAGAATGAGTTCCTTTACCAGAACATTTAGAATGTTCTATTTCAAAAACTAAAAATTGGATATCAGAAATGTTAATTTTTGTTTAAGCTGCATAATTTGAAAGCTAATTAAGTGTATTTTCAAGGACATATATGGTTTATATGTAACACAAGTAGTTTTTTTTTTTAGGCTTGACTACAGAGAAATTGCATTAAAAAAAGAAAAAAAAAAGAAAGAAAATCCAATGTCTTTCAGGAATTGGACCCAAATTCAAGCCAGATAATGATTCAAGAAAAACCCTCCAGGTTACTCAAGTTACATTGTTCCCTTGGAAATTAAATTTTATTACATTTTCATTACTCATAACTTCAGATCAGACACATACAAAACAATATACAGGACAAGTATCATGTTCCTGAATAAACTAAATCAGTACTTATAAGCTTTTTGGTGAATATAGTCATCCCTCGATTAATGAGCATTTGATTCATTTTTTTTTCAATTAGTGAACTAAAATTTTTTATACCAAAATTCAATTAGTATGGTAAAACATTCTTCAGTTTAAATGAAAATTGATTTACTTATAGTTACTGATGTACAAATTAGTCACACTAATCAAAGTATTCCTGTATAGCAAAAACTAAAAACTTGAATTTCAGAAAGTGCTCAGTCACTTTCTGTTCTACATGCCTAATTTGGAAGTTTATTAATATATGGTTTATATATAACATAAATGGGGTTTTGCCTTCTTTTAGGTGAGAAGATAACAAAAAATAAATAAAAAACAATCTCAATAAACTAAAAGATGGTACAATTGTACTAAGGCTCATCTCAGAAACTTGCTATTACTTTATCAAAAAGAAGCTAACACCCATTCAAGCTTTCTACACCAAAACAGAATTAACATATTGGAGCATTTTAACTATTTCGGAACCCCTGACAATAAGAAAAGGCTCCTATTTCTTTTCAAATTTTTAAAGAACAAACAAAATTCAATCATAATGTGACATTAAAAAATTAATATCTTGATGAAAAATGTTTTATTTTGCCGATTCAGATTTTTATCACAGTTTCCAAATAAGTACCTCTTATAGCATTGTTTGTCTTTAGAATTTCAAATATATACTCTTCATTCAGTTTAATATTAAGTCTTTATCAATTTCTAATTTTTAAATTACCTACTCAACAATATTACCACTTGAAACAAAATCATCTCTGGTCTGATTAAGAATGGAACTAGTTCATCAAAATAAGAACTTCTTAAAAAAAAAATTAAAAAAATTTTGATACTAATTTTACTGTATGACCTTTTTACCATGAAAATGCAGTTGGATCATACAAATATATCTACATAAAAGAGCAAGAATAATTTACCTCAATCAATTTCCACGCTAATCAAGGTGATATTACAGTCAAATATAGATTTTATGAATAAATTTCAAGCCTTCTACTCAATGTATTTGTTTACTAATAAAATTTGACAGTTTCTTTAAGCAATAATCTTCTGCATTGTTTTCTAAATTTATCAATTCACTCAACATCTCAAACTCTTTCAATAGACTTATGTTTGTGAATTTTTTCTAAGGAGGGACATAACTTTAACAATTACTTAAATATAGCATGAACACCTTTTTTTTTTATATAATTTGTTTTTAAGTACTGAGAAATCTTCAAAATTTAAGAAAATATTCTAACCAATCTAATATTTTATTGCATTCTACGTATTTTGACTTTATACTTTAACTCAAACATACTTGTTGAAGAAATGTTAGAAAATTACCAATAAATTTTAACTTTACTACAGTTACCACTCTTATTTTCTGATAATGTTGAATTTGGACAACCATATTTACAAAAATTAACAGTTATACACACAAAAATAAATTGAACATTCTTTGGGGAATTGTTAAATTATCCATTTATGATTGTTAATAATTTTAAATTTAATAACAATATTACTTGACCACTACAAGTTAATACAGAATTTTAAAAGATTTAAAACTTTATAAATTATTCTAATTAAAAAAAAAAAAAAAAAAATATGATATCAATTCTTGTAAAAATTCATTATAACATCAAAAATTTTCTGTTTTAAAGACAATAGTGTCCATAATATATTTTATTCATAAAAGCATTTTATGATTCAGATCAAATTTTCTCTAACTGGGGATCAATTTCATGATTTGTCTTGTCCTTAGAACTAATATAAACAGAATGTAGGCACATCATGTCACCATACGAGTTTTCTCCCCTGCAGCTGCAGGTGCATGGTGTCACCTTGAGAGAAGTGCTTAAAATAAACACTTTGCAAAATTTATTTTCAGTATTTTTAGCTGGAACCAGCTTACATCACTTGAAGAGAAGTTTTTAAATTGGATGTAGATCTAAAAAAAAAAAAAAAAAAAATTCTGGGTGAAAATGGCATTGGATGAAAATGAAACTTTTCTTGAAGAAATATTCTCTGATTCAGATGATTTTGAGGGATTTACTCGGGTAGAATGGTGAAGTGTCTGGAGGTGATGGTGAGGATGGTTAAAGTGGTGATAGTAAGAATGATGTACCAAGCAAATACTATTATCCATGGAGGACTGATTTTAAAGAAAGTACCAGCCTCTGGGAGGTACCTGATGGCATTTCTGAGGGCCAACTCCTTTCTGTCTTCATGAATGATGAAATAATAACTTTGTCAATGAAATAAATATATATGCTAGTCAGCTGAAGGAAAAGCGAGGGGTAAATGCTAGCATCCACATGTGGAAGGACATTACTTTCAATGAAATGAAGGCATATGTAGCAATTTTGCTTCTGATTGGGCTTACCATGCTCATCATTTGATTTATACTGGTCCACTGATGATTTTATTGAGGTGCCAGGCTTCAGATACATCATGGCAAGAGAGATTTCTTGGTATCTTGTCCTTTTTCCATCTTTTGGACAACTCAAAAGCAAAAATGAAAAATCACCCAAAGCATGATGGGACACATAAGATCCAGATGGGTTTTTTTTTTTTAAACTTGTGCTACTTTAGCAGAAATACTTTTATCCTGGAAACAAACTAAGTGGATGAAAGCATGATTATTTGATTCCTTTCAAAGGAAGAACAGGCCAACTGATCTACATGTCAGCAAAACCAACCAAATGAAGCTTGAAACCCCGAGGGCTGGTTGATGTGAAAATTGGCTACATGTACAATTGGCAGCTATGCTTGGGCTAAGAAACAGCCCAGACACTAAGGGCAGTTAGTGTTGTGCATGAAGTGGTTTTCTCCCTCTCAGAGAATGTGCACAATAAGGGACATGTTATTTACATGGACAATTTCTTTCCATCATCTGTATTATTTCAAAACCTAGGCAAACACTGAACAGGAGCATGCAACACACTACATATAAACAGGCAGTGGGTGTCAAATGAAATCAAAGTAACAAGACCCCCACATTCCATCACACATAGAGATGGGCACATTTTGCACATTTCCTGGTATGACAAAAGGTGGCAAATCTTATGAAAACTGAACAATTTGCCGAGACATTCAGAATAGAAGTTCGATTGGAACATCATGAAGATCATACCAGAATTTTATACAAACTTTGTACTGTGCAGTCCTATTCTCAGCACACAGAGAGAGGGGAATAGACAAAGCGGACAAGCAGATGACATGCCAAGTTCTGCACAGATGTACCAAGTGGTAGAAGTTTTCTTTTATCTTTTTGAAATATGTTTCTGCAATGCCCTGGTCATTGGAAAGTCAAGTCAGTGCCAAAAGAGCTCAGGTTGAGAATTGTACACTCTCGACTGGAAGGCTGAGGTAGGAGGACAAAAGATCCACCCTAAAAGACTGGTATTAACAATACACCACCTTATCAACTCTAAGTGTCTGAAATCTGTCAGGTCTTCTGGCCAAGATTATACTGTATATTCAAAACAGAGACAAGTGACACCAGATCCAGTTCATTTGCAGAAAGTATAATGTGGCATTCTGCCTATATCACTGCTTCCAGATGTACCGCAGTCTAAAGGATTACAAGGTAGACTGCAGTCCAGGAGTCCATAGTGATAATAGTGTAACAATGATAATTTGTTTGTTTTTTTTTCCAATGTCAAAACATGCATGCAGAACATAATGCATTAGATCAAAATATCACTCATCCATTCCTTTATTAGTATACAATAAATCAAGTTTGCACACACAATACAAAGAAAGTTATAACAATTTTAAAACAGATGTTCATGATTTTGCTCCCACTTTGAAAAAAAAAATGCAGTTTCAAGGGAAACAATTCTAGGGAAATGCAGTGTGCTAAAGGTTTAATCACTACAAAAAAATTTCTCAATTTCATAATTAAATAAGTGTGATTTAACAGATGTAAAATATATATATTTACAAAGATTTTATTAAAAAAAAAAAAAAAATAAAAAAAAAAAAACAGTTCAAAAATAATTTCATTCATTTGTGAATAAGTCCTGAAAGTTTCATTAAAATATGACAGTTATCTGATTTTTGAAAGAATTTTCAAATAAGTCTGTTTTGCATCACAAAATAACACTAAAAATTTCCCATATAAATTTATAGTACAACACTGACACCAGAGAAACAAAATTTTTAAGGTTCTAAAATGACTAAAATATAATAATTTTTACATCAATACATCCTTTGATCTTTCCTCTTAATAATAAAGTTTTTGACAATAAAACTTTGTTTTTATTAAGTTTGGGGCATTTTTTTTTAAATCATGTAAGCTTATTTTTTTAGTGAATCTTTAGAGATAACTACATAAGCTACATACTACTTTTTTAATTTCAATAACAGTACATTAGCAATTTTTATTTTTCCTACCTGATAATAATCTAACAGCAATATCCATATTTAATTAGTGATGTAGGAGAGAAAAAAAAAACAGTGTTAAATATGAGGTGTGTGTGTGTGTGTATGCATGTGCATATACACACACACACTATTCTATATCAAATATTTCAAAAGTTCTCATGGTCACCACTTCAGATTTTGATGACATTTCAGTATGTGATCTAGAGAAACAAACAAAAAAAGAAAACATTTCACACAACATTAATGAATTCATGTATTGTAGATTGAGCAGTAACTAATATCAGTATCATCAGTTGCAACTCATTGTATGTTATATTTTCAACTTCAAACATCATTTTCTTAAGGTTCTATTCTTTTAAAACCAAGACAATATATCAAATAAGTGTATTGATGCAGGTTTTATTTTTATTTTACTGCTCTTGGCTTAGTTTTCATAGACTGTAAAATCCACCCCCAAGCTAAATAATTTTTTCCCATTTGAAGTATTTATAACTGCAAAATGAAAAACAAAGTTCTTCGTGTATCAGACTATAGGGAAAGCAAATTTCAGCTCAATACCGTCTCAGATTGCTATGTTATGCCAAAGTTGGCAATCCATACTGGTGATTCACAACATGAAAATCCAAGCAAATTTCAAGAGACCGTAACTTTTAAACTATAGGTTTAATGAAGATGAAATTTTCAGGTTTTCTGTTTCTCTAGGGTGGGTATGACTGAAACCTCATCAAAACCCGAGATTGTGACCATGGACTATTGGTGGAGCTGATATGGAATAACCCGTATATGAACATGTGACACTATTAAGACGTGAGATCTCTACAACTACAGCCAAGCAAATTACATGCCAGCTAAAATATTGATAACATCAATGTGCCTAAAATAAACAGCTTTTCAAAAGACTGATCACTTTTTCAATAAGAAACATGTCATTCAAGTTCAAGAACAGAAAGTAGTGCTTTAAAAGGAAGAATTACTACAAAATAGAGTAACAATTTTTTATACCTATTTTGCAGCTTAGTAAAAAATACTTAAAAAAAAACATTAACTGCTTTCTTAAATATAAATGAATCACACTGCTTACATATCTTCAACTATAAAAATACCGAAAGATTGAAATGTCAGTTAAGATTTTCCTAGTTACAAATAATTTATAATAAATTCTAATATTGATATTTATCCAAAGCAACAAATCTGTATCAATGTCAAACTCTTGTTGCAAGAGGCTCAGAAAATATTTAACAAAGTTATTTTTCATCAACAAATGGTATGAAGTTATCTCAACAACATTAAATAAAGTTAACTTAAAATCTAAGACAGAAATTTTAAACTATTGTGAAAGTTGACTTTGAATAAAGTGGAATTTTATAAAAACAAGAAAAAAGCTGTTTATTATTCAAAGATTGAAATTTTCTTTCTATCACACCTGTGAAACTTAAACAAATTCCTGATACCAGACTTGTCAAATATAAAACACTATTTCTTCATATCAATTCATAAGCTAATCTAAACAAACATTATCTTTTGAGTTCATATGAAGTTTGACATCGTTCAACCAGTTTTTGCATTGGAACCCTCTCCAATGCCCACCTTCAACAGTGCCTTGCATGATGGTCTTGCACAGGCTGTTTTGCCTTGTAATATGTCCAAACCACGCCATTTTTCTCAGTTTGACAGTGGTGAGGAAAGGTTCCTGGTTGCCCACAAAACTTTCAACCCTTTTCTGCTTATGTTCCCATTAGAAGATGCCAAGGAGTTTTCTCATGCATTTGTTCTCAAATGATTGGATCCTTCTCTCTCTTTCTGCCAAGTGTTCACATTTCACATCCATATAGGAGAATGGAGACTACCAGCGATTTGTACAGTCTGTATTTCATTTGAAAGCTGATTTTGCTCCTCCATATTCTTGCCAATTTGGCGATCGCTGTGGCAATGAGTGTACTTATTTCCAAGTTGCAGGTACCATCTTTAAGCAAGATTGCTCCTAACTATTTAAAACTGGACACTTCCTCCAGTGAATTTCCATTCATGGTAATGTTGACACAGGTGTTATTGTTTGTGCTATTCACAATTACTTTGGATTTCTCAGAGCTGACATCCATTCCATATGCTCCTTCTCTTTTAACAAGTTTGTTGGTCAAGTCCTGGAGTTCACTGTTACTACCTGCTATGAGGTCAATGTTGTCTGCAAAACGTAGGTTTCATGTGGGTGTACCACCGATAGATATTGAAAGATCATGGTCGTTCAGGACTTCTTGCATGATTCTCTCTAGTAATAGATTGAACAATGTGGGTGAAAGTACACATCCCTGTCACACGCCAACAGTTGTTCTGAAGAATCTTCAGATTTGTTTTCCCAGAAGAATTGTGCATCTTTATATAGGGCCTGGATGACTTGAATAATTCCATTATTTACATTGAATTCACTAAGGATTTGCCAAAGACCATCATGCCATACAGGATCAAATGATTTCTTGAAATCAACAAAGTTGTGGGACACGTCCTTCTGATGTTGAGGGGTTTGAAAACCTGTTCCATTGAACTTCGTCTGGTTCTAAAACCTGCTTGTTCCTCTGATAGCAGTTCTTCAGTCTTGGATTTCAAACGATTCAAAATGATACGGAGCAGGACTTTACTAGGATGACTGATCAGGCTTATTGCCCTAGGCTTCCTTTCTTTGGCAGGAGTATTACCAAAGACTGAGTTCACTCATTGGGTCACATTTTTTGTTCCCAAATTTTCAGGCATAGTGCTGTTATTTTTTCATCATGGTATGGTAATTTTTATCGAATTCGTAGTGGTACCTAAATTTTTACGAACTTTGGCCTTAAATTTATTATAGTCATTGCTTTTATTTTCTGATAATACCATGTATGGATATTTATACAAAAATTCAAAATTCTTTTTAAAATATTGGTTGTCGATGAATTGTACTAAGCTTTTCAAATTTATGATTAGTAAATATAGTATAACACTATCACTTAACCAAGACAGTAATACAGAAATTTAAAATTTTTAAAAAATTATCAATTATTCTAATTAAAATTTTGAAAAAAATCAATTCTTCTAAAAATTCATTATTCATTGAATTTTTTTTCTTACGACAGTACTGTCCATAATATATCTTATTCATAAAAAGATTAGCTTTTCTAATTAAATAATGTCTTAGTGTTATTGTATTTTTTTATTTTATGATTCAGAACAGATTTTCAGTATATACTTTTCTGAAACTTTATTTGAGGAATATTAGCTGATTTAAAATATAATTAATCTGATTTGAAACTAATATTTTAAGTTTAAAATACTTCACAAATGCATTAACACAGTGGTATTTAAGCTGTTGACATGTTTGACAGCTTGATGTTTTAGTTGTAAAAATAACTGAATATAATGTGCTTTTTTACATACAATTTTTAGGTACTCAATCATCTTAAAAATTAAAAAAGATATTCTTTGTAATCTAATGTTTTATTGAATTTTAGATACTTTCTGGTTTTAAATTAACTATAGTTATCACTCTTATTTTCTAATATTGTGCATGGGCCACCATATCTACAAAAATTGGCACATTTATGCACATACAAAAAAAATTCAAAATTCTTTTAAAAATATTGGTGTTTGATGATTTGTAGCAAGTTTTTCTATTATTAGTAAATATAGTTTTTACTTAATATTTAAAAGGGGTGAAATTAATACAAAATTTTAAGATTTAATAAATTATTCTAAATTTAAAAAAAAAAAAAAATTCTTTTAAGAATTCATTATTCACTGAAACAATTTTTTTTCTTAAATAGTGTCCTTAATATAGTTACCTCCACAAAAACATGATACCTAATGTTTAAAATGAATTTTTAATAATGAAAAATCTTTCTCAAAGCTTTTATTTTAGTTTTAATTTCACTTAATATTTCCAATAAACAAAATACTATGCTGTATTTCAAAAGGAATTTAAATCGATTGAAAGGAGTTTGTTTTAAAATTTCTAAAATTTTTGAATTTAGCACAATTTTTAGCAAACTATTATAAAAATTTCTGAAACTTTATTTGAGGAATATTTGCTGATTTAAGTATAATTAATCTGATTTAAAACAACTAATATTTACTTAAAATATCACAGAAATACATTTTTAACATCGGTAGCTTGTTTATTTATGTTGACAGTTTGAATACAGATTTTTATCTAATGTTATTCTACTAAGGGGCCTTTAACCATAAAAAATAATAATTGAGGAATATAATGCAAACATCTTTTAAGTACTTGGTAGTCTTAAAAAATTTAAGAAAATATTCTCTGTAATCTAATGTTTTATTGGATTTTAGAGAATTTTGGCTCTAAGTTTACTGTAGTTGTCACTCTTATTTTCTGATAATGTCGTGTATTTCTATAAAATTTGTCACGTTTATACATGTCCCAAAACATTTCAAAACTTAAAAATATTTGGGGTTGTTAGTTTTACTTAATAACAATATTTCCTGACATTTACATCATTGAAACTGAATTTCAAAAGATTTAAAAATATTATAAATTATTCTAATTAAAATTGTAAAAAAATGAAAGCAAATCTTGAAAAAACTATCTGAAGACAATATTGTCCTTAATATATATTATTCATAAAAGCAATTAACGGTTTCACTAATTAAATAATGTCTTAGTTTTATTGTTTATTATTTTACAATTCAGAGCAGATTTTAGACAGGTTCTGATTTTACAAAAAAAAAAAAAAAAAAAAAAAAAAAAAATCGGTGATTTAAACTCTTCAAAGAGTTCTGTTTTCAACTAATATAGTCTCAAAATATTATGCTGAATTTCTCGAGTTTTCATAAAATTAAGTAAATGGGGTGAAACACAAGTAGAAAAGAAAATTTTTGTTTTTAACCAAGATTTTCTAAAAGAACATTTCTAAAATAATTTCATTTATTTGTGAATAAGTCCTGAAAATTGTTAAAATTTGACAATTATTTCATTTCTTCATGATTTTCCAAATTAATGTGTGTCACCGCAGAAACTAAAATGCTAAAATTTGCTATGTTAATTTATAATACATCCGCTGATGCAAGAAAACATGATTTTTAATCAAAATTTCCAATGTTCTAAAAAGGATTAAAAAATTTAATTAAATAAATAAATGTTTTGTTTGATACTAAAACTATGTTTTCATTAAGTTTGGAGCATTTTTTTCATCACAGTATGTTAAGTTTTTAGCAATTTTGTGAAGGTACAGGCACCTCCAAAAATTTGCTGAAAAACAGCATAGCATGATGGAAAAGGCCCCAAACTTGATAAAAACAAAGTTTTATCAAAATGACTGTTGTTATTAAGTGTATTTTTTGATTATTTTTTTTATTTTTTTAAGCCATTCTAGCACATTCGAAATTTTGGTTAAAAATTTCGTTTTTCTTGCATCAGCGAGTGGGCCAAATATGAGAAATTTAGTGTCTTTTTGTAACAAAAAACGCATTATTTGAGAAATCCTTACAAAAATCAAATAATTGTCTGATTTTAATGAAATGTTCTGGGACTTTTTTTTTTTTTTTTTTTTTTTTTTTTACACATGTGTTACCCCCACTTAATTTCAAGAAAATAAAATTCTACTCTCTTCCTATTTAATTTATATTAGTTAAAAAAACAGGACTCCTTGGAGAATTTAAATCATCAATTTGTTTTTGTCAAACAGAAACACCATTTACTTAAAAATAAAATCTGTACTGAATCGTAAAATAAAAAATACAATAAAACTGACATTTACATTAGAACAGCTTTAAATTGCTTGTAGTTTTATAAACGTTATTTTTAGTGGATACCCGTATTGGAGTAGAGACGCTCTCTTTTTAACGTTTAAAATAAATATACAAATAGTGTTTCGAAAATTTATAAAATGTGAACTGCAGTCCAACTCTTAAAAGAGTTGGTAATATTTTACGACAATGAAAAAAAAAATCTGCATTTGGATAAAAGAAAAATTCTGAAACTAATGATTTACTTGGAAAAAGGTGAAGCAGTAATATTCCTATTTGGTTCATGTGCAAAATCTGACAAATGAAAGCTAGGAAGGAGAAAAAGCAAGTGCCTAAAAATTGAAATAACTGTTCCTGTTTGCTTGTTTTTTAGTAGAAATAAAATGTAACTGTAAGTGTCGATTGTGTCATTTCACAACAACGGTAAAAAGCAAGAAATTATAAGCCAATAAATATGTTCATAACAATGTCAAAATTACAACATATTTCAAGGATGAGGGCCAGAAATGTTTATATCGTGATGTAGCAGAGTAGAAAATACCGATTCTTGATGCAAAATTAAGGAAGTAAATAGCAGGAAACACACCTCATAAAAATACCCGAAATTTTTGCCCCTGTAACTGTCACTTAGTCCAGAATAAGATTTAAACCACCACGACCAAACAGCAATCCTGGATGATGGTTAGTTTTCCTACTGACCAGATAGTCAGGTTGGTAGAGAGCGAGAATTCAGCAAGAGAAAGAAGAACTGGAGAGAGAAGCAACACATGGAAGAAGAAAAAAGGGTGGTGGTTGGTGTGGCCTGAAAGCTTCAAATAGAAGAGAACATGAAGACGACCAATCGTGATAGTAGCAGTAGAAGTGGCAATAATAACAACAACAACATTAGTAGTCGTGATAGTGCCAGACTGTAGCAAGCATGCCTGCAGTGAACTCAGAGAAGAAACATACACAACAAGACAGACTGCTTCTTCTTTTCTCCTCCTCCGCCGCCACCTTGTCTTAGTTTTCTAGCCTTTACGATTACTGTAAAAAAGCGAGCAAGGAGGAAATGTAATTTCAGTTTTACCTGCTCCTCTTTTATAGAAGAAAGCAACAATTTAAAATAGAATAAATTATTAAAAGAGTAAATGAAAAATCAAGATAAATCTTTGTTTTATAATTTATCAAATCAAATTGAAAATAAAATGTCAAGGGTCAATTTTGGTGTGTCTTCTTACTTAAAGACATTTGCGTGGCGCGGATTTTATAATCTCTACCACCTGCACAAGTTGCAAAGTAACAAAGATTTTTACTACAATAAGAGATAAAAAGAAACAATCTAATAAATAATTGCTTCTTATTTATTTGTATAACTTAATTTATTTAAGAATAATTCATAATTATAATTCAAACCATAATCTCATGTTTGGAAGGAAATGAAGATTGAGAGAAAATAATAATAAAAATCATATACATAAACCGAAACGTCACAATAGGAAAATAATGCTTTATTTTATTTATTTCAGTGAGAAAATGATTCTGTTTTAGTTTCTTTAAACTACTATAAAAATTAAATGCAATTGATTACTTTCGAAAAGCACGATCGTCGCCTACCATTTTAATTAAAATGGATTATTTTTCTTCGTGAACCGATCTAAAGGAAATTTTCCTGAATCATAAATTCATATTTAATTCTATTTCTTCTTAGTTTAGGTTTTTCACAAAGCAAGAAAAGCTGCATCAAACTACTACTACTATTGTGGGTGGATGTTGTGTCGCTTCCACTGACTAAAATCATGTTTCGTTTTTAAAGTATCTCGCTCAGGTTTGAACAGCTAAACAGGCATCTTCATGCACTCCATATTCATTCAATGTGGTCAGTTTTTAAGCTTTTGAAATAAGCGATGTCGTTAAAAATAATAATTATGTAAAAATTAAAAATATGGTGTAAATTGATTTTAGCCTGAAACGAATGTTATTCTGACTAGGTTTGTGAAAGTGTACAAAGATGAGCAGATTTTTACATATCCCTCTTAGAAATTAGGTTGTTGCTAAATTGTATTAAAATTAAATATTCAACAGAAGTTGAAATTAAAACAAAGAAAATAAAGAGAGAGAGAGAGGGGAAAAATGGTCGAACGGAAAATCAGCTTTCTTCAAAGCAACACGTGCCTAAATAGTTGGCAACATTTATTTTAGTGTTAGAACGACGTCATATACAAAGTAGTACAAATGAACGAAATAATTTATATTTGAAAAGAAGATGCAGCAAAACATCTATAAAATATAACAAGTAGATGATATCAAAATCCAGATGTTACTATTTTAACACAACAACGTTGATGTTTAACGAAAATATTCAATTCATGGCAGAGATATTTGGTTATGCAGCTCTCAAGAATAGCCTAGAATAATAATGATTGTAAGGTTGTTAGTTAATCCTGGTTTGAGAAGAGATTTGAATTTTAAACCTGAAGAAGAATCAATAACGAAAGGGTTATTATAACAGCATGATTAGCAATAACATAGCTTGGCTAAGTAAATATTAATAAACGACTAATTATGTTGAAGCGAAGCAGACATGAAAACATTGTCAGAGAAATGGCTACGATCTCCTCCAGAAAATTTTCAAAACGATTTTTTCGTATAAAATATGAAATATTAAGTAAAGAAATATGTGCAGAAACAAAACCGTGGGGTATTTAAGTGCTGATTGGTGCAGGTAAATATGTGGAGTAATGGTTTAAATAAGGTGAAATTATTGAAATTAGGAACGACTGCATTGCAATTCCTGATGAACCTTGAACCTTTTTGCAGCAGGCTACGACACGTAGAGATGTGACATAGATGTGCAACATCTTTCTTTACGAATATTTAAGCCGATTACAGCTTTTCTTGCCAAATGAATTAATATTTGAGATATGAAGATATTTATTCAAATGATGATTTATCAACCCACGATTTATTTAAACTCAAACAACACCCGATTTGTGTCATATGCAGCTTTTCCATTGTTGATTTTTAAGACATTTTCTAGGGGCGTCTACAAAGCATTTTTGCTTCTAATTCACTACGCAGCAAATAGGAAATAAATAAGAAGCTCAGTTTGGAGAGAAAATAAACTGATATAAAGGAGGGGGAATAATTTTTTTTAAAGTTAATATTCTTTACATTTTGTAACCATATAAATTATTTAAAGAAACCGTTCATTTTTAAATGAATTTTACGGTTGGCGTTCAACAACTATGGTAGCCGACTAGTAATAACTCAGGATTATTCGCTCCCCCCTCCCACCTAACCAGAAAGAGAAAAACCCAGGAAAGTAAAACAAACAACTAAAATCACTAATGTTGTCCGGTATGGTGTTTTTCTTTTTCATTTTTTTTTGTTTTTTTTTTGTTTTTTTGGTTGTTGATTTTTGGTCAATTTAATCGTTGATGAAGCTGAACAAGCTATTCATCTTACCAACTATTTATCTTTGCTAATGTACCTTCGAATAGACTTTAAATACAAATGCGAGTAAAAAACTGTTAAGGACTGTTGTACACAAAAGTCTGCGTGTTCGTGATAAAATCAGAATCCGACTAGTAGAACCAAGAGAGCCACATCTGTTCATTAAAATGAGTGTGGCGGAAAGTAATAAGCAAAGCAATACAAATTAGACAATAATAAAACATATCACTAGATGTAAAAAAAAAAATCATGCATGCTCAGCGATCAAGAAATTAACGATAGTAAAGTTTGAATCAAGAATCATAACAACATTACCTCCCATCTGGCCAGCGCCATATTAACAACTTAATTTACCCAGAATGCACTTGGAGTCTCAAGATAACTTCAATCAAGTGGAGACTCTTTTCTAAGGCTTCATTCACATTTACACCCGCTCTGTTTTAACTAGCCATCATGTTGGCCCAGATTCGGAGGTTTAATAAATAATACTTACCATTTTAGATGTTTGACGATTACCCCGTATAATTTTTGATCAGTTTTTTTTTCTTTTTTTTTTGTATTTCGGGAACAGAAGTAGACGTTCCGGAAGTTAAGCTATTGTGTGGTTGTAATTAGAACAGAAAGGAAAGGAGGAAGGGGAGGAGTACGTGAAAAATAAAAGGGAGGAAGGAGGGGGAGGAGAGACAGGAATAAGGAGAAGTCTGGGGAATAGCGAGAGGAGGATGAAGAGTAGTAGTGGAAGGAGAAAAATCTAAGCAGTCAGAAAATTTTAAATGCAACCAAAAGATTATTATTATTATTAATAATAATAAAGATAGAAAATATTCCACGGTTTTTCATATTTGGTTATCTAAAGAAAATTAAATAAAAATTTTATTATAGCTCAGCTTGTAAAGAGAATAATTTCACAATTTCATATTTTTTCCAATCTGTTGATTATTTGTTTACACATTCAGAATTTAAATTTAAAGAACAAAAAAGGCACTTGAAAGGTAGGATTGTATAGTTATATATCCCTATGTTAGCTTATCTGGTAAAATTAGTTCTTTAATTAACATAACCGAGTTTGACTCAAGCCAAAGAAGGCAGTTTTAGTGTTGCTAAGAAGCCCCTCTCTCTATCACGTTCTTTGCGGTCAATTTTCTGCATTTACAACTTGCCATATAGTCGAGTTAAAAGTAAAACGCTTTACAAATTCCTATATAAAGTTATTTAACTGAAGTCATTTTTTTCTTTAAATTTATTTGTACAGAAATCTCAATTCTTATTTTAACAAAGACGTGACCACGTCAACATGAAGTTTTTAAAACCATATTCTTTTTTAGCAAAGAAGACGCTAGGTAAAAAATAGTGTAGAATATGGATCCCTCAATTTGTGACCAGTAAGTATTTTATATCTACATGAGAAGGTGTAGATATCTATCAACTTCGGCTATCCATAGATGCATGGAATGGTATGCGAATATCACTTTGAGGGCTTAAAAAATACCGAAACAGGGAAGATTAAATGTGAAACATTTTCCTATTATGGAAGCCCAAGGGGAACACTAACTACAATTACACCAGTTGCCGCTGAATGAGCTGAGTGTGCCAGCTAAAGTCTAAACTTAGATAAAAAAATAAAATCTATTAATGCCAAAAATATATACCATTGTTAAATGCTTTAAAAAATTTAATAAATTTTGTCTGATTGCATTTTCATTACGACGGTGATTTCCAAAAAAACAATAAAACCTTGTTGGAATTCTACTTTTAAAATATCTTTTTAAAAAAGGTAACTTGAATTGTTTAGTATTATAGTTTAAATAAAATATTTAAAATTAAATTGCCAGACCAATTTTACAGTTTTTAAAAACTGACACTTTAAAAAATAGTAAAATCGCTGGTTTTCTTTTTTTTTGTATATTTTTCCTTGCATAAATAAAAAAAATAAGTTGGAATTATTA
>OZ038512.1:54358119-54458119 GCA_964036315.1 Acanthosepion esculentum | reverse complement strand
TCCAAAGTTCTCCTGAAGAATTGCCACCAACTAGATGGAGAAGAGCGTAGGAGCAAGTACATATCCTTGTTTCAATCCTCCTGTGATGAGGAAGGAGTTCAAAAGGCTGGTTTGATGTTGAACATGTCCTCTCATTCCTTCATGTAGAGCTCAGATGTGAACTGAATTTCTAGGAGTATCCATAGCATCTGAGGACCTACTACATGGCTGATCTTGGAACAATGTCAAATGCTTTGTCAAGATCGTAGTGAATTATTCCCAGTGGTTTTTGATGCTCTCTGTACACTTCCTGGATTTGTCTCAGGGTGAAAATCGTATTGATGATTTCTCTGTTGGCTCTGAAACTACATTGTCTTTTCAGAAAGTGACTGAGAAAGATTCTGGTGAGGATCTTCCCTGGGATGGACAGGAGAGAGATTACATGGTAGTTTCTACAAATACTTCTATATCCTTTCTTGAAGATGGTGATGATATTCACATCCTTCAGATCTGATAGAACTTCCTCTTTTTCCCCAGATCTGTAGAAGGAGGAAGATTTTGTTTTGAGAGGTAATCCACCGTGCTTGATCAGTTCCAGTGGGGTGTTATCAGGTTGTAGGGCTCTAAAGGATTGGATGGACTTGAGCACAACTTTGAAACCATGAAAGATAGGGTTGGCAGACATTCATTATCGCACCAAGTGCTGTGGGATGCATTTGAGGAAGTCTGATGCAACAGTGGAGTCACGATTTAGTACAGTAAAGAAGTGTCCTTGCCATCACTCTAGAATGTCTCGAGTTTTGGTGAGTTCAGTGATGTTGTCAGCCACTTTCAGGATGGATGTAGACTTCCTGAAGGGACCGAAAACCTCCTTAATTTCTGAGAAGAATTGTTCATATTTCAACTGTCAGCATATTGTTGTAGTTCTTCCACCTTGTTTCTTCACCAGTAGTTTTGGATGCTGTGGAGCTCCCTTTGGCAGTGAGCCTTGAAATGGAGGAATTTGGTCTTTCAGTCATTGAGATGATAGGTGGGGTTCATATTCAGTTTTGACTTTCTGTTTCTATAAAAACATTAGACATCATCACCTTCACCTGGCTGTAAAACTGCACCCAGCAAGTGCCCATTGTCTGCAGTCAAACAAAATCTTTCAATTAGCTCAACTACTCTACCCTGACCCTTGACACATGGGACGTTAGAATACTCCACAATCAAAAAGATGGTGCACAGCTTGAACAGAGGACTGTCCTTGTCTGAAATGCTTCAACACTGATGCTGTATGCTTGTTAAACCAGAATATGAGATGTAGGAAGAATTGACAAAGCGGAATCCAGATATACTATATTCTGGAAAGGGGAACCAGCTCCAGAATGCCAGATACATGGAGTAAGTTTTTGTGGTCAGAACATCCCTGGTGCATGCCCACATTCTCCTCCCCAAAACTCTCAACAAGTACCTGATGTCCTACCGCATTCCTCTATCTGCACGAAAAACTTCCTGTCACTCATCTGAGTCTACGCCCCACCTCTGATGAACCTGTGAAAGACGAATTCTACTGACAATTGAATGATCTCATCTCCCTCATTACAACAAGAGACAAACTGATCATCCTCGGTGACTTCAATGCCTGAGTATAGAATGACGCTGTAACATGGAGTCCGGCGATTGGAAACAGAGGGCATGGGAACTCCAATGACAACAGACTTCACTTTCGCAGCATATGTGCTGAGCACAATCTTCTCATAACCACTACCATCTTCCAGCTGACAGAAAACCACCTGGAGGCATCCTCAATCCAAACAAGACTATTCCATTACATTACAAAGACGTCCTCATCACATGCTCCATCCCCAGAGCTGACAAATGTTGGATAGACTATCGGTTGCTTATGTCCAAACTCAACATCCAAACATGCAGACACCTACACATCAAACAACTAGTGACACAGAAATTTGACATGCAGAAATTGACTGATCCAAATGTGCCTAGGGAATATGCAATGGCAGTCAGGCATCATCTTGCAATGCCAACTTCTGCCCAACAAATTACAGAAGAGTGGACATGACTTCAGAAGACAATGTATAAAGCTGCAAAAGAAACCACTGAGTACACGAAAAAACTCTAGCAAGACTGGTTCAACCAGAAAGATAGACACACACACACATCTATCTATCTATCTATCAAAGCCATGTTAAATTTTTACACAAACACATACAGACTTTTATATTGTTTCTTATTACTGTAAATACTATATATATATATATATATATATATATATATATATATATATATATATATATAATGGACTCTCACATTGGTTTTGATGTATGAAGATCTGACAACTTAACCAATTGATTCAGCTATGAATTTTGTGTGATAATCTTAAGTAGCATTTAAGACCTGATTTACAAAGAAGGCTACATATGGAGCAACAGTGAGGATTGTGGGATGAGGTCAGTGTTAGATTGGCTGACCTTTTAGATCTTGCTCTCGCTTCTTGAAGACAATTCAGACTAGCAGATTGAAAAATGCTGAGTCCACTAAAACACATTGATCTCCACTCTACCTGCACAAAGGCTAATCACTCAAGGGTGTTATGAGGTATATTGACAGTTGACAAGTTGCTCTTCAGCTTGTCATTGTATCTAAGCCATGGGCATCCTAAATTCCTGTAGCTCTGATCTAACTGTCTATACATTAGGTTCTTAAGTATCCTGTCATCAGACATTCTCAAGATATGAGCAGTCCACCACAATTGAGACTGTATGAGGAAAGTCTCAATTCCTCCAATATTACATTTGTTAAACAGGTCTACGTTGGATGTCCTGTTTTGAAGGCTAACTCCAATACAATATATGTATATGCCCAATCCCACACTGTTCACATATGTTTATGTTTGTGTGAGCTTCGGTGAGTAAATGTACGTGCGTGTGTGTCGGCGTACATCGATGAGTGTATGTGCTTGTATGTATGTTTACATAAGTGGCATCCTAACAACAATTTTTTCTCCCACTTCCATAAAAACACCGATATACTCAACCATATATAAATCCAAAATTTAAAAATTAATCAGTTTGTTTGACGATAGCAAATAGTGTGAAACCCAGGGTCACAAACTCACATCAATCCAACTAAATATATATATATATATATATATATATATATATATATATATATATAACATTTAGTGCTGATGCTAATAATATAGTGCTCAACATATAACAACAGACCTATAATTTATATTAATAATAAATATGCATTTTTCTCACCAGTACCAATCATCAGATGCAGATTGAAAACTGTCATTTACATTGTACATGAAACTCAGAGTTGTGCTACCAATGAGGAAAAAATTTATATTTATTATTAATATATATATATATATATATATATATATATATATATGTATATGTATATAGGAATTAAGTCCTCTCTATATTTTTCAGTCAATAAAATCCCAAGGTTTGTTTGATAGAACATAAATGCTGCAAAAATACTTGACAAGAGTAGTTATATTTGGACCATTTAGGAAATAACAATAATAACGCCTTTCACCATTCCCACAAAATCGAGATAAAGATTTTCATAAGCCAATGTGAAATTATTTTCTAACTAATGAAAACCTAGTATTCAAAAAGTTCACACTTCTATGTGAAAATAGATTTTGGATTTCCCTTAAAGATATCAAAATAAAAGCATGCTGCTTCTTGAGGTTCAAAACAATTGCACCTGTTTGATCTATACATATGCACACATGCACACAATAGAAGAGTGATTAAGGCCTTGTCCATGTAGTGACAGAAACATTAGGCTGACCATCATAATGTCCACACATCTCACACAGCACTAAAAACATTTAATTACTTGATAAAACAAACTTTACAGAAAGGAAAAGTGAACATTTTATTGTTATTGTACATCTCTGAAAAGAATACGTAAATGTTATTTCAACTTATGTTCTACTTCTACTTTTCCTACTGAGGATAAACTTTTTCATGTTTTTCATGTTTCCTTTAAAAGATGTGCATTGTTGTGGTTGTTAAATGTTTGGAATCCCAATACTCAGATAAAAACAAAAAAACTGGGTAGATGGATCCTAACAGTTGTGACCAAAGACATTTAAAGAACATTTCTCATATAGTATTTTAAAAGACAACTTATATTTTTAAACATCACAACATCAATGAGACATTTCACTACTGAGCCACAATGGCTGCAACCAACCTTATAGAAACAACATTGACAATGAACCTCCCAATGAACATACAACCATGGTCCTCCCAATGGTAAATTTTCATTTTAACACCCGAGCGCTAAATTCACTGCTGAAGGCCTATTTACTTCCTTTCCTTGCAGAAATTAGTATGCACTTCCGTTAAGCGATTTTTTTACTTTTTTTTTTTTGTACTTAATTTAAGAAGAAAGTTAACTTTCATTCAAATATATGTAAACATCGACAAATAAAAGAATAACAAAGTAATTTTTTTTTTATGAAGAATGAAAAGAAAAATTAATCGTTCTCTCTAACCCCAAAAATATTGGGGCAATTTTTAGCGGGTACTAATTTCTGCAAGGAAAGGAAGTAAATAGGCCCATTCAGCAGTGAATTTAGCACTCGGGTGTTAAAGTGAAAATTTACCCTCCCAACTACAAGCTATTTTTAACATGAAAAAGATCACATCGCAAAATTTGCAATATGCATATATAGTGGAGAAACTCCTTACAGATGTTGCAAATGAGGTTGTCGATTTACTGGAAGAAATGCCCAAGGAAAAATGTTTTTGATACATTGAGAAATGCTATTATACACCACACAGACAGATCCAATGAAAAAGGGCTGCATGACCTGTTTAATAATTTCACACTCTGTGACATGAAGCCATTTCAACTACTAAGGAAAATACAGACACTGCTAGGTGAAAATACCATGTTTGACACAGTATTAAAAAAATTATGGACTGACAAACTTTGCACACATACAATACAAATCTTAGTATCACTTCCAGATGAATTGGAGTTGGACAGATTATCGGAAACTGCCAATAAAATACACCAAAACAATGCCCAAAAGAAGAATGTATATGCTACATTCCCCACAACAAACAACCATGACAAATTGTCACAACTAGAAAAAAATATAATAGAGTTAAGCATTAAACTTCAAAGCTTAATGAAAAATCAAGAGCAAAATAGGCATCGCTCTTGTGCAGACTTCAAAAACAGTTCCTACTCTCCACACAGAACAAGTCTAAGCAAGTCCCAAGAGCCACTCAAATATGATACCTATTGGTATCATTACAAATTTGGACAACATGCAAAGAAACATGCTTTCAGCTCAAGAAAAAGCCAAACTGCACACCAGGGAAACAGATGTGTAGAGGACCGTGGTGTGAAAATGTGAAGATGAGGAGAGATATCTCTGGGCTAAGATTTCCTGCTAGTCGGTCCAGCTATATAAGAATGCTGGACTTTAATGGAGTCCAAAGAAGATAAAGAAAACAAACAAGACCGATACATATATGCAAACAAATATATATTAATAACAAATTACAATGACATGAAAAGTTACATAGTGTTTGTATGGAGAAGTTATGTGTGTGTTTTGTGTTGAGTGTCCGTACGTATGTATATTGTTTTTAGCGTGTTCCCAGAATTTGGGAAACGCTGTCTCTGTGAGAGGTCACATATTATTGTAAGTGAACAAGAGAAAGTTTTATACCTCGCCTCCGCACAAGGTTGCGGCTCAAGACCTGAGTCGAAAAAGAGATTTTACCTCATCTCCCACGAGATGGCCGCCCGAGGCGTAAGTCGGAAAAAGAGAAAGAGGCGAAAGGTCAACCAGTATTTATACTCGTGGGAGAGAGACCCCTGTTGAAGGATTAAGGAAATGAGGAGGAGATAACTCCGACAGATGTTACAGCAGAAAGTGAAGATGACATTAGCTGCTTGAATAAAATATGGATGTCATCTATTTTATATCTGCAACAAAAATACTGGATACTTATTTTTACTTGATACTGGTGCACAAATCAGTGTTATTCCACCAGACCCCAAATAAAACACACATTTCTCACATACCCACTTCAGACTGCAAATGGATCTAAAATCCAAACTTAAAGAGAAATATCATTAAGTCTCAATTTGCGTTTACATTGATCCTTTCCATGGATTTTCACACGAGTCCAAAAAACTCCTATTCTCAGAGTGGACTTTTTATCCCATTTTTAGCTATCAGTAGATATGGTAACATGCTCCCTCATTGACAGTAATACAAAGCTAGCCACAAAAGGCATCACTTCACTGTATACCTCAACAGGAATGCCTTACCAACTGATAGTGGAATACAAGAGTTGTTAAAAAATGTCTTTCTATTACCACTCCTTTAAAGGACATGCATAAAATTTGCCATTCTACTCAATACCACATCAAAACTACTGGACCTCCAACCCATGCATCACCACACAGATTACGTACTGATAAATACAAAATAGTAAAAGACAAATTTTAGCATATGCTCCAACTAGGTATCATACGCCCTTCAAACAGCCTACACCCTTCCCCACTATTCATGCTTCCAAAACCAGATACAGGGGCTTGGTGACATTGTGGGGATTTCCAGAAATGGTTTCAAACAGATACCCCATTCCATACATACATGATTTCATTATGAGTTTACAAGAAACCAAAGTCTTCACAAAACTGGATTTTTTGAATAAAAGCCCATCGAAAGGATGTTTGATAAAAAACAAAATATTTTACCATTATTAAAAATGATAAGATACTGTCAGATAGACAGACTAAAAGCAGTGTACTTGTATATACCTACAAAGAACAGTTGTAACAGAGAGAGTTTGGGAACTGCACACAAACACACACATATATTTTTTTTATTGAAATTGGAGTAGATTTGAACAGTGAAATTAGATCAGAACAATTTTGTTTACTGATGGGAATCTGATCTAGCCCATTTGGAATTGGGTCATTAGGAAGACAATGTAAGATGATCGAGATAATTTTTATCGGTTAAAATTTGAAATAGAGCTTACTAAGGCTATGAGGAACTTTGAAATTCACATGATTTTGGGTTGAAGGTAGCACTCATGATAATCGTGTGTGAGCCAAGGGTCGATTTATAATCAGCCAGGTTTATCTATATAAACACGCACAGAAATCTGTTGACAGAGTGGTTGGCTAATCTGCCATCAAGTGCAGTCGAGCTGGGTAGAGAGAGGTCAGAGACTGGAAGTGATCTCAGAGATTGGAACCAAACGCCCGCTAACATATTTTGTTCATGTAAGTATGAAGAAGCAAATCACTCCTCCAACAATCTAAAACTGCTACTGCTACTATTATCACTACCACAGGAAACGGAAACGTCGAACAAGCTACAATAATCAAAAGGTTGTTTTTGGGCTTGTCCGTCGTCGAGTGCAGTCGAGCTAGGTGGAGAGATATCGGAGACTGGAAGTGATTGCAGGGATTGGAACAAAACCCCCGCTAACATGTACTGTTAATATAAGTACCAATGCTTCTCCTACCACGAAGATTACTACTACTGTTACTACCGCCGAGGAGGAACGCAATATAAATTTTAAGCCGCGCACAGAAATATTT
This sequence comes from Acanthosepion esculentum, assembly GCA_964036315.1. Lineage (NCBI taxonomy): Eukaryota > Metazoa > Mollusca > Cephalopoda > Sepiida > Sepiidae > Acanthosepion > Acanthosepion esculentum. The sequence continues at coordinate 54,450,526 of OZ038512.1, read as the reverse complement.
ATCTCTCCATTGCAAGAGTCATATATCATTTTGAGATGATTTCACAACAAGCTAATCACAACCCACTCTCTCTCTGTCTAGAATCCAGTGTATGAGTTTTTACATCAATTATTTTCTTTTCTGTAACCCGTTTCTTTTCTATACTATTCTTTTCTGCTATATAAAAGACATTAACAATTCAACCATTGAATAGTTATTTGTCCGGCTATCTGCAAATATATATTTATTTTTGGTGCATTCTAAATTTCTTAATACAGACTCTCCAGCCATGTCTACATTTTCAGTTGACCGTGAATGGATGAACATCACTTCTGCTGTCTGGATCAAACCAAACACAACGTGGGCAGGAAGCAGGATTAAACCAGTAGACTGGTCAAATGATCTATGGATGCTCAGGTGACCTATGGTCACTCCTTTAAGTTCGGTTAAGACTGAGTAGACACACTCAACCCAGAGAGTAAGACATCAGAGGTTGAGGGGCTGGGGCGAAAGTGTTAGACTGGTGGCTGTGACCAGGATAGACCCGTGGGAATTACTACAGCCGTCTGAAAGAGGAGAGAGGGTTGCATTTGTTTTGTCCAGTCGGGACCAAGTAAGACCAGAAAGGACTCTAGTCTTTGGATTATATTTATCTAAAAGGGACATAAGGAGGAAAAGAGAAGAAAGCAAAAGTTTGGTTAAGACCGAGTAGACACCTCAACCCAGAGAGTAAGACATCAGAGGTTGAGGGGCTGGGGTGAAAGTGTTAGACAGTACAACGGAACACTCTACACCACCACTAGAAAACAAAGAATACATGCTAACACCTTCACCAACAAACACAGCGGCAGAAGTCATTTCAAAATCCGGGAGATAAGTCAACTAGCCTAACCATTTTAAAACATATATAGATATTGAAAATATTTCCAATATTTATCAATCGTGGTATGGGTATTATGGGAATTAAACTAACATATTTTTCAACAAATAAAATCACATCACAAGGTTAGTTTCATAAACAACAAATACCACCAAAATATTTGGTGGATGTAGTTGTAGACCTACCACATGTTATTTTTGGACCATTTAAAGAATAACTATTAATTCCCTTTACCACTCCTGCAAATTTGAGATAAAGATTTTCACAAGCCAGTTTGAAATTATTTTCTAACTAATAAAAACTTAGTATTTAAAAAGTTCACACTTCTATGTGAAATTAGATATTGTTTCTCCCTTAAAGATATTAAAATAGAAGCATATTGCTTCTCAAGGTTCAAAACAGTTTCACCTGTTTGAGCTACACATGCACACAATAGAAGAGTGACTAAAGCCTAGTCCATGTACTGATAGAAACATTAGGCTGACCATCATAAAGTTCACACATCTTAAGTGGCACTAAGAACACTTAATTACTTGATAAAACAAACTTCACAGCAAGGAAAATTGAATATTTTATTGTTATTGTACATCTCTTAAAAGAATGTATAAATGTTATTTCAACTTATGATTCTACTACTTTTCCTTTAGAGGATAAACTTTTTATGTTTCATTTAAAAGATGTGTGTTGTTGTTAAATGATTTGGAATACCAACACTCAGATAAAAACCAAAACCTGGGTAGATGATCCTAACAGTTGTGACCAATGACATTTAATGAACATATTTTTCTATAGTATTTTAGCAAACAAACTACATTTTTTAAACATTGCCACATCACTGAGACATTTCACTGCTGAGCAACAATGACTGCAACCAATGGTACAGAAGCCACACAGACAAGTTAAATTTTTACACACATGCACACTACACATATATATCGTTTCTTAGTACTGTAAATACTACTTTTTTAAAGGTTACACATATTTGAGTAGACATCAGTGTTTCTTTCTTTTTAAACATTGAAATTAACATCTACCATTCTATATAATCAAAAGTCTAATTAAAGAAAATGTATGTCTCAGCAACATTTGAGCCTGCATTCTCCTTGTGTGTAGGAGAGTAGAGTTTGTATTTTGGCAGCAATAATTCTCTCAAATATATTTGGTTAAACAATATGGAGAAGTTCTATCAATATTTTTATTAAATTTCTCAAATTTCCAATTTTCAAAGTGTTATGGGTAAATTTGCCAAAGTCCATATTTATTTTTAATTTATATTATTTTTCCCCCAAGTACATTTGAATATAGTGATTTTCCAAGTGTAGCTTAGATGTGGCACAAGGCCGAAAGTTTGGAGTACCCAGTGAGGATCGAACTCACTACTCAGTTGTAATTATTCTAGCAAGACAAGTTTACTAACCATTACATTGCCTTGAGGTGCCCAAGTACATTTGAATATAATATGTATATATATATAAAGGGTGTTCCAATAACTTGGACTGATTTTAAATGTGAATTAAGTTTAAATATCTAATGATTTTTTTCTTTTTCTTTCAAATTTAACAACTTAAGTCTTTGGCAATTTCAACCATGGAAAGATTAACAATAAAAGAAGGATTCCTGACCAAATACACAATTATATATATATATATATATATATATATATATATATATATATATATATATATATATATATATATATATATATATATATATATATAAATAAAAGGAATTGATGGATTTTATTTTTAATCCAGCATTATTTCTTACTTCTCTAAAAGTTATTTTTGTGGATGTTTTTGGGTAAACAGTGTATTATTTTATTTATTTTAAATAAAAAAATATAAATTATATTTACTGGACTGTGCATTCAAGAAGCTTAAAAAAGATATGCTTTTCCGGCAGGATTTGAACCAGTGTCCTCCAATGTAGGGGAACCATTGTTGGATCCAATTTCTTTTAGACCGCTTGACCATAGAGAGTCACAGCCTAGCAAGATTCAAAGCAGATTTTCTTTATTAATCTTTTCAAATGTGCAGGATGATAGACATAATTTGCATAGTTTAAAAAAACAGGGAATCTAATAATATATATATATATATATATATATATATATATATATATATATATATATATATATATATATATATATATATATATATACACACATTTATCAATCAATATATATATTTATATTGCAATCAATATCATCACTTGATAAGACACCAGTAGTGTTGAAACAAAATGGCTATTATTTGTAGTAATGTTATAACATGTTTATATTATGATTTTTAAATAAATATAAAAAATAATATATATATATATATATATATATTCGGTAAATCGAATCGAGTTCTCTCAGTCACTGTGTGTTTATCTAAATATAAATACGCTTAAATTCACCTTCTTCTCTGCCGTGCGCCAACGGCTTCAGGGTAAAATTTCCGACTGACGCGAATTCAGCCGGTTTTCGATTCTAGCCAGAGGCAACCGGACGTCTAGCCACACTGATGAGCTGTGATACAGCGAAACAGTCTGTCTGTGGATGACAATATATATATATATATATATATATAGGGTGCAATTGGTAAATTGTCGCTTATTTATATTTTTAATTTTCTGCATGTGTGTTGTTTGTTTTTGATTTTGTTGACTGCACACTATCGTTGGGTCAGTTGGGCACAGTCTGTGAGAAGAAAAGCATCATGACACAATTCATTCCATCAAAAATTTCGAAACAGGCATACAGTACTGCTTGGCATTCATGCCAGAAGCTCCATTCTGAACATTTCAGAGTGTTTGAACATCAATCTGAGGATAGTGCAGAGGATTCAGAAAGAGTTGGATGAGTCTAATGGTGATTACGAAGGTGTTTGGAGTGAGTGATCGCTAGTGATGGTGACGTTATGGCCCCATTCATCTTCCCACAGGGCCTCAGACTCAACATGGAGGCCAACATTAAGAGCCTTGAAGAGGTAGTGCTTCCCTGGGTCAGCTGTTGAAAGACCTTATGTTAAGCAATAGGACTCTGCACCATGCCACACAAGCAGAAGAACCCAGTCATGGCTGTCAGACAATTTCTGTGACCACATCACCCCTTACATCTGGCCACCTAACAACCCAGACCATGATTATTATGGGTGAGATGCAGTTGAGCAGTTGAGCGAAAGACTAGCAAAACTCCTTGTAACACCAAAGATGAACTGAAGGCAAGGATTATGACAGCATTCACCAACTTAAACAAGGAGACCATCCAGAAGAGTTGCAGGAGATTGTGAAGTTGTCTGGAGGTTGTGGTTGAAGCTAATGGTGATTATATTGAATAAATTTACTCTTTAGTATTTCAAGATATCTTTGTGTAATTTTGATAAATATATCTGTTAAAATGAGATGTCAGTGTTATTTTCATTTTTGCATAATTTAAACAACAATTTATCCATCACATTCATATATATATATATATATATATATATATATATATATATATATATATATATATATATATGATGGACTCTCCCGTCAAACTCGACGTATGAGGGTCAGACAGATCAGTTCCCAGAAACTGAAATTCCGACACCCACACAAGATTTGATTATAGTAGTGAAGGTTTTGTGCAGGGCCATCCACACTTTTTGGAGGGACGAATACAGGGACCTGGTGCAACGAATGCCACAAGGTCCCCAAACGACCCTCCGGAGTATTAGCACGTAAGTGAATGTAATGGATTCGACTGGAATTCGAACTCGGCTCTCCGATTCCTCAATCCAAGCCGTTATCCATTACTCCACCATGCCTCATATATATATATATATATATATATATATATATATATATATATATATATATATATATATATATATATATATATGTGTGTGTTTATTCACAAACAGTACTGTTTTGCTGTATCACAGCTCCTTGGTGCAACTAGACATCCAAATGCCACAAGTCAGGATTGAAACCCAATCAATTTGGTGTCAGTCAGAGTTTCTACCACAGAGTTATCTTCGTTCAACAGAATGAGCTAGCTAAATCTACAATCTCTCACTCTCTCTCTCTCTCTCTCTCTCTCTCTCTCTCTCTCTCTCTCTATATATATATATATATATATATATATATATATATATATATGTATGTACTGAAACCTTCTGCGAAGTGACAATTTTATATTTCTATTAGTCCTGTATATATATACATATTTGTGTGTGTGTATATATAGTTTTATATATATTTTATGTGTGTGTGTGTGTGTATTTAATAATCAAGTACGTCATTTTTCTACATAGTATCCTTCTTTTTCAATGCACTTGGTCCACCAGTCCACAAGTTTGCATATTTTATATTTCTATTAGTCCTGTATATATTTTTATATATAATTTTATATTTCTATTAGTCCTGTATATATATACATATTTGTGTGTGTGTATATATAGTTTTATAGATCAAAATACCAATATATATATATGTGTGTGTGTGTGTGTGTGTGTGTATTTAATAATCAAGTACATCATTTTTCTACATAGTATCCTTCTTTTTCAATGCACTTGGTCCACCCGTCCACAAGTTTGCATATTCCCTTCAATAATTATTAGTAGAAAATCAAAAACTTTGTAAAGCATCTTTGAGTGGTCCCAAGAGATAATAATCAGAAGACACAAAATCTGAGCTGTAAGCAGGGTATTCCAGCACCTCAAAACCCAATTGGTTAATGGTTTCAACAGTTTAACTGGCCATATATGGGCATGCATTGTCATGCAACAACAAAACTTTTTTTACTTTGGTAAATTCTATGTTTCATTGTTGTAGTAGTCAAGTTAATATTGACAGACCTCAACATGTGCTCTGTAGTAAGATCTTTTGGTATCCATCTTGCACAGACTTTATGGAAGCCAAGCTCATCGTGGATGATTTGATAGGCAGAACCATGACTAATCTGCAGAGAACATGATATTTCATCAATGATAGCTGGCCGGTTCGCATTACAATCTCTTGAGTTTGCTGAAGCTTCTCGTCAGCTGGAGAGGTTGATGGTATCCTGCTCCTTCTTCGTGCATCAGGCTTGTCTGGCGACTTTTAAACTTCTCAAACCAGTCATAGACACTTCTATGTGGTAGTGCACTGTCACTATATTGTGTTAAAAGCCTCCCATGAATTTCAGCCCCTGACATACTGACACAAATTCCGAGTGGAGAAATCAGATCATTGCTCTTTGTTCCTCCTTGGGGTACACTGCCAGAAGAGCAAACATATTTACACTGTAACAGTGGCAAAAAAAACCTGACATGATCAAACTCAAACATCAATCACGAGACCACAATAGTACCAACTATAAGCACACATAAGCAAAAGGCAGTGTGACAAACTTAAAGATATGCTATGGCAAACGTGCTATAGTAAATGTTTGATTTAACCACATATATATATATATATATATATATATATATATATATATATATATATATATATATAAAGAATTAACCCCATAGAAGAAGAACACAGATTAAAACAAAGATGACGTCATTTTACAAGGTAGGCAAAAAAGTTCTGTCTGTTTTTAAAGGAAAAAAAGAAGAAAACACTTCACAGTATGTGTAACTTATATTTAGTCTTCGAAGTAATCGTCATCGGCATCCAGCACCTTCTGCCAACGTGTCTCCAGCTGTTCAATGCCCTTGCGGTAGAACTTGGGGGGTATTGACGCAAAGAAGTCTGTGAAGGCATTGCGCAAGTCTGCTTCATTGGTGAAGGATTTCCCACGAAGATGATTATCCAGGGAGTGGAAGAGGTGGTAATCGGATGGTGCAAGCTCAGGTGAATAAGGTGGATGGCACAAAGTCTCCCTCCCAAGTTGCTGTATGGTATCCCTGACCACTCGCGCGACATGCAGCTTGGCGTTGTCATGGAGGAAAAGCACACCTTTGCGATTCACCAGTGCTGACTCCTTCTGGCGCAATGCCTGTTGCACACGTTTCAATTGCTGCGAGTATAGGTCTCCAGTGACCGTTTGGCCCGTTGGTAGCAGTTCATAATGAACCACTTGACATGTCCACCAGACGCAAAGCATAATCTTGCGTGGGTGCATAGGCGGTCTTGCGGTGTGAGGGACAGCATCCTGAGGAGACAACCAATGTCTGGAACACTTGGGAGTTTCGTACAGAACCCACTTTTCATCACTGGTATGCACTCAATTGAATAAGGATGTGGTACAGTGGTGAGAAAGCAGTGACACGCAGGCTGCCACTCATTGTCCCTTGTGGACATCCAACAGCGTTTGTAGAACCCACTTGCTCAGTTTGTATGTCTTACCTAGGCGGTGCAGGTAAAGTCTAACTGTTTCATCAGAAACGTTGAACTGTCTTGCAAGTTCACCACATGTTAGACTACTGTCCTCTTCAATGGCCGCCTTCAGGACTCCGTCATTCAGGACCTGTTGTCGTCCACTGCGAGGCTCATCATGGAGAGACAAATCTCAAGACTTGAATTATTGAAACCAACGGCTTGCAGTACGTTCATCCACAGCACTATTCCCAAACGCTTGACATATGTGGCGACTTGATGCAGCTGCTGATAAGCCCACTTTGAAGTCGTAAAGCAAACAGCCCCTAATGAGATCTCTAGACACTTCCATCCTTCTCACAGCTGTGCAGCTTATAACTGATGGCCGGGCACGGTGCACGTGTTTTTTTATAATGTCTGATGTTCCTACTTCCGGCTGTCTAAATTTGAAAACTATTGCTACACTCATTTCGTATATATTTCAACTTCATTCAATGACTAATCAAAAAACGGACAGAACTTTTTTGGTTACCTTTTTTGGTCACCCATTTACCTTCAGGTTTACATTTCAGACAACACTTTTTCAAAAGTGGATTGTGAATCATGTCTTGAGTTTGTTAAATTGTGCCAGTGTCCACCTTTGAAAAAGTTTTGGCTGAAAAAAATCTTTCAGGAAAATTGGTATATAAAATCATGTCATCTTTATATATATATATATATATATATATATATATATATATATATATATATATATATAATTAAATAATACTAGTTTGTGATTGGTAGGGATATTGCAAAGAGGAGATTTAGTCCATATGAGAGCTCAATGTATGATACAGAACAAAAAGTTTCAGATAATGTAGTTGAACTGACAAGATGAGTATACCTATATTCATTGAAATAAAGCTATTACTGAATAAGGATTTTTAAGCTTTTTTCCTAATTATTATTATATATATATATATATATATATATATATATATATATATATATATATATATATATATATACGTACACATACATATATATATACATATATATATATATATATATATATATATACATATACTTATATATATGCATATATATATATATATATATATATATATGTATATATACATATACTTATATATATATATATATATATATATATATACATATACTTATATATATGCATGCATATATATATATATATATGTATATATACATATACTTATATATATATATATATATATATATATATATATATATATAACCGTGTTCCTGATCAAACCAGTTTGATCAGGAATACAGTTCCTTAAGGAACTGTGTTCCTGATCAAACCTAACTCAAATAATTACATTGGTTACACAACTACATACTTATCCAGACGCCTTATGTTACACCTATCTGATCACAGCTCCATTAGAACCCATGTAAACACACGCACAAACTTACCAGACTCCATTAGAAACATACTAGTAGAAAACACAAATATAATAACTTCATCCACCTGTAAAAAAAGATTTAAAATAACGGAAGCTTTAATAATAAAAAAGAAAAAGCCAACTCTTAACAATATTAACTAAGAACAAGGCCACAGTGAGCGAACCGTATTGGGAAATTAAAATATCCCTACAACACACTAAAACATACACATAATGCACACACTCAATTAAGCTGAAAAATCAAATCATCCTGGGTCCTACACTGTTTCTGATCTTCGTCAATGATCTTCTTCATATCATCAGCTCCCAAGTAGGCATCTATGCAGATGACACTACCATATACTCCTGTCTCAATAGAAAACCCAGCAGCACTGACAAAATTTAACATGACCACTGTTCTCAAAAAGGAGCTTCAATCAGTGGTTAACTGGGGTTGAAAATGGCTTGTAAATTTTAATGCCTCCAAAACGAATCTACTCTCATTTAGCCATGACAGAGATAATTCCCTGTCCTCCATTAGCATGGAATCAATAGCTGCATCTGTTGCAAGGAAAGTTGGCTCTCTGTGTCGTGCCAGAATGATTTTCTCATCAAAATCTATCCAACATATCCACCCTTCATCATTGAGTACTATTGCCATATCTGCTCTGTTGCCCCGGCTGTTCATCTTGAGGTTCTCAACAAAGTCCAAAGAAGGATCTACAATGTAATCCTAACTTGGCATCTTGACTCCAGTCACTTTCTCACAGATGTGATGTGGCTTCACTCTGTCTTTTCTACAAATATTTCCATGGCTACTGTACTATCAAGTTTTTTTCCCTGGTGCCCGAAATACATAAAGTTAAGTATGCTACTAGACTGGCATCTAGGTCCCACCCTTATACTGTTTAAATAGTTAAATGTAACCACCACTTCTACCCTAACAACATCTCTTGCACTTCCCACCTATGGAATTACCTTCTGTTTACTTGCATCCCTGATAAACACAATCTTCAAAAATTTAAATGCAATGTCAATAGCCATCTTCTGATCAGTATTTACATTAGTCGGACTATTGTCCTCATCTTTGTCGCTATTTTTGTCACAACGTTTCGGCCGTTGTACGCTCCAGCCTTCTTCAGGTGGTTGGAATTTCGAACCGAACCCTTTATTTCGATCACTGGGGTAGACTGTTCTAGTTCCACGAGCCATGTTTGATGGATGTCAGTTATCATTTATCTCCTGCTAATTTTCCCTCTGAAAGTTCTCCACTGCCTGAACCGGGTATTGAACTCACACTCTTTGGGTCTGTCCCTGGATCTAACCAACGCCTTTATCTACTGTGCCATGTGTCCTTGAACTAGAACAGTCTACCCCAGTGATCAAAATAAAGGTTCGGTTCGAAATTCCAACCACCTGAAGAAGGCCGGAGCGTACAACGGCCGAAACGTTGTGACAAAAATGGCGACAAAGATGAGGACAATAGTCCGACTAATGTAAATACTGTACATAATACCTCATCTCAGAAATATAGACAGACCCATCTTCTGATGTCTTGAATCCTGTCCTTTCCTCATTCACCCTATACACAGTTTTCTCTCACCATCACTGTATGTAACCCACTGTGAACCAGTGGCACTCCCATATTGCTTGAGGTGAAATGCTTAAAAAACATATATATATATATATATATATATATATATATATATATATATATATATATATATATATATATATATATATATATACATAGATACATACATAAAAGTGTATCTCGGTTCAACACCCAGAGGGACCACCTGTGGCATATAGAGCAATTATGCTAATCAAACCTTAGTTACAGTTTCTGGGAGAGAGCATGTTATCTAGTGTGATCATCAATCTGAACAAGGCCAGCACACACAAGCCCTTGGTCACGATGACTTGTGATTTCATGCTAGCACAGCCATTGACGGTCCCCCATGGGTTCTATCTACCCAATATCACTCACAAGATTTGTGCCAAACCATCATATGGTCTTCAGACATATTCCAAAAGTGCCACACGCTGGAAATTCCTCTTTCCAGACTGATAACATCAGGAAGTTTCCTTCCTGACAATTTTACCATGGTGAGATTCGAACCTGGGTCAGAAAGTGAATGTTCTAACCACTCGGCCACATGTGCTATATACAAACATACACACACACACACATATATATATACATACATACATATATATTCATACATATATATACATATATACATATATATATATATACATACATATATATATAAATAGATATAGATATATAAATATATACACAAATATATATATATATATATAAAACATATATATACATACATATATATATATATACATACATACATATGTACATGAAATATATACATACATATATAAATAAATAAATATATATATATGTATATATATATACGTACATACATACAAACATATATTTATATATATATATATATATATATATATATATATATACGTACATGAATATATATATATACATGTATAAATAGATATATATATATATATATACACATATATATGTACATACACATATACATGCATATATATATATATATATATATATATAGTCAAACCTTATGAGCCAGACACACCTACCAAGGTTTGGGAAATATTAAAAAGATGCACTAAGTATAAAGCGGGCCATAAGTTCTGTAAGCTATGCACCGAGGAAAAATTAGCTATAGCTTTATATAATACACCTGATCTACTAAATTCCAAAACCGAGATTCTTAACAAATGTAGACATAGAAATGCTTGGTTACTGAAATAAGCTTCTCTCTCCCGATTGTAGCGTTATCATTATTGTTTGTGTTTTTTTAATTATCCCCTCTCCTTTTAGTTAGTTGAATAAATCTATACCCACCCCCCGTTGTCGCTTTTCTTTTTCTCTTTTTTCCTTTTTTTTTTTTTTCTCTTCCTTGGTCACGTGGTGTTGTCTTGGTGGTCGTCTCCATATATATGCCAGTTTCTGTTGCCTCTTTAGCCAGCCGACCCTGACGATCTGCCTAAGTGAAACCTTGGTAGGTGTGTCTGGCTCATTAGGTTTGACTAGGTTTGCTCTACGCTTGTATTGAGCTCTTTAGTTAGTTGTTTACTCGTATCGGGGTTTTTTCTTTGGGCCTTGAACCTGTATCTGTGCGATTATTTTCGACAGACTTTCATGTTCCTGGCTCTTTCTTTTTTTAAAACCTTTTTTTCCTTCGTGATTGATTTGGCTGTTGTTAAATCAAGAGTTCGAAGGTTTTTCGACACGAGTATAGTTATCTATATATATATATATATATATATATATATATATAGTTGCTGTCGACTCACAAAGAGAGTATGACCATCACTGACATGTCCAGTCCCTCAGTTAAACTCCTGCCCTACAACACTGCGTTCATTTGTTGTGTGAATAACAGTGGCTCATAAGGCCAGCTATCAATCTGCATTTCTTGTTACATATATGTCATGTCAAATCATCTCCAGGTGGTGGAAGTTGACTTTGAACATCATCACTTCCGGTTTGTCTTTTATATGCCTTGTCAGCCCCAACCTGGACTTGCACACTCTAGTGCAGGTCAGGCATTCAAAGCATGCCATTATGAAATCGTCATATGCAATAAACTGTTGGTGTTGGTGTTCGTGTGATTTCTGGTGACTGAGCAGACCTGCCCCGAACAGACATATCTGATTGCATTGGGCACATGGCCAGTTTGGCACCTCATGGCAATAAAGGGATCCCTTCCAGTCCCCTCTCTTCAGTTTTGCATATTTCTGTGATGCTTCATGGAAGATCTGGACACCATCAGTAACACTAGCTCTTCAAGAAACCAGGTCTTCAGCTAGAGTCTCCCAGTTATCCAGACCAATATTACACTTGTATAGTGACTCTTTAAGGCAATATTTGTAACAAAGTTTTGTCTTGTGCTGCGGTCTTTTTCCCACTTCCAATTCTCCATACATTAATTGTTTTGGCATTCTGTCACCTGCCATAAGAATAACACGGCCTGTCCATCACAATCTGTATTTATGTATAATTACTTCCACAGAGAGTGAATTGGCCCTTTGTAGAACAACGGTATTAGGGGTGTGAAACATCTAGTGGATTTCAAGCACAGACTGAAGGCATGGTTAATGAAAATGTTCCAGTATCTTCAGTTGTCTGTGATAGACTACCCATGTCTTGCATGAATGTAGTAGAGATGACATAAGGCAAGCATTATATATTTTAATTTTTGTCTGTTTTTTATGCCCTTCTAACTCCAGACAAGGAACTTGAGTGCTGTAAATGCATCGGAGGCCATCTTAATTCATAACACTATATCATTATCAAGAGAGGTTGCTACCAATGTATATAAATTTGTCTACTACCAAAAGTCGACTACCATCAACATAAATTGATGGCTCTATATACTGAATTCCTCAGGCAGTTTGATACATCACCATTGTCTTGTCAAGGCTGATTGACAGTCCAAAAGCCTTACATGACCCTGATAGTCAATCCATGAACTCCTGTGCATGCTGAATTGTGTGCGCGACCAGGTTACAGTCATTAGCATAGAGAAGGCTACACACTAAACTAAAAATAACTTTTGTCTTTGCTGCAAATCTACATATGTTGAAAAGCTTGCCAGTTGACCAGTACCTTATCAAAATACCATCATGGCAGTCCTCAAATGCATCAAGCAGTACAATTGCAAAGTAGATAGAAAACAATGTAAGAACCAGAAGATATCTGAATAGGTTAAAAATATATATTAATATATTATACTAGCCATAATCTATTTCTTATTTAACAGTTAAAATATTTAATCCTTGAAAATGGCTAAATGTATAGCCGAAAACGCTCGGATACAAAGAACATTCGGACAGTTTTTATATAATTTATCATCCGAAAAGAAAAAAATTATTAGATCGCATGAGAAATTGTCTAAAAAACTAAATAAAAGCACCTTGTCTGTCGTATTCAATGAAATATGCATGGAAGAATGGATTTCTGCCTAAATACACAAATATATATATATATATATATATATATATATATATATATATATATTTTAAGACATTTTTTTATGTTTATACGTTCTTTTTATAGATACAAATATTTAAGTAAATGCTCTGTTTATAATAAACAGTATTAACAACATATACCGGCCTGAATGTCCAAGAAATTTTCATAGAAAATTTGCGTCCTCTGACAGGAATCAAACCTGTATCCTATACGGAACCGTCATATAGCCTGACATGCTTTTACCGATTGAGCCACAGAGGAGCATTTCGGTTAGCAAGGTCGATTTTACTGTTTTTAAACTACAATTCTCCATGATTTTCTCGCATATATTCATATTTGCCTGATGTGTATCCAAATGTAAACAAATGATGTCAAACATTATGAAATGGACAAAGTCCAACAATTATTTTAAGACATCTTTTATGTTTATAAATATATATATATATATATAAATTCAGTTTGTCTTTATTAATAATAAATATACATTTTTTCCTCACTAGTAACACAACTCTGAGTTTCATGCACAACAATTGTTGCTAGCACCAGCACTCAATGTGTGATATTTTATATTCTTTGAGTCACTGTCAGTCACTGTGTGTTTATCTAAATCTAAAAATAAACACGCTAAAATTCACCTTCATTCCTGCCGTGCGCCGACGGCCTACTTGTAGAAGTTCCGACTGACGCAAATTCAGTTGGGTTTCGATCCTAGCTAGAGGCAACCGGATGTCTAGCCACACTGATGAGCTGTGAAACAGCGAAACAGTCTGTCTGTGGATGACAAATATATATATATATATATATATATATATATATATATATTTGTCATCCACAGACAGACTGTTTCTATATAAATATATAAACAAGAGTCAATCAAGAAGTCATGGCAATTTTGAAATTATGTGGTAAAAATTACATGGAGGCACAGATGTGCCTCACCACGCATGCACATGGGATGATAAGTAGCAAGCTGTGCACAGCATTCCATCATTCATTCAAGTGGCAGGGAGTAATGGTATCAGTCATATAGATGCTCCATTCAGCGATTGCGCTATCAAGGAACAATGCACTGTAGTGCACTTTTTGTGGGTAGAGAGAGTCAAATCTTCAGAAATCTATAGCCGGACGTTGACACAGCATGTAGTACGTACCATGAGTACCATGAATCAACAAAATGTGTATGAGTGTGTAGAACACTTTAAAGTGAGAAGGTCACTCTGGTCACCCATCGACGTCATGCATGAAAGAACACATTAGCAGAAGTGGCAGCAATCATGTGCTTCAAACAATCAAGTGGTGCAGAAGTGCTTTTGTGAGCAACTGAAAAGCTTCTTTTTGGAAGGATAAATAAATTCTTCATTCTCCGTCATCTTTATGTTTTTTAGGGTGTTTTGCTAGTGAATATAAATCCTAGAATTTTGGTGTAATACAGGCCCTTCATTCTAGATAACGTTTCTATAGGATTTAAAGTATCGATAAAAAATATCATGAAGTTGCCAATGAAACAGATAGTGCATCACAAGGAAGTTCTATACTCTTTTTGGTAGGAAGTACCAATAAGTATATGCCCATAGCTTGGTAATCAAAACATAGAAAAATTGTCAAAAGTATTCCAGCAACTGAAATATTAGCTATAGCTGATACAGCAGCAGCATGCCTTTTTTTTTATGGACGCAGGGTAAACATATATAATAAATTTTATTAGCCCAGGTGCCTTTATGTTCAAATTCTGACCCTGAATGTATACATCATATTCTGAAACTAAGAAGGAGTTCAATTATTCACTTCATGACTTGTGTTTCTTCATATAAAACAGACTGTACAGTATTCAGAATAACATTTTAAATTTTGTCTTCACTTGTAAACTGACATCTAATGTATAACTTTCTCTTCCAATGCTCCACAACAGGGTTCGGCAACCTATGGTATGCATGCCACACGTGGCATACCAAGCAATTTCCAATGGCACACAGCCACAAATAACATCACAAAGTCCAAACCAATAACTACTACAACACAAAGAAGATATTTAGCAGTTTCAATTTCAATATATACTAAAGTATATATACTATATATTACTATATAAAATATATTGTAGAACAGGTATATTGACCTTGATTGATTAAAAATACATATACTGTTGGCACACTGAATTATTTTAAAACCCTAAGTTGTCATATAGTAAAAGGTTGCCAACCCCTGCTCTACCAGTTTTCAATTGGGTTTTGGTCAGGGGAACAAGCGGGTTACTTTATCCAGTCAGTGTTCTAAAAATTATTTTAATCTGTTATTCATTAGGTTTATTTGCTGAATGAGATGTAGCATAGTCATGCATAAAAATCATCTTTTCAAATGCATTTAGCTTCTTCTTGTGCTATGGCTTTACATGTACCTTCAAGAATCAATTTATGTCTAGGTTATCACAACACCATCAAGAACTCTATATGGACCTGCCACTTCACCACAATATCAAACTCCAAAATATCATACCTTGTTGATGTCTCAAACTGTGGGGGTGGTTTTTGTCCCATGCCACCCATCCTTTGTTCCATCCTTCTGGTCCAGTGAGGGTGACACAGCATTCATCAGTGAAAAAAAAACAAGTGAAAAATTGGTTTTTCATGTATCTTATTGGGCCTTTCATGCTAACTTCCTTATGGATGTCTTTTAAAGGAAACCTCAGATGTTTTGTTATTTGATTTATGACCCAACACCCTGTGCTTTTTAATACTTCCATATTGCCACAATTCCTAATAATTTCATAGCTTGACAGCATTCTTAGGATGAAAAAGTTAGTATTTATCTTAATCTGAAAGATTCCTTAGGTTCATTCTTGGTGACTTTAATTCAAAGTTTGGAAAGAACTATCAAACTTAGAGTATCAAATGAAGGTATGATGTCATAAATTTCAATCATAATGGTTTATTAGTATTGCAAATATTTCTGTATATCAAGAACTTTATTTCTGCAGAAAGATAAATTTAAAATCATGCACTCTGGCCCAAGCTAATGGCTTTTTATTTCTTTGACAAGAAAAAGGGATGTGCAGGATTTATGAAATGTTTAATGTCTAAATGTTTTGAAAGTTTCATAGACTTTTGTTTACGGTATGCAAAAAGTAATGTTTTGTTTAAAAAATTTCAACATTATGGAGATCATATCTTTTACTGGAAATTTTGGCTTCCACTTTGTCTAGTTTAATATTAGGTTGTTACATATATCCATTCATTTTTTTCGTGACATTCTGCAAATGATCTCAAAGAATAATCTTTTGCAGTAATCTTTTTGCTTCTTAGTAACTCTGGTCGTCCTGTGAAAATGTTGTCTATTTCAGATTACACACTCCCTTTGAGATGGAATGCCAAGTAGACAAGAATGAACACGTTCAACATATTCTTCTCTTTGCTTTTAATCAAAGTCACAAAGCTTTCTAAGCTGCTTGAGACATTTGTACTTTGTATGGAGATACTTTCATTACTGACAGAATGGCACAGAAATTATTTTCCCATTTCAAGGAGGGGAAGTTCAAACTCCCAGACTCTCCACATTCTTGCTGACCTGTTCAGTTTGATGAGAACCAACTGCACATGTTGACTAAAGAAGAATCACACCAGAAATCTAGGGAACTGCAGTATTTACATTAGTCGGACTATTGTCCTCATCTTTGTCGCCATATTTGTCACAACGTTTTGGCCATTGTACGCTTCGGCCTTCTTCAGGTGGTTGGAATTTCGAACTGAACCCTTTATTTCGATCACTGGGTTAGACTGTTCTAGTTCAAGGACACATGGCACAGTGGATAAAGGCGTTGGTTAGATCCAATGGCAGGACCCAAAGAGTGTGAGTTCAATACCCGGTTCAGGCAGTGGAGAACTTTCAGAAGGAAAATTAGCAGGAGATAACTGATAACTGACATCCATCAAACATGGTTCGTGGAACTAGAACAGTCTACTCCGGTGATCGAAATAAAGGGTTCAGTTCGAAATTCCAACCACCTGAAGAAGGCTGGAGTGTACAACGGCCGAAACGTTGTGACAAATATGGCGACAAAGATGAGGACAATAGTCCGACTAAATTAAATACTGTACATAATACCTCATCTCAGAAATATAGACAGGCTCTAGGGAACTGGCTCAACAGATGGCAAGCTCTCATGTTACTGCCGCTTGTCATCTTCACTCAATGGGTAAGGTCCAGAAATACAGTGCATGGGTGCCACATGAATTAACCAAGGGAAGAAAACTCCAGTGTTCCTCCATTGCACCAGTTTATCCACTAAACCCTGGGCTACTGATGGATAAAAAAGAAAGAGCTCAATTGGGAAGCTCTGCCACACCCACCATTTTCTCCTGATTTAGCCCCTTCAGACTACCATTTTTTTCAGTCGCTTTCTAACAATTTGAGGGGTGTTTTGCTAGTTTTGCTATTATTTGCTAGTACCCACAACAAAAATACATATTTTTCATTTAATTTTCAACACATGTAGTTGCCCCAAATCTTGGGTTAAAATGTCATTACAAGTATTTTAAAAACGAGTTAAGTTTTAATTTTTTTGCCAAAATTTCTGAAATTCAAATATTTTGAAATAGGCTTTCAGTTCTGCATCATGAGTAGATCTGTAGTATAAAATACCATTGTATAAAATACCATTGTATAAAATACCATTGTTCATATTCATCCAAAAGGCTTGATGGATGTAACTGGAAAAAAACTGTGGTTACAAAATGTATGAGCAAGGCATCTTAGTTGACTCTTCTGGTTTGGGCTCAATTTAGAGCACACAAAACTGAAGTCATTAAAAAGAAGATGGAAGAATTGAAAACCAACTCAGCTATCATTCCTGGTGGACTGATGGGCCTATCATTTAAGATGTGGTAAAGGAAACAAATTAGACAGATTAAAATTATAGTGTATACATTATTAGAACATATTCTCTTTGTAAATTTAAATTGAGGAACTTGAACAAGTGATGGAGAAAGAATGAGTTCTTTGAAATGCTTCATTCTCCATGTGGGTTCCCAGTAAAAGATGGCTGCTCAGCACTTCTAGGTAAGATTATTCCTGGGAGAATGTCCAAGGGGAGCAGTTTTTCTCTTTTTTTTCTTTTTTTTTGTTATGCATTATACAGGGTATAATGGTTAAATTGTCACCATTTTATAATTTTTATTTCATGTATGCGTGTTGTTTCTCATGATTTTGTCAATTGCACAGTATAGTAGGGTCAGTTGGGCACTGTCTGAGAAAAAGAGCACCATGAAATGCACTCTGCCAGAGATTTGGAAATGACATGCTGGAGTGCTTAGCATTCATGCTGGAAGCTCCAATACAAACATTTGGAAGTGTTTGGGCGTCAATCTGAGGACAGTGCAGAGGATTCAGAAAGAGTTGAATGAGTTCAATGGTATTTATAAAGATGTTTGGAGTGATCACTACTGATGGTGATATTATGCATTATCCATTCATCTTCCCACAGAACTGCAGACTCAACATAGAGGCCTACATCAAGTGCCTTGATGAGGTAGTGCTGCCCTGGGTCAAGAGAGTGGTTATTGACAACAGGACTCTGCACCATGCCACACAAGCAAAAGAACCCACTCATGGCTGTCAGACAATTTCTGTGACCACATCAACTCTTACATCTGGCCACCTAACTTCCCAGACTGCAACCCCCTGATTATTATGGGTGAGGTGAGTGACAGACCAACAAAACTCCTTGTAACACCAAAGATGAACTGAAGGCAAGGATTATGGCAGCATTTCCAATTTAAACAAAGAGACTGTCCAGAAGAGTTACAGGAGATTCCGAAGTCGCCTGGAGGCTGTGGTTGAAGCCATTGGCAATTATATTTAATAAATTTACTTTTTAGTATTTCAAAATATTTTTGTGTAATTTTGATCAATATATCTGTTAAAATGAGATGTCAGTATTATTTGTGGCATTTAGCTGACAATTTATCCATCACACCCTATATATATATATATATATATATATATATATATATATATATATAGAGAGAGAGAGAGAGAGAGAGAGAGAGAGAGAGAAAGAGAGAGAGAGAGTGAAGACATAAACATCAAGACAGTCAAACACCAAGTGACAAAAAGATGGTTTCTGAGTTGAAAAAATTTGTGCATCCATCAGTTTAATAAATTAATCCTTTGAAAATAGATATTTAACATTTTTCAACCAACAGGTCATGTACCCACCAACAATAATAAACATACTTTGTGATCCCTTTGAAGAGTATATAAGCAAAGTTTATAGACCAGACAACTGAATAAAGAGATAGAGATTGCAACATATGACAGCAGTTCACAATGGTGTGGCTTAAAAGAGAATCCCTTACTTATTCACCTGTCTTCCTCACCAAGCTACTTAGCACTTACATTTTTCTCTCTTGCCCTTGCCTCACACATACAAGTGAAGAAATCATTTTTCTTTTCATCTTAGCAACTACAAACAAGGACTGTAAGAACTCATGCATGCTAAGAAAAATTTAGCTCTAAAAGCACAAAAATAAAAATATTTTATATTTTTGTATTTAAACACCATTTTTGCCTTTTTCTTTGTTGTGGGTTGATTCAAATTTTCAAAATATATATATTTCTATATATATTATATATGTGTGGTACTTATTGGAAAGAGTTCAATATCCATGATAGAGCTAACATATTCAGTTGTATGGAGTTTGTCTGATGATTGCAAAAGCATGAAACCCAGGGTTACAAACTCATATCCATACAACTAAATATATATATGTGTGTGTGTGTGTGTGTGTGTGTGTGTGTGTGTTAATCTGCAAAGGAAAATTGGACATTGTAGATTAATTACACAGAGGATCCCTTAGGCTCTGAGTTCATGGATATGGTGATAAACTCCATCCGGCAGCAAGGCCTCTGATCAGGAGGTTTTGAGGAGTGTGGAACCACCTCTTAATTGCTGTTGTTCCCAGGTCCATTCTGATCCAGGATGTTAGCACCTGTTATGGTCTCAGCTATGGGCAAATAGTTAACTCCCAAACTGGGCTCAAAACACTATGAATGTATAAAAATAGATTTTATAGTAAAAATACCAGCAATACATTTTTGAAAAAAAAATATTAATAGCAATACATTTTTGAAAAGAAAATATTTCCAGAAATACATTTGACTCGCGACAAAATACCTCTTTACAAAAATGCATCAATGAAACCTGATCTACAAACTGATTTCTTACAAAGAATATATATTTTATTCATACAAATCTATCCTAAAATTTTTGTCAGCATTATATAACCCATTGAGATTGATATGCCATATGACAAACCAAAGAAAACCACTCTCTGATATGAACCCAAGTATCTTAAATGATGGCACACCTTTCTTTGTCAGAAGTCTGCAATTTGTGCATCAGTTGCTATCCAAGAGATCTTTACAATTTCTTTTCTATCTATCATTTCTATCAAAATAGCCATCTCTATGTGGTCTCTAATTCAAAATTGCGTTGATGAATGTTCCACATCATAGGGACATAAATTGTCTTTTTTTAATATTTGATTTTTTTCCATTATGAGTGTTATCTTTAAATTACAACAGCTCTAATAAAGATTTTCTATAAAAAAAAGGCATGCTGCTGCTGCTGTATCAGCCATAGCTAATGTTTCAGTTGCTAGAATACTTTTGACAATTCCTCTAATATGTTTTGATTACCAAGCAATGGGCATATACTTATTGGTACTTCCTACCAAAAAGAGTATAGACCTTCCTTGTGATGCACCATCTGTTACATTGGTAAAAGTAACATCACTATATAGAACAATTTTCAAGTGCTGTAGGTTTCCTAAATCTGAAATATCTATCTGATATATTTCCTTTTTTGCTCTCTTAACTTCTCTACATGTTTTATATATTCAACATTTTTTTTGTTTTCATATAGAATTCAATGCAGTCACATCTTAACTTAAATCAGGCTTGATCTCCATGGCTAACCATCAGCTACCAGGTTTCTGTTACTTTTGTTGAGGATATTGTGTCTTTCAAGTTTGTTCCTATGTGTTGTATTGTGTTGTTCTCTGACATGTGATCAGTAGTCAAATTCTGTAGTGGACCTAAAAAAACAATTGGTTGGAAAATGTTTTTTTCCTCCACTCATATTCCTTGCTGTGAGCATTTATCTCAAGTAGGTGCAAATTTTAGCTTACAACTACATCCTACGTCATCAACAGCCATCATAAATAACATAGAAATTTTCAGTAGAAATTTCAAGTTCAATATCTGACAGATTTCTTTCTCAGTAGAGAGAGATCTGTCAGATATTGAACTTCATGTCGGCAGATGGAAGGAAAGCAGTCACTCATCCCTTTTTTCCACTCCTTCAACAGCCACAGCCCCAAAACAAACTCACTGATTCGCAACATGCTAACTAGATCAAGAACTGGGAACACCCCATATTAGCGACACTAGTTAAGTACTGTTTCACTGACACTTTTCTTTTTACTTACTATCTCGCAGATGTAATTAAAGAAAAGACATTTCGAACTCTTCACCATGTGCACAACTGTGAAAACCACTTTAATCTACATATTTGAACACTAATACCATACACAACTGAATCACACACAGTCAATACATAGTGTCGTTTTGGAATAAATGTTATTTTGGATTTGGTTAAACTGAGTTTTGTCTTTGTTTTGAATTGTTGCTTGTAAATGATAGATTTTGTATGTTTGAGGCTTCAGTGCTGACCAGTGCTGTTATGATAAGCTTTTAGCCACCCTTGTTTACAGCAATTTTGGTTTGTGTAATAACGTCTCTTCTATTTTTCAGACAATACCGTGTTAGTATCAAGCTACTCTCATCTATGAACAGTAGTTGATTTATATTTTGCAATGAAAGTTTGTGGAAGTAAGTGAATTTCAATGAGGGCAAATTATAGGATAACATCATTGTGACAAGTCAAGTAGAGAAATTGCTAGGTTTTTCCAGGTTAATCATCAAACAGTTAATAATATTATCAAGAAATTTAATGAAGAAGGCCATTGTCATGTGGAACAATGTTCAGGAAGACCAAGCATCGTATCTTAATGAAGAAAAAGGGCGCTGAAGATGGAAGTCATCAGAAACTGTCGTCAGAGCATCAAAAATGTTGTCAACAGCATGGAAATGTCACCATAAGTGGTAAGAAAGACTCTGAAAGAACTAGGCTATCAATGAAGAGTTGCAAGAAAGAAGCCCTTCATTTCAGAGGTTAACAGGAACAGGTGTATGGACTGGACGAGAGAATTTGAGAGCAAATATTATGAATTTGGCCAGATGAAAGTAAATTCTGCCAGTATTCGAATTCAAGACAGGTTTATGTTTGGAGAAATCAGAATGAGACTTGGAACACTGAATGTCTGCAACATAGAGGGATTAGAGTAATGATGTGGGGCACTGTCTGGTTTGGAGAGAAATCTGAGCTGATTCTTGTTGACGAGCGGTTGAATGGTCTAAAATACTGTCAAATATTAGAGAAAGGATTACTCCCACTATTTGAACCCAATCAGATTGACAATGCCTACTATTTTCAGAAATATGGAGAGCCATGTGATATGAGCAAAGTAGCAAATATCTGGAAGGAATCGCAAGGAATCAAGTCACTGCCATGGTAACCCAAATTCCTGACATGAATCCAATAGAGCATGTTTGGGAGGACCTTGACCGAAACCTTCGAGAACGTGCAATCAAAATTGCGTCATTAGCAACCCTTAAAGATACATTGCCAAAGGAGTGGCAAAATATGGATCAGACAATTGTTAATAACTTAATCAAATCCATGAAAAATCAAATATAAGTACTGAAACTAGCAAATGGAAGACCTACTCCATACTACTTCCAAATACTATTTATTTATGTTGAGTTGGGATTACGTAATTAAATTTTGAAATTGGATGTAGTTTATTTCTTTTAGCTAAAAACTTTTCTTAGGCCACTGTATATATTAATTCTGTCCTAGTTTAATATCCTCCCCATTTTTCTTTATATTTACTCTTTGTACTGGAATTCTGCAACTTGTTCAGATTTAGCTTCAAATAAATGACAAAGTTTGTCTATAATGTTGGACTGAAAGATCTCCATTCCTGCAAAGCAGAAATCATAAACATGAGCAGCAATTATAGCCTGCAGTTTTATTTTTTAAATGCCATGTAAATATTGCCTGACCATATTTTGAAATTCCTGCTCCTGATTTTATTAATTCCTCTTTGAGTACTGGGGGAGCAGAATTTTGAAACAACAGTCAGACCATATTCACATTTTGAAAACTTCCAAATATAATCTGGAGGCACATCGGCATCTTTAGGAGGATTCAAATAAACCAATCAGTCTTGCTCTGTAGGAAAACTGTTTTTATATCCATGGATTTACACATCCAATGGTTACATGCCATTATTCACAATGCTATGCATAGACCTTTAGAGTAAGTGGGAGAATCATTCCTTATATTGCAAGTATCTTTCTTCTGGAAGCCTTGAGTTACAAGCCTAGCTTTACAAATCAGTTTGCCATTTATATACTTTTTTAAAATATAACCCCATCTTCTGGATATCTTGGGTTGACCTTGGTCAGGTATTTGTATGTAAACTTTATTTTCAACTCAACTTTGGAGCTCCTTTTTTCTTGTCTTTTCCAGATCATCATTTGAGGAAGAAATCATTATATTTTCGTCATCACAATAAGTCTGTTCAGCTTCTAATGTAGACTCAACCTCACTTGTTTGCCATTCTGATACTCCATGCTCAAAGTCCAGTTAAAAGGCTCCCCTTGTTCCATAACTACATTCATTAAGTATTTGTTTTCGCCTGTTGTGTTGCTTGTCTAACTTCAGTTTTTCCCATTCTGACATCGTTGGCATGCTTGCATTTAATAGTTTGTCCTGGTTTAGGAAACTCAATTTTTCTTAAGAAAATATTATTTATTTGAAGTTCAATTATTTTCTTAAGAAAATTTTATTTGTTTAGATGTTCTGCTCCTTGCTGTCACGGGTTGATGTTACTCAGCATTGTCATTTAGGGCTTCTAATTCTTTATCTGTATCATTCCCTTTAAAAATTTATACTTTTGGAGTTTTAGCTGTTTGTGAAGTGGTGAGTTTCAGTTCAATTATTTTGTCGTTTTCAGAAGAACTTCAATATGCTTGAGAGCAAAGTACTAGTGTGTACTACAATATTCAAAGTCTGAGCCATGTCCCTAGATGATTTGTTTATTGAATTCTCTGTTATTGTCTGTGAGGATAGATCCTGAAGTCCCAAAATATGCTATACAGTGTGCAAATATGACACTCCAGATGTCAGAAATTTCTTTACTAGGAATCCTGACTCTAACACTGTATCTTGTACCATGATCAGTTTGGTGCAGTACTTTATTGCCCTTAATTTGTTTGATGTCCATAGCAATGCTTTCATTAAAATATGATCCTGATGAGAACCCAACACTGGGCCTGGATCAAGTCTTTTTGTATCAGATAAATATTTCGCATGAATTAAGAAGTTCTTGTAAAATCTTTATGAAATCAAGATCTCTTATTTTTGTATTCTTAACTAGATCACACAACATTTTACTACTTAGATAGTTGAATTGACTATGTAACTTTTCAAAAATTGATATGACAGCTCAATTCCACAATGAAATAAACAAATCACAAGTCCAAACTCAAAGATCCAGGAAGAGAAATAAAAGCCGAAATCACAAATTGCAGATCCAATATAAAAAATCCAACACACAAGCCAACAGTTACATGCAAACCAACAGACAAGGTAACAAGATAAAACGACTCTCCTTATTCGAGAACACCAACTGCTTTTATTGACCGGACAATTTTTTTGATTCGCTGACGATTGGAGAGGCTAAACAATATGGGAAATATGAGAAGTATTTATGGGCACAGCTGTGACTAACTTGTTTCTATTTTTGTTATTTTGTCTTCAGCATATCGTACAGAACACACATGCCCTTTTTCTTGGTAAGTGACTTTCTCTTTTGCCACCCCCCACCCCCGATTTCATGATCACACTGGTGCTTCTTCTCAAAGGTACAAATACTGTCACCTCACCCGATGAATCACTTGTCAAAGGGACATCAAACGTATTTCCACTAGGCTGGGTGTCATTTTCTTCCAAGGACATACTCGAGGCATCTCTTATTTTGACCAGTTGCTCATCATTAGAGGACTTGCTGTTCACATCACTTGTTGATGTGTTTGAACCGACAAAGGGGCTCAGATCCCTCACATGGCACAGTATCCCATCAACACAAATAGTCCCCTAATCCATATTTCAATCATTCATGTTCTTGTTTTGGTGGAGGTGTTTTATCAATACTTAGTGCCCGGACTCTATAGTGGTAAATCCCATTGGCAGGCGTGGTGGAAGGTGACACGTCATCTTTGGGTGTAATTTTGCACCAATATACAGCTTCCATCACTGAGCATTGTTTCCTTAGGGCAATTCGCTTTATGCTTCAGAAGTCTTTGTGTATATTCTGACCTTTTCGTTGAGAGTGTCAGATATCCACCCATAAACAAATGCAGAGTGGGTGAATAAGTGCAATTTTTTTTGCCTTCAAGTGAAGTGCTATGTTAACACCCCTGAGTATGGCATCCAACTTAGCTACATTTATATGCTGAATGTCCTTTTCAGAGTTCAACCAACATGCAACCTCCACTACATACCTATTTATCTCGAGGGACACTCCAGTTGACAGGGAGCTCACATTGACCCATACTTCAAACTCATGTCTGTTGACACACCACTTGTCTCCCACAGAGTCCTCCTGGAGTACTCTGGTAATGACGCCCATAATCATATTGTTTAGAGGAGCGTCTGTTGATGCCCCTCTAAACAACATGATCAAACAACAAGTGACATGATTAAACAATAAGTGACTTCATCATCTCAGCCAGACATAACCTCACTTGCTCTGCATTTGATGAAGGCAATTGCAATATGGAGCCAGCCACAAACAGGAAAGTGTCCTATTAATTTTTTGCATTTCCAATATTTTTTGCTGAGTCAAAACTTCGGGTCCCATTGGTATTTCACAGCCCTGCTTCCAGTACAAGGTGTTCTGCTCCCCACAAACTTGCAAGCTGAGCACTTGGGTATTGATCTCCAATTGTTCTGGGTCTTTGCATGCCAATCCAAAATCAGCAAGATGTCTTCTGCATGCAGATGTCATGTTTTCATTGACATCAATATAGTCCTGGAGAATAGATTCATCTTTTGCCAGCATGGTATCCACAATGTCTTTCATGATAGCTGGTGCCACATCGAGACCAAATCTCATTCTTGTCAGGCAGTATCTCTGCCTCTTATAGATGATAGTTTGAAATGACCACAGTTTATTCTTTATTCTTTTGAACCACTGCCATTAATGAGATCATGCCCCTTGGGGGAACGAGTTCATTTTCGGGGTTAAATATAAGCCACCCATCATTTATGCATGTCTGTAGTTCACGCTGATATTCACTTCTTGCCTGCTTAGACACAGGGTACTCAGATACTCAGTTTTTCAGATATTTCAGTGGGTGTCAATCTGACCACTTCCATTACCCTGTCAAGGTCCTGGTATATTGGTTGAATCCCACAGTAAAATTGGGCCGATTTACAGTCATGGCTGCACAAATATGGAGATTAACAAACCTGACTTCACCCATTTTTGTTATGTGAACACGGTCCACCCTCTCAATGACATCCATCCCGAGGAGCAGGTCGAATCCCAGCAATTTGCTCTCCATGACCAGAACATCTAAATTGATAGTCACACTTGTCTATGTGCACTTCCATACTTGTGACTCATCAAATTCTAAGGACCTTTCCATTAGCCGTCAGCATATCCACCCCTTGTCTTTTCCATGAATGGCAATGGATATGTTCGTCATTGATGTAATGGAATAACCTGTCACTCCCATGAGTGATTACACTATAGGTAGTAACTACCTATAAGTATCTGTAAGTCAGTGGACTATGGAGTCTAGCTGGGATCTGTTGAGTATGACTCAGACTTATGCAAGAACTACCGACCTTCCAATAGTAGCATTCACTACTGGATTCAGTTGCGACGACCTTGTGCATAACTGTTACCTTTATTCTTATTGTACTGGTTTTTTACAGTAAACCATTACTTATTTTATCCACCTTGTTTTTCAAGTATATATTCCTATGAACCCAGAATATAACAGTCATCGAATGCAAACAATCTATATCCACAATGGTTGTATGTTTTCCCCACATCAATGTGTATGTCGATTATAGTGAGTATTTCTCTGATGTATTGCCCCCTTGACCTGTTTGCTGGACAATTTTGAGACAGGTGTCTTTGGGAATTACATCTGTAGTGCTTAAGGGCCCACAGTTGGGAGAACATGATCCCCAAATGGCACAGAAAGTTTCTGTAAATAGGCAAAGTATATGTCAACTCTTTCATTGGGGAGTAGTCAGAGCCCAATAAATTGTTCATATGCCACAAACAGGTCTGTAGCGGATCGTGGGGGTGAAGATGTGAAGAGATATCAGGAGGTTAAAATTTCCTGCTAGCCGGTCCAGCTACATGGGAATGTTGGACTTTAATTAATTCCAAAGAAAACAAACAAGACCGATATACATGGTTAAACAAATATATATTAATAACAAGTTACACAAAGACATGAACAGTTACATAGTGTTTGTATGGAGAAATTATGTGTGTGTTGTGAGTGTTCGTATGTTCGTGTATTGTTCTTAGCGCGTTCCCAGAATTTGGGAAACGCTGTATCTGTGAGAGGTCACATATTTGGTGTAAGTGGAAAAAGAAAGATTTTACTCGCCTCTGCATGAGGTGGCGGCCCAAGGCCTAAGTCGAAAAAGAGAGATTTTACCTCATCTCCACGTGAGGTGGCGGCACAAGGCCTGAGTCGGAAAAGAGAGAGAGACGAAGGGTCAGCCAGTATTTATAGCCAGGGGAGAGAAACCCCTGTTAAAGGAATAAGGGCCTGAGGAGGAGCTAACTGCGACAGGTCCATTCCAAAGGCTGTATAAAGAGCCCGTTTTATCTCAGTAAAGTCAGTTTTTTCTTCCTCTTTAAGCTGCTGGTACACAGCATAGGCACCCACTGACAATCTCAAAGAAATGACTGTTGCTGGCGCTTTCAATTTGCATAGTCGACAAATGAGCTCCACCTTCACCCATTCAACCACAGATAAGCCAGTGGACAAATCGGTCAAATCAGTCTTTGAGTATATAGGATACAAATCCTATATCATCCCAACAAAATACTAGAAAACACAAAATAGATCTGCACACCCGCAAAATAGGATCAAAACTATTAAAAACATTTTGTCGCAATAAGGTGTGAAATTAATTTTCTGACCAATCAAAAGAGGCAATTTTCTACACCGAGAAAAAAAGCAACGAGCCAGTGTTAAAAGGAAGTCAGCCATAAATAGAGACACTCAAATCAATCAGGGTCAGAAGGGCGCAGATATCAAAGAGGACATATACTGACCGTCAAGTCTATAACCCAGCAGAAAGTGGGGTAGGAAAGCAGAACAACAACAACAAATTTACAACTAATCCAAAAACAATTCCACTGATAAGTACATTTTCCACTTATCTTTTATTTCTCATTTACACTCTCTCTTTCAACTTAAATTGATCGCCCCTTTTCCTTTTTTTTACCAACTCTGCGGATAAAACAAAAACAAGGAACAGACATTATTATCTTCGTTGAAAGACAGTGAACACAATTTTTTATACAAATCATATTTACTTAAATGAACTAAAAATCCTTTATCTTTTATGCAAACCAGATACATTAATATACAGACTTGTTAAATCCATATGAATGTTATTAAACATACTATATTCTATTTTTCTACAAACATTCTTTATAGTGTTGTTTTTCTTGAAATTTGCGTGTGTTTTGTGGGCAGTGTATTCCGCGTTAAATTCTCCTTTTAATACGGGTATGCTGTACCCAACAAGTATTATGGACTGAAATAGCTTGTTCAAAAATTGATATAGCAGCTCAATTTCACAATGAAATAAACAAAATATAAGTCCAAACTCGAATATCCAGGAACAGAAAGAAATGTGAAAATCATGAATCGAATGTCCAATATAAAAAATCTGATGGACGAGGCAGCAAAATAAAAACGACTCATGATTTATTATTGTAAAATACAATAATTGCGGCACAAGGCCAAAAGGGGAAATGGGGTGAGGCTGGTCATCATTAATTATCTTATACCTAGCTAAACAGATTCACAACCTATCTACTCATTACAATTAACTCATTCACCTCAAGAAGCCATCCTTCACCATTCACTACTACATATACCACAGTACCCCATATTCACAGGGAACCTAACACCCCATGACATAAAAATTCCTTGATGTACAAATGTCCTTTATAGCAATATATGTAAAAATATGCTGATGGTATGAAATGAGGAAAAGGAGATGCACTCCAAAAACAAACTAAAATATAACAAAATATCAAACTGAAAATAACAAATGTTAGTAGGACCTGTCCACCTGACAAGAAAAAGAGTAACTGCTGTATTCTGTCTTCAGACAGAATTGTAAATGCTGGCTGTGTTGAAAAGGTTGATGTGGCTGCGTGTTGAATAGCATTTAACAATTATACATTTTTGTATCAAGGAAAAACAATGGAAAACTGATTTTTGTTTCAACGATAAAATATATATTAAAATCAACAAATACAAAACATTTTTTTTGTAATGTGTGAAACAATAAGATAGGAGAAATTGTTTCCCTTTATCTGTTAGCTGAAAGATTAAATGTAAACAAACAAGTTTTCTGAAAGAATGTTCAAAGTTCTATATTACATAGAATGATGTTTTCAGAAGAACATGTAATAAATCAGTTGTGGATTATATATAACTAACAGAGCTGTTGCAACTTGGCTTGTTTCATAGAACTGATGGTGAATGATATTTAAGTTCTGCGTGCGTGCACAGTGAGTAGAATGAATAGTCTGTGTAGACGCGTGTGAGTTGCTGAGTTCTACTGAGTTCTGCTTCTACTGTCTATTTTTGGAACGAATTCTGGTTTATGTAACTATGGGTAGGCTCCCAGGACAACGGCAGGAGAAATTTCGAGAGCACACGAAAAATATCTGATTGGATGAAAAATTACCCAATCGGTGATTTTATAACAAAAGCATGTTTGTGAATTAACAGTAGGAAAAATTCAGTGTGGTGAATGCGATCAGTAAATTGTCCTGTGATAGTTAGTATTTATTATTTGACCAATCACAGCTGAGAAAAATGTAGGCATGTCAAACATAGTAGTAATCGCTACATAATCAAGAAGCTCACTCACTAATGGAGAGGGAAAGATAAAATACATATCAGACTGGGATCATTAAAGACTGATCCAATCAAGATGAAAAGACAGCCAAAAACAAACTGAGGATGTTGGTAATCTTGACTTGGATCATAACAAAAAAGAAAAGGCTGGGAACAGGCCAGGAATGACAATACGTAGGGCCGGATTGCATGCCTCATCTCTCAGCCGGCGAAAGAGAGGCTCCAACAACAAAGCGTAAAGTAGGGCCGACAGTGGGCCGAGACAGCACAAAAGCGCATGGCCGCTTTCCATTCACCTGTACCACAGCTCTGGGGGAGTGATACATAAAGCTAATACATCTGCAGAAGTCAGGTTTGAATCTGGCAACTGCAGAACAGCAGCCAGGTACTGATGGTCAACCATTATCAAATGCCTTGGACTGATCCAAATTGATCAGCGTGGCTTGTTCGTCGTCTTTTACATCCTCTAGGATTGTTCGGATCAGATGCTGGTTGCTCTGAATTGTTCAGCCCTTCACAGCACGTCTGCTCGGGTTCCAACAGAATCTCAGCAACTGACCCGGTATCTATCGATGAGACCGAACTTGCCAATCAGATCAAGCAGGCTATGATCGCCTGACCTCCTGCTAGCTTCCTGCCCCCGTCTAAGTTGGGGTCCACGATGGCATTTCAGTCACCCACTAAGACTAAGTAGGACGAATCCACCGGGAACAGCTCCAACTGACGGAAAGAAGAAAACACGCTCCGTCTGGTCGTTGGGTGCATAAACAGCAACGACCCAAAACGAACAACTGTTTACGGCAAATTCGGTAGACTGCACATGAGCATCAACGTCGTAAACAAAATGTGTTTCCTGGATTGCAACCATATCTACGCTGAAGGACAGGAGATCTGAAGTAGGTGGGCAGCCTTACTCGATCCATCAAGCCCCTCACATTTAAGCTAGATATCTTGAAAAACATTTTCAAGTTTGTTGCCCTAGTCATAGACTAGGTGGAAATCTGTGGGTGAAAGGACTCGACGGATTGTCCTAGGCTACCTGTGCCCATCTCTGACATCATACGCCCATCTAGAACAATGCCTCTGACGTCTGTGGGATATGTTAATTTTAGAGCCCTATATTATGAAGGATGGAGTATAACCAGGACTCTCCCTGAGCAGGATTTTGACAAATTTTTAAATCTGGGGTTTCTACCTGAACCATCCTGATTCCCAGAAAAGTGTCCTTTATCTCCGAAAAGATTTCCCAAACTTTCAGGTCCCTCACTGTATCCTTTATCCAGGTTATTCCACCAGGGGTTTTGGGGAAGTTTCTTGGATCTTCCGCTGACTTCACGTTGACAGAAGTGACTTTGAATAGAGGTGTAGTGGAAAGTTTGGTGGTTACCATTTATTTAATGGTGTTGACGGCCCAAATCAGTCCATACAATTTTTTACTTTACGAATATGTTAAGCAAGATGCAAAAACAAGAGAAAACAACAAGAAACATTTGTGATAAAAGACAAAAAGCAAATATTTGAATAACAAGTAATTTTCAATATATTTTTGTAATGAAAATATTTTATGAAAATGTAGTGGCCTTTTTAGGTGAAATCTTGTTAGTTTAATTTATGTTGAACTCAAGTTAGGTGAAAGATTAAATTTTGTTAATGAGTTCTGATTTGAAGGGATGTTTGTTAGAATCTGTTATTGAAGATTCTGTAAATTTATTGCAAGAGAAAAATTTACATTTAAGAATTTACTGTTCATGTAAGTAGTAAATGTTTGTGAAGTTGAATGCAATTTTGTGATCAAAGAAGTTATCTACCTTTGATTGTTTTGTGTAATACAATGTTCTCGAATGTTGAGAAATAAAGTTGATTTGTTAGCAGGAATTTGTTTAACTTCTGCGTAAGGAATTTGGCGAGTGAATGGGAATAGAGTTCACTGATGAGTTTTGGTGAGTGAGTGTGAATATCATTAAGTTTGTATAATGTTCGTATGAACGAAAAACTTAAGATTGTGTGACGTGAAGTTTAGTTGCAATTCGTTTGATGTCACAATGCTCACTGGCGAGTGTGAATGAGTTTCTGCTTTCATTTTCTTCGGGAGGCTCAGAGAGACTTAGCGCAAATTTGGATTTCAATTATGAGCTGTAGAAATTAGTTAAGCGTGGGTGGATAGTCATGCCTACTTGCATATTTATTAACCTATGACGTCTCGAGATTTTTTTGAAAGTGTATGAAGTTGAAAGTGATCCACTTTTTGCACAAATTTGACCAAACTATTTTCGGATATTGGAATAATGTAGAATTTGGGTTCTACAGAGTTCTCAAAAGGACCTTTCTTTTGAGAGGGAAGGTCCCTCTCCAAGGCCTGCCGATAAACGTGACAGACTTTTTTCCCTCTAGGGAAGGATTTCTTCTTTTTTTCAGTTCAGGCTTGATCCATTCATTTAAAAATGAAATCCATTCTTGTTTTACTTTCATTATAATTTTTTAATTTAGAAGTAAAAAAAAAAAAATTTTTGTTTAGGGTTTTATGAAGTTCATGTATAAATTTTCTTTTTATGTGTTTCTTTTATTTTACACAATATTAAAACAATGGCTAAACATTTTCTGAAGCAGCACCCCCACTAATTTTAACTATGAGCCACCACTACTTCCAAATATTGTAAAATAGGCAGACGAATATATTTAGATGCCATTATTTTACCTTACTAACGTAAATTTAAATTGAGGAACTCAGACAAGTGATGAAAGATGGCTACTAAGCACTTCTGGGTAAGATTGTTCCTTCCTAGCTAGAAGAGTATCCAAGGGGAATAACTCATGAAGATTAACATACTTAATTAATCAGTACCAGACAAAATAAAAATCTCTCTTCATTGAAAACTATTAATATGATATGATATTCCTGTTGAGTGGATACTAAATTAAAATAAAAGTTAAAAATTTGGGGGAAAAGATAAAAAATTCATGGCATTTAAAATACAGTGTAACCCGGATATAAGAGACCCGGATATAAGACAAACCCGGATATAAGATATATTTTCTCTGGTCCCAAATTAGAGCCTGTGTTAATGTATATATATTAAACCAAACCCGGATATAAGAGAAACCCGGATATAAGATACTTCTTCTCCGGTCCCGACAACTCTCTTATATCCAGGTTACACTGTATATAGAAAATTATTAATCTGCAGAGATTTAGCTTTTAAGCACATAGTTATTAGAGATTTTATACTTTTGAGTGACACATTTCAAACAGAGCCAAACATCTTTCTGCTAAATATTTGCGTGTATTCGTTTGTTCATTACTAATTCAGGTATTAATAAAATGATAACATATCGTATAGTCATTCCAAAGAACAGTGGTGTAACAATTGAAGTCAAAGTAGTAAACAGTCATTAAGGAATCTCCCTGTGTTTAATCTTTGTCTTGTCATGCAAAAACTGTCTCTATAGGAAGAAACTTGATTCCTTTTTTTTTATCATTTCACTCCAAGCAAAGCAATTGAAGTATTGAGGGATAATGATGAGGAAACACGTGTTATATTTAACAAAACAAGATAAGGAATTTATTTACAAATTTACACATTTGAAGTTATCAGTAGCTTGTTTCAGGGAAAGGAATCAAATATTTAGTGTTTGAGCCGGGAAATCGGGTGGCAACAAATATAGGTCCTTCAGGGCAGATTCTGATAACTAAAAGCCAGACGTGTTGTTTGACACATACACCATCTGTCATATCTCCCTTGAGCCAATTCTTATATGCATGAACAGCATTCCTTTTATATGAATTTGGTTGTCTGTGATGTCACGTATTTGATGACTAGTTAGCACAAGGTACTGGACTGGGCACCTGAGTAGTTTTAATATCTTTGGTTCGCTTAAACTAGTTTGAGCCTCTGTATTTACAAACACAAGGATGTGATGACTACTGCAACTAATTGTACCAGTCTTTGTGCATCCAAATGTAGCATGGGTTTGATGCATCATAGTCCCTTTTATTGCCGGTGACAGCGATGGATCTGGGATACCTTCTTCAAATCTTTTTCCATTCCACGCAAGATGAGGCACAGCACCGGACAGTATTAAACCAGTTTTACGGCTCCATTTTGAACTACCAGCATAGAGGATGGCATGGGTGGGGGGGACTTTCAGACCAGTGTTTGAGAAAGTAAATGAATCACGCCCTGTCTCACATCTTGTTGATCTGTTCATAGTTCCAATTTCAATTTTAGTAGATTCCTGGCATACCCTCTTTACAAGACCCCTAATCCTGCAATTATGGCATATCAGTTTAGCTGCTGGGCAATCTCTCCTACTAATTGATCCACCCGGGTGGTATATCTTCCTGCAACCCACACAAAGATTCTTATTCGACGAAGAAGTGAGTTCCTTATTTCTTCAGGTTTTTCGAGGCGCATGATGCTCGTAGCCAGATATCTGTAGGTAGGTTGAGATTGATGGGCTAGCATTTGATTTGTCCATCGATTCCAAGCTGAGTCGGTCAAACTTTTGCTCCAGTGAGGGGAGGTTGGCAAAACTCTGGTGTTCTTTGTTGGCGAGTCCTGCAATCATCTGCCCAGTTATCATGTCGCATGAGTAATTGACTTGCTGACAACAGCCTTCTGTATTGGGACAATCAATTGTGAATAATCAAAATTTGGCCTGAGCTCATAGCCTTGCTAAAAAAAAATGAGTCATTGACTCACCTTTCATGTGGAACAAAAAGTCTGCCGGTGAACTTCCTTGTGCAAGCCCTTTACCTCAATGAATCAGATGTGTGATAAAAGCCTTTCCTCTGTAGCCGAATTTAAGGTCTCCACCTCTATAAGGTCGAAAAGGAGCCTGCTGACTTTGGGCGAGCATGTTGTTCTGTAGCGGACCGTGGTGTGAGGAGATATCTCTGGGCTAAGATTTCCTGTTAGTCGGTCCAGCTACATAGGAATGTTGGACTTTAATGAAGTCCAAAGAAGACAAAAGAAAACAAGACCAATATATATGGGTTAACAAATATATATTATGGGTAAACAAATATATTAATACATGAAGACATGAAAAGTTACATAGTGTTTGTATGGAGAAGTTATGTGTGTGTTTTGTGTTGAGTGTCTGTACGTACGCGTATTGTTCTTAGCGTGTTCCCAGAATATGCGAAACGCCGTATGTGTGAGAGGTCACATATTGGTGTAAGTGAAAAAGAGAAAGTTTCTTACCTCGCCTCCGCGCGAGGTAGCGGCTCAAGGCCTGAGTCGATAAAAAAGCGATTTTACCTCATCTCCACGCGAGATGGCCGCCCGAGGCGTAAGTCGGAAAAGAGAGAGAGAGAGAGAGAGAGAGAGAGAGAGAGAGAGAGAGAGAGAAAGGTCAGCCAGTATTTATACTCGTGGGAGAGAGACCCCTGTTGAAGGATTAAGGAAATGAGGAGGAGCTAACTCCAACAGTTCTCAATTTGTTATGTATTTCGACTGGGTTGGTAACTTTACACATCTCCTTATACCGAGTCCAAGCGTCAAGGAATAATGCCCAGTCATTGTCCGTTCAATGATAGGACAGTTTCTTTGTGTTAGACATTTGCGTCATGTTAGGAGTTCCGTCCCTCTGAAGTGCAATAGTTTCCTTTGGAGTTCTATCATTTGTTGCGTGAGTTGAGCAATCAAATCGAGGATTCTGCCTGGTGCAGATGCCATGTCTTATTTTGTTAAGTTAGTTCCAGAGTAGAAAATACTTCGTCATCTACAAGGATGTAGAGACGCTTTGGGACTCTATCAAGAGTGGAAAGTGAAGATTGGGCAGTTCATGCCAATATATGGCAGCAATACTCCATTTTTGATCTAATCTGGCCCTTCTAATGGTAGAGGATAGCAGGAGAAGTGAGGTACTTGCTGGAGCGGTACAGAGAACCAACCATTTCCCTAGCATCTTTAATGATGGATAGTATGTATGAGTTCCATTTGAGGTCTGGGTTGAATTTAAGTCCCAATAGGCATTCTCGGCATGAGGACTCCCTGAATGAAAATCCATTCATTATGATTGGTGAAAGTTCTGGGTACAATTGGCAATGGTGGAAGTTTACTAGTTTCGTCAAACCAATTATGTAGAAGAGGAACAGGGTCAGACTGAGAAACAAACATCGAGGGACGCCCACGTTGATCACCTGGGACTCAGAGGACTAGCCATTAAAACTAACCTTCAGAGACCAATCCATTAGGAAGGACTTTATAACTGAGAAGACTCCCCCAGTAACTCTATAACTAGAGAGCTTGAGCATTAACCCCTTACACCATACCTGGTTAAAGGCCTTTGAAATATTTGAAATATCCTTGAGATTTGTTTGTTGACAAGAGTCTCACTAATTCTCTGAGTAATCACATTTAGGATATCAGCAATGGACTGGGCAGATCAAAATCAATACTACTTGTCACTCAGGAGGTTGTACCTACTGAGGTGATGAACAACCTTCTTGCTGATTTTGAAGACAGAAATAGTGATGACAACTTTTTAATCTTTGATGAAGCTTTTTCTGTCTTTAATGATGACCAAATAATTTATTGAAAAATTACAAGAACTCCTAAAGAAGCAGATAAAGGAAAGTAAGAAGAAAAGACCAGCTATAAATTGTAAGAAAGCAAAATGTATAGTCATTAGCAAGAGGAACAGCCAAAGATAAAAGTTCCAAACTGAAAATGTCAAAATCAAGCGAGTACAGAAACTTAAATATCTAGGAACATTTTTAACAGGCGACAGAAAATGTGACCCCGAAATCTTTGGAATAGCAAAAGATTCCTTCTTAAAGATAAACAAAGTACTTAAGAAATTAGAAAAATTCATTAGAAACAAAGAAAAGTGTTCAGGGACTGCTATGTAATATCAATCCTCCTATATGGCAGTGAATGCTGAACAATTTCCTTACAGATAAAGAGGAGACAAAGGCAATGCAACTGTAGTGATGGACAAATCAGATTATACAAAAAAGCTGGAAGACCTCATTAGCAACGGTAGCTACAGCAAGGTAAAAAAGGATCCTATTATGAAAACAGAACGCAAACTGTCACAGATGCTAATCAAGAACAAGGATCACTTCGCACCTAAGACGTATAGGCAGTTATCGCAGCGTTACACTAAGCTACCTCACATATACGGTCTCCCTAAGATTCACAAAGACGGTATTCTTCTCAGGCCGATTGTTAGTTGCCAAGGCTCTGTGTGCCACCCTTTGAGTCGCTTCCTTGTAGATATAATTCACCCATTGATCGGAAAGTCTCCTTCATATGTCCGAAACTCAGCCCACTTCGTGGAAATAAGCTCCCACCCTATCCAACCAGATGGTGAGTTTGGACGTGGTGAGTTTGTTCACCAAGGTACCCAAAGAGGAGGGAGGCACTCTCAGTAGTCAGAGACAGATTGGCCTCTGACTCATCCCTAGAAGAAGAGACCAGTATTCCAATAGATAATCTGATGGAGATGTTGACTTTCTGTACACAAACAACACACTTCGGAATGGGATCACACATATATCAACAGGATGAGGGCTTAGCAATGGGCTCACCATTATCACCAGCAATGGCAAATATATACATGGAATACTTTTAATAAATGGCATTAGAATCTATATCTCTAAAGCCAACTATATGGTTACGGTATGTAGATGACACTTTCATACTCTGGCCACACCAGGAAGATGTTTAGGTTCTACTGGACCATGTGAACTCAATAAGACCTTCGATACAGTTCACAATGGAGAAAGAAAGTAACAACACACTCTCATTCCTGGATGTTCTAATATCTCGAGCAGAGCATGGGTTCAAGATATCCGTATACCGTAAGCCAACATTCACCGGACAGTACCTCAATTTCAACTCCCACCATCCATACAGCGTAAAGAAAGGGATCGTCCGCTGCTTACAACACCAAGCAAAAGTCATAAATGGTGACCCAGAGACATTAGATAAAGAATTGGTCAGTATAAGTAGTACCCTACAATGTAACAACTACCCTGGGTACATGGCAGCAGCCCCCCAAAACTGGGATAGGCGGGTACAAGAGGAGGAGGAGGACAACAACACTCAGAAAAGAGTCTGCCTGCTTTATGTGAAGGGGTTATCAGAGAAAATACAAAGGATCTGCAGTCCATATAACATCAGGACAACCTTCAAAAGCTTGACGACACTTCGCAGATATCTCTCCTGAGTAAGACCCCCCCATAGAGGAGAACATGACTAAAGACTGTGTGTACGCTATCCTGTGCAGCTGCGGAAAGAAATATAAAGGAGAGACAGGCCGTCCCCTTAAGGTGAGGCTTCAAGAACACCAGAAAGCTGTAACATGAGGGGAAGTGGAAAAATCAGGTGTGGCTGACCACATATGGAGAGAGAAGGGAGATCACTGCCCTCTGTGGGATCAGGTTGAGATCATAGACAAGGAACACCATTGGAAAATTTGTAAGCCTAAGGAATCAGCACATATGCTAGGCCACAAAAATCTCCTGAGCCAACCAAGCGTAGAAATGAATACAATATGAGAACCAGTAATAAGGAGTGCCAGAGAAAAGCAATAATAACAACAAAGTTGTAATATGAGCTCTGGTAAAAATGGTTGCTGAAGACATTAGGTTTATAATACCCAGAAATTCATACACAAATGTGGATAAAGGCGTTGGTTAGATCCAGTGAGTGTGAGTTCAATACCCGGTTAAGGCAGTGGAGAACTTTCAGAGGGAAATTAACAGGAGATAACTGATAACTAATAACTGACATCCATTAAACATGGCACGTGGAACTAGAACAGTCTACCCCAGTGAGCGAAATAAAGGGTACAGTTCAACATTCCAACCACCTGAAGAAGGCTGGAGCGTACAACGGCCAAAACGGTGTAATAAATATGGCGACAAAGATGAGGACAATAGTCCGAATAATGTAAATAATGTATAAAGAGGAGACTTGAGGCAACAAAAATTTAGTTCTACAGAAAGATGCTGAGTATATTATACGGTGAACATGTGAGTAATGAGGATGTTTTAAGGAAATGTAAACAAAAAAAACACTTATACTTTGAATAAAAAAGAGTCAGTTTTTTTTTTATGTTCTGGACACATAATAAGGAAAGAAGGCTTGGAGAATTTGACACTGACAGTAGATACTGAAGGCAGGAGAAGCAGAGGAAAGCGGTGAGCAACCTACCTAACAAGCTTGTGTAAATGGATGGCAGAACAAAGAGAGGAGACAAATATTGTTAAGAGCTACAAAGGATAGGAAGTTGTGAAAAGCCATGATTGTCCACATCCGGAAAGGACGTGGTACATAGAAGGTGAAAAAGTTTTTCTTGCAGAACAGTAAATGTTTGCCCGAATTTCTTACTGTGTTTTGGCTTATGTTCAATTCTAGTGATAACTTGCTTTTTATAAAATGTTTTTCTTTGTTTGCTTTTCCAATGCTTTATTACTGTAATCTTGTAAGATATTTTCACTATTGTGATTTCTTGCTTTATGTTCACCTGTTCTACTAGCTTGCTTTTTATATACATTAATTTTTTCTGCTACAGCTGAAGTGCTTTTGTCACGTTTTATAATGCATTGATTAGTTAGTTAAGTACCATACATGATACATGATTGGGTAATCATGTCTTTTTCAATACATGACTGACTAGGCAGAAGATTTTCCCATAATAGGTTGCCATTTCTTTCTGAGGAAGACTGGTTGTCTACTGTTACACTCTGTTACAATTAGATCTCATTCAGATTCATTCTGCACGTTAGCTAGATGTGAAAGCATCAAAGGCAGAAAACGAAATAACAAAAATCGTCTTCTATGCATTAGGCTCCAGGCACCATATCCGGTCTACAAAGTGAACTCCAGCCAATCGCGAACATTCTCGCTGGTAAAATAGGCACCCTTCGGGACTACCAGACCTACTTAAAAGCTGGCTCCGAGGACGACCAGACATATGCACGGCCTGGCACAGCCTGGCATGGCCGACGGCTGCTGATTCTGCTGCTACCACTGCCATGACCTTGTCACTATGACAACAGAGTTGCGGACTTCGATGCCTCCCAGCTACAAGTCTTCATCAATACCAACCCATGCCGTCCCTCGCCCTACATCGATTCATTTACAAGGCATTCCCTTCACAGTCAACCAAAGTGACATCCGCTCCACAGAACAGGTCCACCTCAACTCGTTTACAAGGCATTTCCTTCACAGTCGACCCCAGTGACATTCACTCCACAGAACATCTTTATCTCGACTCGTTTACAAGGGATTCCCTTCACAGTCAACTCAGCGACCTCTGTTCCACAGAACAGGCCTCCCAACACCAACTGTTACCTTGGCCTACCTCGACTCGTTTACAAGGCATTCCCTTCGCAGTCGACCCCAGCGAAATTCGCTCCGCAGAACAGCTCTACTTTGACTCATTTACAACGCATTCCTTTCACAGTCGATGTAGCAACTTCCGTTCTGCAGAACAAAACCCCAGCACCCACCATCACCTTGGCCTACCTCGACTTGTTTGCAAGGTATTCCCTTCACAGTTGACACCTGTGACCTCCGTTCCACAGAACTAACCTCCCAAAACCTGCCGTCACATTGGCTTACCTCAACTCGTTTACAAGGCATTCCTTTCGCAGTCGATCCCAGCGACATCCGCTCCGCAGAACTGGCCTAGCTTGACTCATTTACAAGACATTCCCTTCACAGTTGACACCAGCGACCTCCATCCCACAGAATAGGGCTACCAAGATCACACCAATCCGACGTCACCCAGTTTCACCACGACAGATCGACCAACCAACAAGACGACCTACAACCATGACCTCCATCAACGAAACGGGAACCAACCATATCCTGTGACCTCGGCCATGCCGACATAAGAAACATTTCAACTCCCGACACTACACATACACCGAATCACTATTCCAGTATTCTCTACCAACAATAAATGTTTTTTTACTTTAATCCTCTTTATTCCTTTCTCTCGTTACCATACACTTAATATAACACCACCAACACTAAAGAACCCACTCTGTGCTGCTATTGAACAATTAGCTGGGGGCTGAAGAGATGGATTCATATCTTTCCCAAGGGTATTTGTGCATGTGAATGTAATGAACTTGTCTGGAATTCAAAATGTATTGATAAATTGCTTTAAAGATTACAT
The DNA here is from genome assembly GCA_964036315.1 of Acanthosepion esculentum. Classification (NCBI taxonomy): domain Eukaryota; kingdom Metazoa; phylum Mollusca; class Cephalopoda; order Sepiida; family Sepiidae; genus Acanthosepion; species Acanthosepion esculentum. The sequence goes on along the minus strand of OZ038512.1, from coordinate 54,408,492 downwards.
ACCGGAATATATTACTAACTTTTCCTGAATATATACTGCTGAAGTGGTGATACAGCATTTATAAATCTATCATTCATCTATGCATTGAATATTGTTGCTATATCTGATCTAGTGCTCCAACTTATATATCTCGATATTTTTGGCAAAATTCAAGGAAGATTCTCTAATGGTATCTTGGCTTCATTCACTTTCTCACCATCATGATGTGGCTTCCCTCTGTCTTTTCTACAAATATTTTTTTATGTTCTGATGATCTTTCCTCCTTGGTGCCTCAACTATATGAATTTAAGCATACTACTAGATTGGCAACTAGGTCTCACCATTTTACTGCTGAATGAGCTTCATTCAACCGTATGTTCTATTCTAGTAGTTTCTTTTCTTGCTTGCACAATTCCTTTCTGATTTCTTGCTTCTTTGCTAAAAAATTAAAATGCAATGCCAATCATAATCTTCTGTCTTCCTGAAGCCTGTCCTAGTATTGTCCTTTCTCCTAACAAATGTCATCTCATTCTCTTTCACTCCCAGTGGCATTATTATCTTCCTTAATGTGAAATGATTAATAAAAAAAATCTTTCTTACCATCATATATATAATTCATTGTAGTAAAAGAAATAAGAAGCCATGTTAATTCAATCTATCAATAGATTGAAGTACTGTTTCAATGCATATCTGTGTCTAGAAAGTTAAGTAATTACTTCTCTCTACAAATTATTTTGTACACTATTTACATTATTCAGACTATTGTCCTCATCTTTGTCGCCATATTTATTACAGAAATTCATGCACAGATGTTCTCAAGGACACATGGCACAGTGGATAAAGGCATTGGTTAGATCCATTGACAGGACCCAAAGAGTGTGAGTTCAATACCTGGTTAGGGCAGTGGAGAATTTGGAGAGGGGAATTAACAGGAGATAACTGATAACTGACATCCATTAAACATGGCACGTGGAACAAGAACAGTCTACCTCCGTGAATGAAATAAACGATTCAGTTCAACATTCCAACCATCTGAGGAAGGCTGGAGCATACAATGGCCGAAACGTTGTAATAAATATGGTGACAAAGATGAGGACAATAGTCTGAATAATGTAAATAGTGTACATAATACCTCATCTCAGAAATAAAGACAAATTATTTTGTATTGTGGTTAATCAATGCTGGGAATGAAACGAGGCCATGATGGATATATCTATTAGTAGTGCTTTACTGTAGCATATATATATATATATATATATATATATATATATATATATATATATATATATATATATATATATACATATATATATATATATATATATAAAAGTGAACATAGAAGTCAACACTTACAGGCAACAGTCTGTTTCATGCTAGTGCAATCGTCAGGCAGAGTTGCCTGACGATTGCACTAGCATGAAACAGACTGTTGCCTGTATGTGTTGACTTCTATGTTCACTTTTATATTTACACATGCTCTATCTCTGATATTGAGCACTTTATCCCATAAATATAGCACACTTTAAGACTATATTTCTTCATATATATATATATATATATATATATATATATATATATATATATATATATATATATCGATTTTGTAGTGCGTATTCAATTTATGTAACGTAAATCATTCAAACGAAAAACAATTAGCTTCAGTAATTGTTTTTCGTTTGAATGATTTACGTTATATATATATATATATATATATATATATGGATGTATCTATTAGTACTGCTTTACTGTAGTATATATATCCATAGTGAGAAGATTAAAGAAGAATTAAAGAAGATTAAATCAAAGTCAAGTAATTCAGAATACTCTTTTCTCAAATCACTGTTGAAGTTACTTGGCATACATCTCTGACTTACTCACAAGCCAAACAATAATGAAGAAGAATTAAACTGGCCAACAACCTCTCTTATAAGTACTCCAGTCAACTCAGTTACTTTTTAAAACTGTTTCAGTTTTCCAATTCCATCCTTCTGATTGGTTTGAAAATAATCTTGAGAAGGAGTTATTTTCTTTGTTTTCCTGAGCATTCCTTTTTCTTTTATTACCCTGTACCAGACACATTCTGTTACCACAATCAAGATTAGAAACAAGGCTTATCAAAAGGTTTCCATCTGAACATATCATTGGTTGGAAATTAATTTTCTCTAAATAGTGGGAATAGTGTCTGGATTTTTTCACTTAAATTTTTATAAAATCTAATATAAATATAGACAATAGGGTTATCATATTTATTATGTAAATGCATTGCAAATGTTTTTACTACAAAAATGCATTGTGAATGAGGAAGAAAAGGCTAGTTATGTATTACTAACAGAATATGGTTATTATAAATAATTTTACTATTAAAATACATTAAAAATCAAGAAAAAGGGATTGTCAGTAGTCAGGAATTAATGCACGCATTACTGATAGAATAGGGCTATTATAATGATAAAATCAAGATTCCACACCTCTTCAAATCAAAGGTTTGGAAGGAAACCCCAATCAGTACTGGAAAGAGCAATAACAGCTATTGGACTTGAGAAACCTATTTACCTGAAAAATTGTTTTAGGAGAAAGGTTTTATAAATTTCAACCGAAAGAGAAAATAATGACATAATGAAGATGTTGGCATTCCACACCACTTCAAACAAAAGGTTGGCAAGGAAACCCTCGTCAGTACTGGAAAGAGCAATAACAGCTACTGGGCTTGAGAAACCTATTTTCCTGAAAAATTGTTTTAAGAGAAAGATTTTATAAATTTCAACCGAAAGCAGTACTGACTAATCAGTTTAAATTTGTTTTGTACAGCATTAACAAGATAATGACCTCTCTTGTGATTGTGCACTACTCTGCAAGTGAAGAGGTTCACTATATCTGAGTTGCTTTCAATTCCTTCTTACTCTATTTGTTCAGGTGTTCTAAAAAAGAAAATAACATGTCTCACTACCATTTTTCAACCATTTTAGTGTTTTTTTTAACAGATTGCAACATCTATCAGAGAGATGAAATTGTCTACGGGTTATCTGCCGTTGGATTAAGTAATTTGTTAAATCACGGCATCTATCAGAGAGATGAAATTAAAATATTTATTACTGCATTATTCCAAAATTTTAACACATCAGCAGATAGCTATTAATGCCAACAACTAAGCACAAATAGTTATTAATTAAAAAAATTAGTAATTAATGTATAATATTATCCATAAATACATGTATAAGAATAAAAATAATAGTTAAAAAATAAATATAAATATGTAAAAAATGTGTATATTGTTGAAAATTCCTTTTTCCACAATATAGTTATTTGTGCTATGTTATAATGCTTATTACCTAAACAATGGCACGGTGGAGTAATGGAGGCATGGTGGAGTAATGGAGGCATGGTGGAGTAATGGAGGCATGGTGGAGTAATGGAGGCATGGTGGAGTAATGGATAGTGGCTCGGATTGAGGAATCAGAGAACCGAGTTCAAATTCCAATCAAATCCATTACATTCACTTACATGCTAATACCCTTGGAAAAGGTATGATTCCTAGTTCTTCTCCCCCCAGCTATGGGTAAATAGCAGGACAGACTGGGTTCTATAGCCTTGGATGGTAACTGGTCTACCACAGAAAGAAATGGCAGCCTACTGCGGGAAAAAAAAATCTGCCTCATCAGTCATGTATTGAAAGATACATGATTGCCTAAGTGTGTATCATGCCTGGCACATAACTGACTGACCTAAACAATAATAATACTGAATAATTTTTTTTTTAAACATTAAAGTATATTTAATAAAATCTCCCTAATAGTTGTCACAAACTGTAAGTAACCAGATTTTATAAATTTACCTTTGTACCTTTATCAGATATGTCCTATTCATCTTAGTGTGTAACTTGTGACTGTTTTAATTCCTTTTCTCACAGGTGTTTCTACAGAAAAAAGCATGTAGTGAAGAGTTGCTACAGGATTATAATGGACAATATTGTTGTTGGTCACCAATTTGTAGTGGTTGTTGATGAGGTGGATGGCTTTCAGAATTCATTATTATCAACAGAAATGAATTCAACATATGAAAGCTTTTATATATTTTTGTATAATTGTTGTAACATACCTACAGACGATAATGGGTATGTCCCCATTCATATAAATACAGTAGTAATTACTGTACATTGGTCTGCAATTGGAGATTCATCTCCAGCTGTGCTGGAGGCAGAGAGGATCCCCAGATGAGGCTATGTCGAAGGGCAGAGTCTCATATCGAGAAACTGCTACCTGACCCCATTTTAAATGGGGTCTACGGGGAATTTTTGACCGTGCCTACGGGCTCAGATACCCCACATTGAATTTGACCGTGTGCCACATCTGACCACGTGGGGTGGTTGGTAGATATCCTGCAATTGGAGATTTGTCTCTAGCTGTGCTGGTCAAACTCTCTGCCTGGAGACATAGAGGATACCCAGATGAGGCTATGTTGAAGGGCAGAGTCTCGTCTCAGGAAACAGCTACCCGACCCTGTTTTATATGGGGTCTACGGAGAAGTTTTGTCCAAGCCCGTATGCTCGGATACCCCACATTAAATTTGGCCTTGTGCCACATCTGTCCTCATGAGGTGGTTGGTAGATATCCTGCAGTTGGAGATCCATTGTGGAATTCACTTGACTCGCTTCTAGCAATTGACTACTTCTGTGTGCCGCTGGTGAATCTTAAATGTGTTGTTCTTGTCTTAAGTATTATCGTTCATTACTGACCTTCATGTAACTTTTCCTAGGTTACAATAATAATGAATAACATAACTCACAAAAGAAGAAAAAGCAAAGATTATATTTACAAGTATACTCACAATTGAGTTCAATATCTGGGTTGGGCAGTGTGTATTTGTATGCATTGGTACTGTTCAGTTATTGTTTGCTTATTTCCACTTAGTGCAAGTACACACTGCCCAACCCAGAGATTGAACTCAATTGCTCACTGAAAATAAAATAAGAACTAGATATCCCTAGATATGAGCAGTGGAATGAGAACTCTACCCCAATAGATTAAATAATAAAGTGTTCCCTGTAGGTTACCTAGATTTATATACACTTGAGAAAGGCCAGAGGACCCAACAGCTGAAGTGTTGTGATAATAACAACAAACACAAGGACAATAGTCCAAGTATAAATAGTGTAAATAATGATAACTCCTCATAGCAGAAATTCAAAATGTGTTTATTATTCAAGGATGACTTGTTTGACTTAAAAAAGAAATTGTTCTCTAGTGTCCCCTTCAAGTGGAACACATGGCATATGCTATACCTACCATACATCAAGAGATTTCCTTTTACTCTCCAGGCTTTTAACTGATTGTCAGTTTCTTACAAACTGGGTACCAGTTATTTCTCTTGTTTTGCTGAATATACAAGTTTTGCGGGTCTGAGTTATGCAAAAGAGGTAATCTAAAGAGGTTTTGTTGGAACATTTTTCAGATTTCTTTGTGATTATTAAATGTAGTCAGACTAGATTGTATCATTCTTGTCTCATCTGGTTAACATCTAGCCAAGCCCCGTCCTAAATAAATGTCTTATTTTCTGTAACCTTAAAAAGAGCTATGAATTTAGAACAAAATTATTTTATATCATTTCAATACAATAAAGGATATACCAGGTGTGTCTGGAAATAATCCAGCCATTTAATATTAATAAGAAAAAAACATTGCCTGCCAAGGGCAATGGCATCTTAGCCTCACTTCAAAGTAATCTCAGCAATCTTTAACCTTTGTACCTGCAAGAAAACAGAGTGTCACAGGGACACTTTTTCCTTTGATACTATTATTTTAACTACCTTCACTCCTTGGCAATGTTTATTGTTTTAAAAAGTGATGATTAGAATTGGAATAAAACCTAACATATGATGTCAGTGAATTTATATATTTTCTTTGTTCTTGAGAATTGACAATAAAAATATTAAACACTATTTATTTATTAGAGTGTTTTTTACAAGAATAATTTTATATTTACAACATTCTAAAAACTAATACAATTGTATTAAAACTAATGCAATCTTTATCATTTACCAATTTATAAAGAAATAAATATGAAAGCAATTTTTTATTTATAAATTTGTGAACATTTACTAAATTATTAAAACATGTGAACCAACTATAATGAAATCTTTATTTACAGTATTTACATTAGTCGGACTATTGTCCTCATTTTTGTCGCCATATTTGTCACAACGTTTCGGCCGTTGTACGCTCCGGCCTTCTTCAGGTGGTTGGAATTTCGAACGGAACCCTTTATTTCGATCACTGGGGTAGACTGTTCTAGTTCCACGAGCCATGTTTGATGGATGTCAGTTATCAGTTATCTCCTGCTAATTTTCTCTCTGAAAGTTCTCCACTGCCTTAACCGGGTATTGAACTCACACTCTTTGGGTCTGTCACTGGATCTAACCAACGCCTTTATCCACTGTGCCATGTGTCCTTGAAGACACATGGCACAGTGGAACTAGAAACAGTCAAACATCAAACATGGCTCGTGGAACTAGAACAGTCTACCCCAGTGATCGAAATAAAGGGTTCCGTTCGAAATTCCAACCACCTGAAGAAGGCCGGAGTGTACAACGGCCGAAACGTTGTGACAAAAATGGCGACAAAGATGAGGACAATAGTCCGACTAATGTAAATACTGTACATAATACCTCATCTCAGAAATATAGAAAGATTCTGAAATCTTTATTGTTTACTATTTTATAAATTTTGAATCGATTGGCAATTAACTAATGTTTTGGCAACCATTCCAATAAAAAATATAATAAATAAATAATGGAGTGGGCTGAAGGTAGTTGAAATAATAGCAGTGTGAAGGGAAAAACCATACTTTTGATACAATTTTTTTTGTGGGCCCAATGGTGAAAGATTGCTGTAATCTCTTTGGGACTACACACACTTATCATCTCTTCTAATTTCCAAAATTTTCTCTTTCAGGATTGCTATCAGCTGCCTTGTTACATTCTCCTTAATCTCGTCCATGGCTTGAGATTTCCTAGAACCAACTAGGGATTTGACAATCATGGGTGATGTGATATTTTGCCAAAAAGCTCAGCACAAATCTTCACTAATCCAATCATTCAGTTATTCTAAAAGCAGTGATCACATAATACACAAACTTATTCAGTAACATCTCACTGCTGACTGAGACATCACATGGAAGAGTATCTGTTCAGGCATACACAGTAGCGTCTACACTAAAACTGGTTGCCAAGTAACATTAAGGCCACACAACTGGTTCTTGTGACATTTAAAATAGCTGGATAGTTTTTGGATAGATTTTTTACATCTTTTCAAAGACATAATTTACACAGAGACAATATAATAACCAGGGGACTTGTAATAGCAGGTAAACATGTAAAAATTTCAACTTCACAGCCAAAGACAAGAGGCTTTTAAGACCCAGTTCCTGACTATATAGGGGCAACTGAATTGTTATTCAGCAGAAAGATACTGAGAATACCATGAACTGAACATGTGAGCAACAAGGAAGTTTTAGAGAAAATGGAAACAAAAAGGACACTTGTACTTGAGACAACTGAAATTTCTAGGAGACATTATTAGGAAAGAGGGCTTGGAGAATTTGACACTGAAAGGACATATTGAAGGCAAGAGAGACAGAGGAAAACAGCAAATAGCCTAACTAATGAGCTTTTGTAAATGGTTGGCAGAACAGGGATTAGGGGAGATGACAAAACGACAAAGCTTACTAAGAGCTACAAATGACAGGAAATTATAGGGTGCCATGATCACTCATGCTCTGAAGGGACAAGGCACACAGAAGATGACAAGAAGAATGTTGTAATGTTGAGGGGAAAAACGTTTTTTTTCAAATCTTTTCATCAAAAACTTGTTCATAATATTCCTGACAACATTTGCTTTTTCTTTTATTGATTAGGATTGTCAATAAAATGCATGCCTACTGCAGGTTTTATGGTTCAAAAATCATTGTTCAGTTGTGATTAATGTCTGTCATGTAATATTTAGTAACTCTGAAAAACAAAAAAGCTCTTACTCATTCTCACATCCAAACACGTATTGTTGAGAACTCATGGCAAAATTGGTTTTCTGCATGCGTACAATGTGCACTGCTCCACAGCAGTGAGACTTGAGCACCAAGTGTGTTGGTCTTGCGGCGGCGGCTCTGCTGCAACAACTGCTTGATGATTTGCTGGATCTGCGGCACCAAGCCTCAGTATGAAACACCCTCATCCAAGTTGTTAACAAGGTCCAGTATTGAGGATATACCACCAGTGCTGCGCACCTGTCATCTGAAATGGTTTTCTCACATCAAACGAGCTTCGTCATGTATTAGGACTGTCTTGGAGTTCAGGGTTCCTGGTTAAAAAGGTTGAGATAGACCTAGGAAGACATGGAAGACTGCATTGGAAGGGATGTGCACATATTAGCCCCCTTGAGAGGGATGCTTGGAAAGAGGGAGTGTGAGCTAGCCAACTGCTGACTACCCCAGTTACTGGGGAACCCACAGCAGTATAGTCAAAGCCCTAGATCTTGACTTGTTTCACAATGAAGAAAATATTGTGGATCATGTAACATTTCAAAGTTTATTCTCATTATTTCCAAAACATTACAGAAAGTGATTGAGGTGATTAGTAATTTGACTACAAAATAAGTAAGATGAAATGGAATTAGGGTATGGGGATTACCTCACCTTGTCTGCCAAGACACTTTCTAGGTGTCATTTTATTCAAGACTAAAAAAGGAATGATATAAACCACCTCTTTCTCTTTTTACTCACTCAGAAACAGGCAGAGATAGGTAGCAGATGTGTCACCCAACAGTGCTACCTAAATTTTAGTCCAACCGTATGGCACACATCACACATGAACATACACTATAGCTAAGTACATGTTTTCTTTCCATTTTTTTAGCTATCTGTATATATGTAAATATTTTTTCTCCTTTTGTGAGTTATATTATTCTTTACACAAAAATATATGTATAAAAATCTCCCATTTGTTGAATTTGTTTCTTTTGAAACCTCAAAAACACCTGCTGCTACAAATTAGTGACCAAACTCATGCATTACGATGCACTAGTATCTATTCTCTGCAAGAGATTACACTAACTTACTTAAGTAGATAGATATTAAATGACCTTAATAAGTAGTCAGATATGACATGATCAGTTCCCTAAATTCTCTCATGTAGAAAAATTAGTCTTCACTGACTGTGCCAGACTCAACAAAGTTTAGTAAATAGCATTTGGATTAAAAGATAGCAGTTAGCAACCATTGGAGCAAAAAAAATAGTTCATTAGATCATTTTAAATATGAAGGGTGAAAGAAACTTAAAAATGCTTATAGCTCATCAATATTTAAAGATAATTATTATCTGATTGATAAACAAGAATCAGAGAAATTTGTACTGATATTTTAATTAATCTATGAAAAATCATCCTTGACTTTTTGTTAATTGATTATTGATTACCTTCAAATATATTAACTGCATATTGATTTCCAACATGTTAACTTTTATTACACTGTATTGTTATAATTCTTTTATTTTATTAATATTTATTTTTGTTAATCTCTTATTGTGCCCGATTTATAAATTAAACTTCATTCTTGGGATGCAAAAGATGATTTAGCCTTTTTTTTGACAAAATTATTTTACTAACATTCTAAGTGTACCCTGGGGTGACAATAGCTGATTAATTTCTGATGGAGACAAAGGTGATCGTGAGTTTCTGCCTTAGACCTTGAGGGAAACAGATATGGTAGCCAGCATCATTTATGAGAACAAGCTAATGCCATGCATCCTATATAAGGAAGTTAGAAGATATCATTCTGACTGGTGGTGTTCCTTTTACGGCCATTACAAGCAAGGCCTTCTTTATATTTGTCCTCACTGCTTGCTTGTTTTATAAATGCTATAATTTCTCTGTGTGGAACAAATTGTGATAAATATAGATATATTTATGTTTGAGCAATACACAGTAAGAGCTCCTCAGAATGCCTCCTCAGTGTTGTCTCATGGTGTGGTTGAAAGTTTCAAGCCTTCTGGACAACAGACTTCCTTTCCCCCTTCCTCATACTGTATGGCATATTTGTATAATCTAATGCTGTGTATAAATTATTTTCAGGCACAATTTAGTTTTAGAAGTAATTCCTTTAAGTTATTCAATTTTTCCTTCCTTCATAGACAGAAAATTGTGGAGAGCCATGATTGCCTACATCCTGAAGGGACAGGGCACATAGAAGAAGTTGAGAATTAGGAAAAAATAACCCTGACAAAAGTATTTGTTATATATAAAAAAAGGAACATTTAAAATCATTTGAATTAATTTTTAAATGCCAAAAATAAATAAAAAATCCTTAGACGTTTTCTTTCTTCAAACAAACTGCCTAGTCAGCACAGGTGAGTTAGTAAGAGTTCAAGCAGAGGTCAGTTTTACATGGTGAAGTTGAGAATTAGGGAAAAAAACCCTGACAAAAAGATTGGCAATATATGAAGTCTATTGTAGACATTGGAGTCTGTGTTTAGTGAGAAAAAGTTTAGTGAATATGCCTGTTTGTGAATTTTCACTCGTCTTTTTCGAATGATTTTTATACAATCAAAACAAAACAAAAAGTTTTTTAACCCTTTCATTTATTTGACTGAAAAAAATTATTTTAATCCAAACTTGACCTCTGGTGACCCCCAGATACATAAAAAATCAGCACTTGTTATTTTTTTTATTTTTTCAAGTTACACAAATTGCATATCTCTATGTAATAGTAATTTGGTAATGTATAAAAGTGTTTTTTTAATGCCATGTCGCTTCAGGGCATAAGTGATCATGGCTCTCCACAGATTCCTTTTCTTTATTATCTGTGAATTTGCATGCATTTTTGGGAAAGATGGTGGAGTGGTTTCCTGTTATCTTTTCCAGGGTTTGGAATACGGAATTTTTATTCTCACCCAATACATTGTCACCCAAGGCAAAAGAACCCAGGCTACCCTGCTGTAGCTAGTGAAAGAAGAAACAAATTCATGCTTTTTCCAAGGGCATTTGTGCAAACAGATGAGCCCAAAATTTGAATCCAACTTGCTGATTTCACTTTCTTTGGCAATATTCATTTTGCTACTTGCTTAAATGTGACACCGAAATGAAATGCGTATACTCATAGTTTAGACATTACTTTATTTTTATATATGCCTATTTATTTTACAGCTTTGTTATAAATGCATTCCAGACTCAACAACAGGAATAGCTTTCAGGTGTTATTACAAATCTTAGATAATGCATCACTGGTTGTAACTCATTAAATATTTCTATGTTCCTTAAGCAGACAGATGTAGTCATACTTCAAGCATACTTGTGTCAAATAAATATAGCAAAAAAATAAGTTGTTTTTTTTTTTTTGCTTTCATCTGAACAGAGATGAAAGAAAATTGGCAGAAAAACGTTTTTCTTTTAATAAAAAACAAATAAAACGTCATTATTTTTGAAGGGTTGGTTTTGTTGTGCATTTTTATGACAAGATAAAAGTTGTAGTGAAATATCCTGGGGCTAAATATTATATTTAATTTATTTATTTACATGAAAGCATTTAAATCAAATAATTTTGTATTGTATTCTATATCTTTGTAATGTTTATATTAATGAGAAAAATGTGTGTGTGTGTTCACGCCCCCCCACACACACACACAAACACACATATATACAGTGCTGTTCGATAAAAGTGACTCACCTGATTTTTTTACTTAAAACTTTTTTCACCTATTGTTTTTGGGGTCAAACTAATTTTTAATCTTACTAATATAAAGACCCCTTCCCGACGGCCTAGTAAAAAAGTTTACTCACCCTAAGGTATTCTATTGATAATTAGAATTTTGGATATAAATGAGATTTAGGGAAAAACTCTGTGCCAAAAAAAGTGACTCACTGTTATGGTGAAACACACCTAGTCTATAGATAATAGACTCTCCCACCTAATATAAGTAGGAGTCCGTGAAGGTCGACTAGGAGTCGAATACGAAAGTAGTCAGCTACCACAACTAGATTACTCTGCGTAATACTTATTATAACAAGTTCCTAACGTTTTGTACGTTGAACCTATTTAGGACTGAATTTAGTCCAAATACAGTTTCCATTGAGGAAATAACTCTACAACACTCACTCACTTCCTGCAACTAGTAATCAATAGAAACATAACCGAACAGCTTTAAATAAAGAATAATAGCGGTATAATTTATTTATAATAGGTAATACCGTTCGAAATATTTAATATTCTATGGGTCCTCCTTTATTTTGAATAACCTTTTCAACCCTTTTTGGCATTGACTTGATTAGGTTCTGGCAAATCTCATCTCCAAGCATTGAATTCCATTCTGATATGAAATTCACAATCAAATCCTCTTTGTTGCTCAACTGCTTTCTCGAGAGCCTGTACTTTATAATGCTCCATAAGTTTTCTATGGGGTTGAGGTCAGGAGATTGGGGCAGCCATGTCATAACACTCACCTGCTTCTCATCAAAGTATTCCTTCATCAATTTTGATTTGTGACAGGGAGCATTATCCTTCATAAAAATGAGCTTGGTGGGGTCGATTTGCACCCTTTCAGCAGAAGGGAGCAGACAAGACTCTAAAATTCTCTTGTACTGCTCGCTCCTGAGGGTCTTTTCAATAGGTTTTAAGAAACCAGTTCCATGAAAAGAAAAGCATCCCCAGAACATTCTACTGAATGGATGCTTGACAGTACTTACTGCTAAATTCAAAGAGCTTTCAAAGCTTCTTCTTCGGATTTTAGACCGCTTATCCTTTGAATTTAGCTCAACTTTCGTTTCATCGGAGAAGAGAACATTTAGTAAAAAAAAATCAGGTGAGTCACTTTTATCGAACAGCACTGTATATATTATAAATGTTTAATAGATTGTAATAGACAAGGAAAATCTTATACAAGGGTGGGCTTAAAAGTTCATAGGTTGACTATGAAGGAGTGATGCTAGAGCTGTGAAATCTTGCATGCATTAATTTCAACTTTTCTTATTAATAACTGCATTGTTTCTTTCTAGGTAAAATAAAAAAAACATCAAGAGTAACTATTAGCAAATTCTCTTGAAAATAGGCAAAATTTGGCATTATGGTATTATCAAGTACCTGCAGAAAAAGGGTTTAGCCCCCAAGAACATTCATGCTGACATAGTTGCTACATTAGGAAATGATGTTCCACCTTTATCAACAGTGCAAAAGTTGGCAGCTGAATTTATAGGAAAAGAGAGAGTATTGAAGATGACCCAAGGTCTGGACATCCTACAACTGCTAACATTAAAGAAAAAATATTTATTGTGTTCACTGTCTAACACTTTCGCCCCAGCCCCTCAACATCCGACGTCTTACTCTCTGGGTTGAGGTGTCTAGTCGGTCTTAACCAAACTTAAGGGAGTGACCATAGGTCCCCTGAACATCTGTAGATCATTCGACCAGTCCACTGGTTTAATCCTGCTTCCTGCCCACGTTGTGTTTGGTTTGATCTAGAAAGCAGAAGTGTGTTCATCCATTCATGGTCGACTGAAAATGTAGACACGGCTGGAGAGTCTGTGCTAAGAAATTTAGAATGCACCAAAAAAATATATATCCGAAGAAAGCCAGACAAACAACCATTCAATGGTTGAATTGTTAATGTCTTTTGTATAGCAGAAAAGAATAGTATAGAAAAGAAACGGGTTACAGAAAAGAAAATAATTGACGTAAAAACTCATACACTGGATTCTAGACAGAGAAAAATTGGGTTGTGAGTAGCTTGTTGTGAAATCGTCTCAGAACGATATACGACTCTCGCGATGGAGAGATAAAGATTTTTGTGCGCGGCTTAAAGTTTATAGTTGCATTTCTCCTTGGCGGTAGTAACAGTAGTATTAATCTTCATGGTAGCAGAAGCATCGGTACTTATATTAACAGTACATGTTAGCGGGAGTTTTGTTCCAAATCCCTGACGTCACTTCCAGTCTCCGATATCTCTCCACCCAGCTCGATTGCACTCGACGACAGACGAGCCCAAAAACAACCTTTTGATTATTGTAGCTTGTTCGACGTTCCCGTTTCCAGTGGTAGTAATAATAGTAGCAGTAGCAGTCTTAGATTGTTGGAGGAGTAATTAGCTTCTTCGTACTTATATCAACAAAATATGCTAGCGGGCATTTGGTTCCAATCTCTGACGTCACTTCCAGTCTCCGACCTCTCTCTACTCAGCTCGACTGCACTCGACGGCAGATGAGCCAACCACACTGTCAACAGATTTCTGTGTGCGTTTATTTAGATAAACCTGGCTGATCATAAATCGACCCTTGACCCGCACACAATTATCACGAGTGCTGCCTTCAATCCCAAATCATGTGAATTTCAAAGTTCCTCATAGCCTTAGTAAGCTCTATTTCAAATTTTAACCGATAAAAATTATCTCGATCATCTTCTATTGTCTTCCTAATGACACAATTCCAAATGGGTTAGATCAGATTACCATCAGTAAACAAAATTGTTCTTGGCATGATGAAGGTTTCTGCTTGGTGGGTGCTGTGTCTTCAGACACCTGATCAAAAGTGCACCAGACTGATCACATCACAGGAAAATCTGACATTGTTTGAAGCAGATCCAGCTGGGTTTTCTTTTTAATTTCCTAGCCCAGGTAAAAAAGAAACTATTAAATAAGAAAAAATGAAATAATGGGTGTTAGGAGATGCTAATTTACTTCCCCTATAAAGGACGATAACTCAATGCACAATTGAGTTACTTCCCTTGTCTGAAAGACAGTGCAGCACTTCTGAATTCAACATGATGACAAGCTGATATGCATGTGGAATTCATGGTTTAAAACTGTAGTGAACTACCACAGAGAGTAAAAGTCTCAGAGTTACATGCATTTTTTGCAACGCTAGAAGAAAATGACTTACTTCCAGTGTTAACACAGATTTGATCATGCCTCACGTGTAAACTGTCCAAAAAGGAAAAAAATGGCAGCTTCACAGGTTACACACTTAAAACAGATAGATCCCATAATCAGATACTCTCCTGCGAGATTATCTTTACACATATGTAAATTTTGGCTGTGAATAAGGAGATAAAAAATGGGTTGTATGAGGTGACAGACGGAATGGTTACTGCTGTATCGAACAGGCTACACTTGTTGCAGTCAGTAGAGCAATGATTCCCAATGTGGAGTGCATACCCCATCAGCGGGGCATGGTAATATTTTGGTGGGGCATGCATAGGATGTGCACCCTTTGGCTTACTATATCAACAGAATAAGGAGAGTGTTAATGTTAATACGTGTTAATACATATGATGCATATACAGTATGCACACATAAAAATATTTTGTGTGTATGTACGTACATGTGTAACTGGCATACATGTAAGAATTAAATATTACAGGGGGCACCAGAATTTTAGAAATATCAAAATGGGGCATGGCCTAAAATCAGTTAGGAATCAATGCAATAGAGTGTTTAAGAGGAAATGGGTTGTGGGAATTGTTTACAAGCCAGAAGAAATGAGAAATTTACAACCTACTTGCTACAAAAATCCAAACAAATCCTTGCTGTTCTCAGACAGTAAATCAATAAAAGTAGTTTTATTATGTGTTAAAATACACATGTTTTTTATTTTCATTCATTTTGTTCAGCCCAACAAATTTTTGGCAGCGAAGATGAGAACTTCAAAATCAAAGTGGCAATTTCACCAGAGATGCTTAAGGAGATTTTATGCCAACTGCAAGAACAGTTTCAGAAGTCACAACAGTTATTGACAGAAATAACTGTACAGTTTCAGAATCAACCAGAAATTTTCCATGACGGAACAGGCCAAAATAACAATTCAGCAGATATCTTGGCCAACAACATCACAGAATTCCACTATGACTAAACAAGTGGAAAAACATTCGCCTCGTGGTTTAAACGTTGGATGGATACCTTTCATGCCGACTTTTCTCACAAAAAGGAAAAATGAAAAATCCAGCTCCTAATTCATAAACTGGCCACTAACAAACATGACCATTGAATTATATTTTATTAAAGCAGGCAATGAAGTGAAGTATTTGAAAAAAAAATCTTTATTTAACCCTCGATTCAATTGCTTAAAAAAAACTAAAGAAAGATGACGTTGACGATTATGTGACATTTGCTGGTCATGTCAATTGGGAATGCGGAAAATTTAAATTAAATTCCCTCGCAGAGGAACAGTTTTAAAAAAAGTTTGATTTTTATCGCAGGATTGAATGAAAAATCTTCTACTCATGGTGATGTTCACCCCTGCCCTTTTTCAAAACTGGAACAGGACAAAGACATTACGTTTAAAAAGCTCTCACCACTGAATGTAATAATTTATTAAACATCAAGACACACTATGCTATTTTTTTAAAAAAAAACGATGATTTATCAATAACCACAGAAACGATGATTTATCAACATCCACACAAAAAAAACATCTTGTGATGAAAAGAGACCTCCCCTCAAAAAAATGTTAGCATTGTAGCGACTGACATTATGCATGCTTTTTTTTGTTCATTCAAGAATCATAGGTGCTAAATTTGTCACCGGAACAGGTATAAAGAAGAATTTTGCAATTCAAATTTAGACAAAAATTCAATCCAGAAAAATTAAAAAAACAAAACAGGTAAAAATGTCTGAAACAAACACAGTGTTTGCAATGTTCAAAGTGGATTATGAATCTTGCAGGAAATATATTATTGTTTCTGTAATTGTCAGACATATTGCATTTGACTTGGGAACAAATTGAAAAGCTACGTGTGTCTGAAACAGATCAAATAGCAATGAGTGTGTCTGGAAGTACAATTCATTTCTGGTGAGTTAATTTATTTTGTAGTGGCTTAGCCAATCTGCATCAGTGACAAAATACAAATTAAACTGACCCTCTACTATTTTTTCTAAAATCAAATGCAACAAAGACAACAACAACAAGAGAAATAATCAAATAGGCAGATGTTTGTTTTAACAGAAAATATTTTTATATAACAAGTACACATGATATAATAAAGTTGTTTAAAACACTTTAGATTTCTTGGTTGTGTGATCAAGGGTAATATGAAAAGTGTTATGTTACAGATCTGGTAAGGAATTAAACAGTTTATGTTGATGGTGAAATTGAATGCAATAGATTGCTTGACTTACTGCAGAGTTGTCTTGCTTCAACTGATATAGTTACGATTTCCTTTATGTTGTTAAGATATTGAGTAAGTAGGTTCCTGAATCTCATCTTAGTTGAATTCATCATTAGATGAGTTGATATTGAAAAGAAATTGAATTCCACAAGCCGGGTTGATGTTAATAAAAATTAACTTTTAGTGAGGAAGTTGGGTTTCATGGATTCGTGTGACAAGTTGATTATTTTAAGGACTCACTGACTAATTTGTGTCGAAGTTTCATATTTATGAATTTTCTTGATCATGTTGGAAGCTCGAAAGAATGCTTACCAATTTTTTGGCGCGTTGAACTTTGAACAGGTCAACTCGAGGTCAATCATACGGACATAGGCAGAAACATGATATTATTATTTATGGACCAATCAGAAAGCATTGTTTGGTACTGAACTCTGGGGTCAATTTTAATGGGTTCAGCATAAACTGAGAATACTTAGCTGTGATCATCTTGTTGCAGGGGCCAATAAGAATGTCGCCCCCGCAAGTAAAGAAAAGGTGAAAAACAGCTAAGAAAATGAAAGGCCAAAGGCGGAGGTTTATGAAACAATAAACGTCGAATTTATTTATACAAAGTATACAAGAGTGTACTTTGGAGAAGTGTGTTGTATCGGCGTCGGGTCCGGTAAGACTGGTTTCCTTCAGGGAAGTTGGTTCGGTTGTATCGCGGTGGTAGCTGGTCGACTGCCGGATGGGAGAGTTGGTCGTCGACGGTAGCTGGTCGACTGCCGAATGGGTAGAGCTGGCAGTAGCTGGTTGCTCGAAGACGTACGAAGGTTCGGCAGGGTCGGTTAGGGCGAGTCCCTAAACAGGGCCGAGGGAGAGCAGCGATACAACTTCCCGGGCGGATCAACCGCGGAGACGGGATCGCGCCGAAGTGTAACACTTGACGAAGGTGGAGTCCCTAAACAGGGCCGAGTCAGAGCAGTGATACGACTTCCAGGACAGATCAACTGCGGTGACGGGATCGTGCCGAAGTGTAACACTTGAAGCTGGGTCAGAGCAGTGATACGTCTTCCAGGGCGGATCGACCGCGGAAACGGGATCACGCCGAAGAGTATTCTCTCGACGAAAGGCACCGGAGGCTCACAAAAGTAGCGTACTACACTTTGATCCCAGCCCCCGGGTCGAGCAGCCTGAATTTGGACGAAAAAAGGAGCTAATAATATGTAAAACGATTTATTCAAGTACAGTGTAACCCGGATATAAGAGAGTTGTCGGGACCGGAGAAGAAGTTTCTTATATCCGGGTTTCTCTTATATCCGGGTTTGGTCTATTATATATACATTAACACAGGCTCTAATTTGGGACCAGAGAAAATATCTCTTATATCCGAGTTTGTCTTATATCCGGGTTACACTGTACTACCTGGCTACGATATGCCTGATTCCTCGATGTTTTTGGAATCGCTTTTCACACTGATTACTCGCTGGCAATCTTCCGCTAGTTTTTGTAATGTGAGACCTGGTTCGCTTTCTAGTCTTGATGGAACTCTCCGTCTAATCTCCGAGTTTTTTTGCAGAGACTAAACCTTGGGCAAATATCAAACATTTGAAATCGTCAGCTGTCAGTTCAGCCAAACGAAAATCGTTACAGTGCTTATTTACAATGGACGCAAATGTAAGATAATCCTCGTCATCCCGTTTTGACAAGTTAAAACACTTCCATCTTTTGTGGAATAGAGTTGTATTACGGCTAAATAACTCAGACAAACGTTTTACTGCTTCATCGAACCCTAATTCACTTGTTTTCTTTGGAAGAATGTAATCGACGAACTTACTATGTTCGGCTGTTCCCAACTTTCTCAAAAGTAAGCGAACTTTTTTAGCGTTCGTCCAATCCTCACAATCAACCGCAAAAAGATCTTCATATATTCTATAAAAAGCTTCAAATGTTTTATCTTCTTTAGGAAGATAATTAAATGTCTCCATAGAATTCCAAATTGTGTTGTGAGAAAATGCAGTGTTGTTTTCACTAACATCCTTTTTACCCAATGTCTTTAGAAATAATTCTTGAAATTTTTCTTCCCGTTCAATTTGTTTTTCTTCCTGTTCTTTTTGTTGTAGAAGCAATCTTTCTACCAACATTTGTTGCCGTTCCTCAGTCTTCCGTTGCTGTTCAAATTGTGCTTTCATCATCTGAACAATAATTGCTTTAAAGTCTTCCATAATGACTTCAAATACGTGTTTTCAGAGAGAAAGAAAACAAAATTTAGATAATTTTTCTTCTCTAAGAGGGGAAAAAAGAAAATAATTCCTTTCTTTAATATTTCTCAGCTCTGGTTGGTAATACTAAAAAAAAAACTTTTTTTCCTTTTCCTAATAGTCTTGAGAAGATTTTATCGCTTTTTCCAACGAAGGTGTCTTCTCGTCAACGTTACCAGAGAAAGAAAGAAAACAGAAAAGGAAAACAACAAACAAAGGAGATGAAAGAAGAAAGGCCTATATAGACAATTCAACTTTATTAGAGAGAAACAAGAAGTATAAAAAAAAAGATGAGAAAAAAAAAGGGAAGTTCACAACTGCACTGTTAAAAAAGTCCTCTTAGCTCATAAGAATTCAATCTTATGTAGGTAACAAAGAAAGAGTTAGAGAGAAAATAGAGAAAGAAAGAAGAGTCAAGATTCCACTTACGATATTGTGTCACAAAGTTGTTTTAAAACTCTTTCTCGACCCGTTTCTTTTTTGTCGAGTAAAGGGGAAAAGAAAGGGAAAGGGTTAACTCCCTTATATTCGAATATTGTAGATAACAGTCCTTTGACTAGGGACAAAAAAGGTCTATCTCCCTTCTTTTGGTAGTTCGAGTAGCTCGTCACAAAACACTTCAAAATAGCTGCCTCCTTCCCACGTGTAGCAATATTCAGAGGTTAGATGAACCAAATGTCCTTTTTCTTTAGCCGCAGACAAATTCTACCTTGTTGGTTTATTCTACCGCGCAAGGTATCTACCAATCCTTTCAATTATTGAGAGTGTCCTCAAAATTCCATTTATCCAGTACTTAGGATAAATAAACAGTCCTGGGAGAATCCTGTGTTACATCTCAGTCTTCACACGGAGACTATAACTAAACACGCCTAGCTTTTTAGGCGAATTTTAACGTCTTATTTCGACGGAGGAGAAGATAGCTCGTCCTTTCACTGTCAAGATTTATTTATACAAAAATGTACAAATTGTGGCACAAGGCCGAAAAAGGGGAGGGGTAAAGGCTGGTCTTAACTAACTATCCTATACCTAGCTAATCAGATTCGCGACCCATTCATACATTACAATTGACACATTCACCACAAGAATTCGTCCATCACCATTCAATCCTCCATACACCATAATACCACATCCTCACCAGGGGGGGGGGACCTACAAAAACGCGCCCCACACCATAAAAATTTGATGATAATAAAATACATAAAAATCTGATCATGGAAAGATGCAGGGGGAGGGAGATGAACCCCATAACAAACTAAAAATTCAAATTTTTTTTAAATAAACATAATTTATGTTAGTAGGACCCGTCCAACCCTCAAAATAGAGAGGCCGCTGTATTCTGCCCAGAGGACAAATCAAGAAGCACTCTCGCTAAGGGAGTGGGAAAGAGATAAAATAACTTGGACATGGGGAAGTAAAAGGCTGATCCAGTTGAGATGAAAAGGAGGCCAAAACAAACTCGGGAGGTTGGGAATCTCGACTTGGATCATAACTAAAATGATGGCCGGGAAACAGGCCGGGAACAACACTTACTCATATTAACTAGGTACACTTAAGCTTGTCTAACCTAACCAAGGGGAGGGTTCCACAGGAAACCACCCCGATGTAACTTTGGTTGACCTAGAAAAGAAAATCAAGGCTAGCCCCGTTCAAACGAACCAAGCTAGCCGCTTTTACCCACCTTTCGCTAAAGGCTGTCGAATGCAATCGTTTTCTATCAGTTCTAATCTTCATCTTGAGCTGATGCTCAAAGAATCGGATTAGATCCTGATAAGAAAGCTGATTGCCTCGCAAGACTTCCTCCATGCGCGTCGTCCATATCACCATTCGGGCCGTGGCTAGCAGCATCAGAAACACCATTCGTTTCACCCCGGAATACGGGGGCGACACATTGTCACACGCGTATGCACGATCAATGGACACGAGTTCTTCGGGAGCGAGACGAGCCGTCAGCTCGCCGACATGGTCCCATAAGGGGCAGACCCGGGGGCAATGGTAGAAGGCGTGCGAAGCCGTTTCTTCTAAACCAAGGCCACACCGTTCACAGTCTGGCAAATCCGCCAAGCCCCATATGAAAGCCTTGTCGTTGAGAGGCAGCCGATTCCGAGCCAATCGCCAGGTAAGCGAAAACTCAGGGTTACTGAGATAATCCGCCGCTGGCGCCCAAGACCAGTAGGAGCGATACTCCTCCTCCGAAAAGCAGAGCGTATCACGTAGGAGATCCTTCGCGCGACCCTCCACTAATCCCCGATAGAAGACCTTCCTAGGCCGTGAAAGGTCACTGGACCGCGGAATAGCCCTCAAGGCTGACCGACACTCGCTGAGGAAAAGCGATTCATCTCGAGACTTACAACGGCGCTCAGCCTTCGAGATGGGGGGACTGATGGTAAGGCTAGGGAAGGCGTCCCTAACAATCCCCTCCAGAATCGGATCTCCTCTAGTCAATGCGCGGCGTAGGAAAGCCAACCGAGAGGCACGGATGTGACTCTTCAAGTGTGGCATTCCCAGCCCCCCATGACACGGACGTTTGGTGCAGACTCGTCTGTCGACCCTGTTCGCGCGTCCCCTCCATAAAATGGAGGATAGCGCTTGCTCGAGCGCCTTCATGTGGGCCTTACAGAGAGGAAGTACTGACAATCGATAAAGAATCAGGGGGAAAATGTATGTAACACACACCTCCGCCCTGCCCTTTACGGACAACCTCCGTCGCTTCCAAGTCTTACCGGCAGAAACGACCTTTGCTAGTACTTCAGACCAATTTTTCTCCAGCTGGAGGTCGGGTCCAAACCACACTCCAAGAATGCGGACAGGACCGTCCGTCCAACCGAAGCGGCCTGGAAGATCACGCCCCTTCCAGGCACCTAACCGCAAGCCGGACGACTTGTCGCGGTTTATCTTGGCCCCTGTCACCTTCTCGTACCGATCAAGCGCCTTCTGTACCGCCTCAATGTCGCTAAGGGACGACACGAAAGCAGATACGTCATCGGCGTACGCGGAAACCCTGGCTCGAGACCCTCCAGGAACGGCGATCCCGCGTAGGGCCGGACTGCACGCCTCGTCCTTCAGCCGGCGCAGGAGAGGCTCCAACGCCAACGCATAAAGGAGAGGCGACAGCGGACAACCCTGACGAACCGACCTCGACAGAACAAAAGCGCCCGACAACTTTCCGTTCACCTGTACCACAGCACTGGGGGAGCGATACAGGAGGCTAATCCAGCGGCAGAAGTCGGGTGCGAATCCGGCGGCCTGCAGGACAGTAGCAAGGTAGCGATGGTCGACCCTATCAAATGCCTTGGACTGATCCAAATTGATCAGCGCGGCTTCTTCGTCGTCTTTTACGCCCTCTAGGATCGTGCGGATCAAATGCAGGTTGCTCTGAATTGTTCGGCCCCTCACAGAACAAGTCTGCTCGGGTCCCAACAGAGACTCGGCAACTGACTGCAACCGCTCCTGCAGGATCTTGGCCATAATCTTTAACTCTGTGTTTAGCAGAGTTATGGGCCTATAATCATCTAGTTTCCCCCCAACACCCTTGCCCTTTTTCAACAGAGTGATCACACCCCTGGAAATGCGATTGGGGATGGACCCCGAACGAAACCAGTTGTTGAACACTGCTGTCAAAATCGGAACAAAGATGTGCGACAGCCTCAAGTACAATTCATAAGACAAACCATCCAGACCGGGCGACTTGCCTCTGCCGACCTTCTTCAGTGCCACATAGACTTCGCCCTCCGTGATCTCTCCCTCGCAGCTAGCTGCTTCAGTCGGCTCAAGCCGAGGAAAGTCAGCCAAATAGCTGCGAAACTCCTCCTCACGGAGACCAGGCTCCTTGGTAAAGCGGCTCTCGAAATGCCGCCGAAACGCCTCGCACATATCGTCAGTCGACCGCAGAGTACGCCCCTCCGGGGTTTTGACTTGACGAATGTGTCGATCACCACCTCGACGGACTTCTTCCCGACGCAGATCTGCGCCCAGGTTCACAGCTTCGTTAGATATCTTACTTAACTTATGCCTAATTACCTGACCCATGTAGCGCTCGCTATTCGAACGCTGCAGGGCCTCCCTAGCTAGGGCTATCTCTAGGGGATCCCCCCCAGCCTCCGCCCGGGAAAAATTAGCCTTAAGTGTCTTTACCTTATCAGCTTTATCTAGAGCGAGCCGCTTGCTGAAATCAGTGGTGAAAGACCTAATTCTATCCTTAAGTTTCTCCCACCACTTATTCCCGATAACCGCCCCCACTAGCTCCCGCTGCACTAATCTAATTAGGTGCTCCTGGAAGTCCCGCCTGTCCAGTAAAGACAGATTGAACTTCCAGTAACCAGCCATTCTAGGCCTATGTTCTAACGCCACCCGGGCACAAACGAGTTTGTGATCCGTGTAGCCTACCCAGTGGAACGTGGGACAATCTAACAAGTCTATGTCGGCTCTACGAACTAACATTCTGTCAAGGTAGCTAACTACCTTGTCAGACGGCCAGCTATGAGCCCACGTCCACATTTTCCCCCTGGGATGATCGACCCGGTATCTATCAACGAGACCATAATCGCCAATCAGATCGACCAGGCTACGATCGCCCCTTCTCCCGCTAGCGCCCCGCCCCCTATCTAACTTGGGGTCCAGGATGGCATTCCAGTCCCCCATTAGAACTAGGCGCGAAGAATCGACTAGGAACGGCCCCAACCGCCGAAAAAAGGAACACCGCTTCTCCCGGTCGTTGGGCGCATAAACCGCAACGACCCGAAACGAACCACTTTTCACGGCAATATCGGCCACGATTAACCTGCCCTCGGCATCGGTATGCACAAGGTCCACCTTCGCATCAAGAGTACGTCTGACTAACAAAGAAACTCCTCTGGCCAACCGGTTCCCATATGCTGAATAGACGACAAAGTCATCCTCCAGCACACACGCATCGGAAGTGCAAACAAAGTGGGTCTCTTCGATCGCGGCAACATCCACATCGAAGGACAAGAGATCCCGAAGCAGGCGGGCAGCCTTACCCCGATCTCTCAAGCCCTTCACATTCAGACTGGCTATCTTCATTTCCATTTTCTAGGCCTGCAAATATAAAAGAGAGTTAAGGCAAAAACCTACTCACATACGGGGCGGAAATCTGAGCCGGACAGGACCCCGACGGATTGCCCCAGGCTCCCTACACCCAACTCTGACATAATACGTCCATCCAGGGCAATACCGCCGACGTCCGTGGGGTATGTTAATTTGATGGCCCTATATAAGGAGGGATGAACCAAAACAGGGACCCTCCCAGCACAAAATTGGCGTAGCTTCTTGATCTCCGGATCGTCTATTTCCAGCATCCTGATGTTGGGGAAGGCCTCTTTTGCTTCAAAAAGATGGCTCCATACTTTTAAGAAGCTCCCCGTGTCCCTCACACACGTAATTACCCCTGGGGCCTTGGGGAAATTGCGAGGGTCTTCCGTTGTTTTCCCATCTACCTCATTTATTTTATACAAGGCTTTTAAAAGGGGCCTTTTATGTTTTGAGAGGACCTTTGTGTATTCCTCTTTGTCTACCTGACAAATAGTTTCGGGGCCCTCAAATAGTTTCTTTTTCTTCTTTTTCTTCTCCCTTGAAGGATGGGGAGGGGAAGAAGTGGATGTATGGGGTGGCGTGCTCACAGAACTGGGGGAAGAAATAGAGGGAGAGGGGGATGGAGTACGTGTAGGGGAGGAAGGGAGACTCCTATCTTTGGGGGGAACAGTATGTCTTATTGGCGATGCAGGGAAGGAGCGCCGCCTGGTTCTATCCATGCTACGCTCCACCCTGCTACGACCAGAGATATTCTTTTCTTGTTCTTCCGAGTCTTCCTCCCTACATCTTTTCAATGAGGAAGTTCGAGGCGGAGGCATACTCTCCACCTCCATTGGTGCTTCCTGCTGCTGCTGCGTTTGTGGATGCTTTTGCTGCTTCCGTTGTTTGTGTTGAGACCGCTGCTGTTCTTGTTTCTGCTGTTGAGGCTGCTGTTCTTGTAGCTTCTGCTGTTGCTGGCTTTGCAGTTTTGCCTGTTCTTCGGGCCGCTTGTTTTGGCCTTCTTTAGGGTGTTGTTTCACTTCCACTTCTGACTGCCTTTTTTGCGGAATTTCCTTTTGGGGTGGAGATGGAGCACTTGAAGACTTCCTTCCTCTGGTTACTTCCGTCCATTCTCCACCAGGTTTCGGAATCTCCTCAGGTTTCTTAGCTGTTGTTGCTGAAGTTGCCGGGCTAGGTGGGACTTGATCTTTCTTCTTAGAAGGGCACACCTTCGCCATGTGACCCACGTCTCCACATAGCCAACAACATGGTTTTCTCCCCTCCACCACCACCAACATTTTTCTCTTACGGCAGATCAGGGTGTTGGGGATTTCTTTAAAACCCTCTCTGTCTAGGGTGATCTGTATTTCCATATCACCTGTCTCTATTCCAGATTTACTGCTTATGGCCCTTACTTCGTTTACCTCTCCATATATGGAGAAGAAGGCCCCCATCCGGTCTTCCGGGATGTCTATTGGCACCCCGTGAATGGTTACTTTGGTTCGGCGGGTGCCCAAATATTCAGTTTGAAGCCTTAGGGCTTTGGTGTTTAAAACACACCCAGCCAGCTGCTTGGCCTGTTCTTCTGTCTGGAGAAGAATATCCCACAGTGCATTGGTCCTTCTTGCGAGTATCTTTGGACTTATGTTGAGGGTTTTCAGGGCCTCCTCCATACTTTCCCTGCTCACTCCAATCAGTCTATGTGACTTGACGTCAGAGGTAAGCAAGGAAATGGTCCGCGTATTAACAGCTTCAAAAGCTTCTTTTATGGTTAGGAATTCATTCCCATTGAAGCTTTTTTCATATTTTTCTCTTTCGTTGGCATAAAATGTGCCATCCTTTTTTGGCGGCCTATTTTGGTTCCAGACCGTTTTTTCAGTTGTCACCGGTATTGTTACCGGTGTATATGGAGTGTTGCAGTCGCTGTTTTTGTCAACCATGGGACCGACAAAGTCGGCCATGGTTGACGTATAATATAATTTCTTCTCACTTTTTTTTTGTTTTGTTTTGTTCAAACGTTAAATAATGACTAGAAATAAAAATAACCGGAAAGAAAAAACGTGGACAACAAAAGATAACTCAAACAAATAATACGGAAAATAAACAGAATAATGCAAACAAAAACAGTGAGGGGGGGAAAATGCAAGAAGGAGAATAACCAAAAGAGAAAAGAATGTATAAATACAGATAACCAGAAAATAAAAAGGGCAAAGTTTTTAGCAAATAAAATATCAAAAACAGAAAATAAAATATCAAAAACAGAAACTTTACAGGCCTTTGGTCAATACGGCTTTTTGTGCGTATGTTCGCTTCAAGCTTGTCTTTCAAAGCAAAAAATGACGCTAACCACCTCCAACCAGGAACGTCTCTGTCAATCGCCTGAGTAGTCAATAACTAACTCAGCAAAGCTCGTCCTTTCACTGTCGTCGCGAATCTCCCACTAACTTTCCACTTTGAATTTCTTCTGGCAAGGCGGGAACTGTCATCAGGACCAATCAGGAGACAATATCCGATCACGTGACATATTCATTGAAAAGGAGAGGAACAACATATAGAGAGAAGGAGAGAGAGAGAAAGAAAGGGAGAAGAAAGAGACAGGAATATAACGAAGTGTGCCAAAATAAAATTTCAACAGTCTGAGTGTTTCAGTTTTTCTCTAAAAGGAGAAAAAATTGCATAAACAACCACGCTGCCAAACAGATATGTTTTTCTTTTTTTTTTCTGTGTGGTCAAGAGAAACGAAGAACAATTATAGCTATGAGTGGGGGGAATCTTACTTACAATTTTTCACTAGTAAGTATTATCAAATTGTTGGTTTTACTTTAGATTGAGTAAATATTTCTTTTATACTTTTCTAAATATATCCGAACGTCCGCATCGAAGCTTTTTTTCGTATTTACGTTGTCTGTCATTCGATTGGACTGTTAACATATAACTGCTGTTATGTAACTTTCTTTCGTGAAAGATTTCTCTTTATTCGCCAAACTTTAGATTAACACACTGGGATCTTTTTAAGACGTCTTTAGAGTTATGGCGTAACCCTTTTATCCACCTCAGGTAGAGGTTTCTCTTCGGTTCTTCAGTTCTTATGGTCGGCAAGGGATATTTTCGTTCTTTCCTTTGTCTGATTCGGAATATCTCGTCGCAAGTTGTTATGGTCGGCAAGAGAGAGAATTTTGGTCTTTCCTTTCGTAAGGTCGTTTCGAATCTCGTCGTCAGTTGTTATGGTCGGCAAGAGAGAATTTTGGTCTTTCCTTTCGTGAGGTCGTTTCGAATCTCGTCGCCAGTTGTTATGGTGTTGAAAAATAACACAGACTCGGATATAAAGTTAAACGGTATATTATTCACGGAAACGTAGTACAAAGTAATGTGGACTGGAGAGTATTTCTGTCACTGGTGTCCTGACTCACTCATTCATACACTCACTCAGTGCAAACTGGAATGGGGAACTAAAGTGATGAATCCCATTTGAGAAATTAAAGTTGACAATCTGATTCTGGTGCAGAATTTGGGATCTGGTTGATGGTGGATGAAAAGCACCATTATAAGACAGTTGGGAGCAGTGAATTTTGAAGTGGAGGCAGGAGGTTGGCTGGTGAGGAGACATGCAGACCAACTTTTGAAACTTCCATCCAGGTTTGCTGATGTCCAGGCAGCATCACTACAAATAATCCGGGAATTCCTGTTGTTCCTGAAGAAGTCAGGGAACCAGATGGCACACATATGAAGATGCCTCAGTGGCTCCTGTGAAGACTGGGAGGCTCACAACACCTCCAATTCATACATCATGTTGCATATGCAGACCACCAATCAAGTTGAACAATTATGTCTGTAGTCCCAAGTAAGCTTGGAGGGATGTTATATATTGAACTAAGATATGGAGTTGTGTCCCTTTGTCTTGAGTGTCCCAACATGTTGGGTTATCTGTCCTTTACCCCTAGGAGGGAACCTTTTTGTAGTACATAAGGATAAACAGGCAGTGACAAATGGCCACCATGTTGGATGGATGCATTTTTCTGTTCTCTTAAGTAAATTCTGTCTTTTGTGGTTTTTGTCAGTTTCAGCAAGTTTGAATAGTAACGGTCAAATTGAAAAACAAGCATTAGCAATAGCCTTTACTATTAAAAAGTTTCACAAAATGTTGTATGAGCATCATTTCACTCTCATCACAGATAAAGCCTCTTGTTAGTATTTTGAAATCTAAAAACTTATCCCAGATGCAAAGATGGGCTACTATGCTGTTAGATTATAATTTTAAAATACAATTCAAACAATACAATTGGTCATGCCAATGCATTATCTAGGCTTATAACTACAAAAAGTAAAGTAGCAGAAGACTCAGCATTATCTCTAGAGCCAGAAGTCATTTCAATGCTTGCATCCACTGCAAGAGCATTACCAGTCACTTCAACAATGATCTGTGAAGCCACAGCTTCTGATCCAGTATTACAAAAAGTGATGTTTCCATCATACAAAATGGCCAGAAGTATGCACCGACAAAAGAATTCAGCCATTCTTTCAGTGTCGATCTTCATTGACAGAAGTTAACGAAACTCTTCTTTTCATGGAATGCATGATTGTCCCATCTTCATTACATGAAAGAGTGATAAAGCAATTCCATTATGGTCATCAAGATATTAGCTGCATTGAATCCCTAGTCTGCAGCCATATTGATTGGCCAAACATGGACAAGCAGTTGGAAGAATTGGTATGCACATATTGAAATTGTCAACTGGCAGCAAAATCTCCCAGGAAAGCTACACTGAGTTCCTGGCCTATTCCTGAATCACCCTGGTCATGCCTTCACATTGATTTTGCTGGACCTTTCAAGGGGCAGTATTATTTTTTCCTTGTTGATGCTTACAGCAAATGGCCAGAAATTTTTCAGATGAATCACATCACTTCGGATGAAACAATTAAGTTAAAACACATCTAATCAATTTCAGATCCCAAAGATACTAGTTTCTGAAAATGGTACTGCTTTCACTTCAGCTGCATTTTCAACTTTTTGTGCACAGAATGGTATTCAACACATTAGAACACCACCTTTTCATCCACAATCAAATGGACCAGTGGAGCATTTTGTAGATACCTTTTAAGAGAGCACTCCTCAAACTCAAAGGGGAGGGAACCAGACAAGAGATATTAGAAATATTACCTGGTAGTTATAGAGCTACACCCAATCCAAGTGCACATAATGAAAATTCACCAGCAGAAGCACTGATGAAACATAAAGTTTGTTTGCTCATAGATGTCATCCATCCAACTACAAACCATTCCCTAAAAAGAAACAGGTTGATGGAAGAAAAATTTAACTGTCAATGTGGAGCAGTAAAACGCAAATATGTACTCGGACAACATGTACTTGCAAAAGATTACTGCAACAGTAAAAAAAAAATGGATTCAACAACGCATTATACGTCACTCTGGAAATGTTACATAGGACATGGATATGTAGTCTTCAGTCAGGGTTTGACATGCAAAACAATTATGACCACCAAAGCTTCCAGAGACCAAATCAAACTCCACTTTACCACAGGACATTCTATTAGGCATCTTCAAAATACCTCAACAAAGTTCCCAAGTAATACCCAGGGACAAAGACAGGATTCCAGTATATTTATAAATACAAATAATTAAGTAAATGGTCTGTTTATAACAGTATTAATAAAATTTACTGGCCTACATATATATATATATATATATATATATATATATATATATATATATATATATATATATATAAAAGAGGTTGGT
This sequence comes from Acanthosepion esculentum, assembly GCA_964036315.1. NCBI lineage: Eukaryota > Metazoa > Mollusca > Cephalopoda > Sepiida > Sepiidae > Acanthosepion > Acanthosepion esculentum. Next base: position 54,378,358 of record OZ038512.1, on the reverse strand, counting down.
TGCTGCGGAAAAGAATAATGGCCCAAAGAAAAGAAATAGTAATAGAATGCAAGGAGGAAAAACTACTAGTAGCTACTTTTAGTAATCCCAACATGATACTTAACCAAAGATCGGAAATCCTCAACAGGTGTAGACATAAGAAAGTCTGGTTACTGGAATAAAAGAATAGTGCGGATTTTTTTTTATACTAATTTTATTTTATTTTTTTATGGTTTTGTGCTAATTTTAGTTTAGGTGGTTGTTTTTATTCTGGAATACTCTAGATTTAATTTAAACTGTTCTAGAATTCTCTAGAATATTGTTCTGACTGTATTGTAAAATAGTTTTCAATATTTTGTCAATTTACCAGTTTAATCATTAGAATGCGATATCTGAGTCACTTTTTTTGCACAGAGTTTTTTCTGAATCTCATTTATATCCAAATATATAATTATCAGTAGAATACCTTAGGGTGAATAAACTTTTTTCCTAGGTGGTCGGGAAGGGTTCTTTATATTAGTAAGATTAAAAATTAGTTTGACCCCCAAAACAATTTCAGGTGCTTTTATTTACTTTTTTTATACAAATTCTCCTGCGATCTAATAATTTTTTTCTTTTCAGATGATAAATTGTATAAAAATTGTCCAAATGTTCTTTTTATCTCAGCACTTTTAGCCATTTTCAAGGATTAAATATTTTAACTGCTAAATAAGAAATAGTTTGTTGCATGTATGTATTCATATAATGTTTTTATTTTTCAAAACACGGTCAAGATATTGTGTCCATGTTCATAGTTGATATTATTAAGTGTTGGTTTTTTTCTTTTTATTAATAAGGCTACCATTATTTTTAACCTTTCTTTGCATGTAGATGATGCTATTATATTTGTGTTGTCAACAAGTATGTTACGAATATAAATTATATATATATATTTATATATGTATATATAAATATATATATATATATAAATACATATATATATATATATATAATATATATATATATGTATATATATAGATATATGTATATATATACTTATAAATATATACACATATATATATATACATATAAATATATATGTATATATATAAATATATATATGTGTGCATATATATATATATATATATATATATATATATATATAATCATTTATTTGAATATTACAACATAAATATGTTAAAAAATCACTACAAAAATAGCCATTTTGTTTCAACACCTCTGGTGTCTTATCACTTGATAAGACACCAGAGGTGTTGAAACAAAATGGCTATTTTTGTAGTGATTTTATAACATATTTATGTTGTAATATTCAAATGAATGATTATATCTGCTCTACTCTGTATTGAGCACACTTTAAAGAATAGTAATTGTTGGTTATTGGAATTTACTCCATATATACCAATCCCAAACTTGAGTATATATATATATATATATATATATATATATATATATATATATATATATATATATTTATATATATATATTGATATATATATATATTTATCTGTATGTTCATATGTATGCCAGTGATATATTTATGTATGCGAGTATATGTATGTATATATTTATGTATGCGAGTATATGTATGTATATATTTATATATGCAAATTATTTTTTTAAGATCCTTATACTTACTAATCAAACAAACTTTCATTTTAAAAGTAAGAAGAGATGGTTGTCTTCTGTAAAAAAAGTGGCAATCATCATATTTATATATATATATATATATATATATATATATATATATATATTTTATGGTGGACTCTCCCGTCGTATTTCGATGTATGAGGGTCAAGCAGCTCAGTTTCTAAGACGCGACAGCTCAGACACCAGCACATATGATTTGATTATAGTGCTGAAAGCTTTGTGCAGACCCAAGCACACTTTATGAAGGGCCAAATACAGAGACCCAAATAACCCTCTGCAGGTTTTGAATTCAGAGTTGTCCTTCGCCTAGACCAGTTGCTATCCAAGGCTATAGAACCTGGTCTGTCCTGCTATTTTTCCATAACTGGAGGAAGAGCATTCATACCTTTCCCATGGGTATTGGCATGTAAGTGAATGTAATGGATTCAACTGGAATTTGAACTTGGCTCACCATTTCCTCAAACCAGGCCCCTATCCACTACTCCACCATGTATGTATGTATATATATATATGTGTGTGTGTGTGTGTGTGTGTGTGTGAATATTCCAGATTTCAGAGATTTTGGATGCCGATCCCAGGACAGTGTTGAATGAGTGCAATGGTGATTACAAAGGTGTTTGGAGTTGGCGATGTTAGAGCAGCAATGAAGGTGTCGTCAAAGACGGCGGCCGCTAACGCTGATGACCATGCGAACGCGTTCACGGAAACAATATCCGACCTTGGTGCCATCAACCGGACTAGGGAAGAGTGATAGCAATGTTATGCTGCAATTCATCTTCCCAGAGGGCCTCAGACTCAACACCAAGCCTACATCAAATGCCTTGAGGATGTAGTGCTGCCCTGGGTGGCTACTGGAAGACCATATACCTTGCAACAGGACTCTGCACCCTGCCACACAATTAGGAGAACCCAGTCATGGCTGTCAAACAATTACTGTGACCACATCACCCCTTACATCTGGCCACCTAACTCTGTAGACTGCAATCCCTTTTTATTATTATGTCTGTTGAGTAAAAGACCAATAAAACTTCTTGTAACACCAAAGAGCAACTGAAGGCAAGGATTTTGGTAGCATTCACCAACTTAAACACTGGAGACTCTCCAGAAGAGTTGCAGGAGATTCCAAAGTCATCTCGAGGTCATGGTTGGTGCCAGTGGTGATTTTATTGAATATATTTACTCTTTCCTGTTTCAAGATATGTTTGTGTAATTTTGGTAAATATATCTTCTAAAATGAGATGTCAATGTTATTTTCATTCTTGTGCAATTTAGACAATAATTTATCTATCGCACCCTGTATTGTGTTGATTAGCTGCCTCGACATACACAGTTGTTTGGATTTTTTACCATTTCTTATATTTTGGATCAGATGATATACAATAATTGTTCAAATTGAAACACAAAGAATTTTTATGAAAGTTATGCTTTGACATTCTGAGTGATTTCATGGTGTCATCGTGCTAAAATTTATTTACTTTTTTCATGTCCATTTTTGCTTTTGCTGCTAAAAAATACACATATAAGATAAAAATCACATGTATCCGGGGGGTGGGCAGGGGGGTTAGTGAATCTCTCTGTTGCCATAGCAACTTTCAAATGTTGATAGATTCAGTGTTTATATAAAAGATAATGTCAGTTGTTATTTCTTCTTTTTTTGCCTTTCTCTCAGCCACCTTCACACTTTCTCTTTATCTCTCTTTCTCCTTATCTCTCTTTCTCTTTATCTCTCTTTCTCCTTATCTCTCTTTCTCTTTATCTCTCTTTCTCTTTATCTCTCTTTCTCCTTATCTCTCTTTCACAAACTAGCATCCACAGTCTTTTGACAATATCAGTATTTGCAGAATAAATCCAACAATGGTGCACTTTCATTTAAAGCACATTTTTTTTTACAAATGTGCATTTCTAAAAACAGACTAAACTACCATGATAAATTTAGAAATTGTGATTGTCTTCAGTTGCCTAAATTCAATTCTCAATGCAAGGATGTTCTCTACTTTATATATATATGTATGTATACATAATTTAAGAAACAATACTATACAATAGCTACAAATAACAGCACTCTGACCCACAATTATATATCTATAATATCTAACCCTGCAACCCTTAAAGCCCCATTGATCAGCATATATAAATAGTCAAGCTCCTCACAATACACATAACTTGATTGTATTCAAGCACAAAACAGACTGTCACCAAACAGTGTTGATTTCAGTGTCCATTCTTATATTTACACACACACTATCTCTGATATTGAGCACTTCTACCTATAAATATAGCATAGCTTAAAACTATATATATATATATATATATATATATATATATATATATGCAGATCTCTTAACTTTTTTTAATAAAGTTTTTTAATAAAGAAAACGGATCAAATCTGTCTCTTCTTATATAGGGGGAAAACTACTGTATAGCCCAGCATGCTTTTATACTACTCAGCCACGAAGGACTTGACGATGAAGCAAGTCTAAATTACCCTTATGACGGAAAGTGCATTTGTCATTAAGATCTAAGTTTATAGTAATGAGAAATAATGATGAATTTAAAAACTCCATTAATTCCTTAGTATATCTATATATACATACATACATGCATACATATATATATATATATATATATATATATATATATATATACACACACACACACACATATATATATATATATAAATATATATATATATATATATATATATATGCAGATCTCTTAACTGATATATAAGTATGAGAATCATCTGACAATTGAAATAAAAACTAGAAAACTAAAAAATGAATAAAAAATAAAAATAAAAATAAAATAAAGTTAATTAACTCATATAAAAAGACATACTGAACAATTTGAATAAAGAATTATTATTAAGTTAACTTTAAAAAACATGTTTGTACATCATCAAAATTTGCTGAAGCAAAACCTTGTCCATGCTTGACCATTATGAAGACATGAAGAATGACAAAAAGACCAAAAAACATGCATTACATTGTCCATATTTTATTAAGAACTGATTGATTTTTTTATTTTTTATGGCTTATCAGTAGGATAATTATGTTTAGGAGGTTGCTTACAGTAATCAGTGATACCAAATAGTCCCCCATCTAAGTATTGGGAGGGATCAACACTGCATAACTTCAGTGATCATAGGAGAACCAGTGTGATTTGACTGTAGGCATTTGATTAGGAAAAGTCTTTTTGATTAAAACAGTTTGAAACATAAAATATGAAGGCATGATTTAAAAAAAATGTATGTATGTTTATCAATATTTGATAAAGACAAACCTTGTCCATGCAATAATTTGCTAACATGAAAGTAGGAGGATAAAATTTTTTTTTTTAAATTATAAATCATTATCCTGTCATTTGTTTGAAGAAAACCTTGTCAATCCAATAAGATATAAAGGAGGGTAAGACAAAAAATACTTGTAGGTCATAAAATTTTCAGAAAACAATTTATTCATACCATAATTTCAATGAATAAGAGATATATGTAACACAAAAAAATACATTAGACCATCAATTAAAAAATATCCTTGTCCATTAAAACATTTTAGTATAAAGGTAATATTGAAAAAAACAAGTAACAGACATCAATATTTGATTAGGAGAAACCTCGTTCATTCACTAATTTGAAAAAAGGAAGGATGAATCTAACACTTAATATGTTTGTAGATCTTCAATATTTGAGTAGGAAAAACCTTGTCCATCTAATAATTGGAAGTTATGAAGGGTGCAGCTAACATTGAAAAATATGCTTAATTAATTGAAATCTTCCTTATCAAACATTTTAAGACAAAATATGAAGATAACATTGAAGAAATACTTGTAGGTCATCAGTATTTTGTCAAGAAAAACCTTGTCCATCCACTATGTCAAGAATGAAGACTGAGACTCGGAAGATAAGTTAATCCAAGCTTTATTCGGCAAAACACAAGCAGGGTTCACATCACGTGCTCCTAGTATTCTCGAATATGGCTGATTGTCATAATCCAGAGAAAGGGCCGGAAAGGAATATGGTGTCGAAAAGGAGTCTCACAGTGAATCTCTTATTTATGACATTTGAAAAATTGAAAGATAGAAGGACGACACTGAATAAAAGCTTCTGGTCATAATCCTTGCTTTTAGGCACTTACCAATGGCCACTAATGTTTCTTGTCAAAACTGGGAAAGCTATATGGAGATAAAGGCAAAAGGACAAATGTAAGAGTAAAAAGACAAACCATCAATAACCTTCCCCTTTAAAATATTTTAAGAAAAAAAATATACAAGCCTCAATAAAAATATGTTTGTACGTCATCAATATGTGATCAGAAGAAACAGTGTCCATCCAATAATTTAAAGGATAACGCTGAAAATAAGCTTGTGTTCATCAGCCTGTGGTCATCAATTAATTAAGAAAACATTTTCCGTTAAATAATTTATAGGATGACACTCGAAATAAGATTGTGTTCATCAATCTGTGGTCATCATTTAATTAAGAAAACCTTTTCCGTTAAATAATTTATAGGATGACACTCGAAATAAGATTGTGTTCATCAATCTGTGGTCATCATTTAATTAAGAAAACCTTTTCCGTTAAATAATTTATAGGATAACACTCGAAATAAGATTGTGTTCATCAATCTGTGGTCATCATTTAATTAAGAAAACCTTTTCCGTTAAATAATTTATAGGATAACACTCGAAATAAGAATGTGTTCATCAATCTGTGGTCATCATTTAATTAAGAAAACCTTTTCCATTAAATAATTTATAGGATGACACTCGAAATAAGATTGTGTTCATCAATCTGTGGTCATCATTTAATTAAGAAAACCTTTTCCGTTAAATAATTTATAGGATGACACTCGAAATAAGATTGTGTTCATCAATCTGTGGTCATCATTTAATTAAGAAAACCTTTTCCGTTAAATAATTTATAGGATGACACTCGAAATAAGATTGTGTTCATCAATCTGTGGTCATCATTTAATTAAGAAAACCTTTTCCGTTAAATAATTTATAGGATGACACTCGAAATAAGATTGTGTTCATCAATCTGTGGTCATCATTTAATTAAGAAAACCTTTTCCGTTAAATAATTTATAGGATGACACTCGAAATAAGATTGTGTTCATCAATCTGTGGTCATCATTTAATTAAGAAAACCTTTTCCGTTAAATAATTTATAGGATGACACTCGAAATAAGATTGTGTTCATCAATCTGTGGTCATCATTTAATTAAGAAAACCTTTTCCGTTAAATAATTTATAGGATGACACTCGAAATAAGATTGTGTTCATCAATCTGTGGTCATCATTTAATTAAGAAAACCTTTTCCGTTAAATAATTTATAGGATGACACTCGAAATAAGATTGTTTTCATCAATCTGTGGTCATCATTTAATTAAGAAAACCTTTTCCGTTAAATAATTTATAGGATGACACTCGAAATAAGATTGTGTTCATCAATCTGTGGTCATCATTTAATTAAGAAAACCTTTTCCATTAAATAATTTATAGGATGACACTCGAAATAAGATTGTGTTCATCAATCTGTGGTCATCATTTAATTAAGAAAACCTTTTCCGTTAAATAATTTATAGGATGACACTCGAAATAAGATTGTGTTCATCAATCTGTGGTCATCATTTAATTAAGAAAACCTTTTCCGTTAAATAATTTATAGGATGACACTCGAAATAAGATTGTGTTCATCAATCTGTGGTCATCATTTAATTAAGAAAACCTTTTCCGTTAAATAATTTATAGGATGACACTCGAAATAAGATTGTGTTCATCAATCTGTGGTCATCATTTAATTAAGAAAACCTTTTCCGTTAAATAATTTATAGGATGACACTCGAAATAAGATTGTGTTCATCAATCTGTGGTCATCATTTAATTAAGAAAACCTTTTCCGTTAAATAATTTATAGGATGACACTCGAAATAAGATTGTGTTCATCAATCTGTGGTCATCATTTAATTAAGAAAACCTTTTCCGTTAAATAATTTATAGGATGACACTCGAAATAAGATTGTGTTCATCAATCTGTGGTCATCATTTAATTAAGAAAACCTTTTCCGTTAAATAATTTATAGGATGACACTCGAAATAAGATTGTGTTCATCAATCTGTGGTCATCATTTAATTAAGAAAACCTTTTCCATTAAATAATTTATAGGATGACACTCGAAATAAGATTGTGTTCATCAATCTGTGGTCATCATTTAATTAAGAAAACCTTTTCCATTAAATAATTTATAGGATGACACTCGAAATAAGATTGTGTTCATCAATCTGTGGTCATCATTTAATTAAGAAAACATTTTCAGTTAAATAATTTATAGGATGACACTCGAAATAAGATTGTGATCATCAATCTGTGGTCATCATTTAATTAAGAAAACATTTTCCGTTAAATAATTTATAGGATGACACTCGAAATAAGATTGTGTTCATCAATCTGTGGTCATCATTTAATTAAGAAAACCTTTTCCATTAAATAATTTATAGGATGACACTCGAAATAAGATTGTGTTCATCAATCTGTGGTCATCATTTAATTAAGAAAACCTTTTCCGTTAAATAATTTATAGGATGACACTCGAAATAAGATTGTGTTCATCAATCTGTGGTCATCATTTAATTAAGAAAACCTTTTCCGTTAAATAATTTATAGGATGACACTCGAAATAAGATTGTGTTCATCAATCTGTGGTCATCATTTAATTAAGAAAACCTTTTCCGTTAAATAATTTATAGGATGACACTCGAAATAAGATTGTGTTCATCAATCTGTGGTCATCATTTAATTAAGAAAACCTTTTCCGTTAAATAATTTATAGGATGACACTCGAAATAAGATTGTGTTCATCAATCTGTGGTCATCATTTAATTAAGAAAACCTTTTCCGTTAAATAATTTATAGGATGACACTCGAAATAAGATTGTGTTCATCAATCTGTGGTCATCATTTAATTAAGAAAACCTTTTCCGTTAAATAATTTATAGGATAACACTCGAAATAAGATTGTGTTCATCAATCTGTGGTCATCATTTAATTAAGAAAACCTTTTCCATTAAATAATTTATAGGATGACACTCGAAATAAGATTGTGTTCATCAATCTGTGGTCATCATTTAATTAAGAAAACCTTTTCCATTAAATAATTTATAGGATAACACTCGAAATAAGATTGTGTTCATCAATCTGTGGTCATCATTTAATTAAGAAAACTTTTTCCATTAAATAATTTATAGGATGACACTCGAAATAAGATTGTGTTCATCAATCTGTGGTCATCATTTAATTAAGAAAACCTTTTCCATTCAATAATTTATAGGATGACACTCGAAATAAGATTGTGTTCATCAATCTGTGGTCATCATTTAATTAAGAAAACCTTTTCCGTTAAATAATTTATAGGATAACACTCGAAATAAGATTGTGTTCATCAATCTGTGGTCATCATTTAATTAAGAAAACCTTTTCCATTAAATAATTTATAGGATGACACTCGAAATAAGATTGTGTTCATCAATCTGTGGTCATCATTTAATTAAGAAAACCTTTTCCATTAAATAATTTATAGGATAACACTCGAAATAAGATTGTGTTCATCAATCTGTGGTCATCATTTAATTAAGAAAACCTTTTCCATTAAATAATTTATAGGATGACACTCGAAATAAGATTGTGTTCATCAATCTGTGGTCATCATTTAATTAAGAAAACCTTTTCCATTAAATAATTTATAGGATGACACTCGAAATAAGATTGTGTTCATCAATCTGTGGTCATCATTTAATTAAGAAAACCTTTTCCATTAAATAATTTATAGGATAACACTCGAAATAAGATTGTGTTCATCAATCTGTGGTCATCATTTAATTAAGAAAACCTTTTCCATTAAATAATTTATAGGATGACACTCGAAATAAGATTGTGTTCATCAATCTGTGGTCATCATTTAATTAAGAAAACCTTTTCCGTTAAATAATTTATAGGATGACACTCGAAATAAGATTGTGTTCATCAATCTGTGGTCATCATTTAATTAAGAAAACCTTTTCCATTAAATAATTTATAGGATGACACTCGAAATAAGATTGTGTTCATCAATCTGTGGTCATCATTTAATTAAGAAAACCTTTTCCGTTAAATAATTTATAGGATGACACTCGAAATAAGATTGTGTTCATCAATCTGTGGTCATCATTTAATTAAGAAAACCTTTTCCGTTAAATAATTTATAGGATGACACTCGAAATAAGATTGTGTTCATCAATCTGTGGTCATCATTTAATTAAGAAAACCTTTTCCGTTAAATAATTTATAGGATGACACTCGAAATAAGATTGTGTTCATCAATCTGTGGTCATCATTTAATTAAGAAAACCTTTTCCGTTAAATAATTTATAGGATGACACTCGAAATAAGATTGTGTTCATCAATCTGTGGTCATCATTTAATTAAGAAAACCTTTTCCGTTAAATAATTTATAGGATGACACTCGAAATAAGATTGTGTTCATCAATCTGTGGTCATCATTTAATTAAGAAAACCTTTTCCGTTAAATAATTTATAGGATGACACTCGAAATAAGATTGTGTTCATCAATCTGTGGTCATCATTTAATTAAGAAAACCTTTTCCATTAAATAATTTATAGGATGACACTCGAAATAAGATTGTGTTCATCAATCTGTGGTCATCATTTAATTAAGAAAACCTTTTCCATTAAATAATTTATAGGATGACACTCGAAATAAGATTGTGTTCATCAATCTGTGGTCATCATTTAATTAAGAAAACATTTTCAGTTAAATAATTTATAGGATGACACTCGAAATAAGATTGTGATCATCAATCTGTGGTCATCATTTAATTAAGAAAACATTTTCCGTTAAATAATTTATAGGATGACACTCGAAATAAGATTGTGTTCATCAATCTGTGGTCATCATTTAATTAAGAAAACCTTTTCCATTAAATAATTTATAGGATGACACTCGAAATAAGATTGTGTTCATCAATCTGTGGTCATCATTTAATTAAGAAAACCTTTTCCGTTAAATAATTTATAGGATGACACTCGAAATAAGATTGTGTTCATCAATCTGTGGTCATCATTTAATTAAGAAAACCTTTTCCGTTAAATAATTTATAGGATGACACTCGAAATAAGATTGTGTTCATCAATCTGTGGTCATCATTTAATTCAGAAAACCTTTTCCGTTAAATAATTTATAGGATAACACTCGAAATAAGATTGTGTTCATCAATCTGTGGTCATCATTTAATTAAGAAAACCTTTTCCGTTAAATAATTTATAGGATGACACTCGAAATAAGATTGTGTTCATCAATCTGTGGTCATCATTTAATTAAGAAAACCTTTTCCGTTAAATAATTTATAGGATGACACTCGAAATAAGATTGTGTTCATCAATCTGTGGTCATCATTTAATTAAGAAAACCTTTTCCGTTAAATAATTTATAGGATGACACTCGAAATAAGATTGTGTTCATCAATCTGTGGTCATCATTTAATTAAGAAAACCTTTTCCGTTAAATAATTTATAGGATGACACTCGAAATAAGATTGTGTTCATCAATCTGTGGTCATCATTTAATTAAGAAAACCTTTTCCGTTAAATAATTTATAGGATGACACTCGAAATAAGATTGTGTTCATCAATCTGTGGTCATCATTTAATTAAGAAAACCTTTTCCGTTAAATAATTTATAGGATAACACTCGAAATAAGATTGTGTTCATCAATCTGTGGTCATCATTTAATTAAGAAAACCTTTTCCATTAAATAATTTATAGGATGACACTCGAAATAAGATTGTGTTCATCAATCTGTGGTCATCATTTAATTAAGAAAACCTTTTCCATTAAATAATTTATAGGATGACACTCGAAATAAGATTGTGTTCATCAATCTGTGGTCATCATTTAATTAAGAAAACCTTTTCCATTAAATAATTTATAGGATAACACTCGAAATAAGATTGTGTTCATCAATCTGTGGTCATCATTTAATTAAGAAAACCTTTTCCATTAAATAATTTATAGGATGACACTCGAAATAAGATTGTGTTCATCAATCTGTGGTCATCATTTAATTAAGAAAACCTTTTCCATTAAATAATTTATAGGATGACACTCGAAATAAGATTGTGTTCATCAATCTGTGGTCATCATTTAATTAAGAAAACCTTTTCCATTAAATAATTTATAGGATAACACTCGAAATAAGATTGTGTTCATCAATCTGTGGTCATCATTTAATTAAGAAAACCTTTTCCATTAAATAATTTATAGGATGACACTCGAAATAAGATTGTGTTCATCAATCTGTGGTCATCATTTAATTAAGAAAACCTTTTCCATTAAATAATTTATAGGATGACACTCGAAATAAGATTGTGTTCATCAATCTGTGGTCATCATTTAATTAAGAAAACCTTTTCCATTAAATAATTTATAGGATGACACTCGAAATAAGATTGTGTTCATCAATCTGTGGTCATCATTTAATTAAGAAAATCTTTTCCATTAAATAATTTATAGGATAACACTCGAAATAAGATTGTGTTCATCAACCTGTGGTCATCATTTAATTAAGAAAACCTTTTCCATTAAATAATTTATAGGATGACACTCGAAATAAGATTGTGTTCATCAATCTGTGGTCATCATTTAATTAAGAAAACCTTTTCCATTAAATACTTTATAGGATAACACTCGAAATAAGATTGTGTTCATCAATCTGTGGTCATCATTTAATTCAGAAAACCTTTTCCATTCAATAATTTATAGGATAACACTCGAAATAGCATTGTGTTCATCAATCTGTGGTCATCATTTAATTAAGAAAACCTTTTCCATTCAATAATTTATAGGATGACACTCGAAATAGGATTGTGTTCATCAATCTGTGGTCATCATTTAATTAAGAAAACCTTTTCCATTAAATAATTTATAGGATGACACTCGAAATAGGATTGTGTTCATCAATCTGTGGTCATCATTTAATTAAGAAAATCTTTTCCATTAAATAATTTATAGGATAACACTCGAAATAAGATTGTGTTCATCAATCTGTGGTCATCATTTAATTAAGAAAACCTTTTCCATTCAATAATTTATAGGATGACACTCGAAATAAGATTGTGTTCATCAATCTGTGGTCATCATTTAATTAAGAAAACCTTTTCCATTCAATAATTTATAGGATGACACTCGAAATAAGATTGTGTTCATCAATCTGTGGTCATCATTTAATTAAGAAAACCTTTTCCATTAAATAATTTATAGGATAACACTCGAAATAAGATTGTGTTCATCAATCTGTGGTCATCATTTAATTAAGAAAACCTTTTCCATTAAATAATTTATAGGATGACACTCGAAATAAGATTGTGTTCATCAATCTGTGGTCATCATTTAATTAAGAAAACCTTTTCCATTAAATAATTTATAGGATGACACTCGAAATAAGATTGTGTTCATCAATCTGTGGTCATCATTTAATTAAGAAAACCTTTTCCATTAAATAATTTATAGGATGACACTCGAAATAAGATTGTGTTCATCAATCTGTGGTCATCATTTAATTAAGAAAATCTTTTCCATTAAATAATTTATAGGATAACACTCGAAATAAGATTGTGTTCATCAACCTGTGGTCATCATTTAATTAAGAAAACCTTTTCCATTAAATAATTTATAGGATGACACTCGAAATAAGATTGTGTTCATCAATCTGTGGTCATCATTTAATTAAGAAAACCTTTTCCATTAAATACTTTATAGGATAACACTCGAAATAAGATTGTGTTCATCAATCTGTGGTCATCATTTAATTCAGAAAACCTTTTCCATTCAATAATTTATAGGATAACACTCGAAATAGCATTGTGTTCATCAATCTGTGGTCATCATTTAATTAAGAAAACCTTTTCCATTCAATAATTTATAGGATGACACTCGAAATAGGATTGTGTTCATCAATCTGTGGTCATCATTTAATTAAGAAAACCTTTTCCATTAAATAATTTATAGGATGACACTCGAAATAGGATTGTGTTCATCAATCTGTGGTCATCATTTAATTAAGAAAATCTTTTCCATTAAATAATTTATAGGATAACACTCGAAATAAGATTGTGTTCATCAATCTGTGGTCATCATTTAATTAAGAAAACCTTTTCCATTCAATAATTTATAGGATGACACTCGAAATAAGATTGTGTTCATCAATCTGTGGTCATCATTTAATTAAGAAAACCTTTTCCATTCAATAATTTATAGGATGACACTCGAAATAAGATTGTGTTCATCAATCTGTGGTCATCATTTAATTAAGAAAACCTTTTCCATTCAATAATTTATAGGATAACACTCGAAATAAGATTGTGTTCATCAATCTGTGGTCCTCATTTAATTAAGAAAATCTTTTCCATTAAATAATTTATAGGATAACACTCGAAATAAGATTGTGTTCATCAACCTGTGGTCATCATTTAATTAAGAAAACTTTTTCCATTAAATAATTTATAGGATGACACTCGAAATAAGATTGTGTTCATCAATCTGTGGTCATCATTTAATTAAGAAAACATTTTCCGTTAAATAATTTATAGGATAACACTCGAAATAAGATTGTGTTCATCAACCTGTGGTCATCATTTAATTAAGAAAACCTTTTCCATTGAATAATTTATAGGATGACACTCGAAATAAGATTGTGTTCATCAATCTGTGGTCATCATTTAATTAAGAAAACATTTTCCAATATTTTATCAAGAGAACCGATATCCATAAAATATTTTTACAACATCATCTTTATGAATGTAATGCCAAGAACATAATTAAGAAATAAATACTATTTTTTACATATTTTTTATTATATTTTCATTTTTGTATAAATTATTTTCAAGATAATGTGCATGAGATATTAGAATATTTACATAATTGTCTGCACCTTTTTATTTGTTAATCAGATTTTGATAATTTACAATCAGTATATTTCTGTTACCGTCATTCTATAAAAATCGTAGTGATTAAGCTTTTTCATCTAAAGAATAACCTGTCAGTTTCTGATTAGAACTTTGATAGTTAATTTTCATAGCATTTTCTATCTTAAAAAGAAAAGTAAAGAAAAAAATTACCTGCAATTTTTAAAAAAAATATTTACTTAATCTTTGATAAAAATGACAATTTTTGACTTGTTTTATTTCCAAATTTAAATGAATATATTCCTTTTTGGTAAATTATACATGGAATCCAAATTTTGAATGTTGTGATCTGGGCCAGCATATCAGTCAGTTATGTGCCATGTGTGATACATGCTTAGGCGATCATTGACAGATTACTGACAAGGCAGATTTTTTCTCGCAGTAGGTTGCCGTTACTTTCTGTGCCATCTGAGGCAATAGAATCCGGTCTGTCCTGCTATTTACCCATAGCTGGGGGGGGGGAGAAGAAGAGGATTAATACCTTTCCCAAGGATATTAGCACATAAGTGAAAGTAATGGATTTGACTGGAATTCAAACTCGGCTCTCCAATTCGTCAGTCCAAGCCGCTATCCATTACCCCACTGTAAAACCCCAACTGAAGTGGGGAAAAAGAACCTGCTTGAGAGCCTGGTGCAGGGCTTTGTGAACCTTGCTATCTTATCTACATTTGCTTTTTTGTATTATTATAACAACAGCAATAATGAGGATTATAATGAGGATTATAAACATTAGAGAATGCTGGGAGCAAGACGGATCCAGCAGGGCATTTGGATAATAAAGTTGTTAAGTTTATCATGTCTTATATTATATATATATATATTATATTGCTTTTGTGTTGCTTCGACTTTTCAGCGGTCAGTCTCATATAACTTATTTTTCTATTATAAACCCAGTAGAACATCTATCTACTATAACTATTAAAAGATGAACAATTTTTGTAGATTTTGATGTCATTCTGGGGTCTTTTCTTTTTGTTGTCCAAATCCATCAATTTGTTTTGCTCATGCTAAGCCTTGAAAAAACATTATAGAAAATTCACTATTTTTTATCTATAATGTTGAATGTTTAATGTGTTGGCTTCTTCTATAATTAATGTATAAGTTCTCAGCAAGAAAATCTTTCATGAAATAATGGTGGTGAAATAGTACATGCACAAAATAACAGAGACCAATTGATTTGCAATACAAGATAAGATTTATTTAACAAAATACAAAAGGAAATTTTAAGAGTTCTTTACCTAGAAATAAATGGAATACACAACAGAAATTGTTAATGTATTTGTGTGTGAAGCATCCACAGCTCGTTTTATCTTCAGTGCTGAAACATTTGAAATATTTGGTATTCAGTAATTCCACATACTGAGTTTTTATGATGGATTCAGGGTAGATGGCATCACTGTTTTCATTCCAATCCCAGATCTTACCTTCTCTTTTGGAAAGGTTTATTTCGAGTCATTACTTTTTGAGTCTTAGTACTTGATAGAGGATGTTGATTTTTATGTTCAGGCTCATTCTTATTCTAACTATGAATACCTATGTCATCAGCATCACTCTCATCATGATCATAATCATAAATGATTATCATGATCATCATCATCAGTACATTGGTCTTGGGAGGGGAAGCAGGATCACTGTCTTCTATTAGTTGTACCATTTGGGATGTGGTATGGAATTCTTAAATGATCAGTGCTCATCTTTTCACATCTGTGCTTGTAAATTTGAAGGGCATAGTCTAGGAATAATTTAATTTAAAAGCTTTTGTTCAATTCAATTCTACAATATTTTGTCAGTTTGTCTGTTTTCAAAGACAGTCACAGCTATCAATTTTTCTGCGCTGTTAATTGGACCTGGCTGTGTGTAAAATAAGAATATTAGTCTTTGAATATTCAAATAATTTTCAAGATTTTTAGCAAATGTTTCAATTTACAAGACAAATATAATGCTAAACTAAACACATACTCATTACTGACTGAGTAACCCCATGGGAGAGAGTCTGTTCATTCATATGCAGTGAGGTCCCCTCTGATGCTGAGCTACATCAGGACCACACAAACAATTCTCAAGATATTAAAAATAGCTCTTCACCTCCTGGACAGACTTTGTATATTGAACTTTTATTGAACACATCAATAAATCACTTTTTCCTATTTCTTTGTCTTCAACGAAAACAACAACAACAACAGCAGCAGTAACAAAAGCACCACAACCACTGCCACAACTACCACTACCACCATAGTGATGTAATTGATACTGGAGTTAGTTATACATGAGGTAATTTCATCTGCTGGTTGTGAGTTCAATCCCCGGATCAGGTAGTGAAGCACGAGTTCAGCAGGAACAATAGCTGACATCACAGGGACAAAAATAACACAATGATCAACAGATATCCCATATCAACCAAACAATGGACACGTGATGATGACCAGAGTGTATAAGGTCGAAACGTGTATGTAGTAACATCTATATCAACCAAAATGTGAACAATAGTTCAAATAATACAAGTATTCTCTTACTTCATTTTAACTAATAAAAAGGTGAAACATCATAAAGCTGACTGTTCGGTAGTTATCAACACTAAGTCTGTAGTGGCTAATATCAACAATTACATTATGAAAGAAAGAGGAAAAATATAATACGGTACATTTAATCAAGTACATTGACCAAGCCGACACTAAATATACACTGTTTTTTGCTATTGTTAAATTTAACCTTTTTCGCTATTCTACTCTTCATCCAGATGACATGTTTATAGATATGCTGAATACAAAACCACTTAAACCAGTGATTTTTAACTGCTATGCTACAGCACACTAGTGTACCACAACCCTCTTAAGTGTACCATGATTTATTGTCAAAAAACACCAGGTATCGGTATCGGTTTCACACTAAATAAGCTGCACAAATAGTTGAATAGAAACATTGAATTAAAGTAAGTTCATATTTGTGTTCATATTTTTTAAATCATTGGTTTTTATTTTATAACATTTAAAAATGTTTTTTTTTATTTTATAACATTTAAAAATGTTTTTTTATTTTATAACATTTAAAAATGTTTTTTTTATTTTATAACATTTAAAAATGTTTTTTTATTTTATAACATTTAAAAATGTTTTTTTTATTTTATAACATTTAAAAATGTTTTTTTTATTTTATAACATTTAAAAATGTTTTTTTTATTTTATAACATTAAAAAATTTTGCTGATTGTGCTGTGATATTTTTATTTTCTCCTAAATGTGTCTTAGCATAAAAAGGTTGAGAAATACTAACTTAAACACACTGGTATATAAAACAAAGAAAACCTATGCAGTAATAAGCTACACGTGTGGTTACACTGATGTAAGCAAAATGACAGCCCACAAACTAGCGGTCAGGTTGTGAAGCAGCGGCTTGCATCCATTGTTTCCACAACTCCATCCATAGCATTACATGACTTATAAACTTAGTTGGATGTTCTAGATTTTGTCCACTACTTCCAATATCTGTTAAAGTGTGGTCTGTAATATTGACAATTGCTCATCTAAGAAATTAACATTATAGCAGTAGTTGTGCAGAATGTATTTTCTTTTCAAATAAATTCTGTATCCTTATCTATATTTACACTCCAAGTTTTGCTCCTTCCTCAATTGATTTTCCTTGAATTACTTCTTATCTCTGATCTTAACTAAGATTAAATCCGGTTTAACTCTTTGTTCACTTTTAACCAAAGACCACTGAGCTTCTATTGAACTCCAGGGGACACTCTTCTCCATCCGGTATCTCCCCATTACATAAAATGGGATGAGTTATTCCCTAATGATTGAGAGATGCTAAAACAAGTGCTGAACAAATTTTGACCTCAATCCCATATCTGTACGTGATCCCATACATTAAAAGCCCTTTATGTCATATCCAACTCCTATAGGAGAATAAGGACTCTTCTCAACATTTAAGTCTTTTACCATTTGTTACATTTTTTTCACAATTAATACTTTTTGTGCTTTTGTTTTCATTTGCTTCTGTTTGCTTGAAGATTTGCTTCTTATCTTGCTGATTTATTTCTTATTTCACTGATTTAATAATGTTTGCTGATTTACTTTTTATTTCATTGATTTGTTTCTTATTTACCTAATGAACTAATTATTGATTTATTTCATTTTTTTGTTGATTTTCCATTTGTACTGATTTGTGCCTTACTTTTCCTTATTAATTGCTGATTTTTTTTTGCTGATTTATTCCATTTTTACTTATTTACATTTTATTTTGTTGATTTTTCATTGTTTTGCTGAATTATGGATTTATTTCATTCTTTTGTTGATTTTCCATTTGTACTGATTTGTGTCTTAATTTTCCTTATTAATTGCTGATCTATTTCTTTTTTGCTGATTTACTTCATCTTTTGCTGATTTATTCTATTTTTACTGATTTACATTTTATTTTGTTGATTTTTCATTGTTTTGCTGAATTATGGATTTATTTCATTTTTTTCTTGATTTTGCTTTTTTGTACTGTCTTAATTTTCCTTATTAATTGCTTTTTTTTTTCTGATTTACTTCATCTTTTGCTGATTTATTCCATTTTTACTGATTTACATTTTATTTTGTTGATTTTTCATTGTTTTGCTGATTTCTTTCTTATTTCATCAATTTGTATTTTCATCTCAAGATACAGAAAATGGCACTTATCATGTTTTAATGATAATGTGAGTAAATATTGAAATATTTCTGAAATGGAACAAAATTTATATTTATCATTTAAACATTGTTTATTTACATGCATCAATCTGCCTAAAAATTATATACAATTTGCTACAAACAAAGAAAATTAGACCAGTTTGAACAGCTTGTACAACTGTCAATTTCCTCAATGTTTTTTCTATAATGTATAGAGTTGAAACATATATATATATATATATATATATATATATATAATTAATTAAACCTAAAGAGCCAGACAAACCTACCAAGGTTTCACCTACACAAATCGTCAGAGAATACTGGCTAAAGAGGTAATGTAAGAACGGAATATATAGCCTACAAACACAAACCATGACCACGTGACCAAAACAAAAGAAAAAGAAAAAACAGAAATAAACACAACAACGGGAGGGGTAAATATTTATTCAATATAAAAATAAAAATAAAACCAAGAGGAGGGGACCAAACCTAATCTAGCAACCAATGTTTGCTGTGTCTACATTTACTTAAAATTTCAGTTTTTAAATTTAGTAAATGATCAGGTTCTTTGTATAAAGCAATTGCCAATTTTTCCTCTAGAAACAGGTGACAAACTTTTTTACTTGCTCTATATTTGGAACATCTTTTTAATATTTCCCATTTCAAAACGGGGTCTTTATTATAATCATGTTTAATTTTCCATATATAAGTAGATAACATAGTGCTATGCTTAGATCTTTCATTATTGAAGCTACTAATATGGTTATAATACCGTTTTTTTTAAACATTTTGAGTGGACCCTATGTATACTTTAGGATTTGCATTGTTGTTGTTAACTATATCCTTGTATATTTTAACTTGATACACCACGCACCCTTGCTGGCACTTTCCCTGGAAGGGACAAGTTTTCTTATTCCTACAATTACATCGAGGAGAGGCAGTA